>CM032891.1:17914650-18514650 GCA_019176425.1 Megalops atlanticus | reverse complement strand
ACTGACCTTGATATGAAACAGAATTTCAGTTTCTCCACTTTATTTAAAATCATTGGGACAAAAAAATCATAGCAAATTTCTTTGTTAATATAAAACTGTCCAGGACAGTTCTAATATTCAACAACAGATATATTTATTTAATTGTATCTATCTATCTATCCATCCCACAGGGTACCTTTGCTGCTGCATCTTAGTTATTTAATGCAGTCTGCATTGTGAGATGCATGTTCTTATAAATACTCCACCAGTACTTCAATGATCTCTATGCCTCAGTTATAATGTATGTATAGCTTGTGAAGAAGAAGCAGAAAGGGATAGTGTACAAAATCCATTTTCCATTTTCCATCCATTTTGAAGTGAGTCAGCCATATGTTTTCGTTGTTGTTTGATCGTTTTGTTTGCTTCCAATGTGGGAAAACAATCCTTTTCCGTTTGCTTTGTCAGCCGTTATGATTTTCAGAAAACAGTACAGGTCATTACTTTGAACTCGGAAGTTTTGTCTCCATACCTTTTCTTTGACAGGAGACAGCTGTGAACTTTTATAAGCTCATCCATTACACAAGAGAAGGGAATAAATCTGGGGACACGACGACGAAGGGACGAGGCACCCTGATAATGTCAAAGGCAGAGAAGCCACTGATGTTTGCTCTATTCCTCCCTCTCTCTCTCTCTCTCTCTCTCACACACACACACACACACACACACACACACACGCAACTACTTATGAGAAATGAGAAAGTCCTATCAGACTGAAGTCTGTGACACAGGTTTATGCACAGGTAAATGCATGCGACATTTAAACATGCACAAATAAAAATGATCACTGAATGTGCACCTATTACATATTCTACTGAATTTTATCATGCCCCGCCCTCTGCTTCTGTGCCTTATAGCCATACACCTCTGCAACAATTTCCTAATACCCCAAAGGGCTGTATTCAACACCCACAGTCAAGAGCTGTCTTTCATCTGTTACAACTTCAAACTATTATAGTTGGTGGAGAAACTGGCTGACACTTCTCGCATGCATGAACAAAAGGAGAAAACATACTAAAATTCCAACCATTCACTTAAAAAAAAGAACCACAAACCCAGCCTTAATCACACAGCAAGGTCAAAGCAACCAACTGCTCTAACATAGGTGTGTCTCCTGCTCTCAGGCCTCCTGTATTTAGCACGCCTCCACTTGGGCAGGTACAGCTACTTAACCAATGGCTGGTCTTAAGACACAGACAATGATAATTAACAATGAAAATATTAACCTGTTTGGATGTAATTGTTAGAAATGAGCTCACTTATTAATAAAGCAGAAAACAGCAAGACAAGAATCCTTATACACACACATTTTACAGTTAAACAATAACAATCAGTTTTTTGGTGGGGAACAGGTGAAGGTCTCAGGAAAGTTGAGCAAAGGTTGTTGACTCTCAGTCTGTTCTTGGAGACAGTAGACAGTCAGGATATCAGGATAACCTCCTACTATAAAAATAATATTTGTTCTTATTTTCTGTTTAATATAAGCATGCACATAATATGGTATTTGCAAAAGACCTTGGCTTGGAGTCAATACCAGACAATCTGAGCTCTGGCTTTGATGTACATCTTTTTTATCAGCACAACCTCTGTTGAAAACAGGGATGGAGATGATGTCTCAGTGTCACAGTCAGTTTTAACCTGCTCTCTTTTACTTTAATGGATGATGTTTTTGCTTACTTAAAAGATGTGTTGGAAGGTGAAGGGATCTCTCCACCCCCAGCTCATGTCTTTTGCTCCTGGAATATCAAGTACAGCTCCAGAGGAACTGCTACATTAAGAGGTATTTTCCTTTTTTAAATATTGTGGGGGGGTTAATGAAACCCTCTCCTCACTCACCCCTGCATTGGCTTCTCATTCATGTCTCATTTGCAAGCTATTGTGAAAAGGCCCCCAGCTCCTTCAGCTGCAAATTTCAGCTTTGACACACATCACTGCTCTTCTTGCCTGCCTCCTGGACAATCCAGCTGAGGACAACAAAGCCCACTTGTCTTTATTTTGATAACAAAATCAGGTCTCTGGGATTTCACTGCATTTGAATATTTGAATGTCATATAGCATTTGCAGTGAGGTACAGTAAGTTTGTTGTGCAACAGTTAAGAGTTACTTTTTTGGAACATGAACATTAATACAGTAATTGAAAAGGACTTCAGTGCACCATTGATGGAGGTTTTTTCCCTATTAAGTCCTATGTGCAAAGAAGTCAGATAACAACAGATTGAAAAAGGAACAGACCAAAAAAGAAGCATGTGTATTTTTTTCTATTGGGGAATTATATAACTCCTTCAAAATTGTCAGGAGGTGTGCAGCAACAGGAGGAGCACACACTTACCTGTGCTTTCTCTCTGAGAGAGATGCCTTTGATACCCTCACATTCACCACTCCATCTCAAGACAAACTCCAACAATGCACTCTGGAAACTGCAAAAGGGAGTGTGATCAACAGAGACTCCCTGCTTTAGCTCCCAAATCTTAATGCATTTGAAAATAGTCATCGTGCCAATGTCATTAGAAAAATAACAGCTTAGTAAACTTTTTTTTTTTTCAGAAAGTACAATGTGAATCTCAACAGTCTTTTTTCCCTTAGGAAACCCCTTTTTTTTCTAAATAAGATGCATAGCTGAGTAGCTCATGGCTGCAACTAAAGTAAATAACAAAAAGACCATCCATGTAACTTTGACCAAACTAATGAGGTCCACAGTCAGTAATTCACTTCAGGATGAGTCATTCATAGCATAAAAAATACAATGCAAAATAGACTAAATGACCACCACCCAAACTTGAAGTTATATCCTCCTATCATTTCTAATATATTTAGAAACCAAAATGCATAAGGAATCAGCTCAGACTTGATGTTGACATCTTCTGAATTTCATATTACAAGTCAATGTTAAATGCATTTGTAAGCAAATCTTTGCATTCACCCTAATATTATTCAGTTTTAATAACAAATAACCCCAACATTTAATTTATACCTGCCTTCTTTTCCATGAAATACAAGAAAAGGTCTTCTGAGTCTGAAACAATATATGGTGACTAATAAAAGAATGTCTAAAAATAAGAATGTTTCATTCCCTGCAGCATGGTTTCTATGGAAATCTATGAAATCTTATGTTTATGATTTACTTACATGAAAATTTGTATATGTACCTTACGCTACACATTGTACCCACTTAACTTTGACTGAACAAAGTCATATAAAAATAGGCATAGTGTCCATTTTTGTGCAGTTCAGTCAAATAACCATACCTGATTTAATTAAACCTACATTAGATTCATGAACATTCATAAAACATTTCTTCTGTATGCATCTTAATAAGAATTGCTGATTGCTGTGCTCACATGCTGTGAGCATATCTTTTGCATATGACTTCTTCCTGTTGAATTATGTAGTGTCCCCTCAAAAGCTATAAAGTATGACTGCAAAATTATATGTATGCATTTAACTTGACACTGTGTATAATTTTAATGTCTTGCAATAAGTAGAGCAATTCAGTGACTGAAACTGAATTTCATGTTAGAAAGTCACAACATTACATTGGATTTTATGTTAGAAATTCAATTTAAATGTAAGCTATATTCAACTTTTTGATTGCATTCATCCTCTCAACGTAATCACTTGTGTAAATTCAAATTCAAAATGCGAAAGTTCAGTTTCAAAACACGCAAGTGACATACACGCTACTCAGGAAAAGCAGTAAAACACAGGTACTCAGAATCCTTTCCAAGTAACAGCGTGGTATGATAACGTTTGCTATCTAGGTACTAGTTATTAAAATATATTTTTTTAAATGTGTCATGTTTAACAACACCTAAGCTGTGACTATATTTAGGATATACTCCAGCATGTAGCTAGCTAGCTAATATTATCACATGACGCCATTTCTTGGAAGGGTTTCCAATATTGCAATCATTTCTCTTAAGTCTACTTGAGAGTCACTCCTTTACATGTTACAAAAGTAAAATGACTATAACATTTTAGGGCTCTGAATCATAGTTCTTAATTCAATAAACCTTTTTGAATTAAGACTGGCTGTTTTCATTAGTGCCCTAACTAGATAATATTGAATAATTATTTACTGTATTTGTGTTTTGCTGGAGAACAAACATCATTGATTTGGCCTGTTATGCAAATGTCAGGACAGGTAATGTGTCTATTTAGACTCAGCAGCAATCTGAATCTAAAAGGAGCTTCATCTCATCAGATACCCTGTAGTCATTACAACTACTCTGCATGTATTTATATGCATTCATAACCATGAGAACACTGCTGATTGAACAGATATTGATTATTTGTACTGTGGTGACAATGATGATGACAAATGAAAATGGTAACGATCATCATATTTAACTAGTACAGTGATCAAAGAGGACACAGACCTATTGGATGTTAACATTACTATTGCTGAAAAGAGTGGCTCATGGTGCTCACATAGACAATTGTGAGTGAAATATAAAAGATAACTATAAGAACAAAATAACACATGCTAAATTGTGCAGTACATCATTACGCTGTCTCAAGTAAGCCAGTCAGTCCTGTAACAACTATTCTTGTGGTGACAACTCTATATTATTTGGAAAATACTTAACAGTACAACACTTTGTTCATCTTACTCCAACATGCTAGATACAAGTGTTTTTTTTTTTTTATTTTTCCATTTGTATAGCAATTTGAAGGAAATGACTATTTACAACCAAAATAAGGACAAAGCTGGCAAGCTGGCTTCATCAAAAAAACAAAACAACAAAAAGCAAAAACATACAAATGCTTGTTGGGCCAAGGATCACATAGAATCCAAAAGAATCCTTGCTGCTAACTAACTAAATGCCCCTGATATAAGGAAAATAAATAATTGTTGTGGGTGTATTGGCAGAAGCTTAAAGTTTGCATAACTACTCTGCATAGTCATTTAGTTGCTTTATTTTTAGTTGGAGTGAAAGAGCCTGCGGGTCTGAAGTAATTAAACAATAAGGTACATGTATCATGATCCAATTTCCTCTTGTTCAACACTTGTTCAATGTTTGGTTTTTTAATAGTTTGAAAATGGCATACATCTGACATCTGCGTCCTAAAAGAGCCGTTTCTCATTTCTGACAATTATACCACCATATGTGTTTGGCAACTGACATATGTAATCTGTGCCTTTTGACAATATGTGGCAGTGTGAAATCCCTTGTTCGTAATGGATTATGAAATCAAACGTGTGGAATGACAGTGTGTTGAATAGCATCTGATGTTGCAGTAATTGCTTATTTTTTAAAGCTTATTTCTCCTCTGAAATTGATCGCAATTTTATGTCAGTTCTGCCAAGAAGCGTATGAGTGTCACTCTTGCTTTCAGAGAGGTGCCATGGGAGCAGATACGTTGTTTATTGCCACAGATCCCGGCTAACCTGCTAGTCAGCACTAACTTATCATTCCCTTTAAAAATCAAGCACCTCCAAAAAAGCTCTGGGATAAACGAAGGCATAAGAGTTGTTGAGGCTCATGAACCCCTGCAACATGAACAACACACATGCACAAATGAAACTTTTATATGTTGATTGCTGAAGTGAGAAGAATAATCAGTGATTTTAATATTCATATTGCTTCCCAAGACAACTGCTCTCCAGAGTTTAAAGAGTCTGGTGAACTTCAATGATATATACTGCTTGAGGCTAAATAACGAGCAGTCATCCCCCGACAATTCCTTTAGCAGCAGATACACTACAGCGGTACAGCTTGTAATCTTCTTTTCCATAGAATTGAGAAAAAATGCTTATAAGGTGAGGGGGAAAAGCCCTTTAGCAGGGAATAATGGACATATAGACTGTGTTCACCAATTGATTGTTTCTCAATGAGATGCACCCCCTGTCACTGCGTAGATAATTTACTCTTGGGGTAGGAGACAGAGCGGAGCTTATTCCTTATGCAGAATGAGTACAACATAATGCTGTAATCGAAACCCAACGGGATTCTCTGAAATTTTGGAGAATCCCATTTGTAATGGCACTGGGAAACCCTGTACTGGAGACCAACATAGCACCCATGCTGGGCTAAAATGGGGTAGCTTGAACATATCATTGATCACTGTGCTGAATAGCAATGTAGTTTTTCATTCTTAACCTTTTATCCTAGCCCTGTGTGTATGCTTAACCATGCCAGCAATTATCTTCATTGAGACAGAACAGTACTTAGGTTTGCAAAGTTCTTATCGTGGCTTTGCGGAAAGTCACCAGTACTTTCAAAAGGCTTATAAACATATCAAGGTCTGTAATGTGTCTGTTTCACAATATTCAAAGTTAGTTTACAGTAGCTATCTAAGAGGCTCACCCATTTGTGGATAGTAAGTTGTGGAATCTGATCCAATACAGAAATACAATTTTCTACCTGTATAATTTACCAAAACTGCAATCCTTCCCTTATTTCTAAAGCACCCTTATTTGGTAATTCAAAGAGAGATTATATATGCAAATACCTCTCTCATTCAAACAGCATATCTCGTACATAGACAACACAATTGAAAATAAGTTTTAAAGACGTCATGTTTTCACACAGCAATCAAATATAATCGCAAAGAAAGGGGAACTAACTCATTTATGACGACTTGAAAAAAGAACCATCGCTTGACAGGAAGTGCAAACTTCAAACAGAATAGAGTTAAATAATTAATAAGTATTTTTGACATATGGAAAGAAAAAAGATCAAAACAAACCAAATGGTACATATAATTATTTAAGTTTGTGTCAACTTAGCAGGACAGAAAGGAAAAATAAACTATTCAAAATAAGATAATTTAAACAATAAAAACAAAACAAAATTGACAAGTTCCAGAGTATGTGATGTTGCTGTAAAATATAATTCTATGTATTGCTTGGCCATGGGCTTGTACTTGTTCGTCCACCAAGCCATAGTAATTGTAACACATTAAGTGACAGATACATCCACTACCTGATTTTTTTTTTTGATATTTTATAATCTTAGCCCTACCCTGACCAAAACTGTTACTATGTATATCCTGCTGCATGTGTAATTACACAAGACAGTGAATTACTGTGCTATGGTGTGTCCTTGCATAGCAGATATATAGTACTGTATTTTCTGAATGCTAGAGTAAAAAAAGAAAAACTCAGTTCTTTGTTGATTCACACAGGCAAATTTAGTCCATGCCTGCCTGCTTACTCTTTCCAATTTGTCATACTTTTTCACTGATAAAGAGACACGGCTCACCTCACAAAATTGGCAAGCTCCAAAAGTGCCACTCTCACACTGTTGGAACTGCAAGGCCAGCATTCATTCTTATAGCATTGCTATATGTATTACTGGATATGTGTTCCTCTGACACCAATCCGGCGGCCAAAGACGATTCTACGGAGGCTTGTGAGTTTCCTGACTCAAGTAATGGGATTTTTTCCCCACAAATGCAAATACTTTCCCTGGTTGATAAGTGAACTGGTTACTTCTCCATGAATTTGCTGAGTATTAAATTACGAATCCAGTGTATTGCAGAATCTCTTTTTGTGTCATTAGCACAATTCAGCCACTGGCAAAAACAGTTACTATTACAAAGAATGTCACTATGAATGATCATCCTGGGAAAAAATATTACCTTCAGACTTGGACGTGTGGTCCCTTGTGGCTCAGGCCTGTTGCTACAACCTGGTTTGATCCAGTATTGCAGCATGGCATTGCCTTTATATGCCTCCTGTTGTTTTCACTCTCTCCTCCCTGTTTTTCCCTTTCCCCCCAACACACACACACACACACTTTCTTTTCCCCTACCTCCCCTCCTCCCTCTCCCCTTTCTCACTTCCCATGCCTCCCTTCCTTCTCCCTGTGCCCCACCCCCTCCATCTCTTCTTTCTCTCCTGCTGCATGCAGCATCATCTTTCAGCTATAGCTGTTTTCTTAACTGGCTACTCTCAGCCATTTCAGTTTCAGCAACATCATTCACTCGGAAATAGAGCTGACTGACATAGCATGATAAACATGGACTTCTCCGGGTCTTTCCGGCATGACTCCCTCACCCTTGTTTGTGGGCAGAGACTGCTGAGACCTCTTTGAGATGTCTGCATCCACCAGTCCCTTCCCTTCCCTGATAAGGAAGTTTCAGGGTCAATACATGTCAGACTTGGTCCTGCGCATTCACCATACCGCACAAAACAAAAACATGATTATTAATGATAAAGGATGCTGTTGATTACAAGATCACTTGAAATAGAAATTAACATGTATGTTAATGTATAATTACGTTATTAATTGTAATCATGGATCTGAAATGTCACTCAAGAACATAATGTGAACACACACTACAGGTATTACCTTGGATAATAACAAAGCTATTTTATGGAATACATCTGCCTTTCAAAATTTCATGAAGAGGGACAAAAAAATTACTTGGCACAAGTGGAAATGCATTCCAAGATGCACCTTCAGCATGGAATATACATTTATTTATTTATTTTAACATATACTGAACATAAATTCCAACTGACATTTGACTTGGAGCGGCAATCGCCTAAGCTTCAACTGTTAATGTCATTACCATGCTGAACCGAATTTACCTTTTTCTGCCACACCGAAAAAGTTTTCAGCATTGACTGTGCTAACTTGAACTCAAATTGAATTCAAAATTACATTATCATTTGTGGAAAACAATTAAATAATTTACCTTTATCATAAGATACCTGACTGGTTCTCCCTGTGAGTGATATAATATCCTACCCATTTGTTCTGTAGGCACATTTTAGTCAAGATACTTCTTCAAGTGGACCCTCATCTGTGTGTTTTCCCTGCAGAGCATTAAAATATGTTTTTTAATTAATTCATAAATATTGTGTCATTTTTTTCAAAAAGCGTAGGAATGCTGACACTTCAGAGTGACATCATTTAATTATTAATGTACTTACTCATTTATTCATCTATGTTGGTATTTCATTATATTGTTTCATTTGAAGAATTTTAGTCTTCAGTATGCAATTTCCCCTAGAAAACATGGCTTTTAGTGTCTTATTGACCTTGGCCAGGTCATGCTCTGTTTGTTATATTGGGAATCTGTCGACATGCAATTTACAATACATGAAGTTGCACTGCAACAATTGGTTGTTTCTACAGACAGACTGCATTATCACCTGCTGTGCATACATGGTTATATTAAATTATCTACTTCATGCTGACTGCAACCACAGAAAACCAGCACATTTAAAATAGTCTTCTTTCCTTTGGCAGTTTAAAAATGAGACATTTAAAAATGAAAAGTGGAATCAGTCAAAATTACTGGCTTTGTTCAAGTATTCATGTCCTTATTGGGCTTCTCTACACTAAATTCCAGTCAGGCACATTTATTTTACAATCAGTTCCATAAGCAGATTGGCAATATAAATATAGTGTAGGAAGCATGTGAAATGAGTGTGAATACTTCAGATGCAATTAGAATACATAAGCAGCCCTGTTTAGCTCAAGCTGAAGTAATTAGCCCTATTAGGCGAGGCAATTTGTGTCAGGCTGATTTTGCCCTAGCATATGTAAACAAAAATATAAATATTTACAGTACCCAATCATTAACATGCATCAGTCGAAAATATCCTGTAGAAAGTTCTTGCTTAAGTTGCTTAAGTTATTTCTTGTGCTTTGGTGTGAGAGACTGTGACTTCTCTTTTATTAGTGTCTTCTCAAAAAATATGTCAGAAAAATATCCAAAATCTGTGTTTCAGAGAAAATGTATATAAAGGCAGAACACACACATGAAAGCGGGATAGGCATATCTAAAATAGAGTACTATTACCACATTACAGTGCTGATTCAGACTTGAAATGTGTATCTCACTTCCACAGTTCCACTGAGAGTTGCATGTCTCTGTTGCTACTGAAAGCATTTAAATATGGGCCACATAAGCTACTGTGTTCAACATGCATATTTTAGGTAGAGTTTACCTACAAAGAGGGCTTTTTGCTTGAAATGAGGCTGTGTCTCATTTTCCAAGATGCACATAATCTGACTTAACACTTATGTCTTCTTTCTCAGTGCAACCATTCTGTGCAGGAAACAGCCACTAGTTCAGTGGAAAAAGTAATTGGTATTATGCTGGCTTGCTTCGAGGTTAAAGCTAGCAATTGAGGGAAATAAATTGATTGTCATGATAAAGTAAGTGGTGCATTACTATTTTCAGCCTATTCTTGTTTGTTTGTACAATTACTGAACTCTGTTAGTATGTTTATTTTATGATTCAGTACTAGTAGCTGACCCATGATTTGGAATGGCAGTCCAGATATGGAGCAAATCAAAGTAAATAGCTGACAGATGATATCAGTGATCAGGGACAATGCATATAGTTCAGGGTTGTTGATGATGATGATGATGTTGATGACGATGATGACGACGAGTTTTTTTAGGTCACATTCTTGACACAAGCTGCTACTGCACCTGAAAACCTTATGTAACCTTGCATACAAAGATTTATGCAAGCTACCTCAACACCTGTCATAACAATCACCCTCTAATGGTTTGTGAAGCCCCTGCAATGCCCTTAGTCACATCACTGGGGATGTACCAATCCTCCAATCATCAGTCCTGCTGTGGTGCACCATGGGACTCGTAGTGTGAAAAACAGTCACTGGCTCTGGTGAAGAGTATTGGAAGACTGCACTCACCTCACATCGGTGCTCCCGCATAATTACAAGAGGTGCGCAAAGAGACAAGCTTAATGTAATACAACTGGTGATTCCAAATAAAGTGAAAAAGGGGGAAGAGCATTAAAAATACAGAATCTATGAATTAACCATAGCCTGCAATGCTGGATGATGCAATTCATGAGAGGTGCGAGCTCCTCTGGAGCACGGTAATTACATCCTCTTGAGACAGCAATTATTATTCTGCAGTTTCCCTGAAGCTCAGCTGATGGGTAACATGATTTGACTTTTCAATAGACCATAATCATGTCAGAGAGGACTGTGCTCTTCTCATTTACGGCTGTGAATTGGCAGGATGTATCTCACACAACCTGGGTGGAGGCATGGCATGCCAACATTGCAGGCCCTGCTTCACTACTCATAATTCAACATTTTATGATGCAAAGAGGCAACCAAGTTTCTTTATTAATCTTGAAAAACATGATGATATTGTAGCACTGTAAGTCATTTTGTTGCCTGTATTTCCATAATAATAGTTTTGTTGAAATTTTACCAGCTAAGATTCTTGAGCTGCTTGTTTTGGCACCAGGGATACTACAATAAAACGTTGGAATATTTAGGTGCCAACATGGACTTTAAAACTAATTCAATAGCTGCTACTATCTTAGGTTTACAGACCATTTTCTTGTCTACATGTATATTTAAATTATTGGTAGTGGTTCAGCTCACAGTTAGTAATGTACTGCTGAATCAGTTTAGGTTAACTGCTAGTAGAGTAGCATTAAATCCATGGATAGTGATATTGAGATTGAGTCGATCATCCACACCCAGAGTCAAAAGCCAATCAGTTTTTAATTCAAGTTGCAATGACTAGTTCATACTGCAGTTCATATTTTGTCTGGGCAACTGGTTCACACAGCAATAATCCTGTAGCATTTAAGTGTATGTAGGGTCCCACCACTGAAGCCAGTGCAGTCTTACAGATGTGCAATTTGTGTTGAGCTGACACTAATCTGATGTACTAACAATTTACGCGACAATCCAGAGCACCTCCATCTCCTGAGTATGGTTTCCCATAACTCAGCATATCTGGCCCAATAAGCACAGACCTCATAAAAACATTATATGGTTTGGGAGTTGTGGAAAAACAAACACACAAGCATCGTGTCAATTTTCAGTTTGAAAGAAGTGATTAGTGCTATATTATTGGAAAACAAATGGCAGTAAGGGATAAAAAGAGAAGAGTGGAAAACTACAAGCTGCCCTGTTTATGATTATACTAGTAAACTTGATACAATAGTAAAAATTACTGCTGCTTGCTAGATACCACTTGGTACTTGTATGGGTTTTTTTTTTGGCTTGATCAACTCTTATGGTCACTTAAAATTGTTTTCTTGAATAATAACCATAGAATGACACTATATGCCTTGAGGGCAAAATAAACCTATCATTAAACAAAATAATATTTTCATATGGCCATCATGACTATTTTCCTTGTGGCCATCATGACTGTGTCAGGATAGATTGTGCAAACAGGGAAAATAATACAGTGCACTGCACTACAAGACAACATAGGATTAGGTCATCATGTGCAACTTGACCCTGGGTGACAGATGGAAGTCCTTTATAAAAGGCTGTGATGCTGCTAACAGCAAACACTCTCTTCTTCAAAATTTATAGTGACAGTTACAAAACCCAAAAAGAACAAAGATACCCTGGAGAGGTGGTGGTGGAGGAGGGATATTTTATCTTTCTGAGCCTTGAGGCTCTGACTGAGGCATTTATTTGCCAACATCACAGGTAGAACTGTGGTGAAATTGATGAAGACCCTTTAGTCATGTAGTATGTATGTATCGTGTTGCGTTTTTTTCTGCTTAAGAACGCACAGTTCATTCAATTTGAACAATGGAAGTACTACTTTTTGTTAATAGGGATACCGAGGTGATCATTTAATTCATTTTGGTGTTTTGGTTGTAGTACAAATACAGAAGATCAAACAATCTGCCTACCAGCAGAAAAAAGAAAAACAAACAAATGGTGATGCTCTGCAGTTTATCAAAGCAGAAGTCTGTCACTGAAGATGGTATCATAACTGAGTTGCCTATAAATTATGACAGATGTCCTATCAGACACAAAAAATACTGAAATAACACTTAAGAGGAGAAATAAAAGAAATGCATCTGACCATCTTGCAGAACCAACCAAACACACACTGAGCAAATAGGATTTGTTAAGATACACTGAAAATGCTCTCTTTCAAGAGAAGGTGATATGCTTTCATAAACCATTAATGAGTGTCTTTGAAATGACATAACACACAAAACTGAGATTTTAGACTTGCAATGAACACTGAATGCAGTATATTATGCTGAGTATAACAGGCAATGTTGACTAACTTGCAACTCCAATATATCCCGTACTATGATCTTTCTTACAAAATACTACTTTTTCAATAAGTGATTAAATAAAATTATGCCTTAATTTGGCCATTGGACAACTACTGTGAAGACTTTTTGCAAACTGGATCAGTGTCTTTCTCAAAGTAGTTAATAAAAACAAAACAAAAAAAAAACTTTAATGAAAAAATTAATTATACAATTTACAATTTAAGCGGCATGCTCTGTTGTGTTGCTGAAATGAGTGAGACAAAGAGTCCACAACCTTAATCTGCATAAGTAATGGCTGGTCAAGTACAAGATGTTCACACATTATCCTGTGTTTTATGCACTTTCCCGCTTAAGAAATAATTCAAAAAATAAATGAGCACAAACACGATCATGCCATTGTGAGGATTTTCTTAATGAAATGTACTCAGTATAACGCAGACATTGATGGTATCATGGTGTAATTCTTTACAGTCTTTACAGGTCTCAAAAATTGAAATGTGTTAAGTACAGTACAAATGTCTTGAATTCTAAATGTAGGGGAAGACTTTAATTTGGACTTTTCCAACATGTGAATTCTAAAGTATGCTGATTATCAGGCAATTTAACAAATACGCATTCTGTCAGCACAGCAATTTACATCAACACAGGGCACTATCTCTGTAGGACAAAAATTGGCAAAGAAACACCGCTGGAGAACACAACTGATTTTGACAACTCTTTGATCAGTCATACATTTTGAAAGATCACATACTCAGATGGTACATTGGAAAATTACAGAGACAAGTTACATGGCAAAATGTATGACAATCCATATTAGACAACATATAGTTCTGATGTCAGTGTGTCAAAAGTAAGACCTCATATGGCTATCAATGTGCCTTTCCTTAAGCAAAATAGATAGTATAATTATTTTAGAGGCTTGTTTTATGCTAATATGTTAGTTCTTGGCAGATGTTTGATGTCTGATTTGTTTCTGTCTTTGCAGACAGAAAATGAATGGCAGCTTACCAAGTTTTATTAAAATTCCTGCATTGTACACCTGTCCAGACAAGGAGAGTGAATGATATGCTCATGACAGACATGTCAAAGTTCTCGCTGAACTTCATAATTGACATTCTCTTCAAATGGACCTCCAGGGAGAAGCAAAGGAGCCTTTAGAAGAGTCTATATTGGGTACCAAAGAAAATTATTGTTCTTTATACATTAATATATCATGTAAGTATGCATCCTTTGGATACTTATTACATAGTGTTTGGCATAAGTTTGCTTAAAGTATTAATAATAACCAACTTTGATGTTCCATTTGAGTGGTTTTGACTGTTGCTTAAATAATACCTCAACTTCATTTTTCATAGAGGTGGTTGGCAGAGATATAGACTGAAGTCAATTGATTTGAACATAAGTGTGACCCAAGTCAAAAAAAAAAAAGATTAGTTTAGACTTGACTTCCCTCATCTCAAAGAAAGCTTGAGAAAAATTACTTGAGACATTGTTCAGACTTGGACTGACTAGAAAGACTTGCTTAAAATGATAGCATATGAGTTTAATGCTTCCCTTTACCACTCTGCTTACTTGTCTTACCTCTCCCTTCTTTGTACCATTCACTGTTGCCAGCACAGCATGTTCTTTGGATGAACGTGGGACAGTAGACGGTAGCTATGTTACTATGGTTGGACAGCACCTGCATTATATTGCGGGCTATGTTTTTTGAGCTTGATAACTTGCGGGCCCCTGTTTTATCTAATTACATAGTCACATGCTCTAAGCAATAGGTGTAAGGCATATTATCTATTATGTATGAAAATTATTTTAGAATTTGGTGCATTACTTTAAACTGTCAAGGCTTGTGATATGGCCTTTTTTTGTTTTTGGATAAGAGATTAATTAGTTACGCAGTGTAACTGCTGCATTCAGGAGCTTGGTTAAGGCTAGTATAACAGAGGTTCAGTCTGCAAATAGGACTGACTACTACTTACTATCTTAGACTGCTACCTAATACGTGGAATAGCCTCTCATGATTCGCCTCGCACATATGCTGATAGTTCAACTTGAATTTTAACACATACACTGGCAAAGTGTTTCTTTTTTGCAATATTGTGTGCTAATTTCGTATAATATCATTTCATATCAGACAAATAACACATTGCCACAACAGATCCAGAATGAATTTCATGGTGCAGTTGCACACCTATTGAACTGAGGAGATGGTGCACATGACAGTGATGGTCCCGTATATCGCCTGTCAACTTGTAAATCACCTTGCGAAACATTACAAAAATGGATTTGCTGTTTGTGGCTAAGCAATTCATTTGCCTGATGAGACAGAAGAAGGACCAAAATAGGAAGAAGTGCCAACAAAGCAGGACATCTGTCTCAAGCTCCGCAAAAGAGAGATCCATTGCGGGGTTCTCTATCTCAGCTCACAGCTGTCAAATCACACTGTCAGAGAGCTGTGTCCTGCATCAGAATCACAAATCCACCACATTTTGTGTTTGACTTTAATGGGGGTGATTCATCATTAATGTGTGATAAAATAAATAATTCAGTCAATTATGATTCCTGGCAGGCCGTAGCACAAACAAGGACACCAGTATACAATTCCAGACACTTCATATTGCCGTGCTTGTGATGCCACGCTGGTAAATTGTATTATTTATGGTCAAGTGGTCTTAATTTGAGCCTCTTAACACTTGTTTCTCTCCTTAGCTCTATGGTCGACAAGTAGACACTAAATAGCCAGTTGGAGAGCTCATTGTTGGGGTATGTGTCTTTACAGTGTGCATTTTACTTGCATTAAGTTTAGCCTAACCCCTGAAAGTGCACAGTGCGCGCACACACACACACACACACACACACACACAAACACACACACACACACACACACACAAATGTAACAATGTCTTCTTTGCCAGTAACCTGGAGCCTAAAATACCAACAGATGAGTCACTGAATATGATGAGTCTGGACAGATTGGTTACTCATAGCAGTCTCACAGGTCTGGCTGTTCACTCCTTGCAGGTGTAAGTGTAAAACAAGCTAGGCGAAATTTCCTGAAATAATTAATTTTAGATTATTGTCATGACTAAGATCTAAATATAATCATCCTCTGAGGACTGTTCAACTCATCTTCGTTCAACATGCCACATATTGTGGCAAGCAGTATCCCTTATTCAGATGGATTCACAGCTGATGGTCAGAGTCATTACATCAGATCAATTTTAAATAATGTTCAGGGAGAACTACTCTCCTTGAAATACTGAAGTACAGGATTATTTTACCTTTCAGAATGAGAAGCTTTGAGGCATATGAAAAGGTTAGAGGTATATGAAAATAGACATCCATTGTGATAAACTCATTTAATGCATATGCACGGAAGTTAC
Organism: Megalops atlanticus; assembly: GCA_019176425.1. NCBI lineage: Eukaryota > Metazoa > Chordata > Actinopteri > Elopiformes > Megalopidae > Megalops > Megalops atlanticus. The sequence continues at coordinate 18,498,244 of CM032891.1, read as the reverse complement.
TTTCAATGATTCAGTGCCTGGTACACAGAATCCATAGCTTGAAAATTTCTGGTTGCAAGTCTATTTCCATAACCACTACATGACATGGCATTCTGTAATTGCTACACTCACTAGTATCATACAATACAGTATGCGGCACAATATTATAACACCTGCTATTACTCACCCTTGCAAATCATTGTCATTTTTACACAGCCAGGTAACATTTTATTGTGTTTTATGCTACCCCTCATTAGAAGGAGAGAGTCAGGTAAACTTTAATTTGATTGTGTAAATTATGGGGAAAGCACAAGATGGTGTGTTATTTCCCCACTGGTATATAGATGATCTGAACAACACAGGCTCAGTCATTAATCTAATTTACTTGCCACGTTTAAAAACTATGAAATGTTATTTTTCAAGGAAATACACAGAAAATGACTGTAAAAATTGTTTACAAGACTCATTCTTAATTTAATCTTCTTTTACCTGTACAGGAATTATTTATTATATTTATCTGGCACCCTCACTTTTGGTGACATTGTGGTTAGGATGTTAGCCAAGTGCTTGCAACTCCCAGCCAAGTGACAGAGTTTAAAAAAGTCTCTTGACTTGACACTTAACTCTACAAACATACATTACGGGTAATGGTTCTGCAATGGATTGGTGTATGGTCTTAGGGGCACATTTAGATCTCAAGCTGCTTCACACCAACAAACCAAAAAATGATCCAAGAATAAGACGATGAGCCGCCCAGGCTTAGCTATTATCTGGATGGCACAACTGTGAAGTAAATGCCAGTGCCTGCTTGACAACTTTCTACACATTAACCAATTGCACATGATCATTTGAGTGAGAACATAAATTAACAGACCTGTTAATTAGCCAAATACCACCATGCCCCTGACAACTCTTTAAGCAATAATCACTTGGGTGAAGGCATTTGTGTGACAGCATGTTTTACTGTTCTGTGCTCTTTCTTAGAATGAATCACTTCATGGAATTAAGAAATTCCTACACAACAGAACACAATAACCTAATAACACTGCTGTTTTAATACTCATTTTAAGACAGTATTTTAATACATGAAATGGACTAAAAGCTTTCCACTCCGATTTCCCCTCCTGCTGCAACTCAGAAAACGTCTTACTGTGATTTCACTCGAGGTGCAGATCAAGCAAGTGTGAATTAATTCCTAAAGTATACATTTAGTTCGTAGATACTTTGGAAAAACTGTTTTTGAATCTTTTTAAATTCCATGCTGTCCTGTTGGTTACAGCCTCCATACCCTTGGCTGTAACACAGCATTAAAAAGGATCCAGCCTGTACAGAATTGGTGATAAATGTTCATTTTCAATAGTTTACTAGCTATATTCCTAGATCTTTCTATTAGCTTTTCTTGACCATTTCAGAACAGTTTTCTGACTAAAATATGTGCAAAAAAAGAGAAATCAACTACCAATGTAATAAATGCATACTAGGAAATAACTCACAACATTTCACAATTGCTTGATTGCACGAAGCTATTGTTACTGTACTTACTTCATTTTTGAAGAGGTGTGGGAAATGTTATATAGTAATTTAATACATGAGACTACCACATTCATGGAAACACAAAAGCTTACTGTAAGTCCTGAAAGGTGTTTTTGAGCATTGTGCTTTTTTTGTTATTTGAAATAATATTGCTTTGGACAAAAGCATCTGCCAAATGAATAAATGTGATAATGGTTATGCTGTTCCCCAGGAAACTGACACTGAACACACAAACATCAAACTTTCTGCAAGACTACTGTATCTGTATTAAATCCAGATTTCTGTTTATAGTAACTTCATAAACAGATATCTACCAAATATCCATGACCAAAAATGCATGGGTGTCCTTCAGCACAAGGGATCAGTGTCATAGAAGTAGGAAACCAGAAGAAATACGTATTGGAAAGCCTTGGCTAGAAAACTGAATATTTGTGAGGATTGAATTTACTCCAGGAAGGGCTGAAGTGTAAATTTCTCTAAATCTAAGAGGGACCTCTAATTAAGATAACAGTGTGGCTTGGTGCCCAAGTAAGATGCCAAGTCATTTAAGGTAATTTTTCTAATAATATTGAAATAACCACATTTTGGAAAAGGTCACCATTGTTGCTGCTAGGTATAATTGAATTCTAGCTAAACTTTTGCAGACTGATGTGATTCAAAAGTAGCATGTTATTTATTTAAGAAATGAAAATAGCTACCTACTGCATTTTGAAAATTGGGTTATCTTATCTGATTTTTAGTCCACAGTGCAGTGTTTTAATTTTGAAGATATACTGGTTACACTAATTAAAGAGGGATAAAAAGTCTACAGATCTCCTTGGACTAATCAGGCTGTGTGCTTGAGACAGCAATTGGTTTCTGTTTTTGCTTCATCATCTTTAATAATCTGATATCATGGGGCTCTAGTCTCTTTTCCTACACATCAACCAATGTGTCTTAGTTGTCATGGGTCATTGTATCCAAAAGGTCTCCCATGTAAGTGAAAATGAAATAGCTGATCATGATTTTGTCTTGACACATAGCTAGTTCTTGTGTACAATTTAATTTAAACTTGACAGCACAACCAAAATATTCAAATAATATTACCAATCTTAATTTGTATTTACACTGTTTTTATTATAATCTTTATTTTATTGTAATCTTTATTTTATTATACTTTTGTGCTGTACTTTGTAACTTTGTATGTAAAAGGTCTTCTTACCTACAAAAACTCTTTTACGATTACATATATATGTGGGGCATTTTACCAAAATGGTACAAAGTGTGTCTAGCTAAAAAAATCATACTAAAAAAGGTAAGAACGCAGACTGTTGGTAGTTATTGACCACACTGTAAGTATTTGATACAGATGAATTATGCACCAAGCCACAGTCTTGGGTATGTGACTAGGAATGAGGTCACTTTTTCTGAAATATGACCCCATGGTGTGCAGTTTACCCTCTCTCAAATAAAAATGTGATAGATGTGCTAAGGATAGTAAATCAAAGAATACATTTATTATGCATAACCTCCCTACACGTGACATTGTCAAACTAATAAAATCACCAGTTTAACCTCTGTGAAGTTTTACTTAACGTACATTTGTTAAAATTTTGAGAGCTATCTATATGTATATATTATTGGCATTTATAAAAGTCCAAAAATTAGTCCAAGCTGTCAACTCTGAAACAGTCACTGACACTCTGTTGATGATGTAAAATTCTTTCATACTGAATATTTTAATGAAGATTTTCATGAGATTTGAAAAAATGGCATCCACATTTTTTCCAAACTCCAAGCTGAATGATCTCTGTAGAATGACTCATATATACAAGGTACATAATCTAACAGTAACACTGATCATTCCAGACTTTCATGTGTCTACATTTGTCACATTTTTTTTACTTTAAACATTAGGTGGCTGTGCCATTTTTGTACAATCCATTTCCATCTTATTAGTTGGTAAAGTCTGATGTATCCCAAAAGGTTTTAAATCATGCATTTACACAGATAAGCCCTTCACTAATAAAGCTCTAGAGGGAAAACGGCAAGTGACACTATATGCAAATATACCCCCAAATCCCCCAAAGTCCTGGCTTTCACTTCTATGAAAGCTCTTACCCATTCAATTCTATTTTTATACCGATCATTAAACAAGTCTTCACAGTGAAGCTCAAGAGCTATAACCATTTTTCTTCTGGGCACTCATAATATCCAGGAATTTTAACTGCTAACACTGTATTAGCCCACCCTATCACAATCAGCAGGGAATACAAGTATCTTCTAAGCATAGGTGACACCTTGAGGAAACATGAACTATGGGCTACCTGTGCACAAATCCATCCCATGCTTTCAACAGCAGTTGGAATACTGTCAATGTTATCAAAGAAGTAGCATTTTTTGTCTTCAAAGAAAATATTACTAAAGACAAAATGTCCTCTGCATACTTATTTTTGAACAAATTTTATTAGCCAAATTTTACTGGCCAAATTTTGTGTGGCCTCCTTTCAGGTGATGGAAAATATTCTGCAATGAGGAAGCTGATTTTCACCAAAAAGAAAAAGAAGTGGTAAAAGGCACAGAAGTGGTAAAAGTCATTCAAAACATTAATGTGATGTCATTTGTATTGCTTTACAATGGTGCTGATTTGTGAAAAAAGCCAACATAAGAAAATTACTACTATCAACAGGGATCATTGCACACCTTTGAAGGTTTCATAATTTCAGTGAAGCTCTACAGTCCACATTGTATTTTTAACCAGCAATCTTAGCAGTGAGCTGTTTCATTTCAACAGCATTTCAAAGCAATTCATTAATAGAAAGATTTTTTAACCTTGATTTGTATGTTCCATGAATGCTCTATGCAGACAGTTAATTGTGACTGAATATTTGAGATTTACACCAGCTCAAAGAACACTTCTTCAGATGTGTCAGCCAGCTCATTTTGAGAAACCCATGAAAATATGAAGTTCAGATAAAAATTGTTTTCTCTGGGGCCCACATGGAGTCTCTTTAAAAGCTCACAATGAAAAGAATAAGTTTAAAATATAGGAGATAGATATGGAAAATGATGCAAAATATTTATTAAATATTTATTTAAAATATTAAAAATATGTATTAATGTCTTACTGACTGTAAACAGAAAATTTGCCGCTTCATCAGATTAATGTATATGTCATTCTGTAATGATCAAAGCTAAAATGGGAGATGTGCTATGTAAGCAAAAGTGATTTATCATTAAAAACAACACTGATCAAACAGAGGTATAGTAAAGTCAAATCCTCAGTATCTTTAACAATACTCCGCTTGGACAAAATGGAAGAAAAATCTTCCAGAAAACTCCTTGTGGTTAATTCTAGAGAAGTGGTCAAAAAGTTGTCATTGACCAGTGGCTCACATGACCTTTCAGTGGAAGATTATTGTCACGGTACAGATGGGCATCACTACCAAGATATCTGTTGTTTTATGCCTCAGATAAAGACAGCTATCATCATGTTTACCTACCATAAATAGAGGAAAATGGAGGCGCATGCGCTGCAGCTTTATGGCTGTACCCTAAAATATTTAGTGGTGCACATTCACTGATTCATTCATTTATTCATATAGTGTGCTGCTGTGTCAGCTTGTCTTGGAGCTAGCCTTATGCATCCCTTTACCTTTGGTAATATCATTTGTTTAGCACTTTTACTAGTAAAACAACGACAATAAAAATCATCACTCTTCATTATCTGACTAATTAAATAGATGTTTACTCACCAACAAATTTTCCCCTCTAAAAGAGAAGGTGGACCATTTTGGTTTTTCTTTTTGCCTCAGAGTGAATTTCTTCATAATATTGGTATAAAATGCCTGATCCTTTTGATTGAGTTAACTTTCAACTGAAAGCATGGATGAGAAATTCATCCAGAAACTCTGCCTCAAAAGAGTTTTGCTTCTCTTTGGTGTTGAAAAGTTGCTTACTGATTCAGATGTTGTCACTGAAGTGGTAATAATGATTTGAAGTAACCGTTGGACAATGATTTCAGCAAATTGTTCACAAACATTGATTTCAAAAATTATAAAGCTGTTTTCCCACTGTGTAGCTCATTTTGATGATACAGAGCAGAAACTTTTTAATCTGACTTTGTTGATCATTGATTTAAGTTTGATCACACAAACAAGCTGTTGGAAATGCGGGGGAAAATGAACTATCCACTAGTTTTGCTGCAACTAAATAATTACTTTGGGTTTTCGACCTCACTGATGAATGTGTCACATGGTTCTTTTATCACTGCAGTTAGTTCTCCTTTGCTTTGGTGCACTCTAGTTTTCATATGCATTTATGGCCAGTGAATTAGCTCATCCTGATGTTATAAATATCTTCCTTGAATTTATTACCCACATATCTAACTGCTGCTGAGTCTCATTCAGGTTTCAGAAGTTAAACAGAAGGTTTACCCAAAGAAATATAGAAATGTTGGGTTTTTCAAACCCATGGGCATAATGTATGCCTTTCTGATGGCATTTTAATATTTGTAACCATGGTTAACTGACAATCTCTGTGATGCTGATCAGGCTTACTTTGTGACTGACATTGTGTTCTTAGGAAAAAGAAGACGCCTAGGGCAAACCTTTGAATCATCTCCAAATGCAAAGTTACAACATTAAGGTGTCCTCAAAATCAATCAATGGAATAGATTTACTACAACTTTGCAATTTCAAAAGTGGGCCTAGAATCAACTGATCTCTTTTTATATATGACAGAGTGGGGGGAAAAAAAGCATTTAGGGATTTGAAAGCCAAGGTCACCGGCTAATGAATTCTATGAAACATCTTTATTACCACAGGATAAGTAGTATGACAAATCAGCATACTCCAAAAATAGCACTATATCAGATAGAGAGAGTGGGTAGGCAACTTCAAAGTCAGACCCAAAGGCGAAAAGCAGAGGATCCGATGAAGCAGAACAATGTACAGTAACATTTGCAGTGTAATAATGGCTGTAATCAGATCAGAAAGTACTTAAGTGCATGTGCTCATGTCCAGCAAACAGAACATCTGATACAGTCTATTAGGTCAATTAATAAATCAATGTAACATGAGCACATCAATAACAGCAGTTATTGATCTGATTGTTGTTATTGTTTATCACAGAAATCTCTTCTGACCCCTACTAATTTTTTTGTTGAATGGAAAAGTTTTACTCACACCACTGTACATGATATAGACAGACAGATAGACTGTAATGTTTTGTCGAAGTGTCAGGACTGAATGATGCTGGACTTAATACAATCCCTCCTCTAATTGGAGTTAGAGGAAGTGCAATACCTGGCCTACACTACAGAATGAGATAAAATCTGACCCCATTTTATAAACCATTATTATAAACCAGTAGCACAAATCTTCAAGCAATCACTTGAAAATTCCAGTTTGAAACTGATGAAATTCCTACTTTCCCTAGAAGGCAGTGTAATACTGATATATAAGAAATGGGATTACACTGATCCAGGGAACTACAGGCTGGTTAGTTTACCTTAACTTCTCATGTTACAAATGTTACATGGTACATGTAAGATTTTGGAATCTATCATTACAGAAAGGCTTGATTTAATCTTCAAAAAACAGAAACACAAAAGATAGTCAGCTTGGTTTTTGCATAGGGAGATTATGCTTAAATCTTCTGGATTTCTTAAAAGAAGCTTCAAACTAAAAGAAAAACTGACAAAAAATTTCCACATGAATGACTAATTACAAAGTTCAAGTCAGTAGGAATTAATGGAGTTGTGTTACTGGATTTAAAAATGGCTTAAACACAGCATACAATGAGAGATGATAAGGGAGATTTCATATGATCAGGGAGTTGTAGGAAGTAGAGTTCCTCTGGGATTGGTGTTGGGACCTCTACTGTTTCTTATTACATAAATGACCCTGATAAGGGCATTCAAAGCAAAATAGTTAGATTTGCTAATGCCACTAAACCTGGAGGTGAATGTAGCTATTTGGAAGGTACCCAGGTCATTCAAGAAGATTTAAATAGAATCTTTATGTGGACAGACACTTGCAAAATGAAGTTTAACATTGCCAGATATAAACCTCTATATGTGGCCTTATAACAATGTAAGGCAGAATTTACATCTATCTATATTTATATCTTTATCAAACATATCAGACACTTAATGTTTTTAGTCTAAAAGGAAGGGGAGTTAGGGAGGTTTGATTGATATTTTTACATTTTTAAAAGGGATGAATTAAACTCACTACAGAAACTATTTTAAATATTATGTCAGCAGAACAGTAGAAAGTAAATTTCATGCTGATACTAGGAAGTATTTTATTCATACATGCGAGGAACAACTTTGTAGTGGAAGCAGAGCCAGTCTGAAAACAGAGAACAGGCTTGACACAGTCCTTAGTACACTCCAGACTGTCAACAAAATGGTGAGCCTAGCTGGGCTGAATGTCCTGTTGTCATCATTAAACTTCCTATGTTAATGTTTTGTTATTCAACTCTGGAGAAGGACTGCCTATTAGTCAAGGGGTATAGGCTATGGTACTACTTTGGAAGGAGGTCTGCCCAGTGGCTCCTCCCACTGAAACAATTTTATTTCCCTGTATTCTGCAGGTCAAGGTCTGAACACTTGTTATGGTTGCTCTGTCAGAACAGAGGTGCGCTTTGGTCCAGTAATGAATTGCCATCACTGTGGGCCAGAGCTGATGAGGGGGAGGCATGAAGAAACTGGGGAGTTGGCAATCGAGGGACACTCTAAGGGTGTGGGTTGGCTACCCTTACTGGCCTCTAAGCATCAAACAGGCACTCACCTGAAATAAATGAGCAAATTCAGAGGACTATAAGATGGCATGTGTATCCTTCTTTGCAAATGCCTGAGGGAAAAGTATGAAAAGCATGTAGATAAAAGCAAGGTAACAAAATAATTTTGTGACTGATGTTTACATGGACATGGGAATATCAATAATGAATTTAAGTCCATCAAAGGACATTTTATCAGGGTTTACAGATATGGCTGGCTAGCCAGCATAATGTTCCTAATTTTGCAACATCTGTAAAGTTGGGGGGTTAGCATTTATTGAATATTACTAAATGGTTAGCTAATGTTTTTGAACATACATTAATAAAATCATTGCTGTGTTTGGCATTGCTGCAGTGCAGAAAGGTTATAAGAGTGCATATCCTGCTCTGCTGAAGTACATAGTTAGCTAGCTGTGTTACCCAGATAAGTTAACAAAACAACTCAAAACTGCAAAGCTAGTTGATAGTGGCCAGTTGTGTTTCTCCAATGACAGCACAGAACTTGACGTTGTTGAAAACATTCGCAAAGGTTCAGATTATCATTTCTAAATGTGATCACTGGAGTTGGGCATGTGAGTTCTCATATAATGACTTGCATGTAAATATGATAAGTATGACTTATAACAAGGCTGAAACTTGATATATGAAATAATACATTATACCTTTTGCTTGATAGGTTTTGCAAGTTAGCTGCTAACTTCCCTTAATAAAATTAAGTGCAGATCCACATGACAGTTACTTTAAAAGATGTGTTGGTGGCCTTTGACAGACTGTATCCCCTGAGTTGGAAGATGCATAGCTAATTTAACTCCTAAGTGAAGTTTGAGCTCAGTCATGCACAGATTAACTATAGAGTTATATGGACAGCGCTTTTTATAGTTATCCACTTTAGCGTGAACTAGAAAATAGACTCAAACCCTTCCCTTTCCTCAATAACCCCACCCTCCACTCCACACACTAATTAAGCTACACCCCAAATGCCTCCACCCAAAACCACAGTATTAAAAATGAAGGACACAATAACAGTTAGGACCATTGGAAGCTTTAGTTAGTTAATCATACAATTTGTCACCTAACTGTTACAGCCCAATCATATATGCACTGGAAGGTTAATATAAAATATAAAACACAACAAACTTTGATTCCTTTGAATTATACCACAATTGTGGAAGCTGTACATATGAAGAGATTAAGCCAAAAAAGGTATTTCTACTTTTATGGTATGTTTTTTTTTTTAAGTAACTGAAAACAATGAAGTCTGTGCTTTATTCTGATTTTTTTGAGTATACCCATTTATTACTATGACTCTGTGGAATGAAATTCTATGTATTTTTCCATTTGTAACATTTATAAATTCTTAAACCCATATGCATAGTTGTTCTAGAGAAGTTATGTCAGGTCATCTATACTTCAGGTTTATTTTACTGCATTTGTTATTGCATTTAGTTAAGCGTTTTTTAATTGTTGTCTATCCCACTATTATTTTAGCAGTGCATCTCTTATAATAAATTATGAAAATGAATGCCTAAATCTGTGGCATTTGACACATCAGATTCTAAATGTGCTGTCTTATTACTCCCAGATCCTGTTCTTTACTGCATACATTAATCTGGGCAAGTGCAGGTTAGGACTGAACATTTTACATTGATCGAGGCTTGGAAAAGTCCGGGCTCTGCAAGATGGACAGCACCTTGGGAAGGCATTTCTTTGTTTATGACTGTTAGAGTGGCACAACTGAAATCTTATCAGACAATACAGTGACACCACTCATACACCCACAATTTTAAAAAGCAATAGAGCAAGTGGTCTCAGTAGACTGGCTGGATGACATATTTACATGAACAGTGAACATTATCTGCTTCATCTAAATTAATACTAAATGAAACACGCAGCTTAACGAGCAAGCTTCCTGCGCTGGGTGGATAGATCATTTCCCAATCATGTACTCTCACAAGTCATATAACAAGTGAGAAGGGAAATGCACCATTACAGTATGACACTGTAACACTACAGTAGAGGGGCAACTTCTGCTGAAAACTTGGAGCATCTCAAGCTAATTGGGTCTTTTTCTGAAGCACATCAATAATTATTCAAATAAACTACAAAATGAACCAGTAAAGGGGGAGATCTTGTCCTTTTTTTCTGTTTCTATAGCTTGCTACTATTCTTCTCTTTTTTTTTGCCTTCAGGGCACACTCTGTTTTTGAGTGCAAACCATCCATCTCAGACCTGAACACAGATACACAGTAAAGCCCTTGTGCTTTTATGCTGCCCTCCGCACCTCTCGGTACCTCCTCCTGTATCCCCTCCAGACTCAGCCTCACCCCAGTGCGAGCTGAACAGTCTGGGTCTTCACTCAGGTGTTCCCCCTGTGCCTGTGTGCTACCTCTCCTCTCTTGCCCCCATGTGGTGGTACCAGCTGTCACTGAGCCACAGGGTAATATTAGAGCACTCCGCCTTCTGCCAGCCCAGAAATCAGATTGTAGATCGAGCCAATTCGGTGTTCCGCCTTTATTTTTCAATCCGTTCACTGAAGAAATAAACAACACCTTCAGATTTAAGTTGTACATGACAAAATGATTCATAGATAAATGATTCCAAAGCTGGAACTGTTCTGTTTTATAATTAGCTGATTTTCAGTTTGTAGTGGCACCAGAAAAATTACACTTCTTAAACTAAAGGCTTTTTAAGGTGAGCAAATTCAAATATTAAGTCCTGTAAAATGAATAGCCTTAATCTTTTTTTCAATTACTACTGGAGGAAACATGTCACTGAAAACAATTGGTCAAAGTGTTGTGAGTGAAGAAAAATGCCTAAAGGACTGTTTTTTGTTTGTTCGTTTGTTTCTTCCACGGCAGACAGAAAGAGAAAATATTATATATGTACACATTCTTTTCCACAGTCATTTATGTTTATTTTGGTGAAGAAACATGCAAGATAAAGTCTGCATTTTAACACAGAGTCACATTTTAATAACAAGAATTTATTATAAAATGTATGCATCTATTTGTGCTCTGCCTAGTTTCTTGTGCAGGTTTTAGTTTTGTCAAAGTAAGAGCTGTCCCAGTATTCTGGACATTTCCACTCAGTCATGGTTCTGAGGGTAGCTTTTGCATTGCCCAGTAAAATGACTGATTCTCCACTTATTTAAATTTCAAACGTACTCTCAGAGTTATACTGTCATTTTTTGCACAGGCGTAGTCACGATGACCATTCCTCTAAACAGTAGCACTTCTCCCTTCTGGTAATGTGACTGAGTTTTTGTATGTACTATTTACCTGTAGTAAGAATTATGATAAAAACATATAGGTACGTTACATAGGAGAGGAACTTGTATCTTGTGCGATGGGGACAAAGAGAATCCACCAAGAGAGGTAGCTGCCAAACAAGGACTATTGTATTATTAATTTAAAATACTTGTCTTCAAAAACGGCAAAAGGCAGAACAGTGTAGTGCTTTCCTGATATGTGATACCTGACAACATATGGGTTCAAAAGCACAGGAACACTGCTGTACAGTGCTTATAGAGTGCTATTACATTGTCTCATTGTAACACAGGCTAGGAGTCCTTGCATTTCACAGCTCATCTTCTTGCAAATGATTCTCCTCCACATATTTGCCATACAAATTTTACAAAACATGAATACTGGATTATAAAATCATACTTACTGTTTGGAAAAAGGTCAGTAGAGTCCTGGTGACAGCAAACCCCTATATGACTTTATTGGCAGATTTGACTCTTATGACAACTTTTCCATTCAGGAGTAAGAAAAATTTAGCCATAGAAGTTGCACATTTAAATGATGTGCAGTTCATACAATCGTTTTCCAATCTGGGACCCATTTATGCTACTGAAATGTATTTGTATTGTGTAAAATGACACAAAAGGAACTGCTTTTTCAACATACTGATACCACACGGTATCTCTTACCATTTCAAATCTATTTCATTTGACAAATAATAGGCCTAGTGTTGGTTGCTTTGGATTGGTAGCTTTGAGGTTGAATTGTAGGAAATCAAGATGACAGTAGGACTTTACTTAGGAGGCTCTCCATTACCTTCAAATGGCTGTGCAACAACCTTGTGTATTCATCTATTGTATTTACTATTAAATTTGACATGCAGTGTAAAACTCTTGAGATATAAATTCTCATTTTCAAGGGTGTCCGCCTGGATAACATTCATCATAAATGATTAATCACAGGTATCAATCCACAAATCTTTGAATTTTCCCCAAAGGGCATGCCAGCAAATACTGAACCAGAACAAATGCTTATCCTCTTTCCCCAGAGGACTGCAACTGGTCGAGGGTAAAAAATCCTGGGCACTGAGCTTACTTACATGCTGGGCACTACTTATGCAGATAATGTCACAATAATGGAAGGACAAGCCAGCTGTCACAAACCCATTCCATGCCATCCAAAAGTAAGGTCATTTGGATGTTCAAAGGAAATCTGTTTTTTAGTGATCAGTACACTTCTGCCATTTTCCCTTGTCAGCTCACAGTATATTACGCAGTAATTGAATCTCATGTTATCAGAATCAATTTCTCAGTCTTAAATACAGTTAACCTTTCCAACTCGATTTCTGTTTAACTCCGCTCACGCGTGCACGCCATCACAGTTGCCCTGTTCCAAATACACGCCTTAGGCCATCTGGAGGAATGTTCGACACGACAGCTCCTATGCAAATTTACATTAATCATTTTATTGTTGTAGCCAATAGTAAGTGCCATTGTAATCTTAGTGGCCTTAAGGCTGGTTGAGTTAATTAAGCGTAAAATGAATGGGCAGGTGACAGGAGCTTTGCGGTGGCCTGTACCTTAGAGGGCACTGAAACTAGGATTTGTTAGTCAGAAGTAGTAACACACTGAGGTGTATTTTTATTCTATACCATTTTTAAAAGTGTTAATGTATATATTGTATGAGTGTAAAGTATTCTCATATTTCTGAGCATACTGTCAATACCCACATGAAATGATGTCTAACTAGTACCTCATAAGGTGAGAAATTAGTGAAACAGCTAAAAAATTAAAGCACTTTTTCAGAGTTATACATTAACAGGAAGACAAACAAATTTTGGTCAATATCAAAATAAGATGCACATTGGCCTTTAGATGGACTGGCTTTCTCTATTGTGCAGCAACTGTGCCACAGTATGGGATATACTACCAATGCACACTTTTTTTTTCCTTTTCTGAAATTATTGCTTAAAATACTGGGATACTGGTCACTATGCCAATACAAACTGTTTCCTTTAGAGAGACATACAACTGTATTGATAATATTACACAGCCATAAAATAATGACAAGATCAGAAATATTTCAGGGTTTACACCTTGCTACTTTAAAGCTGATCACTCAGTACAGTTGGTAACTCTGCTACTGACAGCTGAATGTACTGGCCTAATATCAGAGAAAATCAACAGAGCAAAGCAAAAGTGCTTGACTGATTGTACAGTGTATGGTTGTACAGGGAATTCCTTTGGTTGTAAACACTATTCTCTGTGCATATCAATCAATAGATGCCTCACACTCTGTTGCTACCTACAGTTTCTCCACTGTTTTTACCTGCGAAGTGTCCATCCTCTTGGTACTTTACTATTAATTACAAAAAAAAACAAAACACAATGCTGAAGAGCTAGACAGATACAGATATTGTCACTTACTGATACAAGAAGCTTACCACGATAGCATTTCATGTAAGGCACAAATGAGCATCATGGGGCCATTATTGACTTTTATTTCAAATACTAGGTACCTATTGTTTGGCAAGGTGAAAAGCACTGTGGTTTCATAAGTGTTTTGGAGTAACCATGGGGATAGTTGTGAAGAAAAATGAACTATAAGAACAACGTCTACTATATTACAGAACACTTATGATGCAGAATGTGCAATGGTGAGAAGTGTTAGAGCTGGTTGAACTTAATCTGTTCCCATGTAAATTTGATCAGTATAATGAGGATGAGATGTCATACAGTGCTTTCTCATACAAAATCTTGTACATAAAGGATTGTCACTACATTACTACATCACACATGAAATATCATGTGTAGTATTGTAAAAGTGATTTCAACACTGCAATGCTATTTATAAGACATGAGTCCCTCTGACAAGTCAAAACACATGTCACCTGTCCTTCTCACAGGATGATTGGCACAAATATGTGTTGGTAAATTATTTTTGCACTTGTATTTTTTTTGCACATTGTTTTCTTCACATCTTTTTTCATGTTTTCCGTTGAGGTGTTGAATATGAACCTTTCAAATGAATATTCAATGGGATCATTCTTTTTGTGTTTGGCATTACAGCAGCCCAAGGTTTTGTTACAATTCCAAGTTCTGTTGTACCACTTTTGTGCTGCCCTTAAGCTGGGGCCTCTACCTCTACTCATTTCTTTCCTTGCAGATTTTTCATTTGATTAGCTACTATTACCTTTACTGTGTTACACAAAATTGCATTCTAGTAAATTTAAATTATGAGTATATCTGGATTTATTTTACAGGCACAAGCCTTGTTGTCTCCTTTGCAGAAATCAAACAATATCTAAGCTCCTAAAAAGGATGTTTTTTTCTTGTCCTTGCCCTCACCTGAAAATATTGGTGATCTTAGTACTAGAGCATATTGTTCATTGAATTATGACATTGTATGTTTGAGAGCAGTCTGGCAGACAAGCATTGTTTTCATACTCCACCAAAATGTCAAGGAATGTTAAACTGAATTTCAAAATATTCCTCTTCACAGAAACATAGCTAACTTGATTCAGCTCAAAGAAAGGATAAAATAATTGCATCTTACTGTGTGTATAGAGGAGAGTAACCAACAGAGTCAATGAGTCTTCTGTTTTGGATTACCAGTGTTTTTCACAACATTATAAAGTAACAGCTGCACGTTGATGTACTTTAAATATTTCTTTATGTTGGATAAAACATATTGGGATGTAAACACAAGGATGAAACAATTAAACCCTGGCTCAAGTGTGATAAATACTGGAAAGCTGCCCTTCATAGATAATGAAGCAATCATAGCAACTGGCCATGAAATATATGTAAAATGCATTCTTCAGTGTTTATGGAACACAAATACATACTACTAACTCTCATGGAAATTATCAAAATAATTCTTGAAGACCAAAGATGCATAATTTATGAAGATTACACTCTGACCACATCTTTCCCTTCTTCTCTTCTTCTAAAACATGGGTCCCTTCACAGAGATTAGTCTAACTACTCTATGAGAGGATGTATGTCCTCAGTACTAGTTTGGACCTGATAATCTCCTTGTAAATTGTTGTGGTATCTCTCTTCCAAGGGCCTCTGCATTAATCCCTGGCAAAACACTCATCCAAAATTACTGGGCTGCAGACTGGCATCTGCCCATATCTTGTCTCTAGCAGTGAAGCAATCCATATTTTCCTTGGTAAGTATTCCACCCAGCTATAGGACCTGGCCCTGGTGCTCTCCCTTCTGGCCTGCTGCAGCTCACTCAAAGCTTTTCTCTCTGCCAGCGTTATCAGACCCCTCTGGATCAGTTAGGACTCTGTGGCCTGTTAAGTCCTCTCTCCCCAAATTCTCCGATCCCTCCACTCCCCTGAGGCGTCATATCACAGCCTGCATCCAGGAGCATGCCTCAAACCACAAAGCCCCGTCTGACAACAACACTACGTTTCTCTTTCCGGCACTACCCTCTCTCCCTGCTCCTCTGCTGGTAAATTGTCCATCTCTCCCCTGCCCCATGACACAGGCCTGCTTATTTTCATCAGTAGTCTCTCTCAGTGATGGAAGAAGCTCCCTGCCACTGTGACAACAGCAGCCAGTCACTACATTCCTGATCTTCTGAACACTCATCTCTTCATGTTACATGCAGGTGCCTCTAATTTAAGGCTCAGAACAGTTCAAAGCTCAGACTATAGTCCTTAATTAACACTTGTGCACCTTGGACACACTTGGACTGTTTTTGTAGCTTAACATCTATAAAGATTCTTGTTCCAGGACCCAGACATTCAGCATGTTGTACATATTAAAAGGATGTTAACGATAATCAGAAAGTCAATAGCTTGTCTATGGCTGTCTAAAGAGTCACGCTGAATGAGTCATGTATAACACATATTTTAAATAAAAAAACACAACGTATCTGTGACAAATAAAAAGTGGAGCTTTGTTTCAGGTGTATGAAGCTGGGGAGAACAGGGGCTCTAACAACAGAGCTGCCTGCTCAAATTCACAGTGGGCCGATTCAGAGCTCTTTGGTGTTGCCTGCAGCTGTTTGGCATCCACCTGTGTCTAACTATCAATATTTATCATGCAACTGTTTGATGGCAAAATACCCCTCTTCCCTGTGTAATCAGTTGACCTTAAAGTGGTAGTGGACTGACATTTAATTGAATGATGTTAAGTAGCAATCATAACCATTCATCGTGTCCTTTGGATACAATGTCTTTTTCATATTGACATTTCAGTCATACAAAGTTCATTTTAACATCACCTTGTAGGAATATTTGTTTTGAGGTAATCTAAGAGAAACAGGGGGACCAAAATTTGGATGGGCATGAGTGAATGATAACCCAATTACCTGTATGAGGATCTTTCCTTGAATACTGAAAGTGCATTTACATTTTGTCAATTAGCAGATTCTCTTACACAGAGTGACACACAAAGAGTGAGTGCAAAGTGCATCTAATAAAGTGGCATGAAAAAAGGTATAATCACAACACAGCTGAATATGTACAAACATATTTCAGCTCCTTCCATTTTGTGAAAATTAGTGTGCACAAGCATACATACATTTCATACATAAGTGCACAATACAATTTAATGTGTGTATTACAAATTCCATCATCTATTATGTTATTATTGGCATTTAGCAGACACTCTTATCCAGAGCTACTTACATGAGTTACGCTTGCAATGTTATCCATTTATGCAGCTTGATATTTACTGAGGTAATAGTTGGTTAAGTACCTTGCCCAAGGGTACAGCAGCAGTGCCCCACCAGGGAATTGAACCGGCAACCTTTCAGTTACAAGTCCTGCGCCTTATCACTATGCTACCCCATCATCTCTCTTTAACTGGACTGAAATCACAGGGGCAGGGTACTTTCCATTCTTAATCAAAGATCCAAAGTCAGTTTTGTCACCTGGCTGCTTGGCTTGCTACTTCTTCTGAAATGTTATAGATAGTTGGGCAGCTAGGTATATCACTAATATTTAATTCAGTCATCAAAATTATAACCACAGCAATGTGAAGACTGACCAAAATATCATCATAATTGAACCCAGACGATCAAGCACAAAGTGTGGCAAGTAATGGACAAAGCAGTAACAGCAATGGGACAAAAAAAATCTTAGCATTACTGCCACAAACATGTTTATGTTCTATCTGGTATTCAACTGCCTATTGACAGTGCCTTATGAGCATCTGAATGCTAAAAATAATTTGAAATGTCCATCCCTAATCTAAAAGCTAATCAATGTTGGAGTAATGTTGGAGAAAATATATAACATATTTGTACAGATATGTCTAATTTAACAGTATTATTATGTATACGTCATATTATCACCTTTTGTCAAATACTATAACGTATGACAGAAAACTATCAGATATGAACTGAAGCCATCATCCTGCAATACAGTATAACACTGAAAGCCTTAAGCAGAATGTTTTCTATAATAATATCGATACAGATTAAACATGTGTCATGCTGATGGAAAATGGAACTAGTAATTGCAGTCTTACCAGAAATATTTTGAAATGCATTCAATGGAATTTATTCCAATAGTGGCAATATATTGCAGGCAAGTCCAAATTCTTATGATTCCATTTTTGATACACTTGCAGAGGACAAAAACATAAATGCTCTGAATATGACTGCAATGGATATGGGTGTTTCTTGTTTGTTTAACATGATGAGACCTTGACTTTCCTCTAACCTAGACTTTTTGTCTGTGTGACTGAACAAAGATTATTAATGAACATCATGAATACGAGTTGCACTCAATAGCTGAAGGTCTTATGTCTTGTGTTCAAAATCGTTCCAACTCTTTTAAGCTGAGCTATTCAAATTGGCTGAACTGGTAAGAGTGTAGGCAGCTCCGCTCGTGTTCCTTTGGTCCCTCCGTCCCAAGAACTCTATGCAGGATAAAAGTAACCATATCAAATACGTTTGAATCATATATTATAGGGATACAGACATGTTTCCAGATGGCCGAGGAACGTGTTTACGCATTCACAAATACGAACACAAAGTCGAACATTTGCCCACAAGCAATCGGCAACTGTAGGTCTAAATTTAAGGTAAATTCAGAAGGTAATATATACTACAGCACATCTTATAACAATCAAAGGACCGTCAGATCTGTGAAACCTCGGGACGACCGCTCACCATCAGCACTGATCTGTTTTATAAGAGCTCCGTGCACTGAATAGATAAATCAAGCCCTAGATCCTCGTTGGCTGCACTTTACTTGCAGCATCCCAATCTTGGCTAATTAATACAGACAACAAAGTTCCAATGATTTGATTGAGTTTGCAACCAATAATTGTCTCTCCCGCTTCCTCCTTTTCAAAATAGTGTTAAGCATTGTTTTTCATTTTACATAAAGTAATGATAAGATGACAGGGGGAATACTCAGTTGCTTCAAACACTACAAAGCCTCGCAACTGTTTAATAAAACTGCAAGCACAACCTGGAGAAAACCAAACCAGTATTCATACTGTATACTTAAAACATGATATAGCCAAGGGAGAACAATATGTCCGAAGTAAACTCCCTCAAATCTGTCTGTATAATTGCAGGAAAGAGAAGCGCAGAGAGTGAAATTATGTCGATCAACTTGTGCACCAAGGCAATTAGCCGTCAAGCCTGGGTTGAAATATGCCACTCAATACAACAATGTATGTACAGCAATACGCATGCGACCTTTGGAGGCTACAATGGGCAATAATTGCACGTATCCATACCACATTATTTCAGTAATCATTTAGTCATTACTTACCTTCAGCGCCTCGATGTCCAAAGAAGTTGACCGATCCATATAGGGGACGTGTTATATAGTGTATCTAAGCGAAGTTTAGAGATCTAGACTTGAAGTTCCCGACTTAAACTCAATCCAGTCCCCCTACCGCCGGCTGCTCTCCTCTGTCTCATTCCCACAGATCACGCCTCCACCGGATAAAAATAAAACAATAATAATAATAACAATTCTGTCGAACTTCTTGGCAGCGGATGGACAGATAATCTTTCTGTCAAACAGATGACTGGCCAACCTAATTAAAAAATAGACTAATCCCTTCTGTGTAAGAAGGTCTCCAGCGACAGGCTACCGGCTAGCAAATTGCTGCATCCTAAGAAACCCAGTTCCTTGGACAGCCTCATGCGGCAAATTTAAGAAATGTGTTCAATTTGCAGTGGCCGCAATAACAGCCCCCGAGAATATCGTTCATTTATGTATTCAGAGATTCTAATCCGTTGAAACCAAAAACCAATATCAAAGCGATGTCTCGCTATGCAAAATGTCAACTGTGAATAACACTATGGTATAACACGTCAATTATTCTGAATCTAAGTTATTTTGCTCTATCAGTTAGTCTGAGAGAAATATCTCCTCCTATTAAGAAATGTGAAGTGACTTGATGGGAGAAGAGGGTGAATTCTCTCGCAGTGTCGAGATTTCCCTTTATCTTGTTGTACTGTCCTTCACCAGCAGGTGACTGCTTTCTCCTCGGTCCTCCTTCTCACATAATCGAGGGGATTTTTTCATCATTCAAATGGCAAACTGTCCTTCCTTGCCAATTATTCCTCTGGGTCCTAGAGCGAAAAAAAAGAAAAAGCACTGGCGACTGCCCGCAGTCAGGAACAGAGCAGCCCACTGTTGAGCGTCGAGTAATGCTTGTTGATAACTAATGGAAGCCACTGCGTTTGTAAATTACTTTCTAGATGTGCATCTTCTCGCTATGCGCTGACTCGGAGAACACATACCAGCGGCCGTTCTTGTCTGGTGCAGAATTACACGTAGGCTGGTGTTAACTGTAAACATTCTTTTTTCGACATTTTCAGAGCTTTGGGCGAAAGGGAATTGATATGGAACGCATCTTCATTACGTTTTAACTGGTGTGTATGCGGTATGCGCATTTTAATTTTATTCTTTGCTGAAATTGTGAGATGCAAAACGTTTATTTAAAAATGATGAGAATAGTATTCTGCTGACTTTAAGTTAAACCGATTAATATGTACTCGGCAAATATTAAACGTTCCACATCAGACATAACCAACAGTTCTTACTTGTCCTGTTCCATAGTCTTGTCTGGGACACAAGATTTATCAGCGATTCCACTTTCCTGGAGCAAAATTAAGACAGAGTGAAGTGTCAGATTCTGGAAGTAATTTAAAGGAATGAACGCTGGCCTTCAACTGAGTGGTTTCACTCAGTGCCAGAGTACAATTAATCACATTGCGAGGATGTTTCATCTGCACAGCACACCGTAGGAATCATGTGCCAGCCACAGTAACGTCAGCTCCTTCACGTGAACACCAAAACGTTTCTATCATGTCGCAGAAATATTGTGAGCATGCTGAACTCCAGTTGGCATGGCAGGGTGAGCACTCGTTGTGAAGTGTGTTTTTATGGCATATGCACCTCTGATTCATCCAGTGGAAGAGGGAGAGGGTGTGTTGTGAACCCAGATCATCGCTGAATTTGCATGAGAGAGTGCGAAACATTAACAGCTGAAAATAGAATCACTGGCCGCTTCACAGTGGCGTGTCATGCCCAATTAGCAGCCTTTACAAATTGGCGCCATCATACCTCTTCAAGCCTAAGGTGTTCCGTTTGTTATATATATATATATATATATATATATATATATATATATATATATATATATATATATATATAGTTTTTATATTTTCTGCATTTAGGTGTAACAGGATCCATACGATTGCTTGACACTGAGCACACCATGTAGTGGACCTTACTAATTAAAAAAAAGTTTAACTGAAACAAACAAAATCTATATAAATAAAATTATTAATATAAATAAAAAAATAAATAAAATTTAACTGAAACACAAATATGAAGGCTTTTGATCATCTTGAGAAACTGAAAACAAATATATATATATATATATATATATATATATATATATATATATATATATATATATATATATATATATATATATATATATTTATATATATTTTTTTCAGTTTCTCAAGAGTGACTCAAAAGCCTTCATATCATTTTACTCGTTATTGGATTTTATTCAGAGTTTGGGGTGATCAACTTCTGAGTGCAAGATGTGATTTAGTTAATGGAAAGCAAAGTGAAGTCTGAACAATAGTAGTTTGTGCAGCTTGTGCAGGGGTTTAAGGCTTTAACACTGTGTTGTGCAGCAGTGTTACTACAATACTTGTTATGGTAAAACCTGTGATTTTCGAGAAATCAGCTTGGAACTTGCTTTCACTGGTAACCATGGAGGCTTAAAATACATTCCACACTTGTAGAAACAGCAGAGTCCTGCAAGGCTAGCTCGATGTTAAAACAAGCGAGCCAATAAAAATCGACAGAAATTCTGTAGGCACTCACTACAGTGCAAACCAACACTGCCATTGAATGCACCTGTGTGCGACACATCAGTAAACTGTGCTTCACCAGGATCTGTTCCAACACCATCAGGGCTATAAATGTCACGAAGGTGACACTTCCAATGTCTTTGTCTTAGCTTCACCATTTGCCTCTCTGCACCATATCAGAGAGATAGAGGGATTCTCCCTCCATTTTCTGTGTGTGCTCAAACAAAGGGTCGTAAATCTAACACCATCCCTTACCCACCTCACTTTCTGAGGTATGAATCCTGGTGATTGGTTGACATCGTATCCACATTGGCCTTGTCTCACAGCCTTTGTCAGACATCTCCAGGAGAGATTCTGGAAATGGGAGAGATTTGCAGGTTTGTCGGAAGACTGCCCCTCCTCCTCCTGGGTCTATCAAGGGACCCAGCCCTTACCACATAGTGAGTGTTTCATTTGTCTCCTAAACAAGAAGGTGGAAGCTGGTGCACAAAGTATCCAGAATTTAAGTCTAGCAAGCTTGCAACTGAAGACTGCGAGTAAGACTGTTCACCATTCTAGCTTCAGTGAAAAACTTGCAAAGCTTGTAAGAAACCATTGCTTGAGATGACGATCTCTGAGATGATCCAGACACAGAGCGCTGCCTCTGAATCTAACCAAGAAGGACCACAAACATCAACTGGAGAAGAACCTGTGTTCCACTTCAAAGAGGGACAAACAGCAACCATGTCCTGCTCTTGCCAACACAGAAGAGCCAGGCTAGTGAACCAGCCCTACCCAGTTTGCAGAGAGGGACTTCCTACTGTGTCCAGCTGAGGAGGGGGCCTAACAAAGACTGAGTGTGACAGTTCAATATGCAAGATTCTCAATGTCTTACCTCACCTGAATGTCTTTAACAGCACCTATTCACCACACTACCGCTTACATTATATTTTGTAAAAATTGTGTTTGTTAATAAATGCTGCTTGTGTTTATGAAATGTGTTGACTTGATTACTCAGTTGACTCTACAAATTTAATGCCCTCTCCCTTTAGACAAGCTCCTCATTTGTGCAAATTCTTTAAATGTTTAGGTAAAACTAATCTGGTGCCCCCATAATTTATAACTGACAATTCATATTCAATGAGGAATACTATATTCACCCCATTAATTGGTGACTCATGTGAGAATGGCCGTATCCACTACATAAATCTGGCAATAAAGCCAACTGATTCCACACAGAGTTGATGTGTGTAATGGTGTGTAAAGTAACAATATGTAAAATCAAAATCTGTAAGTATTGTAAGTATCTAAGGTGTATTAGCTTTGATGATGGCTGCTCTCAGTTGGATCCAGGGTTCCGTTGCCATTGTCAGATCTGCCGCTTTCTGCTCCAAAGAGTGCCATCACACAATGCGTACTGTTTCCCTGACGCACTGGATGTATACTGACAGAGTCTCATGCAGTTGAGAATGTAGGGAGTCTAACCCTGCTTTGAATCACAGAACCTCCATACATTATCTTTCAAAGAGCACCTAATCTAAAAAGCGTTTTATCAAATTCAGATCTGTCACTCACCAAAGCTATCCTTTATGAGGTCACTGAAGGAAATTACAAATTTGGGTAGTGCACTCAATGTAGTTTCATTTTTAAATGTAACACCTTTCACTTTCTCTTAAGGGTTCAAGATTGCTTTACCACCAATATAATCTATTTAATTACACAGCTGAAATTTATCCAATATGGGCAGAACTTCCTGAAAATACATTTAAGGCTATACTCACTTTAATGGCCTTCACTGCTGGGTAAACCAACAGCACTCAGACCTGTTGCTTGGACATCCATACACGCATTGTACAGTTGGCGTAAAGATAGTCCCCATTCAGAAGAAAAACTGGACTCTCTCCACTGCATGGTGAACTCTTGATGATTCCTTAGCTCTCGAGGTTCACTAATGTCAAAATTAACAACATGCATGTTTCTACCAAGTTTTTATTGTTTTCTGCATTTAGGTGTAACAGGATCCATACGATTGCTTGACACTGAGCACACCATGTAGTGGACCTTACTAATTAAAAAAAAAGTTTAACTGAAACAAACAAAATCTATATAAATAAAATTAAAATACACACACAATGCTTTCCTCCAGAGAAATCAAAGGTAAAATCCATCTATTCATTGATGTATTTTCAAATATTGCATTTATTTGTGTCATGGTCATTATCAAAGTGATGTTATGTCATGGCCGTGCTTGGTTTTGAAATAACAGAGAAAAGCAGGAGATGTGAAGCAGTCTAGCATGATGCCATTTGGCATTAATTGGGTTCAAGTTTTTTTTTTTTTTTTGTATCTCCTCTACAAGTAAAAACACAAAGTTGTCTAGGAAGACTCTTTGCTTTCTGGTCCCTTTTCATTTCTTTGGGAGAAGATTTCATTTGGCATTCAGACAGGTGTGATGTCAGGTGGGAGGTTCAGGAGAGAGGTTTAATCCATGCTTCTGTTCTGTGCCTCATCATGGGGAAATAATCCATATGTTTGAATTTGTATGCATAGAAAAGAAGAACAGTTAATTATTAATTTCCTGCAGTGCAGCTTATATTGTATGTTTGTGTGTCTGTCTCTGCGTTAGTTTATTCAGCATTGGTTTTGACAATCTTATTTTTTGTGTCACACAATAGAACATTATTCAGCGGTTCAGCTTGATTGAAAGACTGGATTGAATTCTCATTGTGTGTGTTAACACACTGCAATGTGAACAGGTAATTTGAAAGAAAAATATGATAACAGAATTTAGTTTGCATATCCCTTTTGAAACTGAAGATCCGTGACAGCGGTAAAGTCTTATTTTATATGAGACTGAACGAAAAATTCTCATTGTGAACTGAATGAAAAAAACAAAACAAAAACAAAATGCAGCAGAAAGCGTTTGATTTCCCAGGAGAAATGTCCTTTTTGGTGATGTATGACCTGCTCGTTGTGCCAGCTTAACTGGAATGAAAAGTAGTAAATGGATGCTTCTTGAGCAAGCCTCACTCCAACGATGCAGAATTATGCACCTGGGCTGGATGTCAGCACCCTCATTCATTCAGTCTTTCCCTCTATGCTTTTGAATTACTAACAGTAACATAGTCTAGACTCACGCCTATCAACATAAACAATGTTCAAATACCTGCTGTATGCTTCAAGCTGATTTTGCTAAAATAATTTACACTCTGCTAACTTTTTAATATGACATGTGTCTTTTGCCTGTTGATTAGGTTCATCATTTGATCATATAATGGTTCGAAATGAATAGAAATGACATATAGCATTTCATGTGAGTCTTCCAGCACATGTGGTTATCTGTCATTAGAACTCTGGTATAAGGGCTTATTATTATTGAATATATACAAAAATTTTGTGTGTATTTTTTGTTGTTGTTGTCAATGGCAATGCAATGATACTGTTTCACATGTTACTGAATATTTTGCCACTGATTCAATGTTTGAAAAAAAATCTGCAGGGTAGTTCAGAGCCCTCTGGTGGCAGAGACTGAAAGTACAGTACTTACATATTTTTCCTCAGTTAAGTACTTCCGAGCAGTTAGAGGATTGTGCAATTGATCTTGTTCATCATGATCAGTATGCACATGATTGAAAAAAATGACAAATAAAAAAAAAACACCCAAAAGAACAAGATAGGGCACAATAACAATGCTACAATGTTTGGAAGATGAGTATATGATCAATAATTTATATGCAATGCTCATTAGCATGCAGTGATATAGGCATTATGTCAAACAGAAATATAGAGGGAGCAGGGCAGATGGTTTGCTGAACCATTTCTTAAAATGCACCTTTCAATTTTGTATGTGTGTGTGTGTGTGTGTGTGTGTGTGTGTGTGTGTGTGTGTGTGTGTGTGTGTGTGTGTGTGTTTGTATATTGCTTATGCATTCCATTTTGGCAGCAAATTAAAATGCTATGATTCCTACATCAAAATATGACTTTATGCAGCTACATATCAAAAGCTCAATGGTGCTTTCTCATCAAAAACGAAATTGGTACCACTCACAGAAATCTGCTGCTTAGCATTGGGTTATATATAATCAATGAACATTAGGTGGATCAATGTCTTCATGTGGACTCTGCTATTATCATCCATTAGAAAAATATGTTTTCCTGTAAATTATGGTCAGGCTCAGCTGTCATTGTCATTCCAATTGGTTTGACTGTAGGTCTAAGTGATTGTATGTGAAATTTATTGTCATGCTATAGATTATATAGTAGGGTATTATTAACATGCATCAAATATGAATAGCAGGGATGTACATGTAGCATCATAAATTATCATTTGATTGAAAATGGCTACACTTAAAGGTTCCCTTCACTCACGTAAAAGAAACAACAATATGTGGAAAGACAAGAGCTGTGTGCCATAGCCTGTAAATTTAAAACAGTTGCTTGGAGAGCTCCAAATGTGAGGCAGAGGGAGGATGAGAGTTTAGCTAGAGCTGGCTGGTTATCTAATGAGGGCAGCTGTGTCTCAGAGCCAGTATGAGCAATCAAAAGTGACCAGTGATAGAATATGACATCAACAAGACATTTGACATTTGCAAGAGCCTGAATCACTTTAAATAGAGATGTAAATGAGAAAAGTATGTATGGGTCAGCAAGAGACAATATAGGTACAGACAAAAGAGAAAGTTGAGCATCTCGCAGTGAGTATTTTTAAACTTTGAATAAAATGCATAAAGCAAAACATCTTGACATCTTGTATGCCTGCATGTAGTACTGTCTGTCTTGATCTCTCAATATCATAAATTTCACTTAGCCCTTCACAACCACGTGGTACAACCTAATAATAATAACAGTCATCATAATCACCATATAAGAAACAATGTATTCCTGTTAATCCTTATAGAATTGCTTTCAACTTGATGTATCTACAGAGGAGATTACAATCCCATAGACCACCAATGCTTTAGAGCAAGAGCGCCTTCATCAGGGTGTAGGTAGCAATCAGGTATCATTAGGTTTCACACCCTGACAAATGATTTCTGGCTGAAATGTGTTCAGCCCTTTTTTGACTTCATTTACTTGGTGCTTTCGCTGGCTGGTTTAAATCAATCTCATTTCCACTCCCCGGCCTTTCTCTCCCTGGATGGTGAGCATACATTGAGCTTCTGCCTGTTTGGTGCACTCCACTCCTGAATTGAGTCTCATCCCTCTGGCAACAATGTGCTCGGTAACATTCTCCTTGGAGCATACAATATGTAGTAAGTCAGTGGTAAAATTCCGACAAGCCTCACAGCAACAGTATTTTTTTGGCAAAAGAGAGTGGTCCCACACACTGAATACAGTATACCCTGAGGAAGTGTATCTGCAACCTTGATTGTACCTTTGCCTGAACACAGGCTATTTGGAACCTACTAAATGTTATAATGTTATAAATATGGTCAATTTTTTACATCTGAGAAAGGCATTTCATTTCTCACTGGCTGTGCTTCATACAGTAAACAGTATGAGAGTAGTACTTCCCTTGACCTTGAGGATACTCTGCGTTTAAACACCAAGACCATTTAAAAGTTTGCTTTTGCTGTATTTTTCACAGACTTCAGGGCTGCATAAATGTAGGAATATAAGACCCTAAAACATATTTTTTCCCTGAGCATTTCGGACTCAAGAGACAGTTCAATATCTGCTTTGGAGAAAATATGTTCCTTTTGTGACCCTCACAGACCTCAGAGGGGAAATGGAGGATCAGCTTATTGAAGTGAAATATGATAAAGCAGTGAAGCAGCATTTTACTTTTTGCTTCTTCTGGGTTCAAATCACCCCCATGAGTTTCTGGATATTCATAATTCCAGAACACTGAGATCTGCAGCATTTGAGTCATCGTTCACACATTTAATATATTTGTCAAGGCAGGTTTCTCTAAGAGGACTGGGCAGTGACCCAAAAAAAGTAACTGTGAAAAATGTTTATGCCAAGTCTATGCTTTCTGTGCATCGCTGGACCTATGTATACTTTTTGTTCCTGATTAATCAAAAAGAAAGAAAGTTTAAAGCACTTTGGCTTTGGGTGGGTCAAGTCCTATGAATGTAACTCAATTGCAATTCACATTCATGTGTACAGTCTTAGAATATTGTTATTAAGTGATGAATACAAACAGTTATACTGTTTTTTTATTTTTGATAGTAACTTTTTTCTGTTCTCTTTTTATTGAAAATTATAAAAGGACAGTTTTAGACATCATGATAGCAGTGGTATCAATAAATAATGTACATTTTCAGAGTTTGAGTGCAAAATGTATGTCTGTGTAACATCAGTTAAATGACCTATGCTTGGAAAGACAATAGTTTATTCACACTTTAATTATATTGTATGATTGTTGTTTATTTCACATAATAAACGATGATGATATCTTTAAAATCATGCCCACTTTGTTAGACAGTCTGTTTATGAATAAAGAACAATGAAAGATAGCACTGGAGATGGAGCAACATAGGTAATAAAGAGATAGTTGTATGCAGCTTGGGGTAATGTCACTTCATTGGACATCAAAAGTATATGAACATTGTAGTGTTCATGTGCATGTCCTTAGCAATTTCAGATATGTCACTTTGGTGCATAGTGGGTTCAGTCCTCAGGGAGGCAAACACTACCATCTGTACTTGATTGGACTATGTACACTGACACCAGGCTCGGTGCCAGGAGAAAATACAGAGGGGTGTAATTGCAATCCACAGGAGTGCACAAAAAGTCATAAATACTATGTAGCCATCGGGATATAAGGAGAAAACTGGGGATGCACTGAGGTCCATCTGGGGGTGCAATGCACCCCTAAGCACCCTCATAGCACCAGGCCTGACTGGCACCCTATAAAAAGCCTCATCCAGTCTACTGTAGACAGCAGAGCCATAGTGAGATCCATTGCACAGTAGGATGCACAAGAAAGCCTAAGGTATAAACAGCACCAACTGTCTTGCTTCCCTTTCACCACTTCCAGCACCCAGGTCCTACAGCACAGCTGGATAGTCTGACACTCTGTACACACATACAGGGTTTGTCCCAATGGAGACTCATAAAGGGACTTGTCTCAACCTTGGAGGAGCAAGCCAGATCAGGACATTGCAGCCATGTCGCTGTGACCAGAAGAAGGCGATATGCCGTCTTGTCAACCTCAACAATGTGAACTGCATATGTGGTCATGGACTCATGAAGGCTCTTTTTGAGTTAAAGAACTTTGTGTAGGTGCACCTTTGGAGAAATTAAAAGGTAAATGCCCTAGGATATCCCTCTTATTCTACTTTGTCATAACAGTTCTTAACATTCTTAGTTAGGTTTTAAAAAATAATGTGTTTCTTGTATTATTTCCATAATCATAACTGCCCTTGCACTCAAATCTATAGAAAGAAAACTCAAATGAAAAGAAGCTTGTTCCAAACTCCTACACCTTCTTTCACACAAATTAAGTTTTTTTAATGGCATATTTAGTCCTTGGAATTGCACAAAACATTGATATACTCCTTTTAAGTTTGTTTTTACACACTACATTCCTCAGTTGTTATGTTGGTACTTTTCTTTTTTAATTATGCAAAATTAAGTTTTTAATTTACCCAAGACATTAATTAATTAAACCTTTTATTCTTGGCAACACAATTATAAAGTAATTAAATGAATAATGAACCACATGTCAATCATGGCACACACATGGGTCCCACAGTCTTTATACTCTGCATGGTATTGATGGAAACAGGTCTGCTACAGTGTAATTTATGATAATTTAGCTGTCATTGAAAATAGCCTTTTGGTGATAAATCTCTGATACAACACAAATTACATAAAAAGTGTTTTTAGACTTACTGAAGGAATTAGCCTGAACATTTTATCACTATCATTTTCTTGAAACATTTACAAACTATGGATCAAAGACAAGTGTAGATGAGAGGGCCTTGATGTTCAGACTCAAGTGTGCATCAAACAAGCATTCATATATGTATTAGCAGAACTGATAGTAAAAAATGAAGCAGCTTGATTAGTTGGCAGTGTTCCACATTAAACAAGGTGGCCAGGGGCAAGAGATATATAAGGTATACAGTGCTTTCCATACTCATTTACACTCCTGACTAAATGGGGACAAAAACAAGCAAATATTAGATATTTTTATATTAAAAATCTTATAGTTTAATCAGAATGGTGTTGCATAGTACAGAGTACATTCAGATTGTTCACAAATAAAAGGCTTTATTCCATAAAACACAATTTTCTAATTTATCGGCATGCTTGATAATGGTATTTTGTAAATCCTCTTCTAGAATGGTAACATTGATAAGATGCTTCCTGTAGCATGGGATCATTTCCCCTGGAAGAATTGCTGTAGGTCTTTCAGATCTGTTTTTTTTTTTTGTGAACTGCTTTCTTGAGTTTGGTTGATTGGATTATGGTCTGAAGATTGAAAAATCAGTAGACAACACTTATTTTGTGCTCAGTTAACCATTTCTTTGTAGATTTGAATGAAAACTTTGAAATTAATTCATCATGCTAGAATGTCTGGTTTGAGCCAAGCCTGAGTTTCTGAGGGAAGCATATTTTTTGGTTCAAATATTCTGATACATGTTGAAGTTAATAGCTCCCTCTATCCTAAGAAGGGCCCCAGTACCTGTAGATGCAACCCCAAAACATAATAAATGCCCCAGCATATGTCACAACAGGTATGGGTTATTTCTCAACATAAGCTTTGTCTTTTTGAAACAAACTTAAAGCTGATGAGCGCATCCAAAAAGTTACATTTCATCTGACCATACTGAGACATGCTTTCAATTGTTACTCAGAGATCTGCAAATTGAAGTTGCCTCTTTCTGTGGCTTGCTGTTAAAAGGGGCTCCTCTCTTGCAACCCAGCCATGGATGCAATATTCATACATGCACCTTTGAGTGGTTCCTTTTGATACTTTGTAACCTGGAGATGTCAGTTTGTTTGGCAATCTGCAGCTGTTGCCTTTGGTTATCTCCCAAAACACTTCTCTCATAGCTGATGGTAGCAAGAGAACTGTGCATCCTATTGCTGGCAGGGTGGTCACTGTACCAGCAACTTTACATTTCTTCATAATGGACACTGCAGTGTGAGCTGGTGCATTCAGCATTTTGTAAATTCCTTTATAGCCATCTTCCCACTTGCAGAGGTCAATGATCCTTTACCTGCAGTCTTCAGAGAGCTTTCTTAAATTAACCATGATAAAGCACGCTGTAGAAAAATATCTTCCTCCATTTATACCCCGAGGAAACAGTAAGACTTTAGAAGCTTCTATACAATTGCAAAAGTTTCCATTGAACCAGTAAGCAGAATGTTGGTGCAGATTTGTTGTTGGACTTTGTTTTATAGATAACTGTAAGGTGTGAACAAATGTGCCCCTCATGTTTTCTGGATTAAAATGAATTATTTTTTAATCAATCTATTCTATGCCACTCTACAAAGATTAACGCATGACCTATTTTAAATTCAATACCTCACTTTTGTTTTTGGTTGGATAGTTTTTTTTATTCCTATTTTTATGTATTTGGATGTATTTGGAGCAATACACACACACACACACACACACACACACACATATATATATATATATATATATATATATATATATATATATATATATATATATATATATATATATATATATATATATATTATATATATATATATATATATATATATATATATATATGTGTGTGTGTGTGTGTGTGTGTGTGTGTACCAAATATTGGTAGTACAAATATCAGTGGACCCTTTTTGCTCTCAATTCCAAGGTCCATTCTTACTCATAATCAGGTAATCTCATTCCTCCATCTCCATATCCTCCAAAGATACTGCTAGTTCTCATAAATAAATCTCTCTGAACTCATTGTTTGCTAAAGAATTATCCACAGTGACAACCATTCATCTTATGCATAGTGTTAGTGAAGTGTAATGAATTATAGTTGCTCCATTAAACTGTTTTTCAGGTATTCATGATTCACTTAACTAGTTAATGTGCTTAGGTGCTTTTGTGTTCTCTTTCCCATTCAGGTTTCATATTAAGGGGCAGAGTCACTAAAGGTGATAAATAACCTATTATGTGTTCAGCACTGAAACTAGAACTTCATCTTGTGACTGTAAATGGCATTGCATCCCTGAAGTCCAGTTCTCCAGTCTCCAGCTCTCTTTACCCTGAGTAAATTGATCACCAGTTTATGCATCTTCCTCTGTAAAGTGACCTGGATCTCAGTGTTAATGCCTTAATAAAAATAGGTAATCGTTCCAAGCAGGGATGACCGAGTCTCTGGACAGCTAGAAAAGAAGCCATGAGAGCCTCAGTCAGTGTTGTGGTGGCCTGTAGGGTGAGATAAGGCACGACTTCTTATCAGCTGCCAGCCAGATGACACTGATGAAGTCTTCACATGCATTTACAAGAAAAACATTAAAAATGTAAAAGGAAGCAGTTAGTTACACCTGGAGTAATTCTCAGCTCCAGTAACCAACCCATAGATTTGACGCACTATCACAAGATGAACACTTGATAGTAACAGTATAGCGCCTCAATATAGGAATGGGTTGATACTATGCATTATGAGGTACTCATAATTTTTCATATAGCCTTCTCCCTTCCTCTCTTAATTTTCTAATTTCACTGGCATGCATTTGAAATTGCCTAAAAAAATAAAGGGGCATGCAGAGAAATAATTCCTGCATGCAATTTGGAAAAGCGCAATTATATTAAGAAATAGAATCATATAAATTAAGTGGCAAGGTGAAGGGGACAATTACTGAACATGTTATAGTCTGACATTATTTCCCCAGCAGGCACCACACAGGGCGTCTATGTCCATGCTAGTCCCATGCTGTGCATAGCTGTGATTTTGTTTTTCCAATGACAGAGCTCAGAAAAGCTGTAATTTACAAAATACCAGGTTTCTGACTTGGTTTTAAAATCTTTTGCTTCAGCACGAGGTTTTGAAACTGTGTAAATTGTAAGAAGACATTTAATGTGCTTTCTTCTGACCCAGCACACAGACTTATTAATAATGATGTTTTGTTCTGTTTCAGGAGACTTGTGTTAGACAGGAAACCTTGATATTTAAACCTTAATTTAACCTATTAACCTATTTAAAAGTGGCATATTAGCTCTAAGGCTACAACATATTCTAAAATTTAGTAAACCCCAAGTTAGAGATCCAGGTTTTGTGGTATCAATGTCCAGGCTACTTCCTCTAATAAAGACACTTGCCTCCAGGTCAAGGCTCCTGTTTTTGCTTAGTGGGGATGTGGTGATAAGTACAGCCAGATTAAATAATGACCTGCACCTTCTGCCAGAAAAAATTGGTCTGTCAAAGCTGTCTGCCCCACCTCCAAGTCGAATCATACCTGCACTGGTTTTGTCATTCTTGATTAAAAGCCCTGTTTAAGACTTTGATTTTACTTGTTTGCCTGCCTCAGAAAATGATTAATTAACAGTTACTCAATGTTCAACCACCTCTTTCCCCTTTTTTAATGTTTTTTTTTTAATCTGTGAGGTAATGCATGAAGATAACATGGCAGTGTTTTCTGATAACTACCTGTGTGGTCATACAGCATAGGGGGGTTGCAGTATGTGGGAGATGCACTTAGGGTTGCCATTCCCCAAAATAAGGGTATGTCTCCATGAATGTTCCATATTAACATATGTACAATATGGAATAAAAAGTGAAAATAATAAATAAAAATCAGGATTATTAGTAATTAGACAATGTCTGTGCAGTTACCATTAAAATGGAAAACTGAGTTTCTATGTGACAAATATTGCATTTTATCGCATATACTACATCAGCATAATTGTCTGAAACACATAGGCAGAGATGGAAAATGAAATGCATCAATAAGAAACACCCCATAGACTCTAATGAAAATCCAAAACATAAACAACCCAAATTTGGCTTTCATAACATGTTCTCATTGGTAATATGTGCTATAGCACATGTATGTAAATAACCCCAAATTTGGTACCCTATGGTGTTCTACAAGTACAAATTGTGGCATGTCCAGTGCTTCAAGTTGTGGGACTGAGGGAATGGCAAAGGCGACAGCTAACAGTGGGATTAGGCCTGAAAGAATCCCCAGGCCTCACTTGCATGTTATCGGTCTGACAGACGGGGAGTGTATCCAGCGCATTCAACTGGACAAAGCAGCAATTCATGATTTATGTTGCCTTTCATCCAAAGACCCAGAAAGCTGCATAAATCAGCTCACTGCAATCTCAGTTACACTGAAAATTACCTGTGTGCTGTTGGTTTTTGCCACAGGGTAATTCCAGTGAGTGTTGGGGGATTTCATCAGCATTGAACGACTATAAGTGCAGAATCAGTAGTAACATTTTGAGGTCTGTGGTCCAGACCCATTAGTTATGCAGGTCAGGTTGTAAACTAGCTAGTGGTTCTAACAATGTGTCATTTCTCTCACTATTCTGTGCATGCTATACTGTGTCCTACGAGAATTTTAACTTTGCTCTTTTGCAAATGTTATAAAATATTCTCCATATTATCCTATGTGATGTGATTTTACTAGAAGACAATGTTAATTTAACACTACCACGTTTTAAATGGGCATCCAACATGTGAATTTAATTATCCATTTAAATGTAACTTGTTATAAATGAAGTAGTGGTCACTGAGCTAGATATGTTCCATTGAATAAATTCAATAAGCCCATGCACATTGAACAGGACCATTGTATAAATGCTACTGCAAATGACAAAATGCCTGCCCAACAGAATACAGTAACAATTGTTCCAGGACAGTCAAAAAGAGTGCTGGACCACTTAGTGGTACTGAATCACTAACTGGTCTGAACCATGGACCACAAAATGTTTCAATCCGCTCTCCGTCAGTGTCCTTCGGTGTATGTGGATTATTTCTTATGTGGGGTCACTGTTTTTTGTTCACAGGGTTGTTAATGCATTATGTGACAAACAAGATTAAAACAAATACTTACCATTTATCCATATTCTGTATTCTCTGCTTTAGTGTCCTCTTGCAGGCTAGGCAATTTTTTTCTCTCTTGAGGTATTACCTGGCAACTGGACCAGTGGGCAACAATTTTAATTCCAGAGAAATTAGTCTGTGCTTTGACTTCCATGGCCTCTTATAAAATTTCTGTACATATATCTCTTTTGAAGTAAAAAAAATCATAATTGTTGACATCTTCATTGTCTGAGGAGCTCTTGATCTGAACCTACACCAACATCATGGTTATTTTGTGACAAGAGCATAAACATGGACAGTTAATATTCATTTTAAATGCTGATCTCTGCCATGTCTTACTTTTGATGGCATAATTTATTGTACTAAACTTGGATAAATTTTTAATTCTTTTTAAGAAAAAAAATCATGTTGGATTGAGCTGGATTTTTAGGAATGCATGCCTTTGATTTAACAATATGAGTGACTGTCATAAAACCTTCACAAGATGATTTAATTAAATCATCCATAATAGTCTGTTAATTTAGCTCTTTGCAGATAGTGAACCACTCTCTTAATTAATTAGAATGTAGGCTTGCAAGCTTCTCTTTAACAATAAATGTTTAATGCCAAATCAATTCAGAATAAAGTCCCATATAAACACCATGGTGGTGTATTCCTTAGCATTTGCTAAACATGACTAACTTGCTAAATCAGCAGCCAGCTCAGTTCTTTATAATAACAAACATGGAATAGTATGAAAGGACATAGAGCCTTTTTAGCAATACTGAGCAATAATGCAGATCTCATAAAAAGTGGGATCTGCCTCTGTTGCAATACCACATGCATGAGAAATGATAAAACAAACTCAGTAGATGTATTGTAAAGTATCTGAGGTGAAGGCACTTACAATTACAGTTAGAGTGGCACAGGTGTTCTAATTTGTGTTATGACCCATGTGAAAATATAGATAAATATGAATATATTCTATCTATGGATAGATAACTATGAATATAAACAGAGGTGGGTACTTTGTAGTGCTTCTTTCACAAGGAGAGATGTTTCAGATATATACTGAATGTATATATAATGTCCCCCAAGGACTTGATGATGATTGCATTTATTGCTGGTAATTGCACTAACTGTATTCATCTTTGAAAGACTACCTTTGGAGGTTTTGTGCAATGCTCTGGCAAAGGTTGCTGTCAAAACACATTAGTTCAATTTTGTGTAAACCAGTGAACAGGACTTAGATCCATGCAAGTTTGTTGTAGATGTAGCAAGTTTGTTTTTCAACATACAGGTCAATTTAATTTAAAGGAAATTTACATCTGCCAAAGTCATGATAAATGGTATAGATTCCCACTGTAAAGTACATTTCAATAGTCACAGGTTATCAGTAACAGAACTATTTTTCTTAAGAATAATAAACAACCTTTCGCCATTTCTCATTTTCAGTATCAAAATCTTTAAGGCTGATCAGTGACAACATCTGTAGATAGTATATCCACAATGTCTTTTGACAGTGAGATAAACTATATCTAAAGCCTTACCCAAGGAATTTTCAATACCCCAGTACCTGTACATTGTCAATACTGAAGTATTGACTGTAAGAGCGGCCACATTGTGATTGCAATCCATGTAAGTTTACATTACAAGCTTTGGAAGAAAATCAAGTCTTCTTCACACCTGTACAAACTTCTTAGATGTGTTCTGAGCTCTTTTCCTCACTCAAGAGATGACATCCATCAGATGTCTGGCAGAGTTTCATTTAGATTAGAAATAATACCAGCTGCAGAATTATCCATCACAATCATTTCTTGATTTGGGGCCGGATAGCAGAAACATCTGTGACTACTTTAAAAAATTCTAATTTGTTAAACTCAGAACTGAATATGCATAAAAACCATGATCGAAAACACAAATGGAAAGGAGGCAAAAGACATTCAACAGGTACAACAGATCTGTCCAGCTAACCGATTTTATTTTTGAAAAAGCCTTATTCACAGAAAGAACACAACTGATATTACACTTGGGCACCACCAGTGGCTAATATATTAAATATGCATGCATTTTAATAACCTGCTGCTGTTTCACAGGATACACTTATCAAGCCTGTCTTCCCCGTAATACTGTTGAAGACCCTTTAAGTGGTGTACATATGTACTGTACATATTTGGAATTTACCAGCAATTTGCTGCCAATTCGGTTTTGTAAATACTGTGACTTCGTGATGTGATTCGTTTTACTCGGCACCTTAGTGCACTCTGCATTAGACATTATTTTACTTTGAATAAATGTTATTCCCACCCACCCTCATTCCACCCACACCTCCAGTAGAATGGAGTATAAAACCACCTTGACATAACACAAAATGAATATGAAAAACAAAGGCATGTCCTGTCCTAGTCTAAATCTGTGTGAGATAC
The DNA here is from genome assembly GCA_019176425.1 of Megalops atlanticus. Lineage (NCBI taxonomy): Eukaryota > Metazoa > Chordata > Actinopteri > Elopiformes > Megalopidae > Megalops > Megalops atlanticus. The sequence continues at coordinate 18,461,047 of CM032891.1, read as the reverse complement.
TAATGATACCATACATGGCATTAAATTAGACTATATAATTGCTTGGGTTACAAGTGATATCACAAGCAGCTCATGGAAACAGCATACTAATGTACTGCAGGTAACAACGGGTGATTATGATCTGACACATGCATGCTGATGTAAAGTTTGTTATTATCAACAAGGAAAAGACTACTTAGGAACTACCAAACACTTTACAACTTGGAATTGGCAACAAAACATGAGAATAAAATCAGAAGATCCTCCAGAACTTATATTTAGTCAGCATTTAAGAGGTAGGATTCATGTATCTGCATAAGCATTTGATAAATCCAAGAGCTAATGCAGCAGTTTTATCAGATGTACATTTAGGCTTGATGATCATAGAACTGTTCATAGAACAGTTTTACTGTTACAAAGAGATACAAATGAATCAGATATTAAAATGACATCAATTATCAATTACATGTTTGCATTAAATATTTATTTTTAATTATCAATTATATTAAATTCTGTTATTGCATTAAATAGTAGTGGTACCAACATGGTAATACTGTAGTAGTGGTATTAGTAGTTGCAGTGATGGTAGTAATACAGCCTCCCATGTTTAAACCGTCACTGGGTATTTTCATCTCACACTGCCATGAATTTTCATCTTTTTTCCTCCCACTTTCATCCCTGACCATAAACTATAAGTTAAAAAAATGCAAACGTGAAACAAGATTTATGAGCTCAAGTCCACTGCAAAAGAGCTGCTACCAGCAGAGCCATTGTGTCCCAATAGTGCATGCAGACAAAATGTTCTAGCAAAGAAAGGCTGATATATCTCTGTACAAGTTTTCTCCATGATGAATTAAACATGCTAATTACCAGCAAGCACAGTCTTACACTCAGCATATCTCAACTCCAGAAGGTATACTGCTGAATTCAATGCTTCTTTTAAATATGGTTGAAAAATGAATGTATAATTGCCAAGGCTGAGAAAGGTGTTTTTTTGTGTGCCTGTAATACCAGGTTCAAAGTCTTCCTGTAGTGATGAATGCTTTATATCTTTTTCATTCACAGCCAAGTAAACAGCTACATAGTGCACATTCCAGATTGCAGTTGTGCCCCCCATAATCTGTAGAGATCCCACACACATTAAAATGAAGTTCTTTCTATGCTTAATGTCTAAAGTTACTTTTCACAGTATGTCTGAGAGTTGCAGAGCTAAGAAATACAATGAGTAGCTGTCGCAGGAAAAAACACATCATAATCATGTCAAGAAGTGATGAACCAATCACTTGGGCTGGACCACTGCAAGAGTATATGTCCATGTATCCAACAACACATGGATCAGTTATATCTCATGTACAGAATGACACTCTCATGCCCAATGATGTAACCAGATTCCAAATATTGCTTTGATTTAATTTGATTTGCTTTATTGAACCACTGGTTGGGTAATGTGGAAGGTTTTGGGGTGAGGATTTTTCACAGTTATCACAGACGATGCGTACATGATTGTATGAATGCCCGAGAAAACAGAGGATTATCAACGTGATTTATGACTACAGGGAACAACAGGAGACATTCCCAGACCACCCTGGCTGTCAAATAGGATGGTGAATTTCTGTTTCAATCACTGAAACTGAAAGGCATCAGGTAACTTGCAGAGACATCAAAAAACACCAATGAAAAGTGTAATAATGAGTGACATCTAGGAAAAGGGCTGCCAAAAAAGTTCTGTCTTAGGGAGATACTAAAAAAACAGTGAAATCTTAGCACATGAAGACTCAGCCTAAATAAAGTGAATATGTAAAAGTCTTAATACCTAGGAAATTATATATGATATATACTGTATGTCTAAGCTTCAGCAGACTTTAGTGTTTTTCTAAGCAAAGGCTGTTGTGTTTTAGCTCTGCTGTACGCTGTACATTGCATTGCAGAACAAACAGGGGAAAGGGTGTATGCTTTGTAATCAGAGTGTAGTGTCACTTTCATTTACTTTTCAATTTCGTCTTCAATATCTGCATGTTATACATTCTAGAACCCTACCTAGACTTTCAAGAGAAATTATAGCCGATATCTTTAAACTGAATATTGTTTCAATAGAGATCAATTCAATCCTGGATATGGAAAAAGCAAGACAAAGCAAAAAGTTATATTCGTTAAATATTTCAGCTCAAAATTATTAATAAATCCACAAAAATATCCACTATATGTTCAAACAATTGTAAAATATTTTAATAATTATCATTGGATGTTAGCTTAACTCTTGCCATATTGCACAGAAACAAAAGGGTAAAAAGATGGAAAAATACAGAATAAAATTCTACCAAGTTGTGAGTAATACTACAAGTTGTTGTAGCTTTATGCTGCACTTTGGAATTAAGAATGTGTGGGAGTGTCACACCTTCCTTATAATTGTTCTCTCTGGGAAGAGGCTGATAATAGCTTTGTTTGGTGCCCTTGAACACATGAGTGGCATTTATGAAGGCAACAGGCCCAGCTGCTTTCTCTTGGCAATGCCAGACTGCTGATGTGCCAGTGAGAAAGGTCTTTTCTGTGCCCTGCATATAGCTGCCAGTCTTACATAGCTTGCGAGGCAGACCTTGTCATAGAACACTTTTAAGCATACGTTTTTTTCAGAAAACAAACTATGTTTTGCTCACCACAAAGGTCCCAGGAAAATCAGTTATGGAATGTCACTGATATTTTATCATCTTTTCATAATTTTAAGATATCGACAGGGCTGTCTTGTAGTATAAGAGTATATACAGGGGTAAGCTGAGTAATAGAAACATCAAATGAAAAGGACTCATATTTTGAAGTAACTAATTCACAATTAAAATGATAGCCTTAAAAATTACCACAGAACTGAATCTACAACTTCATGACCCAGTCTCCACAAAAACCATACTTCCTGAACTTCACTTAACTGGTATTTATGGTTGGTTACCACCAAGGCCAATGTGCAACAACACATAATCTGGTGTAATGAGTACAAAAACTGGACTGAGCAGGGGTAATATGGTCTGTGACCTTTCTTCCTACATCTGGATGGATTTGTTTAGAGAAACCCAAAGGACACCTTGAACCCACATTGTCCACTGTTGTACACTGTGGTAGATCTTTTGTGGTATGGGCAGTCATCTTGTGGGAGTCAGTGGGTCTACTCTGAACAGTAGAATTACAGCCAAGGAAAACAAAGCCATTGTAGGTGACCAAGTGCACACTATGGTGCAAACCCCAACATCCCCATATTCCCATACACATTGGTAAACAGATTCAAACGTGGTTTCATGAACACCAGAAGTCAAAAATCTTCAATGACAACCTCAATCGCCATATCTAAACATCATTGAATGTTTATGTTCTGTAATGGAGATTGTGTAGTAGATTTCCATCTCCTTCATCTCTCAAAGAACTGGATGCTTTCCTTTTTAAATAATAGTCTAATATTTCACTGGATACAGTTAAAAACGTATATAAAAGCATTCCAAGAAGGAATGAAACTGTTTTGTTTGTGTTTGTGTGTTTTTGTTTAGTTGAGTTCAGTAATTATTGAATTCATAAAATAAGACAAAGCAAATGAAGCTCACATATGGCTATGAAAATGCAAAACATCACAGCTTTCTTTGGTGCGTAAAACTCAGACAACTGCCAAAATGATGGATTTATATATTTCCATATGAAATGAAATGAAATGTTTGGAGATGTATATTTTAATTCCACAGAACAGAATTCCAAATATTTTTCCAAGTTATTTTCTATAGTTTTATAATAGTCTCCTCATGTGCTCATACTTTCACATGCAACATTTAATTTATTCAAATAAACGACTGAGCTGAAGTTAATTGACAATGGATTTGAAGCTCCGTTGAGCAGGCAATGAGGCAAAGTTGCTGAAATGGGGCTGTCTGTCTGTGATGTTGATAAAACATACAGTGTTTTTGGTGAGAGTCGCCATATTTCTTCATCATTATGTTATTTCCATTGTTGAATTTTCCTTGCCTTTCCCATTCTTCATCTCTTGACAGAATGGGCTGGCTGAGGATGTGGAACAGAAGATGGAACAGAATTTCAGATGTTCTGTCACCCGCATGAGCAGCGACAATGTCCGCAGATTTGTGAAGACGCCATCCCGGAACTCCTCCGTCATAGTAATGTTCACCATCCTGCAGCCTCAGAGACAGCTTTCTAGCTGCAGGTACACAGTCAGCATCATCTGTGGCCTAATCGTAGTCCAGGGGTTTTGTTTGTCTATTGATGGAGGAAAGATGAAAGGCCAATTTCAGCCAAAGTTGTGTTTACAGTCGAGGTCTGTACAGTATAAACATACATGTACAGTACAAAGACAAAATTTGAATTTATTTATTGGATGTGAATGAAGAGATTGCAAAGGGGCTCATCTGAATAGGTGTCGCTGAAGCAGTTATGTAGTCATCTAGCAGGAAACTGTTCTGAAATTCGCTTGAAGGAGTTATAGGTGACTATTACTTTAGGATACAAAGTCATTTGCAGTGAGAGTAGAGTGAGGTGGCGGCAGAGGGGACTGAACCAGTGCAAGGTCTGATAGGTGACAAACTGGGAGGAAGCCAACATACTAGAAACTGTGTGGCTGGATATTAAAGTCACTTAGGAGTAGCATCTTCAGGGAAAGAGCTCAGCTGAGGAGGAAGCTTAACTCATTGAGAGAGCTTGAAATAGGTCCTAATGGGTAATCAAGGACAATAGTGTGCAATTTGTTGGGATTTGTCATAGTACCATGATGATGCTAAAAAGAAGAGAGATGGCACGATGAAAGAGATGTGTAACACAGGAGCAAGCCAGTAACCCAGTGCCACTGACACAGTCACAGCCAGTGGGGCAAGATGTATAAGAAAAGGGGTGAGGCTGAGACCAGGTCTGTCAGAGTAGTGTTTTTTTCAGAGGTGATTCAAGTCTTTCTGAGAGCTAGGAACTTGCTGAAAGAGTGAAGGCTTTACAATTTTACGGTCAAAGTTTGTGGTGGTGATTAAAGAAGACTCTCTAATGGCATTAGTGCCAATGGCAGCTTGTTTTTTTCTTTTTTTTATCAAACTGACTCAATTATATCTGCTACTACCTGCTTACATAAAATCTCTAGATTTATCAAGACAAAATATGAAGATAAATTAGTAATTTAAACTGAATATATACAACTCCCATTGTTCACATGAGGTGGTTTAGTTCAGATTCATGTGGATTGTGATGAAATTTATGTAGCATACAATGGAGTAATAGCTACTTCCTTGTAGCATGTCCACTTTAGAATATCCTTGCGCCTCACTCTATTTTGATATCAGCTGTCATTTGTATTTTCTGTTAAGACAAATGGGTTTGTGCCCACTAGTATGTTTTTGGTGGGTGTTTTAATTTGAATTATATTGTGACGTGGAGCATAATATGCATAGTTGGACAGTGACAAGGAGTTTTCTTTACATGGAAAAAAAAACTTTTCTTACTTTAATTGGTAGAAGTATCTTTCATGAAGAATCTCTGTTTAGTTCCTCAAACTCCAGGAAGTCATTAAAACAGCCATATGCTTTATCATTATCTTTGAAAGCTGAGTAGTGAACAAGATGCAGCAATTCTCCTGCACTGCCTCAATTACTAAACCCAGCATGGTGATTATTTGTTTACTTTATTTATTTCTCTTCCATCCTGACTCTCTAACAGACAGGCTAATGAAGAGTACCAGGTGCTGGCTGACTCTTGGTGCTATTCATTTGCTTCACAAACACATTTTTCTTCACTGTGATGGACTGTGATGAGGGGGTGGATGGGTTCTAGCAGATAACTTTCTGTCTCCAAGCAGCGTGGCTCTTTAACATTTGCTAATTAACATTTGAGAGGGACTCTGTGAAGTGGCTTGCGGGTGCCACATGATAATTAACAAGCGAAATATTTTTGTGTATTTGTTTTTTTGAGCAAAATAAATGAGACAGGAGACATTTTTAATTTACAGGCACAGGTTAAGAGAGGGTATTTCTGTATTTAATGCAGAGAAATCCTTAGTATAATGCTGAATAATATGACCCTTAAGCACAGTATAGGTTTATGCTGTCTCTGGGCTTGGTACCGATGCAGATGCAAGCAGGGTTTTTGAATTTGTTTTACACTAAACAACCATTGCAACTGCATTACAATATTCAAAACTTAATTTAATATGCATTGGTATTGGAAATTGACTACATTCGCTGATGCAGTCTTGTTAACATACTGTACTGTGTTCTCCATTACACTGGAAATATTACCACAGAAGACCTAGTTAATTCAGTACTGTGGCACATCCATCTGATTCCATAAAAATGACCTGGGGGTTTTCCTTCTCAAATTATGAACCTGTATCAATGATGATTTATCAGAACAATCATTAAATTGTGAGGGAAGTACATCAAGCTTTTAAGGGCATAGGGCATCAAGATATTCTACAGGTCCTGATGACTGAGACCCAAATTCCCTAAAGCTGCCTGCTGATTTTATTGAACCACTGACACTTTTTTAATCTGACCATTGAACAAAACATATTTCTTGGGGTATGGAAATCAGCTTACATGCGTATGTTTGTTAAAGTGAGGAGAACCTACTTATCTCAAGTATTGGACTATTTCTAAACTTTTTATTCTTGCTAAAATGCTTAAAACTCTTATCAATAAAAAAGAAAGTGTTCATGTAGTGTTCATATAATCATGAGATTTTGTCAGAGATTCAGCTAGGATTTAGAGAACAGCATAGTACAAGTACAGCTGGTGTGATGGTTGTTAATGACCTTATTAGTGCCCTTGATGCTAAACGCTGTACCATTCCTTTTGTTGATTTGTCCAAGGCATTCGATACTTTGTCAATCAAGAAATCATGCTGCAAAGATTATCAGATATCAGGCTGTCAAAAATGAAGGTGTTTATAGGTCCACATACTATCCCTGTGACAAAACTTAATGTGTTCAAATTGATGGTTCACTGTCAGATCCTCTGTCATTCAACACAGGTATGTGGTCACATTGAAAATGCAAATCTGCATCTTTATGTAGATGATACAGCCATCTATGGATGGAAAATACAGTACATCTTAGTCTGCCCTAGCTAAATCTTGTTTTGAATGTGGAAAAAACACAAGGTAAAAAACAGTCTACCTTTACTAATAAAAATTCTAAAGATGCTAACTGAGGTAGGGTCAACCCATAAATACTGTACTACTGCAAATATTTCTTCTTGATGATAATTTGTTCAATGTGTCTAAATCTCACATTGAACTTAAAGCTCACTTACAGCCTTGTATTTTCTAGTCAGCTTGTAAATTGTATGTGCAACTGTGTGCTGCTTCTTGGCCAGGATTGTCTTGGCAAAGAGATTTTTAATCTCAATGAGCAAATTTGCCATATAAAGAATAAATAAAATATCAAAATCATGGGAAAGTAAACAATCAGTAATATTATCAGGCTTTCAAACATAGAACATAGTAAGCTGAATAAGAGTAAAGTGAGTATATTTCAATTTACTCTTCCAAAACAGGAGCACAAGAGATTGTGTCTCCATTTATGCTGAGCCGTTCTGAATATGACAGATTATGATACAAACACACACACACACACACACACACATAAACATGCAAAGAGTCATTTTAATTCTACTACAATAATGAAAAATGCTGTTGTTCCTAAATGAGAGCTGGGGATTGATAGCGAGCAGAGAGGTGTTTGGTTCTGCTCAGAGCTCTGCCCATGACTCCTCTCAATCATTCAGGGTGAGATTAAACAGATGTTAATGATGGCAAACAGGCTGACACTTAAAAATGCCAAGTCAGCCCTTCTTATGGATTTATGAAAAGGTATTAATTTTGATATTGTGATTGTTGTTATGGTCAGCTGTTATACATATGTGTGTGTGTGTGTGTGTGTGTATATATATATATATGACACACTATACTTTGTTTCATTACCATTGTAGTTCTATATATGAAAAGCCCATGGAATTCTGGAAGTTTGTTAGTATTTATTATTAAGTATTTTAATGTAAATGACTCAGGCAATTATATAATTACACCTGCAATTTCTAAATGATATGCAATTAAATACTGATTACTGCACTTCTTTTCTTTGTTTTTTATTAACATAAAATTATTATGGAAGGTCCACCTTTGACATAGAGATGTACAATGGTTTGTTTGAAAGTAATTAAAACAAATCAATCACTAATGGTTTTCACTGTGCACCAAAGTGACTTTTTTTACTGTAGGCAGATTGATGGAACAACCAAAGAAAGAAAAAAGGATTCTTGATAATGAGCATTCAAGATGCATCCCTTATCGTTAATTAGAACAAATAATTATTGTAATTCCTGCTTGGAAAAGTGCAGTAATTAAATGTATGGCACACCACAAGTGAGTGCTCCCCACATTGCCCTTGTCACCCACGTGCATGAATTACTCAGACAAAAGAGACAGAGGCTGCTTGATATGCGCGGCAGAGGTTTGACTTAATTAACATTTGAAGGCATCGTTTCTCTCCTCCTTCCCCGGCTCAACATGAACTCGGCCCCCACCTTCATGCACTCTCCATTGAACAGGAAGCCCTGAGAGCAGGCCTCTTTGACCCTCAATGGATGGGGTTGCAGCTAAACATCTTGCAAGTGGGTAGTTCATGGGCCAGATGTGCAAGTCCATTACCTGGACAAATGTGTTCCTTTAACACCAGGAGTGCAGGATTCTGACATCTCTTTAGGTTCAACTGCTTTACAGCATAGGCTATACAAACAGCTGTGTGGATCTTTTTAATTCAGTTTCTGATACTCTGTTGATATTGGACCGATTTTTATCTTAGAATGTTGGTAACTACAGTATGGGCTGTCCTTGTTAGCACATTGTAAACAGTAGATGAACACATTGGTAAGGCTGGCACCACTAGCTGTAAATAGTATGGGATGATTTTGTTTGTGGCTGTATGCCTTTACTTGTATATAAAAAGCCAAGACATTAGGGGCCTGTATCACAAAGCGGGATTACTGAGTAAGCAGACCAACTGTAGGGAGATCTTTCCAAAAGTCAGGATTAACCCATTTCATGATGCAAGCTCAAACTATAGCCAACTAAGTTACCATAGCAACATATATTTTTAGCCCAAACCTGCACTAAGCAAGCTAAGTTGACCTTAGCCAGACTTGCACTATGAAAACAGGTATGTCTGACTAACCTAATCCTCTGACACACCAACCAGACATGGTGTCACCATTGCTGAAGGAACCAATCAAGGGGCTTTTACAGATTTTTTGCAGATAAACAGGATCAATTTCATTTCTCAGATGATTACCTTTCTGTGCAATATTGCATCATGCATGAGGGTAAAATAAACCATACCAACTTGCTAAATCCATAGATTGCTCAGGTGACTTGTTGCAGCTTGGCACCAACACAAACCATCTGTGTTGGGCTGCACTTTTCCAGACTTGGCAATGTCTTATATTCACTTGGATAAGCAAAGCACTGCATTAATACATGGTTGATTTTGGGTGAATTTTGAAACCACTACAGTTGTTGGAGAACTCTCATCTGAGTATTCCTCACTAGAGCAGTGGTTCTCAAACTGGGGTCAAAAATAGGTGGTCAAAGGGTCATAGGAAAACTTGAATTGTAGCCCTATATTTGTCTGAGTTAATGGTGCCCAGTCGGAACATGCTGTTTGGTCTGAGTGTGTGTGCAAGCTGGTTGTGTGGCTTTTGCCATCCAATGCAGTTAATCACATGATGACTAAAATAGAATGATTGTTTCTGCAACCACCCCGCAAAGAACAACCAATTATGGCCTCAATACTTGTACAGAGCACTATAACTTTAAATTGTTACATCATTAAGATGCAGTGGGCACCATGCAGGCATTAGACTGAGTAATATGCAAGATAAGTAATATTGCTAGCAACATGTCTAAAACAAGTATCTTACCTGTATGTAGCAAACAACAACACTGCCACTAGCTACAGGGCAGCAAAGCTATTTTCTGCTAATTAGCTAGCTAATGTCACCCACTTTAGCAAAGTAGGTTGCTAGCTAGCAAGCTAGACAGCCACCTAGCTAGCTACTTTCTGAATGAAAAAATTAGGCATTAGTGGTTTCATGTAATCAATGTAAATTTTGATCTCTCTTCTTACTTCATGATGCCACTTATGTCTTATAATATTACATTGTACTCAAAACATTGGAACATCATGCATATTGACATAGCTAGGGGTTTCAAACCTGATGACAGGGAGGAAAAACAATAGAACTTGTTCAGTCCTGTTATATTTTTGTTTTATTATTATCATTATTCCTCTGGGAATGGTGTTTGTGATAATTGTTTGTGATACTTGCAATTATAATTTATAATGATAGTTGCCTCGTTTCTTGAAATGTATCATATCATAAGCTGAGGTACTGTGGATCACAAATTCAATTTGTTTTGTTTTGTTTTGTTTTTGTCTGTCTATGCAAATGTGATCCAGATTCGGATGTTTAAAACATTCAAACTATTCAAAACTATCCAAACAGCAGCTGAATTATTCTAGCTACAGCATTGCATTTTTTTCTTTCTCTTTTCTTTTTGTTCCAGAGGCATCAAAAGGACATTTTTAAAAACACATGGAGACTTCGTCCATAAAAGATTTAATACTTCCAACACTTACTGTTGTACATTCAAGAGAGATGAAAATGCTGATTTTATTCATACAATTATTTTGTTTCCTGAGGGATATGAGATAAAGGAAGGGGTCAGGGTTGTGCTATTTTTCATGCATTGAAAGGGTAAGATGATTTCTCCTCTCCTTACTCTTCAGAGTCTGGTTTATAGCTGTGACCTAAGGTCAAATGTGGGATCTTAATCAGACCCACACAAGAACTGCTTCTATTTTTATCATTATTATCTTTTACTTTTGGAGTATGCATTTCACCTGGTACAGAGTTCATTGCTCACTTTATTGTTTCTGTTGTTATACTGGCCCCAGAAGAGCTGAATAATGGCTGACACTTCGCCTTAAAAGTAAATCCAACTTATAAGGCTATATAGTGCATTTTCATGTTTTAAAATGTCACAACCCCACATTCATTTTAATTTTTTGTGAATTAAAGTCAACTATAAGAGACCTGTGAAATGAATGTCATATGAAATTGGCCCAGCATTTTATTCCACAAGTCTTCTACTGAGTAAACCTTATTAGCACTTATCTTAATGCATTAATCTATGTTGGTCATAGCCAACAGTGACAACCTAGTGAGTGATTTTTTTTTAAAGATTCATGCCATCGGAATACTCTGTCACTTGAAGAGAATTATCCACCACTATTAGAAATGCACATCTATACTAAGCTGGGCATTTTGATCTACATAACTGATGCCTTTCCTGAGGAGGAGGGAAATGAGATTAGTTGGCTATCCAGTCACCATGGTTTTCCATGATCAAGCATTTATCTTTCAGGTGTGTAATTCTTTTTGACTGCGACTTCAGTGTTGTTAGATGAAACGAACCATTCTGCATTAAATGTTTTTTTCTCTTATGTAATAAATAAATTTCCTCAACTGAATTCAACAAATGAGGAACAAACACATTTTAACTTACAGTACTGTTTTTTATTCAATCCTTTTTTAAATACAATAAAATAATATGACTCAACATTAATTAGTTTTTATATCACTGTGCAAAGTGCTGGGACTGATTCCACAATGCAGTCTGTCTTTAACTATTCCTTCATGCACAAGATAATAATTTAACTCACTTTGATTAATGTTGGCATATCCCTATGATAATTAGCTCTGTGCAGGTTAGAATGCCATGGTACAAGCACTGTGTCAGTCACAAACTTGTCCAAAATGACAGAAGCACCACTATATAGGTGGCTTTGCTGGATCACCTGTACTCTTTATCTTATTCATTTTTCATGATACTCTCCCCCTTATGCATTTTAACTGTTCTCATAAATGGATTGTCTGATTCTGACAAGTGTTTTATAGATAAATGATGAAATGAATAAAATGCTTCTGTCCTAGTGTTTTAGATCACTATATGAGTTTGATTCTTATGCCAGTAATCCTTATAGATGGAGTGCACTGTATTGCTCACCCATTCTCTTTTCCATTTATAACAGTAATGGATGACAATTTATTTTTTCCCTGATAACATTGCATATATTATTGGCATTTTGAATTAATACCTACCAGACATTCCAAGCAGATAGTTTTCCATATGTCTTTATGTTAACTAAAATGATTTTGCTTATATTGTTTAAATGTTTGCTTTTATGTCTCTGAATTTATGTGTGTGTGTGTGTGTGTGTGTGTGTGTGTGTGTGTGTGTGTGTGTATGTGTGTGTTTGTGTTTAATAGGACAAATCAATATCAAGCACTCAGTTTTTGAATAAATTCTTTTTTATTTGGCATTTTATTGTTCCTGTGTCTGACATTGCGAATGTACTCTCTGTACTTCTAGGATAATATGCTTAGGAGATGAAAAGTACAGTTTGTCCTCTCCTTGCACTTAGAGAACAGTGGTCCTCTTTTTAAAAAAAGATTCTAGAGTAGAATGTTATTTACTAGACAACAGGCAAGGAATCACAAGGCACATGGGACTGCTAATGACCATAAAACTTTGTAAAACTTCACTGCACAGACAACTGTAATGCCAGCTTTAGTACTGTAAAGTGGCCTTGTAGTTTATTATGATATTGTCCTATAAACATTATACTTTCAACAGTTTATTACTAATTCAGTATATGAAATTCAACATCAATAGACAAAGATGAGAAAGTGATAATTTAATGAAAATTAAAATGGAAAAGAAATTGGTATTATGTAATAACATAAATATAGTATGGTAACTCATTTAAAGCATAGAAACTGTGGTACAATATAATTCCTTTGACACAAGGGGCAGAGAGCTTATTTTAGTATTTTATATTAGTGGTAAAGAAATTATCATGTGTTAAATGGTTAACAGACAGTGGCAGTAATTATATTGAACATGTTCAAACAGTTATGACAAATAATTATAAACAAATAATGGAGGAAAAATAAGTTACTGTTGATGGTAGCAATATAAAAACATTCCAAAAGTGCAGAGTGTTGCTAAGGAGGGTTCCCTGTTCCTCATTTATAGGTGTTTATCCATGCGTGAAATTGAAAAACATAACCTTGATTTCCAAAGTAAACAATGTATTTGCATGAAATTATATTTCATGTCAGGGCAAAAGTGCCATTTCAGCATCGCTACTTCTCCTCAGTCATTGCAAAATGCATTTGATTGGTGGAAAGTAGCTTTTATAATTTAGCAGCTGAAAACTGCTGACAGAACAATGAGTGTGAACATTTGATAAGAGAGAAAGAACAATGATAGACAGGTATCTGTAAGAACGCTATCATGATGACATTTTGTACATATTATATAGGACTATTTATGTATTAAATTAGTGTTTATGTAGGAGGTACAGTCAGTAAATATACTGTCTGTGGGACTTGTTTTCTGTCTTTGCCTTTATGGAAAAGCAACATAGAAATGCTCACCAATGCTCACAGACACAAGGTGAGGTGTGAATTTTCAAATTAGCATTTCCCAGCAAGCCTTCTTCCGTCTTTGAAAGGAAAGCAACAAAATTAAATAATTGGTGGGTAGAAATAATATTTATTTTTAATAAAATATGCAGTTTTGGAACATTTTGATAAGGACAAATACAAATACATAAAAATAGGCTATGACTCAAAACCATAAGTGTTATATACAAGGTGGGACAGTGGTATATATAGCTATCACAATTACAAGTAATTTTAGTTATATCGTTGAATGGATATTTTGAAGACTGCGTGAAATGGACAATGTGTGAGAGGGCCCACCTACAATAGTAAAGCAGCAAAAAATCGCTTTCCTACATGGGTCCCTGACAGCTTCTGGGCTCTTGTGCGCTGCACTGGTTGCACTGGCAATATTTTCGCCAATGCCTGCTCGCTACTTAGCATACGCATTTCTTCTGGCTGAGTGGTACTTTGTCTCAGTATTGAAGATTGAATAGTCTATTAAATCTATCAAAACCATATCTAGCATATGTCACAACATTTTTTGCATATTTGTCACTGCATAACACAAGGCAACACCCCATCCAAAGGAGCTGATGCAGATAATTTAACAGTAAATGTAATGTAACTACATCAGTTCAGCAATTATACAAACTAACTAACATATATGAGGCTTGTGCAATGTACATCCATTCAATGTAACAGAGAAGCATTAGAAACAAAAGGAGTTACTGCTGAACTGTTTTGGAGGACTTTCATCAGTTTCATCAAGGCCTCTCCATTAATATTTACAGCTCCGTATGATCAGAAAGGCAGTGATTGCCATCGCCTACTTCTGCATAATGAAGTCCGCCAGCTCTCCCACAGTAAGGTACTCACACATCTTTGTGAGTTTCACAATGAAATGAGAATTTTTTTACTTCACTTGTAAGCTCAGATTTTTTTCAATCCTTCAGTTATTTTGAGTGGTTAGTCAAAATGGCATACCTATCAGAGGTTTTTGGTCACCTAAATGGTACTCTTTCAAGTTTGTGATAAAACTGGAGCTAAAATTCAAGAAGCTGGTGTGGTACAATCAGCTTCATCTGCCCAACTACAGCTCATTTGCAAATATCTCCACTTTTTGCAACAACATCCTTCTCAGTGACACAGATCTCACAGCATAAAAGTTTTAATGAGTCAGTGACTAACATCAGTCAAAGTTACTGTATAGTTATGGGAAAGGAGAGGGCTTGTTCCACAGCAGAGCTGTTGATCAGCGAGTGAAGTGTAAGCGAGTGAAGTGTCTGTCATGGTGAGAAGCTGGTAAGGGAGTCTTGCGTGCTTCATTCCTTGTGTCACATGGCAATGGGAGGTCTGACAGATGACAGGTATGGAATGCAGGGAAACAAAATAGGGGGCTGGTGGTTCAGCAACCACTGAAATGAAGGACCTCTGTGCAGAATGACTGTGCTGAGAATGACTGTAATTAACTCTCGTCATTGTCTTCCGGTCTTGACTCGCTTTGTAGTACAACAAAATGGTAACTATCACAGTAAGTCTCTTTTTTTCCCACTGACAATCAGGCATCTGATGATGTGTCCAAAGCCTTTGCCAATAACTGCAGCATTTTTCTTGAGTTAGAGAACTTGATGCATTTGACAGTAATGTTGTACCTACATTATAATATTTAATAAAATGTGCTTTAGTTTTTCAGATTTAGTAAATCTGTTCTTTCTAGGATAGTGACTTCCTGTTCAGAGAAATACCGTAGCTTGGTACAGGCAAGACATGCACATGAGAAACCCTAGGTTTCAGTTATGCTCATGTTCTGTGTGACTCTTTGGGAAAGAGCTTTTTGCTTCTTTTCAAACTTCATTTCAAACACCTAACTAACGAAAGACAGAGAGCATATGCCTCAGGAGCTGTCACCCAAGAAGGAAAGACCATGATATTTCCAAGCTGCTACATGGAGGAAATTTCACTTTTTACAAGGAATTAATCTTTGATGTTTGACATGCATCCTCTAAATAGAGTTGCACTAACTAATTTGTCAGTGAATTATTTTACAGATTTTCAGAAATAGGGAGTAATTTATTTAAATCCAGCTCAAGACATCATCTTAAGCCCAATTTTGTGCATTGGATGCCATTACCTGTGTCAAGTTTAATTTATTTTGAAAAGAATATTATTCTTTTCCGCTATATTAGACAGAAATGTGGGATATAGACACACACACACACACACACACACACTGCTGCCGTCCCTGCTGAGGTGTTGAGTCTCACACAAGATAGAAAATCAGCCATTCAAATGATACACCTCCTTACTGATCATTCACTAATTTATCCACCGTTCAATTTGATGACTCTCACATTCCAAAACAGATTCTAATGATGATTTAAGTATCAAAAAACGGAACAAAAAACTGACAGTGGTTTTGTAGCAATGCTGTAAAGGACTGAATATGTTTCAAATATCTCAACAATCAAAATTTATGATGAAACAATGAATTGTTAAAATGTTATTACTATATATGAGTTATCAAAACATACAAAACTAAGGCGTTCAGTAATCAGAGGCATCAAAAATTTGACAGGATCCAACAGAAATCGCTACAATAAAACACTGTTTAAGACAGATAATATCTTTTGTTGCATATATCTGTTTAAAAATGAATAATACTAAGAGCATGCATTGCTTGAGTTTTACACAAAGAAGGATACATTTTAAAATGCAGTACCAAACAGTTTTATTTTATTTTTAATTTTATGCTGAAAACAATAACAATAAAATCCCCAAAGGGAATCAAATTTGCCAACATTTATACCTGCAAAAATGTCAAAAATAACTTGTCACATGGGTTGAAAAAAATGCATATACTTGGAAATAACAATGTGCTTGTGTTTATCGGCAAGTTGGATTTGAGTTAGTACAGAAGGTGCTTCTAGTGCTCATCCCAGCAGCTTGATAACATTCTGTGTAAATGGTAGTTTGCTCTACTGGACAGTGTGTTTTCCTGTCCTCCACATCTACAGAGTGCCTGTAAGCATATCAAGCAGCAGTACATTGCCGTTTTGGATTCAGACTCCATGGCAACCACCCCAGCTAATCAAAGGCAGTAGTGGAATGCTGAGTGACAAACATAAAAGTGTCACCCAATTTCAATATGGCTTCAGGCCCAAGGTTATAAAGACTAATATTAACTGTGATGGCTTTTCTTTTCATTTTTTGTCATGTTACATTTACCTCAGTTTACCTCAGTCTACTGTTTTATTTTTCTCCACTTAACAAAGCTGTACTCAGACTGAATACCATTTTTATTGTTTTCCCCCAGAATCAATTTATTGGTTACTACCGATACAGAGATCAAATATATTGTATCATATTGAGAAATATGTTGTTCAGTCCAATAACATATTGCAAATACGATTTAAATATATTAACACAGATCTGAAATATACTGCAATATAACCGAAACAGCAATAATTTCAAGATTTTAAATATATTTATTGAGCTAAAATACAGTATACTCTCTAAAATACATGATATAATAGATATAATATAGATAATGGATAATAATAGATCTAGATCTAGATATCCTAATATATTATTTTTACATGTGTTAAAGTAGTAATTGATAAATAACAGGATCATTTGAAATGAATGAACTTTTTTACTCATGTGGAGCACCACTACCCCACCGCAGCCAGTTGTGATTAATTCTGGATAAGTGTAAATTATATTTGTTAAAGCAGTGTGTGCTTGACACCAGCAGTCTGCAATCAGATCATGTCTGTTATGTTAAAATTGCGTGTTCATAAGTGTAATCTTTGTCAATGTGCAGGAGCACTTCTTCATATGAGAGAGGCCTGGTTTCCATTAGTCATTTCAAGCTTATTACACTGTCAGCCGGTCAGCCTGTTGGAAGTTTGTATCAGGATATAGCTCCTTCTCAGTAATAGTATTTTTTTCAACTGCCATGATGCATTAGTTATTCACCTCAGTTTGAATACTGACAGCACAAGCGTGCATAATAAATCTACACATTTGCTGCACAGTATTTCTTTCCTCTGAAGTCTTTGCAGTATTATTTTTGCTCTTTCATAAGCATTCCATCAGGCATTTCCAGTATCGTTCACTGGAACAGTGGGCTGGAAACTTGGCTTTCTGTGTTTCCAGATATCCAAAGTTTTGAGCTAGTGCTGAAAGGGAAGGACACCATGCTGAAGAAGCCTGATTCCTCATTAAAGGAGAATCAACCATTTGTACATATGATACAAATTTATGTGGCACTTAATTAACAGGAATACATTTTGCTGCCAGGTAATGGACTTGCAGGAAGCAAGTACATGTAACCATACTAAATCTTGACCCAATTTAAAATGACAGATTCTCCCCATATAGTCACTTCACAGAAGCTTAACTACATAGTAAAACACACCGTTGCTACCTGATTGGTGTAGCAACCACTGTTACATAACATCTCAATATTGACAATGTGATAACATGTCATATATAATGTACACTTTATTTGTTTACAAAAACCACAATTATGTTCATTGAGGTAAATTTGCATGAATTCTCTTGAATATTCTTTCAGACTGTACTACATCCCCAAGCATGAATATATTATGAATATACCCATTCAGTACCTTAATCCAGTGATCTATTTGCTTTTAATTCATCCTTACAAGTTATGCAGGGGCAGAAGATCATTTTCTGATTCTTGCAAATACTATGACCTTTAAGCACTCACAAAAAAAAAAAAAAAAAAACCTTTTTAAAGGTTATAATACAAATATTCCTCCAGAGCTATTTACTGTACAGTGTGTAATGAACTAATACTTTCTGACATATTACTGTGGTTATTGTCATTTCATTTTGCTGTTGCATTAAATTACATGCATTTGTAATGAATATGATGAAATCCTTATCCACCTAGTTTACATTTTTATTTATTTAAAATATACCCAGCAATTTATAGGAACCAAATCACTTCAGTCCATTGACAGAATGCAGTAGAAACATTATATCATTTCACATAAGGGTCAGTGTTCTAAAGAATGAGAATTGTTTTGATAAATCAGAAATTTACATAAATTATTTGTACATGTATGGATCTTCAATCTAATGCTCTTAGAATCCACAGAATATTATGCTAAATGCATGTTGATATAATGTGAACCCAGTTATGTATAAATGTGGCCTTTTCAGCATTTGAACCAAAAAATGTGAATACAAAACCACATTTATCAGTTTATTGCAACTGAAGTTCAGCGTGTCATGTTATTTGCTGTCCCTGCTAAGGACTGAACCACTCATTTTGCTGTGTAATGCAGTCTATATGTACTTTATTCAGTTAAAGTGGTGAAAAGATTAATAATTTCAGACTTAACCTGCAAAAAACCTACAACATCCTTCCCTTTTATCATTTCAGGAATTTCTTCTTCAATTTTACCTTAAGAATCTCTCAGAAAGATTGAGAACTTTTGTGTGCATGCAAATGTACTGCAGTTATTTCATGTATTTGTCTACTACAGGCCAGATTTACAGAAGGATTGTGCACATATTGTAGGCACTATCTGACTGGAACAACAATGAATCACTTTTTGCAGTGCACCTATCATCTATCAACTATGGTTCTCAGAATCAAAATGATCTTATTGTATGCATGCTTTCCAGTTCATTCAAACAAAATATGTCAAACCTGATTAATTTATTATTCAGGGCTGACTATGAAACATTGACTTTGACTATTGAGCGAAAATTGTAAATCTTTGTTATACGTATAGAGAACAACAAACATTCAGGGTGACTTAACTTTGGATATAGTGCTCATTTGTGTAACTGAAAAAATAAATTTATTCAGATACCTGGCAAAAGGCTGTAATGGCATGAATGCCTGCATTCGTCTTGAAATCCAGCTCATTGACCTGTATATTAACCTGCTACCCTGCTTCCCTGATGGATATGCTGAGGTGATTTATATAATCTGTTTGAATTCCATGTAGTCACTTTCTGAAACTTAACTTGTCTGACAATGACTTTGCAGCTATGGGAAGAAATTAAGCAAATGGCTCATGTCCAGCAAATGGGAAATAATTATTTGGGTTGAATAAGCCATTACACTCTACCATTTTGGTGTTAACACAGTTTTTTTCGGATTGAATTGGATAAATTCCCCTGACCTCTGGGCTCAGGGTTGATCCATCTAATATCTAAAGGTTTCATTTAGAGAGCAGAATGTGGTAAAAATTGCAGTATCCAGCTCCTGATCTCCATTATAGACTCCTTGGTCTTACAACCTATTCTTTGGAATGTCTAATCAGTTATTCTTTGTACATCTCTAATTGGCTTCTCTCGTTCACCTGAAATTAGTGATACTAATGACTTGATGTAGCTGGCCCTTTTTAAAATATATATCCATTTTACCTTTTTTGTCATAATACAGTAGTCCATTTTACTATGAAAGGTAATACTGTCCAGTGGTTTGTGCATGGCACTTAAAATAATATAATTACCAGTCAGTAAAATTACAAAGAATCAGATGATTTGAATCTGACACATGTTAAAGATGTTATGTTGCTTTCACCCACATTTGCTAATAGCCCTTTCTTTTGCAAAGCCTTGAATAATCTCTTCCCCTGTGGACTCATTTAGAGCAAAAAATTTGTACATGTCTAAGAGTTTGTTGATTAATGCAGATGTCATTTTTGTTTGTTATATCATGGAGTTCCCATTTATATTTCGATTTGAAAACACTTAAATGCATAATTGAGGCAAACAGCATTGAACAGAATAGTACCAGTGTGGGCAATTTCTTAAGCAAGGTCACAAATAAAAGGGAATCAATTTATAAGAGACTCATTAGACTATCTCATTGCGAACTCATTTCACAATAGTTAGTCACATTGGCTTTGCAGGGACTAGACATTTTAGAGCAATTTAGATTTAGGCAACTCCAGAGAGGTTTTTAATGTATTTTCCCTTGTTTTGTCAATGTTCAGATTTTATCCACAACTGAAAATAACCTAGAAATTTTTTAGAAAGTATGAACATTATTGTAAGGAATTAAACAGGTCTAAGTGGATAGATTATCTAAGCATGAATTTGATTAGTGGTATTTCAAGTCTAGGTACTACACAAGGTGTTTTCCATGCATACACACTTGGCAGATAGTGTTGCCATCAGGATACATTTTGCATTTGGCTCAGAGGAAGGACAAATCTGCTAAATATGTTTTCCCCTCAGGTCTTGTGCTCCAGATTGAGCTGGCACACTATAGCAAATTTCATATTAATGGTGTTCAAAGTCTAGTAGTGGTGTGTGGTCTGGATTCTTAGCTTGTGCCCTCTTGTACATTACAGGACTATCACCTGTCAAAGAGCTCCATAAAACAGATTATTCACACTGTGTGGCTACTTGGAAGAAAATAATTTCATTGAGGCATGTCTAATGTGATGTACATTGCCAAAATGTTTTGACATGTATCATATTTTGCATAAAATCAGTGTATGAAATCATTGTGTGTACATGTCTACTTCAAAATTACTGTGGAGAGAAATTTATGTTGTTACACGTTGTGACTGCATATGTACATAATATCACAAATAAAATAAATGTGTTCAGAACTTTGTCTTACAACAATTACAGGCTTAATGTAACTTTGTAGTTCACTGAAACAGAAAATCTATTTTTGAAGATTCCCTTTATGCATTCCATGGACTACAGAGCCAGTGTTTCCTTGACAACAACTACAAATGCTGCAGTCACTATGGGGATGGGTCTACTGAACAAAGCAGCAACTTCCAAAGGAGATGTGGGCAAGAGAAGGATATTTTTTGTACAAATAATTTGCTATTGAAATATCTCATTATAACATTGCTAACAATTACTTAGAAAGCTGTCGTGTATGCACCAGAGATGCAGACATCAGTAATGAACAATGTTGACTCAGAACTGTGGTATATTTGGATCTCGTTTAGTTTTTTAAAGGGTTGATGTTATTTTAGTCATGGTTATTTGTTCATGCTTGCATTGCTAGCTATCAGAGACTTGAACCATCTTCCCTAAGTTTTTTTACATATCATCTTTGAAAAGAAAATTCTGACATCAGTTCTCACACTACTTTATTCACTTGCACACTTCAATGTGTGAAAGCGGTCAATTGCTAATTTATTCATAGAACCTCAACCTACAGAAATGAAAATGAACAACCCTAGAAAATCTAAATCTAATCTAAATATTTGTTTGGTTGTTTTTGCAAACAAACTCTTCACTGAGCATTGTTTTACATTGTGCCTACTATGGTCAAATTCATACAAAATACTATTCTATATGGGAGTAACACCATTGTTGACAGTCTATACAGAAGCAGGTAGTGGAAACAGATGTTAGTTCTGTGTAGAATATGCCAGTGTAATTAACTGTTTGTACTAGTTATGGCAGTTATCCTAACTTTGTACACTGTATCTAAAAGTTTCATTTAAAGAGCAGAATCTGGTGAAAAATGCAGTATCCAGCTCCTGATCTCCATTATAGACTTGTGTGTGTGTGTGCTCACATACATGCATGAAATGCAAAAATGAGGGAAAAGATTAAATTGCTGAAATGAAAGAATATGTGATATGTGACCGAAGTGCTAGATTGTTATTTCACACATGCTGCTGCTGCCCCACACCTTTTAACCTACAGTCTGCACAGTATTTAAACTATTTCTATGTAACAGATATTTAATAAAGGTAGGATACAGGAGCACTCCAGGATGAATAGCCCTGTTTAAATGTGGCCATATTCAGTGTTAACAGGATTTGTAATATGGTCTGTTCTGATGCAGTTGGCTAATACAAATACAGCGCAAATACTTTACAGAAGGGGAACAACAGCAGGTACTCTTTCAGATTAACTGCATTTAAAGCTCCCAATTCAAAGACTAGATTTTTACAGGGTTTCCCACAACCACTTGATTAGATGACTCTCTACACTAGTGTTTACACTCTTTAGAATGCAAATGAGGTGGACTGTGCTCATTATGTAAATTATATGTTATTTTTGGCCATTGAAAATGCATTAATGACAAACTTAGGGGCTACCCTCCATTAATAGTACTGCTGTATCATTGTAAAAAAGATGAATTGTAACAGACCTGGTGTAAAATTCCCTTGATGTGCACTGAACAGGTTGCTTGTCTTTCTATATTTTTCATATTCCAGATTTTGTCCATAAATATTCAGAAATGTTTATCATGGGGGTTCTTACACATAAAATAAACCACTCTTCTCTCGTAGAATATTCATTTAAGAAATGCCTTGTGATCAAAAACTGAATGTTTTTTAAGGCTTTTCATTTTGATAAGAAGCAAACACTGAGATCTTTTCAAATATCCAGAGGGCATGTTTTGAATAATCTTGTGTTGTATCTTCTAAACATTATAAAATTACTAAATCACATGTGTGTTGCCTCCCTTTGAAAAAAGGTGTTGGTGTCCATGTTCATTCCCATGTGCCTCATTAATCATTGTCTATTTGAAATAGACTATTTCATGTTTCCTCCATGATGAATTCTTAATATTTTCAGAGATCCCCGGATCTGTTAAGTACTAATCTGAATAATCTAGCCCAGCCTGTTTTTAGCGAGAGGACTGAATGTACTGCACTGCTGTGGGGGCCTAGGCATAGGTGGCAAACTGACAGTGGATGTTAATGAAGGACAGAGTTGTTTCATGCCCAGGACTTGTTCCATTTGGATATCCTAATGCATTTCATCCAATAACTCACATTACCAAGAAATGATGGTGGACACCCCCAAAAATGAGAATATAAAGGTTCTAGATGATACACTGAATCTTAAGAATGAAATAGAAGTAGATTCATTAGATGACCCTGTCAAATCTTAATTTCTCCTCACAGAACATATGAATGAGTGAACAAATGTGAACTGTAGCATTTAGTGGTATTTTTGGTGTTGTAATCCTCTCTGATTCTGGTACTGACAGTTTTACTATGTAGATGTCCAGCATAAGACTCAGTAGCATTCTTGATTCTTATAAATACTTTATTCAGAGAAATTATGGCATATTTGATGATATAATTCAGAAATTGAAAGTTATAGGCAAACAATGAACCAGTTGAGAGGGTGTATTTCCAACAGAATCGTATTTGATGGTAATGTTGTTGCTGCATTAACACACAGAACACCTGAAGACATCAGCCAAAGCTGGTAGGCAAACCACCTGTCAGGAATCAGCTGATGGTTGTGCCAACAATATATTCATGAAATATTTATGCTGGCAAATAATACGCACACTAACTCTAAGTCTAACTAACTAAATGTTGTATTTACACAACAAATTTGAATTCTTTGTTATGTGATGTGTGCAACCCCTGAATGTTTGGAGAGAAATTCTATATTGTGATGTCATGTTAATAGAAATGTGCATCTACCATTTACAAGTCACGAGGTATTTTCTTATTATTTATTTAATAAACAACTGTAAACCATTGAGTTGATTCTATGATATGTATAACCTTAGCCATGGTATCAATCTAGTTATAAAGTTATCATTTTTTCAATTTAAATCACGAAATACTGTAGATGAGCCAATTCGTCCATTCCACCAAATGCAAATTACAAAAATGAGAATAAAAATCACATACATACTGATGTATGATATTTTTTCTTAATGGCTAATTTTTTAATCCATCACTCATGTGTGACTGAAGTCAGAGCAAGAATATTAAATGCAATGGTATTTGATTTTAGTGATCTAAACCCTCAGGCTGGCCCACTACAGAAACAATTAAAGAGGCACCTGCTAATTTATGCGACACAATCTATATGGAGCAGATGAGTATAAGGCAGCTCAAGGCCAAAACTGCATGAAGTATTCACACATCGGAACAGTAACCAAACTCAAGCCTTCTAATAATGTCTTTATACAGTGCTACACATTACTATTTCTACAAAAGCTAATTCAGACATCAGATAACAGTAAATTCCCCTACATTACTGAAGTTCTAAGTTCAGTCCATAGTGCAGATATTAGTTGTGTAACATTTTTAAATTTTGTGTTTGGCATAAGCAAAACACATTTTTAATTTCTTTCCCCTTTATACAACCTTGTTTTGAATAGCTAATTGTCTCAATGCAATGACCTTGGAAGCTGTGCAGAAGTGCTGAAACGAGACTAATGCAGTCCTCTGATACACTTGCACATGGCCATCGGCAGTTTTTCATATTACAAGCCACACAGCGAATTACAGTGAGCCACAGTGGGCACCAGTTAGAGGATAGGTGCTACTTCACTAACACCATCTAAGCAATTCGCAAGCTCCTGATGAATTACTGTAGAAAACCCTGGCTGACCTGCCCATCCCCGACAGAATGAAACCAATTTATTCTGCCCCTGTGGGCTCCTGGTCATTGTCTGCAGATGACATGGACAGTTTCAATGCCAGGCCATAGGGCTCAGTCTAAGCTCCAGATGAGTGACAGAGCCATTCGAGAGCCCCAAATTAACTAATATTTTTAATGAGTTTTTGTTTTGTTTTGCTTTGCATGTTTTTTCCTGGGCAAGCTGTCAATCGGGGAGCATTCCACCTGATTGACATTAGAATGTCAACAGTCACACCTTGCAGATTTATTAATAGTATTATTTGTTTTTTGTGACAGAAGCTCACATCCAGATGAGTTCACAGGACTATCATGACAATACATTTTACAGCAAATGCATATCTCATTTGGTCAAATAATAACAACTACACAGCTTGAGTACAGCTTGTACCACAGTAAATTAGTATCATACTGAAGAACTACACATAAAAGTTATGCATGTATGCTTATAATAAAAATATAAGCATGAAGCAGTATTTGTTTTGCACAAACATAATACCTACAGTAAGTGCACATACTATACAGTCTTTAATAAGAGTATAAAGCAGCAATACCAAATATCATCTGGTACCTTCAGCATCATCATGATCAAGCATCTGGAACAAAAACTATACGAACCTCCAGAAACCTAAAAACTATAAAAAAGAACCTATTCTGAGGAAGTAAAATTAGGAGGAAGGCTTTCATGGAGCCAGAGCTGCAGTCACTATTCCGAATGGAATCACATTCAAGCATTTTTGTTGATGCTGCAACAAATCCAGTTCTACATATGATGAAGAGGGCCAGCATAGCCCAGGAGCTTAGAGATTCCCCTAGAAAGAAATCTCTAAAGGTACACAGTGGAGTGGCAATACAAACTTGCGGCGAATAAGGTGGAATTTCCACTGGTGGAAGAAGGTATGTTAAAAATTCAATATAGCAAACAAAATCGGGACTCCACCGCCAAACAAGTTAGTGACATGGCCTTCCTGGGAGCTAAAGTCATCTTTTTTTCTTTGTTGGAAAATATCTGCTTGCAGGAACTTTTTGTGCACCTTACACACACACACACACACACACACACACACACACACACACACACACACATATATATATAATAGTGCGTGTAAAATGTGCGTCATTATACTCTTAATATTGTAAAAGTAGGGTGCTTCTCTAAACTTCCTAAAACCCGTAAAAATTAACACAACATTCTAACTGCACATGATTCAAATGCCTTACAGTCTATCTTGTGTGAATCTCATACATTTATTGTGGTTGTACTGCAGGTTTTAACACAGAGATGTTGAGGAAGTGGTTACATAAATGGACATCCCCATAGGCTCATAAGAAACCTATTTTTAGTCCAGTCTTCGATCAATACACGTACTCGGAGGATGTCTCTGTGAATGTTCCTTTCTAACTGTTTTCTATGCTTTCACCCTCGTATGACCTGAGCTGTAAAAGCATAAAAAGAAACTCAGCCTTTCCCAGTAAAGTACTGCAAAAACGTGTAGACCGTGTACTTCCTGTTTGTGCTGGTCTCAGATGGTTGCATTGTGGATGGCTGTTTGTTATTGCTGTTTAATGTGCTTCTCAGGGGCCCCCGCAGGCTCAGCAGATTGCAGTTTGCCTCTATAACATCATCAGCAGCCCTGCAGACAGCTGTGGTGGCCAGAGAAGGAATATTAACATGTCAGAGATGGTGACTTATGTCACAGGGAAGCTGCCAAATTTGAATGTGAACCATCGAAAAGGACACCGTACCCTGAACAAATAACCTTCCAGCTGTGTTAAACCACTGGGCACATACAGTCAGGATACCTTTGTTTTTAACCACAGTAGTGTGGTAAACCTTCATTGAGAAAGTGTCCGTGGCATTTTCACAGGATCAAATGAGTACATCGGGAATCATATCTTAACTGTCCATTTTATATTTGTTCTCAATAACTGAACTGTTTTTCCTTAATGTGAAACAATTGTGCTTTTAAGTATATCCAAGAAGTTTTGAGAATAACTTCTTGACATGTTTAGGTCTTACTTATCGGAAAGCTAAGGTGACTCTCATGACTCTCAATGTCTGATGGCTCTCAGTGACTCTCAAGGTGACTCAACATTTTCACACTCTCTTTTCAATGCTTGTGAGGGACTATCTCCCGTAAGGTAGTGACAGTACCTTTGTTTTGCATCTAGAAGGCAAAATGCACTTTTAAGGGCATCACCCAAAGTAGTCCCAGCCCTTGACCAGTGCCTATTTTTCTGTTTGATAAGGTTTGGTGTTGAAAGAATTTTACTAAAATCTAAGGGGCAGTGTGCAAGCCATCTTAATTTAATAAATGTAAATTTAATTTAAAATATCAGTTATGCAGTTTTCAATATTATTACTACGTATACCAGATAGGCTGATCTCTTGTCTCTCCTCCCAAAACTCACTTCATGCATCATTAAAGAATGTGATAATAAGCTTGAGATTTGTATTGGTCTTAACAATGTGTTTCCCAAAATCATTGAAGGCCTTGGCACCATCACTTAATTTCTCCTAGCTCACTCCCAGAGCTAGTTTGGAACTGTTTAAAGGCAATTCATTTGAAACAATGAATGATTTTGTGGTATTCTCCAAAATAATTAGCACTAACTCTTCTGTATTTTATGCCTTAGGACTTTGTGCTGCACATTCTTGTGATTCAGAGTAAACATGCATTATTTACTCCGATTAAGGCACCTCCTTCCATATTTATATTCATCATATGTGCATGGAGCTTTCATTTGAATGTGCTCTATTTCCCACATGGCTATTTCACAGTACCGTGTAAATAAAAAAGACAATGTTGCTATTAATTCCCATTGTAACATTTTTTCTTTATTATTGTTTATAACTAGATAAAAACAACACATTAACAGCTTCTGCAGGCTCAGACCACAGGCAAATACAACTGTTGTTGAGACACATATCTCTGAGCCTGAACACATTGTCTCTGAGGCACTGTAACAGTACAGTAACTCTAGTAGACTGGAACATTTTATAGCCCTCATGCTGTACTCCAAAATATGAGTAGTATTTATAGATAGACACATAAAATGTGAAAACAGTGATAATAGAAACTGCCCCAGGTGCCATTTTGACAAATACGTATTATTACAGAAATTGCATTATCAATATATTCATCGCTTTCTGTAGTGAGCAATACTGTAAGCATTAACCACATTTGTCTTGATTGTATTTAATGTTTTTATGATTATTATTACTGTTTTTATTTATTTATTTTTAAACTTAGCACGCATGCTATTATGGACTGATTTCTGAGAGGCAGCAAGCTCAACAAAAAGTTGTCAAACCCAGAACAATTACCCAACACCTGAACTGGCGTTATTACATTGCTGTCAATTATATCTCTTGGTGTTATGCCAAAGAATTTATATTCAGATATCAAAATAGTGGAAAAGAATCAGAGTTCTATAACAACAGGAGTGGAGTTTCCAGCATACAAGCCATTATTTTTTAATGTGGAGTTTCAGTGGTTGATCAATAGTTGTGATACAACCAAAAGCTCCTCCAGGATAGGATGCCTTAGGGTGTCTGAAATCTTTGCCATTTGGCCTCATCCAGCCAACATGCAATACCACACTGTTTATCAGAGGACCATGCCGTATTAATAATAATGTGATTCTTCAGAGTCAAGTCACAAGTGGATAACTGTCTAAGCTGATGTAACATTGGGGACAGATGTTCACAGATACTTTCCTGAAGGACAGGACAGGAATAAATCGTCTAACCATAGCTGCCTCCCTAGATTAGTGAGCCTTTCAAAGCAGAGGTGATATGGGGCAAAAGGAGTGAGTGCTCTAACAAAGCATGTTCTTTATGCCACTACATTTTAGCACTTCTTTGCATATGCAGGTTTGCAATATATTAACAGAAGGGATTTTGGGGTGTCAACAACTGACTAACACCAGCGGAACTGGTGTTAACACCACTGTGATAATTTAAATTAGTCAAGCTCATTTGTGAATAGAGCATTATTTAAACTCATCTACACTACAGTGACTGCACCCCTTTTCACTTGCATGTGCCGCAAGTTATGTGTTCAATATGTCCATATGTCATGTGCTGTATAATTGTAATAAATAGAACCAAATAGTTAAAAGACAGACATGCACAGTACTTTTTAAATATGATTGTCCAGTTACATGATAGTCTGCAGTAGTTGTGGCACACGTATATGCCAAATACACATAAACAAAAAATATCACTCACAGATACCGAATACACGGTGTTCAACTTTGCTTTTACACCTTGTAAAGAGTCAAGTACCTCATGTTACCCAGAGGGTTAACGTGTTAATGTGTTGGTGTCATGGGTAAGGAGTTTGCCTAAGAGGGACATATATAAGAAGAATAGTTGTTCAAAACTGCTTGTGTAATGTTTCCCTGTCAATTAAGGGTATCAGCTGAATTATGGTATACTTCCAAACTGAGATTAATGAACACCAATATTAATTCTGAAACTGTCTTCATTATTATGATTATTTACACTACACTACTAGAGTCTGTCCTACCTACAGTTACTGCCTACAACAGCAAAATAAACATACAATTACACTAATTTAGTGTATCCTGTAAATGACAGTAACAGCCTATTGTCCACTTTCTATCAGTTCAAGGTGCTTCCGACGGTCTGATATTATTTAAATAGAATATAAATCTACACAGCTCAAAGTGTTGTGTTACAGCAGTCACATGCATTCTCAGATCAAAAGTGTCATGACACAGCTAAGGTTCGTTAATATTGTGTTACTGACACAGCTGTGGGATGGAAGCTCAAAAGTGTCATGACACAGCCAGGGTTCGTTAATACTGTTTCATCCCGAGGGACCGGAAGTTAAAAAGCGCCATGACAGTGAAGATGAGTCGGCTCGTTATTCAACTGTTTCACTGACACTGCCATGGGACCAGAGTGTCATAACACAAAAAGAAGTCTGTTTATATAGATATTTAACCAAGCCTACTGTTTCACTAACACTGTGGTGAGGTGTTTATTGCAGTTAAAGTGAACATTTTGAATCTACAATGTGTTAATTTAGTAAATAATGATGATGTAAAAACAGTTATCCTCATTACGATTTGTATGTTGAAAATACTGAACTTGATCATAAACGCAGACTATCAGCATTGTGCCTTCATTTTTATCCAATGTTCTGCAAGGAGCATAATCTTATCTGTCTGTCTACATTAGTAAAGACTGTGTTTATTAAGTGAAGATATGCTCTAAATTACAGGTTACAGAGATATAAACCTGCAGACATTCAGTGTGTTCAAAAAGAGCGGGCCGGTTGCCCTGACTTCCATATACCAGTAGATTTCACTGTGGCGTGCTAAATTCAACAGATTCAACACAATGAAACTATTATAAACAATTTATTTAAATGATTCTTGTGTCAAAAAGGTTTGCTGTCCCCATCACTATGCTAGGTATGGCCAGTATGGTCAATGCCATACTGCTTTTCATGTAGACGTGGTATAGCCATACCACTTTTTGTTGACAGGTGATATTATCAAGCATCCACAAACGTTCTCATAAGCTTAAAGGAAAGCATATGCTAAATAGTAAAAATGGTTTTGAGATTACATTATGCAGTTTGGACTATGTAACAAGCAAGGATAACAATCTGCCAAGAAAATACAGTGCAGTGCATTGCAGTCAGAAAATGCTATCACAGTAGCAAGACTATATAAAGCTGATTCAAACAGAGGAGCACAGTTATAATATCATTAATTGGCAATTTATTTTTATCTATCGTGTTTCAGACGTTTATTGTTTTTTAAGCTATGGAAGTTTATATGGGCTACAGAAAAAAAAAAAAACAGAAAAGTTACATTAGTTATGACAGACCACTGTATGTTACTTATACTGCATTGTGTTCATATACTGCATTGTGTTCATATGCTGTCACACTATGTATATTTACCAGGCTGGATTTGAGGAGTCCACAGAACAAATAAAAAATAATACCTTACTCAAGACATGGCATTTCAATGCCAAAGGTCTCATAAATGATTGGAGGCATTATAGGTATAAATTAATGGACAGTTTTCCTATCTGGAAAATTGTGATCTTATTACACGTAAAACAACACAGTGGGAAGTTTTGTTTTAATACCTTTCAAGGTCAATGTTTTATGTGAAGCTGCACCTGAATGCATGCATGCTTGTACCTAACATTACTTTTTACACACTGAGGAAGGCATACACCAAAACACATCCTTGCTGTTTACCAAATGCAAGCTTTTTAAAATCTAAACAGTGGCTGCATACCTTTTTTTCTTAATTGTTATATGTCCCAAAAGGAACTTTTTACTGGCACGTCATGAGGAAAACCGAAACAGAATAAATTTAATTAATCTGCAATGGGCTGTTGAAGGGAACATTTATGTTTACCACTAACAGCTGATCAATTATTATTATGAGCTGAAATGAAAAGTGCTGTGGTTCCATTTCTCTCAGATGACATGGGGATTAATCGGAACATTTCACATCAACATCACTAATCAGTGCTTAGTAGGCAGCCTTAACCTTTTTCATTTGCATATTGTGTAATATTTCAAAGGTTTGTGGAGCTGTAAATTTCCTCTGCAAGAAAATCCATCTGTGGAGAACATGTGAATATGTTTCTTGTTATTCAATTAAATTAAGTATCTGTTACACTGAAGATGCAGTGGATTATGCTGGAGACATATTATTATTGGAGAGAAGAGAAATGTGTCCATCACTGCACTGAAGTCCATTTAACTGGAGTCCATCGTTAATTTGGCACATCTGTATTGATAAATTAGATGGTGATGGAAACAAGACCAATGAGACCAAAGTCTACTACTTACAGTACATCGCAAAGAGTTTTTCATACAGTAGTGAGACAAGTTTGCAGTTTACTTCATACACAAGGCTTTCTTTTTCTAGTGAGTCTTGTAATTTGCTGCAGTAAAATGAAGGGAAGGATTCCACAGCAGGTAATGCCACTATTTTAGCACAAAAGTAAACAACTTTTCACACCCCTGTACTCATGTTTCCTGTTGAAAGCCTTGAGCACATAAAAATGTGACTAACTTAATAAAATTTGTGAGTAATCTACTGATTATGTAACTAAAGTGGAATAAATAGAATAATTGTTTTTCATATTGGTTGAATCAATAGTTAGATCAGATGCTAAGTTCTGGATACAGACTATGCCTAGGGCAATTCAAGCTTTCTCTACCTTGTAAATAAGGGTTGACAGAGAAGAGACATATAAATGCTGATAAATATTCACCCAGGCAAAGCCAATGAATCATTTTCTTGAACTTTACTGAAGGCTTTCTTACATAACATGAAGAAAAGTGGCATTAAATGTCATTAAAGAACTTAGCTGTATTTAAGAAAGATGATCAAATGTCACAAGATAAACTGCTCTCTACATGGATGACCTGATATGAGCAGAACCTTGCCAGATTTGTTTTATACTCAAAGGGAGTCCTGACCTACAGAGTTTACTGACTTTTCAGATTTACTCAGGTGTACACTGAACTGAAGACAAATAGATATTCCTATGTTTACTGGCTTTTTAGTAAAATTATGCATAGGCAACCTTCCTTTTAAGTAACCAATTTAATCCGTATGTGCTTTGACAATATCTGTATCACTGTTTTTACATTTCTCTATGTCTATATGGACAGGTTTTATTTCTGTAAACTGCCTTAGAAACTACCTTGGTAAAGCTGGCAGAAGGTCAATGCAAAATTATTTGTATTTCCTTCTGTTTCACTTACATAGCATAAATACCCTTGGTGATTAATTTGTCTCATTTTACAACAGTACAATAGTATTAAGTATACTGTGCCAGTGGTGACTTGGCTATCAAGAAAACCCAACTGTGTTAATGCTAACTTTTTTGGTGCATTCATTCTACTGAAATTAATAATGTTTTAAGTCAGCAGGATTAGGCCTAATGTCACAGCAAAGATTTAACACCAAATCTGACTATCACTACTAGTTCTAAATCTGACCAATGTTTCATTCAAACTGTTCTTCCTTTCAAGGCATTCGTTCATTAATAGGGTAATGTTTTATTGAAACAACAGCATTTTAAGTGTGTTGCATTCCATTACATTGAATCATCTCATACCCCAGACGATTTAAAGCTACTGAAAATAACTACTTTTTAAACAGATCTTGCAGGTCTGTCCCATAGCCTGAGGTATATCTGTTATTCCAGAATAAATTTTTGAAATTTTAACATTGATTGTGTTTTAAAGATTTCATCAATTTTGACCATAGGGCACTCTTGAGTAAACACATCATGAAATATATTTAAACAAGCACCCATGTACAGAGGACTTATAAAATACATATTTGGAAGGATTTTTTATAGAAAAGGTTAGTGCAAATTTTCTGGTTAATGTATTTTATAAGTCATACTGTTCTTCCCTTAGGGTTATTTTTCCCAGACCCTGGTCAACAACAATAACTGTGCTACATAGTAACTCCATAAAGCTGGAGCAGACTGGAGCACTGGCTCACTCTTTTTCAAGTCCTACTAAAGAAAACATGACTGACCAATGTTTAAATTATTCAGAATACTTTAAATTATTCCAAATAATGCTCATGCAGAGGTAGGTAAAATACATCTTTGATAAATACTGTGAAGTAATATTTCAGTTGCCTACAGCACAATCAATCCAAAGAATGAAAGACAGCTTTCAGAGTTAAATTCATGACCAGGTGACATAATATCTTGTTGCTCTCTCCTGTTGTCAGATTACTGATTTATGCTAGGGAAACCAATGGAAATATTAATAACTTTTTGTTATTGATAACAAAATGTGCTCATCAGTATTTTGTTCCTCAAGGATAATGTTTAATTAGATTGTAAATGCATGGATTTACAGTTCCATAAAATCTTTGTATATCAGGGTACTAGTACATAAAAATGTTTCTTCAGAAGTTAAATGACTTAAATGTGAAATATAAATTACAATAAAGATAGAACCATGGTAAAACCATTTCCTGGAGTGAATAAAAGTGGGAAAAAAAGTCAGAGTAATGATCAGGCTGTTGAATAATTATGATGTTTTTACTTCTAAAATCCATGAGCATTTCTTATATACTTGCAGGGCATGTACCAGTTTATGAAGAAAAAATATAGGAGTTCCAACCTGATCTGAAGAGTCACACAGTTCATGATTTTGAAAAGTCTGGGCAGGGTATGTGAAGCGTGAGTAAAAGTAGGTTCTCACAGATGTCCACAGGCAGCATGAACCAATGAGGCTGTGAAATCAGCTCAGGTGTGGGTTCTCTGGCTCTAAGGGTCTTAAAAAATGATGTTGGAATTCACTTTTGGTACAGATTATTTAGCTCTGGTCTAGGCTGGGTTGATCAGAATATGTTTGGTAAATGATGTTAGATGATGTGCACCACATTTGAAGCCCAATAATCCCAGGGAAATCAAATGCCACATTTCAATACCTACAGTGGACAAACAGTGATTGAACTCATTTACACATATTTTAAGCAAAGTATGATAGAGCAAGATTGTTCATTCAGGACAGATATCTCTGCAATGATGAACGTAAGAAATTAAGTTATTTTTAAAGAGGCCTGCTTTGCTCTCTTTGCCTACAGGGTATGCTAGTCATTCATTAATCAGCAACACCATATGTACAGTAAAACACTTTTTTAGGGCAGTTTCTGTTGCTCAAGGCTTCTATCAGTTGTTTAGCTCTGTGATAGATTTAAGGAAGAAAACCCACAAGTGCTCAACATGGTGCTGTTTTTTTTAGCAATCAATTGTAGTGACCTGGGGGGAAAGAAAACCAAATGTTGAACCATATGTGATAGTGAAGAATCACGTTAAAATAAATCTTCTGGGCTGACAACTCAACAGTTATTTTTAGAAGTGTTGGGTAAATGTGTTCAAATGCATGAGTGCAATACTGAGATGTTCGGTGTCAAATAAATACTAATATTAGTGACTTCTTATTCTGGTTGAAGAAAATAAATATTGACAGAGGGTATTAACAATGAACTCCACCAAAAATGGATTGGAAATTGGTAGTATTGATGTAAAAAGTTAAAGTTAAAGAAGAAATCTCACAATTTAGATTGATATTTAGAGAAAGCAACATTTTAAGGCCCAGTGTTGTAGTGTTAGATGATGGCTTAAACATATTATACCAATCAATAACCTCTACAGTTTGACCAATGCCCATTATTTTTAATGTCACCTTATGTTCTTATGCTTGCCAGCCACAATTTTAGGAAATTAAGAGTGTGGGCCTTTTCTCAAAGCAAGGTCTTGTGGAAGATTAATCAGCTGTTTTTAAATTCTTTTTACCCTGCAAGTTCATATAATGTGGCACTGGACATGGCCTATTTCAAGGATCTCCCAATGTATCTCATTCTCTTGGTAGTAAATTATCTCACAGATTCGTCCCTGGCGAACTATGTGTCTGGAGCTGGTTGAAGAACAGACCCATAAACTACCCTTGGTACAATTTCAATTCTGTGGGTCAGTAACATGAAAACTACTTGGCTATTAGCCTCAACAATGAGGCTAAAATGTTTTAAAGTGGATCATCAGCTTTATGAACTTCAAGGGTGTTTTAATCCTTTTGCAAAGCTTCCTGACCCTGCCTTGCTTTGTATTCTTTTGCATTTTCAGTCCTGAATACCAGTCATCATGCTTTCTGATTATACATTGATAGCGTGATAAAACCTATGGTGATACTCACTACCAGGAACGTGTTGTCTGAGACGGTTTCCAATTGATTATTGTTCTTTATCCCATCTCATTATTCATATGACTCTTTCATAGGACACAAAGTGAATTTTAATACATCTTGCTTTCCACTACAGTTGTAGTGTCTGTGACTAAAAATCAGCCAGAACGAAAAACTAAACATCACAAAAGTTGAAATGTGGCAGCCAACAGGTGTTTCATTTATTGATTGATTTATGTAATAGAATTTTACATACATACTAAGCATGGACACAATCACATGGCTTTTTAAAATATTTTTTGCAGTGCTTTCTAAAATACATACCACACATACAAGCATGAATCATATGTAAAATATACACATGTACTGTGGGCAATAAAAGCATTGTAATAGTAAAAAAAGATTTTAAAAAATCTTCTGGCTCAGTATTGGTCCAGAGAAGTTTTGCCAGGTTATCAACATCTGCTCTTTTTTAGGAGTGCTTTTCCAATCACCAGCATCACAGCAGAGTGGATGATAGTATTCAGCTTCACTTGTCTTGATTCACAAGAGTGGCTACCTGACCTTTACATACCCATTTTCAATGCCAGAGTCTACCAACATTATAAGTCTTTATGTTACAGAACTACTGCAATTACTGTTACTAGCTCCTTTTCACAATAATTGCATTTGTTCCAAGTGTAATGTTATTGTGACTTATAACCATGCTCCTTGTGGATGGAGAGAAATGCTCTCATTTTCCTCTGAGCTTCATGTTCTTTTACAACCACCTGTCAGCCAGAATACTGAGTACTAATCACAGCAGTTGCTTATGCCACTCTAACAAGGTGTGTCTCTATATGATCCATATATGTCTACTGTAATATAATTCATCATAAAAAAAAACATTTTAACCAATATGTGGTATTAGAGTTAGGAATTGCTGTATGTGTACCTAGTAGTTGTGGAAAGATGTGTTTTTCTTACCTGGGTCAGCTTACAGTGGAAATGCCCAGCTGAGTTGTTGTTAATTAATCCGTTGGCTTGAACACAGAAGCTGTTAAAGCAATCCATATCCCATGAGTGTTGCCTATCTCCCTGTAGAACATGGCCTTGACTGATAAATCTTTGGATCTGATGAGGCAGATATGACTTCATTCAAGGATGAAAGGGTACCAAGAATACCCCAGACAGCCACCTGGTGAAATGTGAGTGTTTTCTGAGGAAGCTACTACAAAGCTGTTTCCCAAACTACACACTCCATGACTTCCTCGCTCTTGCATGATCTCAAGGTCAGCATTTGAAATGCCATGCAGAGCATTCAGTGTATGCAACTAATCTGAGACTGTTAGAGTATGCGATTGGGCCAGAGCCCGAGAAGGCATATACTACGGAAAAGTAGGAGATACTTCATTTAAATCACACAATTCAAAGGATGTAAATATGAGAGATCTTTTATTATTTACTCTAAATGACTTAAGGGATTCTGTCACTATGACTGATTTTCATCTTAAGATTTTTTGTTTATTGTTTTTGAATATCCTGCAAAATTTCTCTCCCATTTCTCTTATTTCATCATGCTGATGAGAGATTAAAGAGTACTGTAATAACTAAAACAAACAGACCAGGCAATGATGCTTATCAGTCCAGATGCAGTTGCTTGAGTACATCCTGAATCCCACAGATAATGTTCTCCTACAGCTCTATAAATGATATCAAATTACCATCAGCAGAGACAGTGTGGTACAACACACACACACGCACACACACACACACAAAGAGAGAGAGGGAGACAGTGCAGTGCAGCATCAGTTTTATATTGATTTAGTGCACAGTTTGTCCTTTCCCAGTCAAGGACATGCTTCTTTTTTCATGTTCTTTTCAAGGCCAGTGTCAGTCTCTACAGCAATATGGTGAAGAAGCTCCAGTAAATTGGTAATAACAGCCATAATTGAATGGTAACTGTAAATATGTTACTGTATATATAACAAAAATATTTTACATTCGAGTTTAATGTTGGCAAAGCCACAAAAGATGGAGAAATGTACATTTGTGCAAACAACTGTCAGGTTCTCTGCACGCAGATGGATTTCATTCATTTTGCACAATTTCCAATTTATCAATAAATTACACAGGCAACCAGCATTTAAAATTTCAAAACACACAAAATTAAAGTAATGTGGTTGAGGGGGAATCATCTGTGAAGAAATGTGTGGCAAAAAAGAGCCTTTAGCAGATAGCCAACTTGCATAACAACAAATTAAAAGAGCTGATCAACATCTGACTGTACATCTATAGTCACAAACGAATCAACAGATGGGAATGATGTGCAACATCTGTGTGAATTTACTGTGGAGGTGAAGAGTGACTGTACTCAGTCCTTTGTAATTTGCCCATTTTTCTTTAAACAATGAAACATTAACATGCCCATGCACAACATTTTATACATGTCTCCAGTGTCCACTGATTTAAATAACTGTACTGAATTCAACATGTGAGTGTTGGATTTAAACATTGTTGTCGTTTGGATTAATTAGTAGCAATATATACTTTAATTTGCATGATTGGAGAGTTGCAGCTGGATACTTGCTTAACAAATGGGTTGAAAGAAAGGCAGAAATACATGCAAGAAGTCATGGAACTACAAATCAAGGATACAAGAAAATAATTGAAGAAAAACTGAGGGCTCTAATTATGAGACATGTAGATGTGTATTTGTACAGTGAGATGTCCTGCCTATGAATTCAGATTCAGATGGGGCTTGTTCAGAATTCAGATTCATGTTCGTTGTGTAAACATTTATTTAACAAAATTAATTTAGATTTCTTTGCAGTAGGAAATGATATTGTTAACAATTTGGATGTTTCAGCTGCATAGCAAGCACTGCACTGTAACTAGCTCCATTGCTATTTTGCCACAGTCTGATACCACTTCCTCATACCATGAAAAGACATTTGCACAGGTTCTATTTGATATTATTTTGTGGGCTTTCTTGGAAAAAGAGAATAGATGTCTTAGTTGAACAGATGAAGATGACAAGAGGGATATGTATGTATTATGTTATTATGCAATAAGATATGGTGATAAAATAATTGTCTAATGCATATATTTTCCTTCACAGTGGCACAGTGGAGGGCTAAGTAGTCAAAGCTCCCAAGGCATGCTCAAATCCTGCATTATTTTGTTTTTTAAGGAATGTCAATGTATTGATGTGCTCAACAACCACAAACGTCAGCATATTGATGTTGAGCACAACCTGGACAAACGTCTAATCTTGGTATCGGGCTACCCACACGAGCCACCGGGCCATCCCGTCACACGGAGCACTCCTCTCGGCAGACCCTGCCTGACACATCCATCTACCCACCAAGCATGTAATTGCAAAATGCAGAGCAATTCATTTCATTGTCCATCCATCGCGGGTCTACGCAAGTGCATGCCAAAGGCAGCACTCTGACGACCTGTGCCCTTGACGTAGGAGGAGTACATGGGTATATGGATGAGAGCGCACGGATCAGTCATTGTGAAAAATGCTTTCCTCCAGCGCAGCTGAGAGGAAGGAGAGACACTCCATCAGGACACATTCTGACAGTGGAGTACTATATGGTCCAGTGCAAGGGACAGGTGATTAGTGGTGCATCAAGCAAATTCCTATGTTGTAGCTTTTCTCTGAGTTTACCTGTGCACATGGTAATACATATATCATCAGAATGTCACCCAAAACATTAACTTGCTCATTTGAATTTTACTGTTTTAGCTCACTATAATGCAAACTTGTAGGAATGACCAAACGGCAATTAATAGACCAATTAACAATTGGTCGAGCAGCCAGCTGAGGGGGAAACCAAAACACTTTAAAAGGCCATTAAAATTAAGTCTCTAAAAGAAACAACACACATTGGATAACTAAAGAATGCTACTTGATTAAACTGCAATGTTAACTAGTATATTATGTTAATAACAACATAGTTAGACCCACTAACAAGTTCTGAAGGTGATACTGATCCTTAGTTCTTAGCTTAGTTTCTT
The DNA here is from genome assembly GCA_019176425.1 of Megalops atlanticus. NCBI lineage: Eukaryota > Metazoa > Chordata > Actinopteri > Elopiformes > Megalopidae > Megalops > Megalops atlanticus. Next base: position 18,421,431 of record CM032891.1, on the reverse strand, counting down.
ATCTGGAAAACATGTCCAGATTGTTTAAATTAAGGATGGTCTATTATTTGAATATGAATAATTCAGTTTTGATTGTGATCTTAATAGCATAGCAAATTATTGTATTTGGCACAGTTCCTGCAGTTAGAGGTCAAACATGTTATCTTTGAAAATAACTGCCCAAGAGATTTGTAAAAGTGCTAACGGCACAAGGATTTATTATTAATCACCTGCTAATTATTGCCCCAACTTAACTCTAACCTCTCACATAGTCAAAACATTGAACTTTCAACAGTAGCCTCTGCTTGTGGTATGTCAGGGCATATTAATTAAACACAAGGGGCTTTACCTTCCATTCCCCCATATTCTCCTAATAATATGCAACATAACAGCTGAAGTAAAGGCAAATACAATATATCTTCTTCAGCTCCTTTAGAGACAGGATGCCTTCAACTCAAAGTCAATGGCAAAAAAATTCTTTAAGTTAATTCCCTCATAATTTCAAGGGAACAAATGTGCTGAATATCTGAGATGGTGGAACGCTTTTGGCCTGCAGTCAAAGGTGGTCATGGGGCATGCAGAAAGAGTTTTCATTCCTATGTATGAACATCTGTGGAAGACATGGTTCTTTAGGAACATAAGGCAGCAGATATAAAGGCTCACATGTCACTTGATGAAATGTCACATCCATGCCTTTGTACTATATGCATTTTTGGCAAGTTAAAATCACAACCTTAGTTTGGTTCCACCCCTCTGTAGCGGTCTCTGGTGAGTTGGTTTAAATTTGCTTACTGCTGGCTTTACGTCACTTTCATAGGTTTCACATAAAGCCCCAAACTAACTAAATCACACCTCTATTCAAATCAAACTGTCTAATCAACTAGGTGTGAAGTTGCTGAAAGTGTGAGAAAAAAACAGCAGGGAAAATGCTGAACATTGTGTAAATGTTACTTCCACTTGAAAATTTTTTAATATTTTAGTAAATCTGAGTCCTGCCATCTGGTTTCTGGTTAATTAATGGGATGGGCAAGTGAATATTCCAGAAAGTAACCTTTGGTCTTATAGTGAGTTGTAAACATATTTTACAAGTTTTGTCTCTTCAGAGTTCATAACATTGGTTCTCTTGTCATAAGATCTTTATAATCACATTAAATAATGTTGTCTTCCAAAACAAAAGCTTACAATGTAATAGCTTTATGCATCATTTGAGACTCTTGCTCTAAATACTTATTTTATCACTGCTGAACAGAACATGTAGTCTAAATCACTGTAAAACTGATTAATCAAGTAGACATATTTCAGAATAGAAATTTCATTTTTTTCCACACAAATATGTATCACACAGTGTACAATGGTCACACACAACTGAATTTTAAATCTCAAATATGGAAATCTTGATTATGTGCTGCATTGAAATGTCTTCAATGTTGTTTTAAAATGTAAGTTATGCATATTTCAGATAATAGAATATTGCCTTTGTTCTGTCAATTTTAAAGCAAAGAACATGATAATGGCCTGTCTGACCTGAAAATTGGAATGATTTATTCACATGTCATATGGAGGCCAATGCTTGGTGGCCAGCAAGTATAGTATTTATGTTATCTTCACATCCATGTCTTAGCATTGATCAAACCACATAATCTCAAGAAAAATCTGTAGTGTTCTCACTGATCCCAGAGTAAAATCACCACAATTATTTTTACCATTCACCATATTTGTATATGTTCTGCTAATGGTTTTATTTCAATATCATTGGTGTATTATTAATCTGTAATGACTCAAATAAAACGGTTTTAATGTTGTTTGTCGTCACTGATAATAGTAAGTGGCCAGTAATTTCATATTAATGTTCGGATTGTAGCATGTCTGTACTTCTGGGGGAATTTAATGATTGTGAATTTAATGTTGAAAAGATATTTCTACAGCATGCCAGTAAAGTATATCTACAAATAATGTCCCTTTATACTCAAACATTGATGTTTTATTATCATAAAGTAACTTTTTAAAGGACATATGGGAAAAACAGGTTATAAGGTATATAAAGTAAAGGTATAGCCAGAAATATTTTGAAACATAACCAGGACTGAAATGCAGCCTTTTCTATTGCAGTAGAACATGCTAATGGAAGGAAATGCCAGCTTATGTCAACAAGGCCTCAGTGCCACTTACACGTGACCCCATTCTTTTCTCCTCAGAGCTAAACATTTTTTCCTCCTGTTTTTATATCCCTGTCTTTAAAACACAATGTGACAATCTATTAAAGTCAGTGGCTGGCCCCCGAAATGGTTCATTCACAGCTGAACCCATGGTAACTATAAATGATGTTTCACTACAGCTCAAGAAAGGTAAAACTAACAAGGCACCAGGTCCGGACAACATTACTGGGCAGGTGCTGAAAACATGGGCAGCAGTACTAAGCCGAGCCCTCTTCTTGTAAAATCATTTACTACAACTACCACTCCTTCCCTGTGGAATGCACCATCATGCCATTCCTCAGAAAGAACTTAAAAGCTTAATGCATACAGACCAATAGTGCTCATGTCTTTGTTACAAAGTGCTTTCAAAGAATGCCCCTGGAGATTTTTATTTCTGTTGGTCAGTTCACCTCCGTATGTTCTTTTTTCCTGTAGAACCAGGAGAGGTGCAGAGGATGTAGTCTACTCCATAAGTTATTAGAACACCTGGGCATGCCAGGGTGCTACTCCTTTTTCCCACATTTTACTACAGTATTTAAAACATTCAGTGGTGCATTATGATCAAGACATGAAACAGTCTGAATGCACCTTCTCTTCTAATCCAATGGTTCCATGACTTCATAAGAAGCCAGACTCCCTTTGGGATGTATTTTCAGTCCCATCCTATACACTAATGCTCAGGCACCCATTCCCACAGTAGTTCCAATACAATACAGGACATTAAAATAATATCCCATTCTAGAGTTTCTACTTTTAACTAAATAATTTTTTTTTTAATTTCCTGAAAATTATATGTAACATACTGTATATTGTAATTTAAGTTATGGTGGAAATAACCATATATTGCTAACACATTTATTGGACGCTAATGAATTGGGCCAATTTCAGATGCCTCTCAGGTCAATTTATCAGGAAACAGGTCTTGACAGATTGCTGAACCCCAGAGCTGCACAAATGCATGACTGTCACCAAAAGGTGGCTGTTCTGACAGGGGCAGTGCAGAGGCACATTTGTTAAAAATCATGAAAGGGAAGTGCCACTGTGAGATGACATGCAGGATCGGGGGAGATTATCCAAGATGAACTATCAAGTCTTACCTCTCAAGGCAGGCAGACTTTTCTCTTTCCTGGTGTGCAGAGTCACCATCACTGTTATGGGGTGTGATTAACACCATTGTGTTTTTTTTTTTTTTAATTTAAGTCACAGGTCAGATGCTGCAAGACTGAGGCTTTGTGTCTGGGATATAAGTGCCCTTTTATATTACTTCAGGCTTGAACCATGAGGTGACACCGGGAGTTTGATTTACATGTCTTGCTGTTTCTGAGCCAGGGAAGGCAGTATTGAGCTATACTATTGATAGGGACGCACATCAATACAAAAGATGATACTCTTTGAGAAATCCACTCCCCCTACAGTGTTGACTTCTGAAAAGCTTTGATGTGCCTGGTGAATACAAAGTGGTGAAATTTAAAAATATGTGTAATAATATATTTTTCTTCTTTTACAGCTATGTCCATCTCTCTTGCTAAGTCATGAGCTTTTATTTTTTACTATCAAGTCTAGTATTGACAATACAAAAGTCATTGGTGATTGGTATTTGTCTCCAAGAGCACCTACAAATGTGTGTCTGTACAAAACACATAATCAGTGACATATCTAAAATATCAATCTGATTTGAATGGGAAACCTGACTAGACAAAAGTGATGAAAAGTGGAATGTGTGCATATTTAGATGTCCTGCATGGATTGCCCATATTGTGGTCAGTGAAGACTTGATAGTTCGGACATCATGTACATGGGTCAGCTGAGAACTGTAATTTCAGAGCAATGTTATGGTAAACAAGTCTTCACATACCCTCGAATCAGTTCATTCTAAAATTCTCTATTCAGTCCTCTCCTGTCCCACCACTCAGGATCACTCTTGCACACATGCAATATCTGTTTGCCCTTTGCTGTGATAATAGATGTTACCTGTGTTCAGTCTCTTCCTTGTCTCTTCCCTGTTTCTACCATCCTTACTGAGGGAGATTGTTCACGTTGCCTGGGTTATCTGTAGTCTTGTCGTAGGTGTACAAATCTCTAGCATTATCTTCCCCAAGGCAACAAAGAGGATAGACAAAGAGAAGCAACACAGAAGCTCTGGAATAAGGCCCCAAACCCATATGTTACTGGCACAAATATTGAATGATTTCTGTTCATGAATAGAAGGGGTTCGTGCGTCCACTGTCCCCCACTTGCACCTCACCTCTGTCTCCGTTTAAGCTTAGCCAACCTGCAAGTTGTTGTTCCTTCCAGGTCATTAGATTAAGAACAGCAGTAGATTGGGTGCAGGGGGCCTTATCCAATTGACTGTTTTACTCTCCAGATATGCTGTTTTGGCTTAGAGTGGTCCCGTCATGCAGAACCTGAAGGCTTTCTAAAAAATGCCAATGAATAATGCCCTACCCTCGACAGCCTCATCTGTAACACTCTCGCTGATGTAAAGTAGGTTATCTGGCAGTGCTTCTCTCCTCTTAGCTTCAGAGTTGCTTACTGCTCTCCGTAAGTTCATTTCTATTCAATTACTCCAGCCTGTCATCATGGACCAACGGTCTAAAGGAGGAAGAAACATTTTAGTCTCATCACATTGCAAAAGTTTCAGAGAGGTTTTGGCAAGATTTTCCAATAACAGAAATTAATGGTGGCAGGTGTCAGTATTTTTCAGTTCGTTGGTTACAGGAAGTGTTTCTTCCGCAGGAGGTAAAGAAATGTGATTTCTGCAGCCATTCCTTCCCAGGTAATTGTTTCCCAATATAAGTACATTCACTTGGCTCATATAATTATAAATGGCTTTAAAGTATTTGAGTGTACAATCTGACAAGCTCTCAGACTTTGAAGGTTACTATTGTTACTTAGACAGAAGACAATTTCTGAAGGAAACTTCTGAGTGGGGTGGGGGACACCATTTAGGGTACACAGTAGCCACCAAAAAGTACTGCTGAACTTTTGCCAATAACAAAATATCAAGCAGCGTATGACTAGTTACATGTCTGCCCTGTGCTGAACAGCCTAAATAAATGCATTTAGCTAAGGTGATATTATTATTAACAACAAAGAATTCATAACAGAATGTTTTTTTTTTCAGTCTACATGAGCATTATCTCTTATTTTAACCTGCAACGGTGAATGCAAAACTGCAGTACACTGATGAAAACAAAATGAAAATGTGATCAAAATTTGCACTTTCATTCTACAGATGCCTTGTGCAGCCAGTTAAACTTTAAAACACTCTTGTTACATTGCTATTCCTCTGACTCTTCTGGAGAGTAATACAACCAGTGCTACCATGACATGCATTTCCTGTTGAGGAGGCGAGTTTAATTCATAACTTTGATTCATCTGTCACTAAACGTTTCCATCCTGTATACCCAATGTCAGGTTTCCTTTGCATAAACACTGCTAACATGGCACATCCTGGATTTGTGATTATAATCAGTACAGCTGTGACATTTGATATTTCCGGTAGGTAGGTGTAGACATCTTTAGATCATGCGGCTCACAGTGTCTGAGCCTGCCTTGCCTGTGAGTTGTTACGGCTTGTTGACTGAGCTTAACTGAGAAAGCCCTCAGAAATGCCATGAGGAGGAATGTTTCACAGCCTGTCCTGACCATGAATTTTACAAGTACTAAAGGTACAAGTACTTTTACAAGTACAAGCATGTGACAAACAACAATGTCAATGTTTATAGCCTTTATTAGAGCTTTATATTAGTCTGATGGGGAAAGATGTTCATGCTTAAAGTGATTGTCCACAAATCCGAACAGTAGTCTTCAGATTGTTATGGTGAAAATTTACCTTTCATACAGTGGTACGCCTTTCCTCTTATTGTGACTGAATTTGATGTAAATTGCCGGAACATCTCATCATCAAGTATATTAAAATAAAATGCAACTCAATCAGTAAGGATTATTGAAGCTTCAGCATAATTTACACTTTCACAGTTTGGGAAAATCATGTGTTTTTTTTTTTAAACACACACCGGGGTAAGGGGAAGACACTAAGCAAAAGCAATTATTGCCCACAGAAGCTGATTACTTCAGAAAATAAGGTGTAACTTCTATCTGTTTTCAGAATTGTTTTTGTGGGTGCCTGTATTCTCATAAACCAGGGAATGTTATTGTAAGAGAAGACTTGGCATATTTCCCAATTAATAAGAGGCAGTTTGGGCAGGTGCCTGAGGTGACTTTGTTTCATGGAGTTAGATGCTGTCAGAACCAGCTCTGGACAACAGCACTCAATAGCTTAAGAATTCATATAAATTACACACACAAGGTGTGTTTTTTGTTTGCTTTTTTGTCCTTTTATTTAGGTAAACAGAGGGGCCTAGGGACTAAGTCACATGGGTGATTGATTTCATGGAGGGGTGTCCGTCTCACCTGAACACATCCAACATTATAAGCTAAACAATACGTGGGGTTATATGATCTAAGGTGCAGGGAGGTGCAAAAAAACCTTGGACCACTATTACTACTGTGTCACCATCACCATGGAAAGACTGCTGTGTGTGCACATGTGTGCATGTGCTTGTGCGTGCATGAGTGTGTTTACAAGGTCAGGCACTGGAAGATTAAAGCTCATTTGCATTCTCCATCTCAATCAGGAGCTGTCAGTCAGGGCTCAGGTGGTGGGGTTTTGGGGGGGGGGCTGATGAGGAAGCTTCACGCTCTGACACGGACCTCTTGTTGCAGTGTATATCATATTCATGCTTTGAGCCTTGCCCAAGCAAGAGAGGCCTTGCATGCAATTGACAGGTATGCATTGGAGGATGGGTTTCATAGAGATCAGCATGCAGACACTCAACAGCCTCGTCTCGTCCATATGACAGGCAAGTGGAGATTGCTCTCACCAGTCCTTCATTCCAAGTAGGTGATTTAATGCAAAGAGAATCCTTGTCAAACAAACCCATGCTCCCCTTCCACTCACACACCTCTTCAGGTATATATGAGCTAGATCACCTTCCAAAAGGAGACACTTGTATAAAACATGTATACTGTTTATTTTTCTGAGAATCTGACTCAAAAGTACCAACTCCTGTGTCTCCAAACTTTGAGACCAAATAAGCCACACAATAAACCATTCATTCACAATGTTCCTGAAACATTGCAAGACAATTGATAAAAGCAAATAAATTGAATTGAAGAGACTGGACCAAATAAACTGCTGAAAGAATCTCCTCAGAAACTCTTAAGTGATGAGAGAGAATGTTTAATCTTCTCTCCTTCCGATCTATAATGCACAGCGATTGTGATAGTGTCATCACAGCGTTGTGGAAGCATGAAAGTATCGTCTGACGGCACAGAGACTGGATTGTTACCTCTGGTGACATTAAGTTAATACATTTTTTTTTTCATGAAAGGATGATGCTAAGAAGCTATTACCAATTCATTCTCAGATCATGCAATGACCATGAGCTTGTTTCCACTCAGAGAGGTGTGGCAGTCTGACAGTCATTCATAAACTGAGATTTTTATTATCATTTTTACTGAGACACTCCTTACAGCTTAGCTCTTACCCTGCCATTTATTGCTTTGGCAAAATGGGTGCAGTATAATCAAGTATCCACCCACTGCTGTAAGCTCAGTCAGCTCTTATTGAGATGACACAGGATGACTTTCACGAATAATGTGAAGGAATGCAAGTGAAATTGCAGGGCAGCTTTCCTTAATGTATCGCTTTGATCAGGTTTCAAAGTAAAGCACAACAAGTGAGATGGATAGCACAAATTGCTCTCCCGGCAGCAGAAATAACAGGAACAAATGATAACACATTCAGCCCTAACTACAATGATTCTGTATGTCATTTATCTTCCTCTATTTGTCATGGGGCAATTAAGTTTTCAGAAATGCGCATTAGTTTTTATTGGCACATTAATATGTTTTAGTCAGTTAACCCTTGCTCTTCCTTTAAAACACATTAACAGTGACCAGTATTTCTTCTGTTTTCCATGTACAGTACAAAATATCCAGTGATAAATAGGCATGTTTCCATGTTTATTTCCCCAAATCATTCATCATAGACATGGGATGAATCCTGAATCATGGTTTGTTCTTCTGTATTCAGTTTGTAGCATGTGATACAATAGTAGTGCACTGGACACAGGAATATAGAGCTTGCGGCCAGCTGTCCTGTTCATACCCTCCCTCTTTCTTTCATTTCTGTAGACACTTTATAGGAACAGTAATTCAGTCAACCCCGACACTCCAACCTTGAGAGCTCAAGGTTTATTATTTGAGCAAATTCTTTTACTTGACAGGCTTACAATATTGTTTATGGTGAGGGCAGGCAAAATATCTGAAAGTAATTAAAGGATATATTATTGAATATTTAGTGAGGCTGTAAACAAAAATTATGGAGATGGGTTTTCAGAAAATTGAGTTACCTTAACCTTTTCTCCTCCTTGAGCTGATGGAATGTGTCATCATCTAAAAATCCCAATGGCCAAATGAGCCCTTTCCTGGCCCCTAAGCCTAAAGATAATGACCGTTTGTGTGACTGACACCTACTTCTTTGAATACCAGTTCTTAATGAACAGTATAAACTCCTTGGAAATGTCTTTCTACTAGATTTACTTCATACAGATTCTTTTTAATGTCAACCTAATGAGGCAGAATTTTAGGAGACGAAGAAGAAGAGACTGTTTCTCCAAGTGATTGCATTTTATGCTTGGATCATTACTCTGACAAAGCACAAGTGTTACTCACTCCAGAAACAGATTAATATACAGTATGATACCCTGATCCATGTTTCTGAATAAATGCAGGTTCTGGATTAAATTTTGATTGGGACTACTGTCTTCCGCTGTGCATGATGCACTACAACTCAATCCATCTATTATGAGAAGAAGACTATTTTCTCACCCAGGTGCAGCAGGCTGGGATCATAGCTCATGAGACATTATGTCAGACAGAATGGCATCAGTTTTAACGAATCGTTATACTTCAAAATGATGGCACCATTTCTCCAGTGACGCAAACTATATGCTGTTAAAGAGCCAACCTAACATTAAATCAATTCAACGTTGACAAATTCAAAAACATGTATTTCCCTGCTCTTTGCTGCCATCTAGTGATATTAGTCAATGGGGAAAAAAACAGGCATGAAATTATATGTTATTTGCATATATATCAGCTCTTTGCTTTTGTCAGCACAAAACGTCATGTATATATTAAGAAAAACAGAAGTGCATTATTGTGCAATGACTTATGATTGCTTAATTATTCATTGGAAATTAATGTAAAAGGTGGACAAAGGTTTTTTGTGTCCGCGTTGTGTTTTAGAGCGTTAACGTTAAACAGATGACAACTGGTGAAGTTAGGCATCATTCCACTATTTTGGAGATTAATTTTGTCTTTTAATTTGAATCATGTGGAGAGGCAGATTTCTCTTACTGTATAGATGCTCGTGTACCATAGTACCCTTGAGAGTAGCGCAACATTTTATTTGCTAAGACTCAAAAACAAAATATATATTCCGAGCCCAATATATATCCTAAATCAGCCTGATCAAAAGGAATGAAATTGGCTTACTTCATGTTAGGACTCCCTTTTTCAAAGCTTTTCTCGTGTTTGTTTGTTTTTAATATATAATTAAATTACGTTTTGGCGTGTAGTCTTGAACATTTCACGGTGCTTTCAAGCGCTATTACAGTAACAGCATGAGCGCCGATTGAAGTTGGAATTTGAATAAGGCGTCCCGGGTTCAAGTGGGAATAAGAGTGATCTCTCTTTGACGGAGGGGCTGCAGCGCGCTCTGGAAGAGGCACACAGCATCTGCGGTCTGTCAGAAGTGGTTGACTCCGCTGGTGTGCAGAGTCCTCACCACAGGTGAAAAAAAGGGACTCCGCTGACACAGAAGATAAATGTCTGTTTCTTCAGCATCCGTGACCCACTTGTAACTAATCTCTGTTCATTGTGGAGATGTGCGGCAAAATTGTTTTCAAGTCTTAGCACTGGATTAAAATGGAAAATAATTGGTTGTTGCTGAAGCAGAAAGCTGTAGAGCCTTTGTGCGGTTAACATGTTGCTAAATTCCACAAACAGCTGGCAGGGTGAGACATGCCTAACCACTATGTCCTGTGAAATGGGCATGGAGGCACATCTTAGACTTTTGTTGCAGTGCTAATCCTATTATAAAAACAATTGTAGATTTTTTCTGTCTGTCAGTATCTTTTTATCATGGGTTATCAGATGGGTTTAGAAGAGTTAATATATTTGATAAATTTTGGTAAGATCTGGCACAAAAAGAGACCAGTCAGGGAAGAGGACAAGAAGAGTCAGACTGACCAACATAAAAGGGATTTTCAAAAATTGAGGAATAAACATTGAAAAGTAATATATCTGATGGTGAAATAATGTTCTATAAATTTGTATGCACATATTCATGTTTGCATTTAACAATTACCACATAAATGTGTGCATGAAAAATTATGTAAGGAGTTGAGAGTGGGAGTTCAGACTAGAACAGAGGAGTTAAGAGTTAATTTGTTTGCATTGGCAGTTCTGCCCTGTTGATTTCATTATTCAAATGGCTGGTGGGATTGAAAAGTCCAGGCTATCTTTGGAAATAATGTAAATATGCCATCAGTGTCCAGTCCTAGCTCTGGACCAAGCAGAAACCAGTGTCCTAATTCCCAATGCCTAACACCCTGTTCTTTAAAGGTATTTCCCCATTTGAAGTAGTTTTTGCTGCTTTTCTTTAGTTCGGCTAGAATAATTCTTGGCCATTTCAAATCTTTTATTCTAAAATTGATTGGTCAAGTGTGGTATAGGTCAGCATGCTACTTTGTTATCAACAACATAGTCTTTTCATGCAAACATGGGCATCACCACATGTTTGAGGGTTTTGTACCTTTTAAGACAGTCATTCCTCTTGTCCTTAATTTCTCATTTTTTAATGGATATGAATTCCAACAATTTTTCCAGTTGTCTTCAAGTGGTTCATACTTATCACCAAATTTAATAAAGTTGCCTAAGGTGTCTATTTGTGACTGACAATTTCTGAGTGGCAAATCAATTACTTTAAGTTTTAGAGGACTTGTATTTGATAGCTCTTGTAGTGCGGTACATTATTTCAAACTGCAGGCAGTATAAAAGACCCTCAGGGGTCCTGTCTTGTGTAGGCTCAAAATAGACAAATTAGCCTTATTAGCTTCACTGATGTCATGGTGCCTTTAAGGTTTTATCACTTTCTTTTGTTCAGTGGTGAACTGTTCAGCACAAGTGTTAATCTAATTATTTTTCATATCTTTCACAGCCACCACCTCCTTCTATGGCTGGTCAACCAGGACAGTAAATGTGAGAATGCAGTGTCCGGCTCTTTTTGTGAAACTGGAGTCTCCTTAATTAAAACCTCTGTGACCTTCACTCTACAAAGTGAGAGGCCACCACTGTTGTGCTCCCATAATCTCTCTCTAATGGATTCTTGTGGGAGACAGATAGAATTAGAGGGATTTAACAGCCATGTGTATGGAGATGGCCAGGCAGCCATCATCATATCTCCTCAGGGTTTTCTTGTCCATAGCTGCTCTTGGTTCAAAAAGCAAAAATATTACACCTGGTGTTCATTTGATCCATTATGGGTTTTGGCATCCAAATTTCTAATACTCAGTATGTTCTTGGAAAATCCATCTAAATGGTTTATTAAATCCCCAAAATCTATCTTTGTAATAGAATGGGAGATGCCATATGCCACATTAAATGTGCCAGGGGTTTGTGTCTATTTTAGTTTTCTGTCATGTGATTTGAAGTCCTATAGTTTTTTTATTATTATTTTGGTTGGGATTGCAAGTTACTACAAGGAGCACACATTGTTTGTCTCACTAATCAGTCTATACAATCCCATATGTGTGTATTGGGTGTGCTGCAGCAGAAATAACTGGCTGGGTGCTAGTAATCATCACCAGATAGCAGACTTTGGAGGGCTCACGCCTCAGCATGTGACACCAGCCTGACCTCATCAGAGGTCGGTCCGTTAATTGGCTGAAGATGCTGATAGGTAAGATCATCAAAATGGTGTCAGCAGAGCTATAACAAGAGCCTTACTCTCGAATTTTCAGGTGAGAGCATGTACAGTGCTTTAAGGACACATACACCATAGAAGGAACATACTCGACGGGTGGCAGGTTCAACAACCTGGGCTGACAAATCCACAGAGATTAGTGCAACCTGGGCAAAATCATAGTTCTAAGTCACATGGTATCTGCTTCAGGAAACTGAGTGTGAAATGTATGTATTCCAGTCTGTGAAGCCATTTTGTTTTATAGTTGCACCAAATGCTAGTTTACTCAAGGCATACCAAAATTTGAGCTGTAATTTTAGGACATACTGTCAGTAATGAGACTGATGTCATTGTAAAATTTCTGTTGCACTCATATGTGGTCACTAACCTATGCAATCAAAAATAAGATGTGTGATGACATCTTACATTTAGACCCTCCGTTATGTATTCAAAGAATTTTTCCTTTCTTAGTCTATTAAAAGGAAGCCTTGTAACAGCAATACACACTGACTGTTAAATAAGGTTAAATTAGAAATTAAATTGGCAAATTAAAATTACCATCCAACAGACAGATGTGTCAGAACAGTTAGAGAATACCATGTGAATATGTTTAGCCAGTTATGGATCATTTAGAATTAGCCAAATATTTTACTTTGAACACTTTATTACTAAATTATAATGTGTTCAATTATTCTTATAACTACTTTTCAGTGTGTTTTAATTCTTATAGCATAGTAACTGAAACATAGACCATCATTTTTTTGGAATATGTTGCCAAGTAACTGGGAGTGGTCCTCGTTTTTTCTTTATTTTTAAACAGGTACAGCAGGATACTCTGCTGACCATTGTAGTCCTCTAATGGGACATGTGGTGTCTCCTAACATGTTGGTTAAAAGTATGCAGTTAAGATATGCGGTAGTTAGCTATTAATGCAATAATTTTAAATGCAAGTAACTCTGATTCAGAATCTGATGTAGTAATCACGTCTTACATGGTGAAAATTGGTTTTAATTCATCAGATGTGGTAGAGTACTATTTCTTCTTTTCATTTTATAATCCGTAAAGAGCTTCCCATTTTCCTTTATCTCATCAAACAGGGGAATGTCTTCTAGTTTCATAAGGAGCCTACTCTGGCTGCCAAGTCTTTCCCAGGGAACAATAGAGTATCTATGGGCACCTGTCACTGGAGTCCTCTTAACACTCTAAATGCATGCTGGGTAGCAATTTTTTACTCCCATTCTGCAGAAATATAATTAATTGAGACTAAATCCCTGGAATCCTCTCAAAACCTTTTTCTCAGGCTATGGGATCTTTTTAATTTATTTTCATTTTTCATGGTTCACTCTGCACCCCTGTAGTAACACTCATTAACCTTCTTCCACATGCTTGCCATTTTCCTCAATAAGACATGCAAACTACACCTCAGACTAAGTATAAAAGATTGCAGTTGGCACTCATGTCTCTGTTTATATCTGATAGGAGACTAAAAAGTCTGACTTAAATGGAAATACTCAGGTACTATTCATTCAGATTTGTCCAATTTTAAATTGTATGGACATGTTGATTTTGTGTTTCAAGAAGTCAGAAAATGATAAAGCTGTATCATGGCAGCAGTAATAAGTAAAATGAAATTACATAAGCATTCATCTCACTGTGATTTTGAAAAGAAGTTTGAACATACTGTTTTCTTCAAAAATACTTTAGTTCAGTAGTATTTTTTGCCATGCTTCAGATATATCCAAATGCACCCACTGTGTAAATGACTCTCCTTCACAACCACATCTAAAAAATGTCTGGGTCACTCTGTTTGTATTACAAATCCAGCACCATTTAGTATGGCATACTACTGGAAGGGAAAACACCTTTGGCGTCAATCACCCCCAGCACATCAATTGACATGACTTTTTATCAAGTATGAGTTGTGTGTTTGAAGCAGCTTGGATGGAGCTTGGCATTTGTGTCACATACTGTATTGTAATGAGGATACAGCTACTGTGAGAAAGAGTTGCTGAAGCACATCTTTGTGTTGGAAAACAATTGTAAATTTTCAGTGTACCTGGAGTCATATTCATCAAACGAATCCACCATGCTGGCTCAGGTACAGACAGGACTCAAAGACTGCTTATTCAGTCCAGGGTTTCCCAAGGGTGTGTGAGGCATTTAAAATCATATTAAGGTGCCACTGGCATTTCCTCTTCTTTCTGGCTGTACCTGTTCTTTTTATTGGAACAGCTGAGTTAAACAATAGTGCAATGTTTAGCTTTTGAAATGAAAATATATTGGTTCACCAAAGCATATTGATCAAAGTGATTTATTGCTCTACAACCTTAGCGAGCGCTGGGAAACCATATAGGAATAGTACCAGGTCAAAAGCACTGCAGCTGAAATGCTTTTGTGTTCAATATTTGCCTTGATCAGTGGTTTTTGGGTTTATGAGCTGAATGACTCTGCACATACTGTTCACAAGAGGATATTCAGAGGGGACATGCATATCCACCATGCACAAGTAGCATTAGCATTCCTAACAGGATGATTGAAAAAGTCTGTAATCCCTTACAATAGTGCTGCGGCAAGGAAATTGACACTTTCATAAATGTATTTTTTCCACAATTATGATCTTGTTATAAGCACTTCACAACCGAGGAATCCAAATCTCCTTCCAATCCTGCTTTGAACAAAATGATGAATACGTTTGCTTAATCTTATTCAGTGTTTTGTATGGTAAATATGTTAGGGCTGGTTATACATCAGAGATGTTTTCACTTCATCTTTGTGTATTGTACTGCCAACTATAGGGCATGATATGTCATTACAGTCTTTAGACTGAATAGTTTGTGCATCTTTTTATTCTCTCTGCTGAAATATGTTGGCATATTCTGAGACACATTCCTTGTATTTACCTGAAAGGCTTCAATATCACCTATTGTGAGCTATATATTTATTTATTGTATTAAAAGGGACAGTGTACAATAATCAGCATATCAGCAATTGCGCCAATGTACATAGTACCAGATTTAGCTATGAGGTAATTGGCATCTGTAGTACCTTTGCAGGTGAACAGATAATGTACTCTAATGACGATGGTAAAACATTGGTACATTCATAAAATGAATGGAATATCTTACATTCTTTAATACATTGGTAAAAATTCAGCATAGAAGGATTGAAATTGAAAAAAGTAGAAACAATCAGATAAGAAAAAACAGATATGAGTTTATAGTCATTATGCATATTAATTATAGAAGGTTACGAGAACTGCTTTGACTTGCCTTTAGCCATGTCTTAAGTTTATTTGTGAAAGAATAGTACTGACTGATGCTCCTGATATCTGTAGGTATTGTAATCCAGAAATATGATGATCTGACAGAAAAGACAGTTTGGCTGAATTCACTTGTTCTGTGTGGTGCACCATAGTCTTTCCTCTCAATTACTCGAGTTGTTCTGCTGCTGTATATTTTGTATCAGCTGAATGGACTAAGTGGAGCAAGGGGACATACTGTGTTAGACTTTAAAAGTAAGACAGACATCTGTATATTTCATGTCATTTTCACAACTGAATAAATTACATTTGCTATGATGCTACAGTGATGGTATCTACTATGTTTTCTGTCCAAAACTCTAAAACTTCGCTGAAATAAGACTCTTTAGAGTAGCCATGCCAGTTTGTAAGCAGCTTGTGAGGTGGTAAGAAGTGTGTGAAAAGATCATAACATGCATATACAGCTTAGCAGCATCCATAGATAGAGTTGCGTATCTATATCTGATGTTGCACAGGTTGAATTTTACTGTATTAGCTGTTTAGCATGAAAGAAAGGTCTGATTCTGAATGATCCCATCAACATACACATTGGCTATTGTTTTTGTTGGGCTTTTAGAGAAGAACATACATATAGTTTTATTAACATTTAAGTGCGAACAAGAATACTTGAAGTTGAATACTTGAAGTTGAAGACAATAACCATGACTTTTGCTTGTTCATAATTAATCTGTACTCTTTTCTTTCCATATACATATAATACTGTATTATCTGCATATCTGAATCTGAATATCTACATCAGGGGAAACAGAAGGCAAGTCATTGATATATAAACTAATAAAAGTGAATCTAAGATTGATCCTCGTAGGACACCTAAGGCACTTAAGGAAGGAAGGCTGTGCTTTGCCTACCCAAACACTTTTTTCATGGTCACTAAGGTAGGATTCCATATATTTCCAGATATCAGGGAGAGGTTAAAAAAGGACAGCTTTGCTAATTTGAAATTAGCACCTTGTGGTCCTCAGTGTCAAAAGGGTGTATATATAAACCCTGTACGTGCATGATTTGGTACTTCTGTTGGATGTTCTGTTCTAAACATTCCAATCATTGACCAGTTATAGAAAGGGATCTGTTTAAAAGAGAACATGTCTGTCCAACATATCCAAATCAATCGTGAAATTCTTGTGAAACATATCTAGTGGTGGAGACTGTATTGTGCTAGAAATCATCCATCTGCATTTCAGCAGCAGTGCTTGAAGTGCGTTCACTGAAGTACTCCATCTGTATTAAGGCATAAGCAGCTGTTCAATACTTCAGTCAGCAGAGGGCAACATCAGCTAAATTAACGCAAGGAAGGCATTGCTCCGCATTGCTGACCTTTAATCAAGTTAAGTAGAGAGTGGCACAGTCAGCTAAAGAGACTACTGTATTGTTACTGACAGTTCCATTGCTCTACTGATAAGCTAAAGCAGCATGACATGTCTTCAGTGCAGCAGCATTTTCTCTCTTTTTCTGCCCCAGATAAATGTTCACTCCTCTCTTTATCTGCCCTCCAAATCTCTATTACAGGGTTAGAATATTTTCTGTGCAAGGCACTAAGGGATTTGGCTGGAGAAAACAGAATTTCTGACATGATAGAACATGTCTTGGGATAATGGTTATTTTTTTCCCTCCCTCGTCTTCGCACTGAAGAAGCTTTCTCTGTACTAGTGCCATTACTTATGAGGTAGCCATTGTTCATTGTAGGAGAAGTAAAAAGGCACATCATTGCAAGTTTGAATTTCCACAGTGTCTTTCCACAGGTTTTGATCACTCCAAAGAGTCATCTGAAAGGAGAAGGGCACAAATTAAAGAGGACATTCTGTACTGGAGGAGGAATGCTGTAGCATTGCATGCAATTAAAAGAAAAGCATTTGACAACATCATCTGACAAAGCTCGAAATCCAGGGCATTTTTCTCGGTGTGTGCTGATTAGCGCTGATCCTGTTAGCCACTGTAATCATCATTTTGTTGGTGATGAATGTCCGCCCGCATTCCTGATTTGTCCGAAACAGAGAGGGTGCAACTTAAGAAAATACAGGGGAGGGTTTCAATTCGGCAACGGCGGGGTTTTGTCATGCTTTATTGAGAGCGGAGGTAAATACATTTGTGTTGGCACATTTGAAATCCAATTTGTTGAGGCAGCGCCGGGCTGAGAGGCTTTCATCACACACACACACACACACACACACACACACACACACACACACACACACACACACACACACACACACACACACATACACGCAGAGGTGATAGCTGTGCTTGCTTTATGAGTGGCATGGCAATGCCGCAGATAATGTTTTTGGAGGATGTGGCGGGACTCCACAGATGTGTCTGCCTCCCTGCCCTCAAACCAGAAACAGACAGAATGATACATGACTTGTTTAAACTATGCCTGTGTTTTTTTTTCCTTCAATGAAATGAAAATGGCATTAAAATTGCATAGTATTTGTTTTATATTGGGTGCCTTGGAATCTGATAAACACTGGTTACATATTTAACAGATCCTGTTTTTTTAATATTCCAAAGTTATGAGCTACATGCTATGCATTAAATAACAATAAAATCTTCACAAGATTTTTTTTTTTTTGCTGCAGTGAGGTCATACTCACCAGAACTGTGAACAACCATATACTAAATTCATCATACCAAATGATGCAAAGATGAAGTGTAGTTTTGATTGGATTAATTAACCTCTTTATGAAGAGAGGGTTCAGTTGAATTTCAGTGTCATGAAACATTTCAAGGCACAAGTATGTATCTTGTGCAGGATATTTGTATGTGACTGGACCTTTCAAAGCTGTTTTAAAGATTTTTCAGAAATTTATTTTCCCTGCTGATATGAACCAGGCGCCCCAAGTGCCTTCAACCTGCAAGTTTCCACTTCATCCACAATGCAGTTAAAACCCACAGCTTACATAACCCACTTCTCACTCTTCATAATTTGGGCTTCCTCATGAGGATGCCAAGCCTGGATTTAATTGAAGCGATGTTTGCCTTGATTTCCACATTCCATGGTTACAAATTATTTTGTGCTCAAGTGCTGCATCAGGGATTATTTACCTGACACAGAACCCAAGATCTGGTGCCAAAATGACAATCAAGAAATTGGATTGGTATAAACATCAATTAAAACTGACAAAGTGAAAAAGCACTACAGAGCAATGACTGTTTCCTAGTTCTGGATGCCAGTAAACAAAACAAGCTAAGTTAGCTCTCAGAAAAGAATGCGATGAAAACATGAAGTGGAATGGTATATACCTTTTTGTTCAAAACAAGTCATGGCATTGATGTTCCATGAAACAAACTTTCCTTTTGTATAAGTAAGAAAACAATAAAGCATAAAATTGAGTCATTGGGCAAAATTGAGTACTTTTCCCTGCAGTTGTGGTTTTGTGCCAGATATTTAGTCCTCAAGTCAGATTTGCATTACATGTGCTGTAAATGACTCCAACACCCAGCCACTGCAGGCCTGTATCAGCCCAAGTGACCGCAGAGATGTTCTTAAGATAGAGCCAAAACCTTGTAGCCCAGCGAGGAAGACACTTCTCACAGAGACTGTCAGTCTGCAAGAATGTAGATCTGTCCATCGCTATCCACCACTAAATACCATTTTTCATTTCTTTCATTTCTCCTTTTTTTTCCACTGAGGCTTTGAAGTGAATAAGGAAAGGAGTCCTGACTGTAGCAAATTACCTGTGGACTGAAGCATTTTTGACATAAGTCCTGAGAGCAGGGGCGAGCCACTTTTCCTGGCGGCTTCTTCGGGCTCGTTTAATCTTGGGGCGCTGGAGACAGCAGCGCTGACAGAGTGACGGGACAGCTGGACACGGTTCCAGGCTGCAGTGACGGACACGTCAGGCCCCTGGAGCAGGGCTCACTGGAGGAGCATCGGGAACATCACGCAGGATTCCACCTCTGCAACATGCACAGGATTCCTGCCTGACTGTCCACCCAATGTATTTGTGTGGCAGGAGAAGGTGACTTGACCAGCAGCAGCTGTTCTCAGCCTTGTTTGTTACCACTCTCCATTTCTGTCCATAGTAAAGAATACGGTCTGAAATGGGATTCGTGCCAGCTGTTTTGCCCATCTGACCCTTTAGTTCATTGTGGTGACAAGCTTTTAGTAGCCTGTTTTATGATGTATGATAGAATATCCTAATTTATTCAAATTAAAAACACATAACAATGAGGACAACATATCTCATAGCTGTGTTACTATGTGATATATATTATGAATGGGATCAAGCCTTTCAAGGCATGCAAAGGCCTCTGCTTACTTTAATTTACTTCTACTTATGCAACCTAGGCAGGTGAACTGTCACTCTTCAAAAACATGAGCCTTGAAACAGTATCCCAATAAAAGTGACCATTTCACTAGTGTGTGTCTGCTTTGTCAGTCCTATCCCAACACCCTGTTTTCACTACATGGAGTTTTGTAATTATACAAGTATGAGGGAAAGAACCACCATAACACCAAAATAAGACTTTCAGGGCTGAAAATTCACAATGCTGTCACAGTCTCAGACCTCCATGGAAGTTCATTGTCATGTCAACATCTCAAAAGCAGACAGGAAGTAATTACAGCCATACAGGAGGAAATCAAATCAGACTTCACTGCCTTATTTTTTCAGGGAAGGACAATTACATTTGACACGGGGAGATTTTTTTGACTCAAGTATCAGAAGTCTATTCTTTCAGGACCTGATATCAGTCAGGTGCAGTGTTTACCCTTTCTTCCTCTCTGTATTACTTAGTCATTTGCAGGAACTGTTGAACAATGGCAGCCTTTGCAGGGATCCTTGAACGAGTGTATTATAGTTTCCTATACTGGAATCCAGGTTCCTCTAAAACCCCAGATAGTGTATTTGAAGAGCAAGGACAAATGACACTTAATGCATTCATCTGTCATTGGTCGAAGCTGGTCAAGACAGCTAGTTGAAACAATGTTATATATAGATTAACAAAGGCTGAACATTGTGGCAGTTTAAAAGCACTCATATTCATTGAATCTTCAGAAAACATTCTTCTCTAATATAACTGCTGCATAACTAGTTTGGAACATAGAACAGACACTATGAAAAATACTATTTTTCTAAGCATATCTGTCTAACAATCGTTTGACCTGTATTATATACAGTGGAGTTCCTCAGAGATCCCAAAGGGGCGAAGTTCAAATGAGAACATCAACATTCATTAACAATAAGAGGTAATTGACGGAAATACTGCACCATTTAGGGATTGTTTTTCAGCTTCGGTCAGCTCGAGACTTGCCCCAGATAAAGCATTGCTCATTTACTACTTCATTATTTTAAAGGCAATTTCTCTGACTAAGGCCAAAGCAATGCCTGCCATAGACACCAGGACTATGCTGTAAGGTGAACACACTCAATCAGAAAATGCTGCACTGGACATGAATCTGTGCAGAATTAATTACTGGCAATAGTCAATATAAGAAAAATAAATAATCTCATACAGATGTCTTGAGTTCCTGGGAGAAGTGTTACTGTTTGAGAAACTGTTGGGGGACAAGTCAGCTCCATACAAGAAGAGGTATATTATAAGAAATCAGCGTCAGGTCAGGGTAGTTTCAGGGCAGTAGCTGTGCATGTTGTGTTTAGTCTGCTTATTTCTCACCCAGTTTGACTCCCTTTAGTTATACCACTTGGCTGTGAATGTGGTCAGAGTGTTGCTGTGTCCTCCCACTGTTCTTGTCAGGGTTGAATGAACAAACGCTCTGAATGTGCTGTGTTTGCTTGGACCACGGATTTGATCCGCCATCGTTTCTGCATTCCTTCACCCCCTCAACAATGTGCCGAATATCCAGTTCAGCAGAGACTAGGTCCATTGGAATGGGGGGGGATTCATTCCTTGTCATTTAGACCGCAACTGTCTCATTATGCAAAAATGAACCACATTACATTCTGGACTCCCACTGCAGCTTGAGGCCTCAATTGGCATCGGCCTCATTGATCCAAGTCAGGCTGTAGTATCGATACTGCAGCTGCAGGATTGAAACCACCATCCTGTCTCCCACAGGGCAGTCCATCAGAAATCTCTGTAAACCACGCCATGGAGGCATGTGCCTTACTGTTCAACATATTCTATACTACAAATTCTATATTCCTTTTGTCCTTGTATTGGCAACAATATAGCATTTATCTGCCGAGCTGCTGCCATCATACAAGGATTCGATTTTCAATGGTTTTAATCATGTCTATAATATATATATTTTTTTATTGACCAGAGACTTCAGAATGAAAGCTGTTTGCCTGGCTTTAGCAAAATGTCTCAGCTGCAATTTAGAATTCTGCTGGTGGAGGTTTTAAGCATAACCCACTACCCTGTGGCTGGAGGCAGAGTTCCCCACTTTTCAGTGACTCACCTCCCGTTCCCCTGTGGGTGGGCCATGACCCAGGTAGCCCACTGGGCCCTTGGGTTGTGACTCCTGCACCAGAGCTCTTGTAATCCTTAGGATGTACTTCAGCTCACTTCAGGCAGTTGCACTCTTGTCTTTCAAAAATCAGGAAGAACTTAATGGGTCAAAGGTCAACCTGGCCAGTTCAGCAACTGCTGTTAAAAATAGAGAGACACTCATATTAAGTCTAAAAATACTCAGTTGTTCCTATTTACCCTTTCTTACTTTGAAAGCTGTGTTGATTTTCACTACACAGTGGAGGTAAATAAGTAAGCAGTGAACTTTAAAATATAATGGAAGCCATTCAATTCAGACAGTGGTCAAAAGAATATATCATCTCCCTATGCTGCTATTTAGGCAGCTCTGAACAGCACTGAAAGAGTCAGAGGGTCTTAGTATGTGAGTCTTTGGAAAGTGATGGGGCCCCTTCCTCTAGTATACAAAGAATATTCTATGCTTATCTCTTCAGTGTAGGAATTTGGCATATGCTCTACGGTTCAGGGTCCGCAGCCTAGATTTCAACCTGTAGTATTCTGTGATGGGGTTTGTGATACTTAGATTTACCTAAACAGTTTTCATTTTTTTCTCCTAATACTGTGTCATGTGACATACTCAATTTGAACATGAACTGAAGTTTTATATTGTGAATCAATACTAGAGATATTGTCTCTGACTGACACCAGAAAATATAAGGGGGTAAGGACCTTTTACAATATTGATAAAACGTAGTGCATGTACAGGTTGTAATTAGTATTTAAGTTGTTGGTCTTATTGAGTAAGATCCTCTGACATGCTTCTCATGTTTTCTTTGAACGTAATAGACGGGTAATGCACATTAGTTGTGGAAAACGTATCGTTCTTTATTGTGAAATCTCAATTTTCGGCCCCCAGATATAGTGTTGCTGGAGCAGTACATTGTATGCTTTGACAAAACATGTAAGTGTTTGGCGCTGAGCAGGGATTTCCCAGTGCACTGGGCTTGAAACCGTGCAGGGACAGGTAATAAACCAGAGTTACTGTAAAAGAGGAAATTACAGCCTGGCGGCCGGCCAGATTCCTGCTGCTTTCATCATATGTTTTAATCATCGCAGATTATTTTTACCATTTTAAGGAGCTTATGGGAGTTAATCTGCCAATGGCTGACCAAAGAGAATTAGCTGTCATTTTGTGAATGGTACTACAGACAGTCATATTGAATTCAAATGTTTTCTCTACTGTGAGGAAGTCTTTCACAAACATCCAAATATTTACATACAAATGGACAAATAGAGATTGTTATCTCATTGCATTTTTGTTAAAAGGCTCAACTAATTCTGCACCAACAAGAGATAATGTGTATAGGGGTGTGCTGGCAGCAGGAGTGTCCTGATAATGAAAATGTGTCATTTGAACAAGATCATCCATCATTTCCACATTAAAATAAAGAGCAATCTACTTCCCAGCCATATTGCATCTACTTTATTAGTCCTATCCTGTGGACAGTGTATGACTATGTACATCAGCCTAGGGGTCATGTAGCACTCTGGAAGGGCATATTACTAGCTGTACCATTAGCAGCATCTTTTGTGTTTAAGCGTTTTTATACATACATATTTTATCTTGATTTGTCTATGCCATGTTCATTGTTTTGGGGATTAAGTTGAAAGGGCCTTCATGAGAACTTGAAACAGCACCTGAAGGCAACATCCCATCAAGATAGTTCAGGAGGGAAGGAAAACACACTCTAAAGGTCTCAACCTCAAAAGGCACACAGATGACACTGAAAAACCCCCACCCTCAATCACCTTCATCTCATCCTCAGTGTTTATGATACACATCTTCTAAAAAGTCTGGGAAGATCAATGGTGCATGCTGGGGGATTGTACCACGCAGAGGCTCAGAGGCGGGCTGGGAAAGCCTCAGAGCTCCGACATCACTCCCGGCAACTGTTCCACAACAGCAGATCACTGGGGGGAGACAGTCAGAGGAGCGCGTCTCTCCGCAGAAAGTTAAGACGCATACCCTCAGACACTGGAGATTCAGCGTGACTGCTCTGTGTGACCATGCATTATAAGACGGTGATGTATTGTCAGGATGGGGCGGGAGGGGGGAGTGAAGCCAGTTGGGTGGGCACACTGAGCTCTGGGCTGCCTTTGAAATCGTACAAGCCAGCTGTTCATGTGATCCTCCCGCCTTTGATGTTGCGATGTTGCGCTGAGTTTTCACAGGAAAACCTTCTAGAACTTTCAGAGTACCGGTATGTCAGCAAAATAATAGCTGTTTTGACGTTTTCAATCTATGTTTACATTATGATGTAAGCAACAATGGACTGATAATCACAACAACTGGGAAGGCTTTAATCTCTCCATTATTCATGTGTCCCTCGTATTCAAAAAAAGATGGACATACAAAATGCTTTTTTTGTTTTTAACTCTCTCTTCTAACATGCGTATTGCATGCATTTATGTTCTAACTGGATTTACAAGCCATGGTAACTGACGGCTTATCATTTCAATGACTTTTATGGAGCGTTAGCATTTACACTGAAGCTGTTGACCATACTTGTTATATAGTAAAAGCCTGCTTTGTGTAAACCTAGAACTAACATATAAAAGCACAAACAGTCCAATGAGCACGGGGCATAGCGTGAGATAGGGCCTGAGGCTGAACGATATCCTTGCACCCTTTTTTTTTTCTTCTTACAATTTGTTTACCAATGTTAAAGCATTCTGATTTCTTTTAGATAACCCCGGGAGTCATCACGCTTTCTTCAGGCTGTCCTCTGTAGCTCAGTCTTGATGAGGGGACCACCGGGCTCAGATCCCCCTACAAGAATAAAGGCAGGGCGATATGGGCCCATCGCGCAGCGCTGAAACAGATGAAAACCTTCTAAAAAGGTGGGGGCCTGGTGGTACTTTGTCTGGGCCGCGCAGATCCATTTGATAGTGCGGAACGATAAGTGACATGAAAGGGCCCTGTCGTCAGCTTTTGTTTTCCTTTTTACAGTCCCACAACATCGCGGCAAGGCAGGGCGAACGCACCGGGAGAGAGCACTAGATGTGGAAAGGGAGAGTTTGACGTCAAGCTTGGTCTAGCCCTCGCTCGTAATAGGAAATATTTTCATGTTTGAAATTAGGGGTTCTTTTTAGGTCACCACCAAAATATTGAAGCTGCACTTCTTTTGAAGTGTTTCATTATCCATTTTCAAGCATATGTAGATTAGTTATAACACCTTCATAATGAAGCATAAAGAACGCATAATATTTTATATTTGACATCAGCATTAGCATTTATCCAAAATAGATTATTATAAGTCACACAATACATAACAACAATCTGCATGATGTCTTAGGACAAGGATATTGAAACCTGTAATTAGTTCTATTTGTACTGCCACTTTCTTCAAAATTATGATTTACACTGCATCTGCCTAACTAAACATAGAGGCCACGAAAGAAAGAAGAGATAAAAAGTAATTTTTTGCAATGATATATGCACATTTGATTAGCCAGGTATGTCTCATTAGCCAGATTCACAAGCCTGCAAATCTGACTTTCTCTGATGAGTTCTAACTCCACTGCTCAGTGCCACAAACAGAGGCCCTCCAGTTAAATCACCAACTGCTTCTGACAGAACTTTAGATATAGACATTAGCAAGCCATTTATCTCAATGGAAAATAATGTGTCTTGAGTAACACACCTCTGTTAAAATACCGCTGTAAATGACAACATTGTTTGCAAAAGGTCAGTCTGATGCCCACAGACGTAGACTAGCACAGTAGTGCTAGATCAGTTATCAGCTATTTAGATATAGTATTGGTTCATTTTACAACTGTGAACAAGTACATGACTTAGTTAGAACTTAAATGTAAAACTTGATAGTTATGGACTTTGATGCATAGAATCTTCAAAAGACGCTTCTTTTCCTTTTAAATTGTTGAAGTTTTCACTGGAACATGATCTTGTAGGGAACGTATGGGAAAGAGAGCTTTTACTTGGTTTGACATAGCACGTTGGATAGGAAAATGTCACAGGGTCAAGAGTTTAAAAAGAGGCACCAGATAAAAGGCCAAAAGCCAGTGCTGTTTTGTTCAAATCCCAGAGGTGAGAGTCGCCGGCGACCGTGCCATCTGGCAGGCTCTGCACGAATCCGTGAGCAGCGGGTAAGACGAGAAAGCAGACATTGAGTAAAGGGTGGTAAAATGCCACCCAGAACCCGCTCTCTCCTTTCCACAGGGTGAGACGGGTACCACAACTTCATCCTCTGTCCTTCTGCACTCCATGTTCCTGCACACACTCCGCACGGAGCACAGAGGAAGAAGCATAAATGCCTCAGTACTAAAACCCAAAATGAACGTTTTTTTTTTTTTTTTGTTGGATGGTTGCCAGTTCTGACCCTGCAAGTCATTCAAAGCCAGATATTCTCTCATTCTTTGAAATTGTTGCCATGCTGAATATATACATATTTTCATTTTAATATGAAGTATGGCCAGTATAAGAATTAAGTTTTTAATTTGATCTGAGACAGAGCTATAAAAATAAATCAAGTCACACCAATGCTAAACACAAATGTAGAGACTTGGCCAGGGTCTATATGTTAAAAATACCTTCTGAGATTTACCCCTTATGCAAATAGCACCACACAGTTCAGCATTAATACCTTCTAATGTTACCCTTTATGGCTTTTCTAAAGTAGGCTAATCTTGTGTTATCAGGCCAAAGTAGCAGTGGACATCAATGTCAGGCTGAAAAGGCTATTTCCTCTAACCTAGCATGTTACCTATCCTTACAGAGGCCAGTACTGCAGCTGTCATGTTCCCCAGCAGCGCTGCAATGAAGGAATCTTTTGTTCCACTGATAAGTCACACATTGTTCCGCTTTCAGGTGCGCAGACCATAGGGGATAATGGAACACAATATGTTCTCTTTAACACGGTACAATTCACTTTCCCTTGGAGCGATAGACAACAGTTTCCTGTTGGCTGCACCTTTTGCCTCACACTCCTTCTAAATCCCCCGGAATTTATTTCCCTTCAGGAGAAACATTTTGAGGTGCTAACCATGGCCTAGTGTCAAGAGAGTTCTATTTGGCTTAATATTGCAGTATGGTAGCACCTGGTTCTCTTCTTTGGAATTGGTCTGAGAACAATGTGGTTGTTTAGGCCACACACTGATGCTTTAATTTGTTCCCTTGGCGGTGGCTCTCTCAACACAAGTTCTGCAAACACCTGTTAAGTTCCAGGTCACTGAAGCCCTGCTGAAATGGAGCTGCAGTCACATCAAGAGCTGTTTGCCTGTGATATGCAATTCTGGTGTATTATATTTCCATGGTTACTCATAAACATTGGGCAGAGAAGTTTTGTTTACACATATTCAATCTAAAGAAAGAGGGCTTCCCTTGGGATGTCACTCCATTGCAGACTTCCCTTGCAAATATTCCTGACTGTGACTAAAAACAACCTGCTGAATTCAAAGTAATTATTTAATTGATAAGTTCCTCTTGAGAAAACCAAGCTAACCATACCAACCATGTCATTTATCTTGTACTTATTTTCTTTATGAAAAAAGGCCTCTATGTGATTACACCATAATCATTTATTGATATTTCTAGGATGTTGTACATGATCATTTCAAAGCTGCAAATAGGTATAATTATTGAAAAGATAATATTGAATAATATTGAATATTGATAATATTGATCAGGAATAGTATCTTTACCAAGTATTAAATTTTTGATAATTTAAATAGACAATTCCATTAAGATTTAGGCATAAATAAAGAACACATTATATTGACAGATTTTATTTTCACACACACACACATACGCACAAACGCACGCACACACGCACACACACATATATTTAAGCATAGCCTTCTGTTCCCATGCCCCAAAACCAGACTCCCAACGCTGAAGAATTGACGTGTGGTACAGAAATCAAGCGGGTCAAAGACAGAGTTGTTCTGTGATGTAATCTCACTGTCACAGCGGACTTAAGTTTGACACATCCAGCGTGGTCTTTTTTCAAGTGTGCTTTGCATTTTAATGCATGACCAGAGGGCAGACCGCACAGACTGCTGGCCTGTTGACATAAGAGAATCTTTTCTTCTGCAATTTCTTCTACAAAAAGTATCCTGCTTTACAGGTAATTTTGTGTGTTTACAAGTCTAAAAAACTGATTCCATCAACTCTTTGGATGCATAGGATCTAAAAATGTTATACTTTAACATGGAGATGAAGCACCTTCTTCTAGCATTTCCACTGTACTCCATATGTTTTCACATTATGATTCTTTCTAATTTAATCTAGAACTTTCTGTATTGCTTCTAATATTGTTGGCTCCTTATGTGGCTTTTTGCTTGAATTGTACTCTGTTTCACTTGTAAGTAGCTTTTGATAAAAGCGTCTGCCTAATGAATAAATGTAAATGTATTCGGTCATGTAAAAGGACAAAGCAGCCACTATTAAGTAAACATTAACATCAATATGCATAGTGTGATAGCTTTAAATCTGGGACAATGACAACATAAAGCTCCTCTCTCCCCCAAGGCCTAAGACTGTGTCTGCTGTGGCAATCGGTCACTGTAAGTTAAACACATTACAGGAAACACACCTCTTTCTCTATTCAGACATGTGTCTTTGTCAAACTCTGACAAGGAGAGTGCAATGGAGGAACATCACTATTGTGCTGTAAGAGCTCAAAATGTTAAATGAGCCTACATGTCTCTCTAGTGTACACTGAGCCTTCTGTTGATATGTTGATGTAACAGTCTTGTGTGTAGTTCCGTCTTCAGTGTCTTGGCAGGAGTCTAAATGTCTTGTTTCATTGCAAATAAAGGTTGTGCTACATAATGGTAATTTAATATTGTGTTGGATCTCAGTGGTCTGGGAAAGTGGCATAATAAGACAAAAGGACAGTTCAAATCAAAATCAAAATACAAGTTGGAGATATCTCAATGTGTTACCTAACATGACGTTTAAATAAGTGTGTTCTCATGTACATAACATATTATTGTCATAAATCCATGAGTCACTTGTAATTCATACCATTGATAACATTGATGTTTTAAGCACACACCACAGAAATCTTGCCTCTATATTTGTTTTTCATTATCATCAATTGGCTAAAATCATTTTGAAATATTTAATTACAGCTAAACATGTTGTGGTGCTCTGTGTTTACATGACAACAAAGTCTTTGCACAAATTAAAATATGAAAAAAAACTGAAATCACATCTATTTAATCCACAAGTCAGTCAAACTGTGAAACTGCATTTCTGGATGCAGCTTGAAGGGTTTGGCAGTCATATGTGAGTGTGTGTGTGAGAGAGAGAGAGCAGCCCAGCTTTGTCAGACTAAACAGTAATAAAAATCCAGAAAATTGTCAGTTTAATCAAAGGCTGACAGACCAAATGTCAGCCCTTAGTCAGAGGCCAGAAACCTTGATGTGATGTGTGATTTTAATCTCACGTTAGAAGTATTAATAACTTTCATTCTTCCATTTCCAATGCAAGACCTTTCTGGCTGCCGGTGGTATTAAACATTCTTTTATGTTTTATTCCAGAATTCATAACTGCGAAATGCCATGTCGGCTGGCTGTGGCAGTGAGGTCCATCACAGACTGAGCCACTGCTCAAAAAACAAGTGGCTGCTTCTCACAACCACATTAATGGCACTTTTGCACTGACCACAGGAGAAGTATGTACTTTGTTTCAAGATTCTTAGACCAATGATATCATACCAACATTGAATTTTGACCACATTACAACTTTAGAAACTCTCCATAAAAAGTCTCTTGCTGTGTATAATGCTATATCCAGAAAACGATGGCTGTTTAGTGCTTCAGGATGCCCTTTGCAACAGAATGTTTTGAAAAAAGAGCAATATTTCCTAGTTACCATTATCGATATCAAGAGGCCCATGTCCTTACCTGGGAATACAGTCTTGAGGGCCTTCTGAAGTCAATATGCGCAGGAAATTCTAGAAAGCCTGAGATATTATCTTCTGCTCAGTCCCCCGTGTGGTACACATTTTTAACTCATGTGAACTGAAAGAAAGGTAGAAAGAATCTGAATGGTAGAAAGGGGAGAGACATGTAGCGTATGCATTACTTGGAGATAGCTAATTAAGATATGTTCATTTTAAGCTTTTTTCCCCCTCCATCAGGAAATGCTGGTGTATGCATTCTTTACATTCACTCAGCCTTTGATCAATCATTTTATCTCTGCTCGATCTATATGAGAGGGGTATTAAAAGATTAACTGTAACTTAACCAACTTAATGACCTTTGATTTGCTGTGCCTATTCAGAAAAAGAGGATGTCATTATAATGGCCATGTAGTACTGCTGACTCCAGAGGTACATGTCTGTGGGAAAACTGTTTTAATGCCAGCAGCCCAACGACTATTTTCAAGAAAATTGCTGCTGTTGACTTAGAGGTGCAAGAGAAGTCTTTAGAAACAAGGAACTGCAATAAAGTGTTTTTTGCCAATGACAAAGTTTAACATTTTAAGAGAGGCATTTCATTGGTGATCACATTTTATGAGCAAATATACTGCAGTCAAAGCCAAATAGGTGATGAGCATTGGAGGCTGCAAGCATTGCACTGTGTTAACATAATAATCCCAAAGTCTAAGGTAGGCTGATTTATAATTCTGGATTTGTCTATGTCATTTAGTCTCTGTTTATGATGGGAGACCTCCAGGGCAGCTGGAATTTCCCCCATGGATTTCATTTGCCTTCTCTCTTTATTTTACAGCACTATATCAAACTAATTTGTAGGAATTTAGCTTGAGGTTTCCATATGAGAGGATGTTTGTTTACTTAACAACAAAAGTAACACACAGATATACAAGGAATGAAATGCCAAAAATAATGCTTCGGGGAAGACAGCTCAATTACAGAAAATATTCCATTATGTTATCACCCATTTACTAGCACCCCGTCTATCCTTGGAAAGTATGTCATGACTTCATTCTGTTATAATTGAGTGGTTATATTCTTTTCACATAAGGTATGTATATTATACAGTCAACATATTTGTGTGTGAGTTATAAAGTGAAAGGACCACATATTCTTATGTGTTGCTAAAAACATTGCTGCATATGGAATTACTTTTGTGCTCTTTAAATTTAACAGTGGAGCAGTAAATTGCAACACCTTATGATCGTGATAATCTCAGCAACTTGATTTTTGATTTGTTTGCTTGATCAGTTAGTTGATTTGGAAAACGATCATGCAATCATGTATAGACTTATAAATGCAAATCTGATGTCTGGATTTCTTGACCATCTTCTTCAGTTCTCCATAATTGTTTTCTTACTTTCCCCAAAAAATGTTTTGAGCCACTTGGAACTCAGCTATTCAAATGTTTATCATGAGGCAAACTGCACGAAACCTTTACTTGAATGCACTAAATTTGTCAAATAGCTAATTTAGCTCACAATGCTAATTCAGTATCATTTCTTTCCCCCAAAAAATTCTTTCAGCTGTCAGCTGGCCCATATCTTATCACCTTGCGCAGCATCTTGTTGTGCTAGCTCGTATTGCCTTTGATATTGGAGAGCATGGAGGCTTCTGCCAAACAAAGGGCCCCTTTGTGTTGTCTTGATTAACTTCTCTACCTGTGCCGTTCGATAAGGTGAAGAAATCTCTCAGGGCTCACAGCACACTCTCCTATTATCAAAGACCTGCAACTCTCAGTTTTTCATTTGCTCATTTTTGCTTGAGTTTGAGGTTTTTTAGATTTTTTTCACCTGTAGTGTTATGCCTTGTTTGCCTTTTCTCTGATATTACAATTTGGTTCTGTCTCCCACTCTAAGTCCACAGAATACACCACACAGAGCTTTCAGTATAGTCAGGTCCAATCTTTATTTCACTCATTTTTAAGTATCTCACCTCAGCCAAGTCCATTCTAATGAAGTAATACATTTCTAAAATACAGACTCATTGATATTCTGTTTTCTTCTTAAAAAGAAAAAGGAAGAGGAAGAAAGAAAACATGCACAATTGTTTTTTCAGTGGGTTTTCATTCAAGTAAACCATAGATGGCTGGCTGCCATTAAACTTCATGTGGCACTCTTATTTCTTACAACCTCCTAGCACATCAGCTGACTATAAGGTAAAAGTGTTCCTTTGATAAACTGTTGGTCTGCATTTGATCTCGTGCCATTTTAATTTGTCAACGTTCAGGTTTCAAAGGAAACTGAAACAGCTCCAGGCTGTGTTCTTTAACTGTGGATTAGTTGGGGGGGTAGTAAAATGATAAATATATTGGGATTTGTGCTTCCAAAATCTGTGGCAGACTTTGATCTTGTTTTTGTTTTCTACGTAAATGGTTGAAAAGACATGTGCATGTCAACACAAAAAGCAGTGGTCTGCCCTCTTAATTCATTTATTTATTCATTTTCACACAGATTTGTTTTAATAACTTTACCACAGTGGCATATTACTTTACAGAGAATGTGCCTAAACGTTGTTTGGTTCCCTGTTGCACTGTTATTTAAGGACTGCATGCTTTGTTAATGCTCATTCTTCTGTGAAATGCAAGAATTGTCCTTGTTTTTGGAATGGTTTTGGATTCTGGCTCGCATTGGCTAAAATTAAATTTCAAATAAAAACTAACTTCCACCAGTTAGGCTCTACAAAATGATGTTACTGCTCTAATTGCTTTTTTGCATTCATCTGTTGCTTAAAACATAAACCCAAATTGTATTTGTTTTATTTCTCTTGTCTGCAGTGAAAATTATTACTGGTATTTGAATGCTGGTAATATTTTTTTTTTTTTTTTGATGTGTCATAAACGAAAACAATAACAATGCTACTTTTTTGGAGAGATGAAAGAAAAGAACACACAGAGTAGTGGTAAGACACTGGGGCTTGTAACCAGCAGGTGGTGGGTTTGAATCTCAAGTGTGTCCCTGCTGTTGTATGCTTGTGCATTGTAATTACTGGGTCAATAGCAAGTTGCACAGATTGATAATGTGCATTAACACCTGCATAAGTAATCCTG
The DNA here is from genome assembly GCA_019176425.1 of Megalops atlanticus. NCBI lineage: Eukaryota > Metazoa > Chordata > Actinopteri > Elopiformes > Megalopidae > Megalops > Megalops atlanticus. The sequence goes on along the minus strand of CM032891.1, from coordinate 18,388,517 downwards.
GATGAAGGAATCTACAAATGAATTAAATAATAATAGAAATATGTTCATATGATCAAGACTGGAGTAATCTGATATTCCTAGTCAGGGGATTTCCTCACTTCTGAAGCATTTCATGTTACCATGGAGGCAGCAGTGTGCTGAAATGCAGTGAGTGTTTGAAGTTCCCCATACCAGACACTGTTTACACTCCTGTAGATATAGCAGCCATATCCAGGGTGTGCTCGCCAAGTCAGTCAAACATTGCCTTCAAAGAAGCTGACTTTCTGCTATATTGTTATAGAATTCTGTGTATATGTACACTTGTTGTGCATGTGTGTGGTTGGGAGAGTTCATTATTTCACTATCAAATAATAAAATAATTTCTCCTTGAATTTCACCTTACCTGTTCGGTTTAAATAGTCAGAATACTGTTTGTTAGAGGATCAGTTACATCTTACATTGGATAGATTGGATAAATACTGGCACGTGTCTAGTCTTACAGATGAGGCTGTGTAAAACTATATTACCTTAGGGATCCATCTTCATGTAAAATGATACAATGTGTCCTCTACTGGCCTTTGCTCACTAAACAGGCTGAGATTTGCAGCGATGTATAAGTTTCCATGCAATGTGTTTGAGTAGTACTACTGCTCTCCCAGCCTAGGGTATGCACACAGTTCACAGACAGCTCTGCTTCATGCGCCACCTTCGGATCATTTGCTTCTCTTGCAACTTGCTGAGGCTTGCCTCGTTTTGCTCTGTGATTTATTTGACGTCTTGATGCGAGAGTTTTAATTGCTGATTTACACATTGACAGGTGGGTCCCTCTGTTTGATATCCGCGCTGTGATCTTGTAAAGGAGATAACTGCGGGCAATCACACAGCAATCGGTGCTCTGCACTTGGGATTTCACCTAATACAAAAAAAACATACTTGGATTATAGATGGTTAGAAATCCATTGATGTAGTGAGAGCAAGCCTGTGTCACACACCCTTTCAACTGCGTAATAATGCAGCATTCTGAATAATATCAATTGGTCAGATTGATCCAGTCTGCAATTCCAGGTTTATTATCATCATCTCCACATGTTGACACTCAGCACATATCAAAGGAAAGGCTTCATTACTTCAGTCTGGGGATCTTATCATTGGTTGAAGTTAGTTGCGTATGACATAATATGATTAAACATGAAACTACACAAACTGCAGTATACATGACATGCTGTACTTTGCACCCATAGTAAGTCCCTTGTGTGACTCAACGGGGAACTGAACCACGAACCTTATGGTGTTAGCGTGAACACTCTAGATACGTTCACTAAAATATAGTATTTGATGTATAGCATACATTGCTGAAATGTAGTGTACATGGTTGAAAATAATTAACACCATAGTTACTGGCCCCTAATCAAATTTTTTATATATTTGAGAAGATATTACAATTTATCATATTCATGTGATTACTATTTCTTTAAACTATCATATAGGACATTCTTAGGAAAAGTATTGGTGTTTAAAAATGTAACATGCACACATGGATAATATCACCCTTTAGTCTGTGAAATAGGCTGAAAGTCTCAATTGTAGATGGACCTTGAGGAATCCCAATAAACATGCAGTAATGACAGGTCAAAGATACTGTCTCCATCAGCAAGGGCTAGACTACGCCCAGCAATGCTTGTAAGTTGCAATTTGAACAACACTTCAGTGAGGGGGACCCTAAGAAATTATTGCGTCCAATGTTATGAGCCTTTGTTTAATCTATAGTGCATTGTGAGAAAACAAATGCCATAGTCTGTAACTTTAAAAGACAGATCTTATCATTACCAAACAAACTAGGATCATAATGGTTCTATTTGTATGCAAAGACTTCCTGGCTTTTCTATTAATTTTATAGTTCACAAGTGTTTTAATGCCACTGACATATAAGTAATTCTATAATGATTTTTCAGAAAATTTATTTCAAATGAAAAGGTTTACACAAACATGTTGTTAGGAGGTCCTTCCAAGAGCATAGTATGTAAGTTTAAACCTCACTCACATTAATAGGAACTACTTTTTTTCTTTAATGCAAGATTAAAATGACAATTATCTGTTTTAATGCTTGAGAAAAGGAATTATGGATGAGCAAAGAAGGTCATTGACCTGCATTTATTAGGAAAAGGATATTTGTGTGGTAAAAATCCTTAGCCAGGTACAAGATGGATGGGCAAAGGGACAATAACTTTAAGTGAATTGGAATGATTTGCATATAGAGGACAAGCAATCAGTCATGACAGCTGCACTGCTTATTGTGACCCATCAACAGTCTTCTCCAAAATTTCCATGGGGGGAGGTCTTCAATTTTGTCAATAATGTAAGGCAAATAATTCAGCTGGTAAAGAAAACTTCAATGCATTTCAATTCACACTCCTTAATAGTGGTATACTTAACAAAAAATATCATTACAGCACAGGACTATCACATTTTTTTCTTTTTTAGAACTGAATCTATTAAGAAAACAAGAAATTGTGTTAATACAGACTTTTACTGTTCTGTTTTATTGTGAATGTTAATTCATGGTAATGTTCTGCTGTGTACACATTTCCAAGCTTAAAAATGAGCCTGAATAGTTTTGCATGGAAAAAAACTGAAACATAAGTCTCAGAGAGAACAGAAAATGTCTTAAACCCATATAGATCAAGATCATTCTGAATCTGCTCGAGCTAGACTGCATCTGTTTTTGCAATGATGGATGTCTCTTAGCCTATTAACTATTTAAAGGCAAATTCTGTGCAGAATCCATAGCTTTGACATCCCATGTAAACAATAAGCCGTGTATATTAGTCGTAGAATGAGAAAATTGCCCTCTGGGAATACCAAGTCAATCACTCGCCTTCCTCACAAAGTGCCTAAACCTAGCACGTATAACATTAAAGAACTGTAAAGACCTACATTTGTTGTCTGGCTTTTTACCCCCAAATTGACTAATTACTGTTTCAAATCTTGAAAATAACATACACTGCAACCACCTAAAAGCTCATTGGAACGTTTTGTGGTGACAGGCATAATTAGTGAACATTCTGTAGTTTTGGAAGTCAGCCAAAACAGGGCATTTCATCTGTCACTGTGTGCAAAGTGTAAATTAAGTCCAATCGAATTGATACGGGCTATGAAAAGTGCAAGGTTACATGGCAAATTCTTTTCACCTATCAGTTTTCTCCCACTCTCCATCTCTCTTCCTCTAAAGCCTCTTTTCTCTCTTCCTTTCTTTGTTGTGTTCTTTTACCTGGCAGTCCAGGTGTGAAGGGGTGAGGCAGTGGAAAAACATCCAATTCGGTAAGCTTGTCATGAAAGAATCCATTGACTACCCTCCACATCACGGTGCACAATGACAAATAGGTGAGCAATTTTCTGCCTGACTTATGAGCAACAAAGGACATTTCCACTTTCACTTGCCGGCAGTAAGCATACTGTGCAACTTGCATTTCTCTGGTTCTGCAGACTGTGCAGGTCATTATGACCTTGGAGCCATATTTGTTTTGGACTTGTACTCAAACATCTACATTATTTGAACCTTAAAGTGATGAATCTGTGAATAAGGAAATACATTACTTTGCTGTAGATCAGTTCTGCTGCCGAAGGTGACTTCCTCCTTTCACTCATGAGTTAAAGCACAGCTTTCAGATTAAAATATATGCAATGAGTGGGACTATTCAGTTGCGATTGCTATTCTTTTACACTTTAAACTATCGCCATTGATTGAATGAATCTCCATTTCATTTCATGTCCAGAAGTTCCTTCAAACATCTCCTTAAATAGCTTTTAAAAAGCTTGGTGCTCTTCATAGAATCACAGATGCCAGACTTTCTTTTCATAATTTGTATCTATCATATTTTTCCTACTTTTGTCTCATATGGCTCTTTTGCATCTTCCATCTTCTCAGAAAAAAGAAAGGAAAGGGACTCTCCCCAAAGTATATGCATTTCTGTATTTATTTCTGCAGTGGGATGCATGCCAGTTTAACTAAGAATGCTTCTTAATCATTTCAAACCTGCTGTGTTTCAGGCTGTACATTAGAGAGGTTATTTCACCACAACAAATGTATTTCTGTTTCTGGAAACCCATACAGTATCAGGCCTCAGTCCTACGTGTTGCATCGATAATGATATTTTTTTTTCCTCATTCATGGCTGTTAGTCAGTGTTTTTGCTGCTGATTAAATTACTCCCAAGTGCTTGAAGAATGCTTTAGGTGGAAACTGTGCAAATTAACCAAGTGACCTTTTTTTCTTGCCCTGAGGACACGGGAGCCCTGGTGGGAAACAGCACTGTCAGGCCCAGCTAATGCCTGAGAGTCAGGGAGATGTATGAGGTTATTTCAACTGCACACAGAGGCACAGTCCATCTCACCATTAACCCCACTCTAAATGTAGATTCTTTTCGATTTTCAGGCTCATTTTTGCTGCTTTTGCCACAACAAGGAGTGAACTATTGCCATTCTAGCATAACGTTTTCTTCTCTCTCTGCCTGAATATATAGTCCCTGGTACTGCACAAATCCAATGGACAAAATCCATGCATTTATTTATTTTAAAAAAATGAGGAAGACAGTCAAAGTTGATTCTGTTGAAATGCAAACAACATTTCCCTGTTGGGTTTTCAGGCAGTCCTTTGCATTTGAACTGAAGTAAATTCAATCCAGTGGCAGGGGCGGGGACGGGGGTGGGGGGCACAGGGCTGGTATGCAGCTCCACCCAGACGGGCGCTCTGTGATGTGAATCCAGCCGGGTGACCATGTCCTTCAGGGGTAACCTGTCACAGCACTGAGAGGGTAATTGATGCCTCATGCTTTTCAGGGGCAATTATCGCACCCAAATGTCAAGACCTAATTTGTGGCTTTGTAATCTGGACACATGGGCCAGAGAGGAGGCCGCTGGTGCGCTCCGCTGGGAAACGCAGCCAGGTTTGTTCAGCAGATGTGAGGTGGTGGACCTCCTTGAAAGGCGTGGGGTGGCAGTGGAAATGTGTGTGTATGTGTGAGCGTGTCTGTGCGGAGGTATAGCTAGAGGCACAAAACTGGGGGAAAAATGTAAGAGAGGCATATTTATAGAAACAAGATCCATTTCAATTGGTCAATGAAGTATGAAAGCCTTTGTGATAAAAGCATTAGTAAGATGATGCATGTATTATTCCATAAGACACATAAGAAGAGTTAATAGAATAGTCATCTACATGTGTTCACATAATAGATAAAACAAAACATATTCCTTGTATTTCTTATTGTTTGGTAATATTTCAGCTTTCCCCAGATGGGGGTGCCAAAATGTCTACAAGTGCCTTAGGGAGCCCTGAGTGGTTTTTATTTTTATTATTTTATTTGGTACGTACTGTGTCAAATGCTCTGTTTGCTGCTCACATTAATCACATTGATCATATATTTCAATGTGGTTTAAGATTCAGTGAAAGATGCTTTCACTCTGAATGCATTGAAATAGTAAATTACACTTATCAAATGTAATTTACAGAAACCATGTGGAAAATAAAAGTCCCTTTTTCCCTGCACATAAACATTGTTTTGATGTCTTATATGGATTTTCTTTAGTATTGTCTCCATGGAGATGCAAATAGCGTAACAAATTTTCCATTGGAGCAGAAAGCTTTGAAAGTCAAGTGTCAGTAAAACAAGCATGCAGAGTCTAATTGCGGTTTGCGGAAAGCAGATGACAAAAACCTGAAGGAACATAAAATGATTAACCCAAAATTAAGGATATATCCCATTACAGGAGTTATAAACTTGCCTTCCCTTTATGTTTGCATGTATTTTCATAAGTATTCATCTATACACTGTTCAATATAGTACTATATACGTTTGACATGTTACCTGTGACAGGAAAATTGAAACACAAGCATAGACCTCGATCTGTATTCAAGGGGGAAGTAATAGGCACAGTTATTTTGGGATATATATTTAACTCAACTTTAATAATATGTATTAAACAATCATCAATTAAGTAAAAAAAGGAGGCGATCTAAACAACATCACTTTTCAGTTATCAGGAAAAAAATGCTTAGCCCAGAGGTGTTATAACCTTTGGTGGCGAAATGGACTTTTCAGGTTAATCATATATTTGAATCGGACAAGCTGGCATACAATTAACTATTGGTTAACAGAAAGATCAATTGAGCTTTACAATATGCAGTCACTATAATTATTTTGGCAGACCAGTGGAGTCCATGGCATTAATCCATGCAAACTCCCCCATAACACATCATTTGGTGAACATTGTAATTTATTTTGAAATAATAGAACAACAAAGAGCCTTAAATCAATAGTTGCAGATTGTATTAGCAGACACCCTCCCTGCGCAAACAAGCACCCCCTCTTAGACGTGGCCAAAGCTTTAAAACAACAGGTGAGCCTTTACCACTTCCCTCTGTGTTTATCAAGACCACTGACTAAAGATAGAAATTATGCTTTTCGATAATTGGGGCCGACAACAAAGCAGCATGTTTCCCTGCGAGTTCCTGCGTTGGTTCACCCCCCATCTTCCCAGCTGACAAACAGAAGAGCTTGAAGATCAGAGAGGGACGAGACACTGACAAGCACAGGGAGAACACCTGTGCTGCCTGACTGGACCACAAAGACAGACCAGGGAGATCACTGACTTCCACACCTGCATGTGGACCTGTGTGTGATCACACACACACACACACACACACACACACACACACACACACACACACACACACACACATTCACACGCATACACATACACTCAAACATGCACACACACACACACCAGCATACATGCAGACAGACAATCACACACACACATTGAGACAAATGCTTATACTCAGACTCAGCACAGCTCTCTCTAACAGGGTTTCTGTGTGGACGGTGTGAGGAGGTGATGAAAATAAGGGTGCATCCATAAAGTGCAGAAGTCTGTCCCCAAAAATGGGCATGGATGAAGGATTTAACTGTTTACTCTAAAGTACCTTAGACCACCTGTTAAGGGGGGGGGGGGGCTGACAAAGGCATCTCGTCCAGGCTAGGCCAGGCATAAAAGACGGCAAAACTCCAAAACATCAGTTACACAAGTGCCAAAAAGTAGTTCTGGGCATCGGGTATCACAGCTCTGTTTGAATTGGGATTTCCAGCACGTTAAAGACATGACCTTCAAAATGTCAAGGAGGCACTTATATTAACACAAAGTCGGTTTTTCATAGCTAGAAAGGTTATGGCGGGGTGCCATACTAGATATTATGCTGCTTGAATATATTCAGTTTTTCAGGCAGAACACTTCTGCACATATATTTAGCAGTGAGAATTGTTAAGATGACTCACTAGAATCTTCAGCACCAAAAGAGAGCACAAACACTCTGAACAGTGTGAACTCAATTACAGTGGTTTTAATCTTCTTTAGAGGACTAAGTGTGAGGGGTGCAGAGTAAGCAGAAGCCAACAGGTTTCAGTGGAGATTAGAACATTTTTGTTGGAAGACTGACAATTTTAAAAATGCAAGGAGACTCTGGATAAATGTAAAAGTGTTAACCTTTGCCTCCATTATTTGAAAACTGTCATTTGCCAGTTCTTGTCATGAACAGCTTGTTTGTGTGATCCTAAAACTGACAGATTGTTTATCTGCTGATCTAACTATCATAATTAAACCCAAATGTTGAAGCTCTTGACTGACCCCTTGTCTCCTTTGGCATCATAACTTTTTGTATGAAATAAGTGGGTTTAACTCCTGCAAACTAAGACAGTTTAGGGAAGGTATTCTGATACCCATATAACAAATTGCACTAATGTATTATGGGCCCTGATGTTGAAAGAAATAGAATTGTCATAGTGCCAATGTGGTACATTGTCACACAGAACCAAGTTCTATCTCTCATTTATGTGTAACCCAACGGGCCATGCCGTGAAAGGTGACTGCTCCTGAGCACAGTAATTGTAAAGCCTGCTGATAGAGAGAATGCTGCTCTCCGGCAGCTGGCAACATGGATTAGGATAGGCGGGCGCCTCGGTCTGTCTCCCTCTGTAGCTGGGGTGGCTAAAATGTTAGCGCTGCATGCTGGAACAGGGAACTGGGAAGTGGGGGCTGAAGGGGATATTTTCAGTCTGTGTGTGTGGCATAGTGAGTAGTACAGTTGCATGTCATTTAGTATGGGCCATGGGGAATGTCTGCATAACCAGCATTGAACTGCCTACAGTAGGTCACAGACAAACATTATTTCAACTCAGTGTAGGCAAGAGCAGTGGTCTGCCAGGGAATTCAACCTGAAGTTAGGGTATAGTGCAATACTGTAACAGATAATTTGCACGCTGGCCATTACACTCTGCTGTATATAGTTTTTTGTACATCTGCGTGCTCCGATACATGTGGCAAGGTATTAGTCTGTCACATACAGGCCAGTAAATTGCCATCAGTGTACATGGGATCGCTACACCTGTCTCTTACTCCACCATTAAAAACATTTAACCAAAGTCGGCTGGCTACCACCTGTCCTATAATATATTACAGGATTCTTAACTGACTGGAGACAAAATGCCTGGTGTAGGCTGTCATTTAATGTGGTTTGTGAATACACAAAACAGGCCACTATGAGAAGTGAACTTTGTATTTGCAGGTGTGTCTGTGTGTCTGATCCAAAATATCTTGACCAATCAATTCTAAATGTGATAATCCACATGCTGATTTCAGTTGCAAATGGGAAACAATACCATTAAATTTCAGCTCTCCATAACATTGTACTGTTAGTCTCTACATTAACATCAGAAATAGATTTTCATAACAGTAAAGTGACATTTCTACAGATTTTGCAATCAATCTATCTCTGTAATTAATTGTGATATGTTGTCTTATTGCTACTGCTGTCCTGTCCTGTCCACTTCACCCTGAAATGACATAACACATGGAAGGGTCAAAATTTAAAGGTCCCTCGGCAGATAGCATAGTTTTAAGATATCAATATGACATCAGCATATTCAAGCTTTAGAATTTTGCACTGTCATCTCACAGTATTGCTTTGAATCACATCAACATTCATAAGATCTATGACTTGTTTCAAAAAGTAATTTTAGGTGTTTAACCTATTGTGAAGCAAACTGGAACACTCTTATGTTAACTCATTTTGACAAATTCTTTCTTTGTAACCACAGAGTTCTATATAATTCTCACATCTCTTCTACTGGGGTAAATGTATGTTATAATTATACTATGAGGGCACTTTTTTAAGTCTGCCTGTGTGTGGGAGCATATGCATATGTGTGTTGATGATGCCCTTTGTATCCAGCTAACTAAATAAGAGAAGGTGCACCAGTGGTGCTTTTAACACACAAATGCCATTATTCATAAAACGTTGACTGGACAGTCACCAGTAGCTGTGTGATCAGAGCATCTTGATACATGGGTAGGCGATATTGTTGATTTCAGTCAAGTTCCTGTCAACTCCTCTTCCGTCCTCTGACACGCTCTCTCGCAGGTTTTGAAGATGTACATTTTGAAACGGGAAAGCCCCGCAGTGTCATAAACACAGAGGATGCAGGTAGGAGCTCTCTGCAAAAGGCAGCCCCTGGCTCACCATCACAGAGCGGCTAAGATCAGAAGGTAAGGCCTTCATGCTCCAGCACAGGGATCCCTCCAACTAGAGGAGAAACCGTGTACAGAAACATAAAGAGACTTAGAAAATCACTAGCTCAGCTATTGTGTGTCTTTGTTTTGAAAGTCACATCTTGGGCAAATGATTTTGTCAGGTTTAACTGAAAAATGTAACTAGCTTTTTTCCACACTGTTTTCTTTAACCATATGTGCATATGCAGGTACTTAGAAACCACATCTACCTCCTTTGAAAGGGAACCCCTATTCTGGCATAGTTTGGAAATGCAACAATACTGTAAAGTAATCCTCTTGAAAAAGTAAATGTATCAATATTTTGCACTTGCCATAATACTGTCTACAGGTACAAGGCTAAAACTGTTTCCAGTCTAAAATGTCATAAAAAGAATGGGCCATAAAGGTTAGAAGCCTATAAAACAATGCTGGTCACCTTCCCAGTTGTCATTCAATCGTAGTATTTATCAAGACACACGACTCTGAAACTGTCAACAAAGATTACTTAATCCTTATCGCTGTGACCCCACTTTTTACAGGTGCCAAGTCACTACACCTAAACTAAAGGTCAGTTTTTATTTCGCTGTGATCGTGCCATTGTAAAGGCGTTACTTGAGAAGGTTGTTGGGAGTTTGAAATTGGCATTTGTAGGATAGCCCCTTTTCTTTGAGCCTAACTGTCATCATAAAAGGGACCTTTTGAAACTCACCGGCAAATTATTCAGTGCGCTCATCTATGTGCTTGAATTCCTTAGATTAAATGCAAGGCCAGCTATGATGCAGAGTCCTTAGCAATAAATGAACATGCTCAATTAATGCTTCATTGACAGAACAGAATTAGATCTAGATTTAAGAATCCTTTCAGCAGTCATATGTGTCTTGGAGCCACATAGGATGTCTGATACCATCGCAGGGTTTTTTCATGATATGGACTTGACTGTCAGATATGGTATTTGGATATTAAGGGCCAGAATGAATCGGACCTCTTGACCTGGTCTCTCACTCTGAAACCTCTGCTGTCGAGGCCTCCCGTGGACTGTGCTGAGAGCCATCGGCAGACTTCAACTGCTTCTTTATGATGTGTGCTTTTGTCATTGAATTCCAGCCCTTACACAAACAGTCTGGCTTGTTAATCAATGTCATTCTGCAGTCGCAACTGGTAATTTAAAGGTGGCTTTAAACCTAGCTTCTTATCAATGCGTATAACATTTACTGCTCAATTACATTTTGTAGAATGCATATTTGTTATTTAAAAGTCTGTCAAATTATAGCTATTTCAAAAAAAAATTCTGTATAAAGGAGAGACACACATTTTAATTCATTTAAATAGTTTAATTCCCCATGGAATGTGTACTGCACTGCATACATCTTTGGAGGACTTTCTTAGGAAAATTAAACACCAAACATAGAGGCCCGTTTTCTTCACAAACGTTAATGAAACATCACATCATGGCTTAACCTAGATAATGTTCAAAAATTATATAAGAAAATACTATCTTCTGTCTGGATAAAAGAAATATTTTGGTCTCTATTTAGATACAACTTCTATGTAAATACAAACAATTTATTTTGTGTATTTTTCTATACTGTATATTTAACTGTACAAATATATTCTCAAATAAATAAATATATAAAATAAATATATGTATCCAGAAATGTATAAATAAAAACTTTTGAAATGTGTGACAACTTATTTCTGTTTCTACTCCATGGCCCTGTCAGATATAATGTCACAACAGTATGATTCCTTCACAGTTCGCCTTGAACAAGTAATGTTCACCACGTTATGGTACCAAAAAAAGAGAGAGAGAGAAAGGAAGACAATCCTGCAGATTCTCCCATTCCACACGGATCCTCTGACATCCAGACACGCCTTGTCTGACTCTGGCTGGACCCTCAGTGAAGTACCATTCCGTGAGGCAATATCAGCAGCTCTATAGCTTATCTGTTTCCCTTTCCTCCCAGCCCTGTGCGGGGGCAGCTGGCCTCAGACAGAGAGGGCCTCCTGGCTCTTGGCTTGAAGCGTGACATTCTAGACTGTCTTCCCTGCTTCTGAGAGCTCGCCTTCATGCTCCAAGGAGAGGTCCCACGCCCCTTTAGCCACTGGCCTTCTGCTGTTCTACAGAGCCGACGCGCTTTACATCCTTGTTTCCATGGAAGCCTGGACTTGAGCACATTTTCTTCATGGGAAAGGTGCTGCCGCGTTTCAGCTGTGTCCCAGCACCTCTCTGTACAGCTCCGGCACCCGATCTGGGTCCACGGGCCTCGGAAGGAAGTGTGTGAACTTTTGGTGCCGCCTGGACTTTGTCCCATCTCTCGGTGTGCCATCTTTGTTCAGGGCCACAAAATAGCGAGATCCCTTGTCTCCATGTTTATACAGATTGGAGGAATATGTGTTGTACCAGTTCTCTTCAAACTGTTCCCTGAAGACACACTCTGCTGTTAATTTTTCCTGAAAAGAAACAGAAGTGCTCATTCATTGAGTGAACATATAAACTGAGCATAAGTTACTGAAATATTACATAATTCACGTATATATGTAGTCATGTATAAATGTGTTGCGATTATATATGCTATACAGTGCAGTATCTGTATAGCACATAAAGATGGACGTTACATGAAGCACAAATTTGTTTAACTGGTGTTATCTATGCAGTTTGGAAACACTTATGGAGGGGAAAACATCTGCGCCACCTGCTGGTAAAAGTGAGGACCAAAGGTTTAATAAAATAGCAAAGGACCGAGATGAGCCCATTCCTCCATTTAAAGTTAATTAAATCAATATATGCGGTCAATGTATGACGCATCTCAATAATTCCCGTGTACTCAATAACATATTGACTATACAAGGAAAAAAAATAATGGGCAATATGAGGATACTTACAGAGCCGTACAGTTCTCCCTTGTCATTCATTCCAAGGTACAGTCCACTGTCTACTCCTCTTATGCTTATCATTCCAACCGCAAGACTGATGAATTCCAAAATACCTGAAGCAGAAAAAATGCGATGTTAGTATTTGACTGAATCAAAAATAAATAAGTGAATAAATAGAATACAATAAATAATATGGTTACAATAGTAGTCACAGAGTATGTTCAATGACCACGAGTTTAATCTAACACTTTCTCTCTAAGAGCAATGTGAAACGTAACCGCAAACGTTTTTAGGACGTTTGTGTTCGTTGGCTCTTTAAAAACATACTTATAAGAATGCATGTGTTGGCGTGTTACCTGCGAGTAAAACAGTGACGCCCCATCCTTGACTAACATTCAGGCGAAACAGTCTTTTCCACTAGATGTGTACTTGTTAACTTGTCATTTCATTAAAACTGCACATTGATTCATGTACAGTGTCGCTACAAAGATGATGGAATGCAGTTGCGGTTTAAGATACGGTATGCTATATCAAGCAAAACCACAATGAACACCCAGGAATACAGCTGGACAGAAAGGGAAGAAAAGAGGGAAACAGAAGCTAGAGATTGAGTAAAAGTAAAACAGCCGATATCGCGTTATCTCCCCTTCTTAAAATAACCAACGTTATTGGATATTAGTAAACAGTTACTATAGTTTAACTGAACAGATAACTGAACTCCCTAACGCCTGACATCCACTCATTTACGGTAGCATTTAGCATATAAAAAGCAACTTGATTATGGAGTAATATATGCTGAAGTGAACAGCAGATTTACTGAACACCTGGTAATAATAACAATAATATTCTTACCAAATCGACTGTGGTCTTTTCTTGTCCCCTGCACGGTACCGTCTGGGTGTATCTCTAGGTGAAATCCAGTTCTACAGTACAACTGCCTTCTCCGCAGAATCCCCTTCAAATGCGTTAAATCCGCGGAGGTACTCCGGGAAAGCCTCTCCGCTGGGACCAGGTGATCGCCCAACAGAGCTGTACTCTCCCCAGGAGGCGTCAGAACAAAATGGGATCCGACGTGTCCGAAACCATCCACACCGTGCAAGAAGCTTCCCACTTCGCCAACAGGAGCCATCTCACAATCGCCGTCGTTACCGTTTTCAGATCAGCAAAGTTCAGCCGAGAGGTCTGGAGAAAACACCTTTGCGCAGTACGCGATTACTGCTTACTGCGTGTTTACATCCGCGTCCGTTACTTAGCACATGCTCCCTCTGTCTGACTATTCCCTATGACTAGTGTTCAGGGTTTCCTTTAGTCACTGATTCCCTTCCACGGAATGCTCTAGTTTTGCGAATGTACTGGAATATACGGACCAGATAAGCTCCCATTTAAATACATACCCTATTTAAATGTCTTCTTGACATATGCTAATTGAGCTTTTGAGATATTTCTTTTTGAAATCTTACTCCTTGATGCTTGATGTCTTCACGCCTTTGATGTTAAATTCAGGTTGTTCGCACGGTCATTGCATTGGCGGATTACAGAAAGTGTGCTCGAGAAAAGTAAAGAAGAGTTTTCCTTTCAAAAACATAATATTATTTTAAGATGTCTCCCAACCCTTGCCTTGTGGATGAGCGACACAGAACGTGATTCCCCAGGTATGAGACGGATCACTATACGAGGATGTGTTTTGAGTGCCTGGAAGACGTGTGACAGGTGCAAAATGCGAGCAAAGATTATGGGCGGTGCTCTGAGTTTAGACCTGCCTTGGCAGATTTTTTTTTCCAAAGGTAGGGGAGAGGGAGAGAGAGCGAGAGAGAGTGTGTGTGAGAGAGAGGGAGAGATGCATCATTATCGATGCGGTGGCCGCTTATTCGTTTGACTGAATTTCGTTTATTTTTCTTTTTTTTCCTGCGGTTGAAATTATTAATTAGCTTGTATAAACTCACTGCAAAACTATCAAATGCGATGTCATGAATTCTGCTGCATGCACAATAACAGTAGGCCTACTACAACTCAACGATAACACATGCTATACGAATTAAGCATACTAAAGTAAACGACTTGTGAATGGGAAACAGAATTAAACAATTCAGGAAAGGTCTGAGGAATTTTAACCCTATCACACGCAGGTGTACATTTATTTTAACCCTGTGGCTGTTACGTGATGTTGTGTGCTCGGCCCAGAAATAACCATTATAAAGTTTTAAGAACATCTGTGAAAATGGCATCACAGAGTCAAACGTCAACTGATCTTTTACTTTCTTTGAGCAAAACTTAATCGTGTTGTAAAACGAAATCAAAGGACGTGCGATCAAAGTTGAGAAACTCGGGCCAGTAGAGCTCCTTCAACATAAGAAGGCGTACACAAAAGGCAGAAACCTGTTTGAACCCCTCGTTGCTATTCATAGTTCAAACTAACATTTCGCTGTAGCCTATCTAATGAACACATTCTAACATTGAGAAATGGAACTAGTCGCTAGCTTTGTAACAGAACGGATTTACAGATGTGTATATTATTACTTAAAATGGATTTTGTTGAAAATGCGATACAGTACCATTGACCAAAATAGCCCGATTGCGAGTAACCTCCCATGATACCATGGCAATTCATCAGTTGAAATCTCTATCGACTGTTTTCCCTTTTGATATCCCCAAGCTCATTAGTATTTATGATTGCCAAAATACTTTAAAACAAAATCAATGTAGTCGATGAAGGCAACATCAATTCGCATGAAAATCAATATTCTGCAAAGAAGATGTAAACACTACTATATCTGAAATAACAGCATTGAAGAAATACATTGTCTTGGAATATATGCTATGATGAGATGAAATGCATGCAACCAAAATTTTAGTCTATACAATGCCTCCAAGATTCCTGGGGATCCCCCAATAGCCTATGAAATTAGCATTTTATCTTTGAAGTATCTTTACACACTGAATGGATATTGAAATAATATAAACATTCTGTTAACTTTAACCTCTTTCTCCCTGTGCATCATCTATGTCGCAATTCACAGTTTGTGATGTCAGCAGCAGGGATTGGGTTGAAAATATGGAATTACAGGCCTTGACACATCGCTAATACAGGATTATATCTCGTTTTAGTGTTCAGGTGAAACGGGGTGAAATCCAATTCTCGCGATGAATGGGAAGAACGCCGGTATGAAAGCAAACAGAAATGGCCGCCTTACGCAAACTTGCATTGATGGTAAATAAGTCTTCACATCTGAATTTCGCATGTCTGACACGAAGTCTGAAATCTGGGTGTCAGACAAATACGAAAAGAAGCACACTAAAGTTTGCTGCATCTGGAGTATGTGTTGCTACCGGAGGTGCTGTGGCTTATTATTGGTACTGTGAAATGTATGACCACAAACGGAGGAGGGGACTGCTTCCATCACTACCCCCAGTAGCTGCGAAAGAAAAGGTACCATGTTTGTAATAGAGTGATATTCATAAATGGGTGTGTGTGCATGTCTTACATGAGGCAAGCGTCGTGGAAGGAGGATGGGCAAAGTTTATTTTTGACGAAGAACGGAAGGTGATAGCGAATTGTTTGCTCTACATAAAACCCCTTCCCCCCAAAGTGAATATGTTAGCTTAACATTGTCAAACTGCTGCACTCTTTATATATATTGAACTAGATGTGTAGGCTGTATACATGCAGTATAATGCTTAACTATGTGCATTGTTTTATTTTATACGTCGTGAATTGGGACCCAGCTCGTCAATGAAGTTTGCAGCAGACTGAATATCTTTACAGTCCTCTCTTTGATTCTAGCTAGTTAGCTACAGTACATAGTTTTTATATATAAATTGGATTAATTCCGGTAGACAGATATTACATTACCCTGATGTTTAATATTTATCATTTTTGTGATCTGGGGAAGCAGAAAGGGTTGTTTACTTTTTGAAAATACATTTTTGTCAATTGTTCCTGCCTTTGCAACATGATCGCGAAAGCGCTATCCGCTATGAGAGGGTGCTGAAATAATATTATCTTCGACCTATCTACCTCTGCCTTCAAGAGGTATCCGTTTGTCGAAAGCGTAATATTATGGATTTTAAGTTTTACTAAAGTAATCACATGTTTATGAACAACAGAGTAATCACATTTATTAATGTATAACGAATGTATTATTGCAATTATGTTATTGTAAGAGGTGTATTTAATCAAGACCAAACCTTAATTTGTCAATATATCATGAGTATGACCACAACTGACGTGGAGATTTTATGATGTCACAATATGCATTCTAAGAAATTGAGTAAAGTAAAGGGGTGTCCATTGCATTGCAGCATGCAAGCTACTGTATGACAGTACACTTTCCCTGTACACAGTGTCCCCAGTGCTTTACATGCACCGGAACCATCTAACTATAACTCACATGTGACACTCAAATTGAAATGAAACCATGTCGCAAGTTGTGTGTGAGGTAATTTGGGTTCAAATGTTGGAGTGCTTACTGAGCACTTTTGAACATTTTGAACATTTTAACACTGAAGTTTAAATGATTGTACAAATGTGATGTTTTGCAAGTGAAGTCTGCTAGTCATTGTCTCACATAAATTATTTCATAATGACGCATTTTATTTGTTGTATTTCAGTCCAACATATACAATTAAAATTTATTTGAATATAAGAACAATTTTTTTGTTCTTCCTCAATGTGGCACCAAGATTGAGCATGTTTGCCTATTTTTAGCAACATTTATAATACCATGCTTACAGTGCTGTGAACTAGCCATTCTATTGTATTTTAATCAGTGAGCTGTCTCCTTGCCTTGTTCAATGGGCAGGAGGAACTGTTATTTTTAGAGAGACAAAAATAGAGCTGAAGCAAGGAAACGGTTTTGAAGTGCGAAACTAAGGACAAATAAGAATCTCCACTTAAAGTAACAATGTTTAGCAGGGGCCTTGCCTAGAGTTACATCTTTGTAAAACAGTTGCATGTGAAACAACAACACTTAGATGTTAATTAGACCTACTCTGTACTTAAGTGATCAGCAGAATACTATCTAGTATTGAGAACATGTACAGTGTTTGTAGGTCTGCCCTACTAAGAAAGTGAAAAACAAGTCTCACAGAACACTTGACACTTTCTATCATGAGCAATCCATAATAACTCAAAATGGTGCATGGGTGACAGTCTGAAGAAAACCATATGACTTAAAATCAT
This sequence comes from Megalops atlanticus, assembly GCA_019176425.1. NCBI lineage: Eukaryota > Metazoa > Chordata > Actinopteri > Elopiformes > Megalopidae > Megalops > Megalops atlanticus. The sequence goes on along the minus strand of CM032891.1, from coordinate 18,370,889 downwards.
GTAAGCACGGAGAACTGTCACGGCACTGGGGCCCAGAATGTTTTAACAGGAGAGAGGGAGGAGAGCTCTGACATTGTCGGAATTTCAGCCGCAGTCCCGGTTTTTTTGGAGCGCTCTCAAGTTTGATCAGCGAAAAGTGGAGGGCAGTCGCTAATGCTGGCAGCGACGCGTCCGGCGAATTTGCTGAATCTCGAGTCTGTGGGATCCTTGGAGAAATGCCTTCATCAGATTAATGGATCAACAAACTGCGTGGAATTGACCTCCTCTCGCTCGCAAACCTCCCTTACACTGTGTTCCCTTTTGTCTTGTACGCTCTTATCTACTTGGGAAAACGTAACCTTGACTTGCGGATTGAGGCGAAGGAATCCAGGGCCGCAGTAACCGGACCCTGTGTGCTGGCAGTGCGGCTGACATTTGATCGGGGTAATAAGTAGCAGGGCACACATTCCAGGCTGTTTGCTCTGTGCCCAGTGGGCCTGGCAGCCTGCCATTAGTGAGAGAGATCCTTTCTGTCCTCACCAGGTCAGCTCCTGATGTTGCTGGTTTTGAACATTTGTAGGGACACTATCTCCCCCCAAAGGAATTAAATAAGTGGGGTGGCGAAACACTCTGTCCAGTCTTTGAAGTTTTCCTTGCCACTATTGCTTGCTCTTGGGGGTTCAGGCACGGGATTTCTGTAAAGCTGCTTTGTGACATACAGACTTTCTAAAATGCACAGTACAAATAAAATTGAATTAAACTGGATTTAACAGAATTAAACCATAGTTCTGTTTGTGTTGTATGTATGGGATGATTATCTTTAAGAGACTGAAAGACATGGCCTACTGGTTGCTATACAAATACATCCCTCTAGTCATATGCAACATAACTTAATAGGATTATTGTTACAAACACAGTGGGTGAGGTCTCTTAGCTGTATAAAATACCTGTCTTTGATGTCTGGATTTTGACTTGTGTTTTATTTCATTTTGTGGGATAAAAGTGTGTTCTGCCTCAGAAACAATTTGGAGTCAAATCTGCATATTGTCTCTGTGTATTTCATGTGTGAACATATGATGGCATTGAGCAATGCTCTGTAACACAGCAAATTTCAAGTAGGAATAAAACAATACCTGGATTGTGCGTTCTGTTGCAGGCTAGGACATTTGACTTTGAGGATGAAGAGGTGTTCATGTCATCCCAGGAGCAGAGATTCCGTCTGTTCAGCTCTGTGGAGTATGACGGACAGCTGTTCATGACTCCGCAGAATTTCATTGAGTCTGTCACCATGAACGAGCCCAAAAGTAAGTACTGTGCAAGAACCATTTCAGCTATTATTGCAATTAAGTAAACTCAATACATTCCATGTTAAACAAGTATCTCCCCTTCTCAAGGCAAATGAAAACATTCTTTGCATGCCTTTTTAGTTAAACGTCAAGGAGCAATATAACTTTGCCCTTAGAATAATATGACTATGTAGCAGCATAAAAGAGAGTATGCAGAATGTTATTGTTATGTGAATAGGCCTCCTTGCTGTCATTATCTCTGGGACTAAATTTGCCTGATTTCCCTGCCAGGGCAAAACTATCAATTCCATTCTCTGCATGTAATGGTAAATTTGGAGGTGCTTGTTGGTGGCTTTTATGGGGCATAACGACACGCTTTTTATCTTGTGAGTGAAGGCCTCATGAGTGTTATAAAAATAGCTGTGATTGGCCAGAACTCAAGTAGTCATAACACCTGCATGGAGATAGCCATCTACACCACCATCACATTTACAGAACATTTCTGTTGCAAAAAAAAAGAAAAAAAAATCAACACAGACCGACTGACACAGAACAAAAGCCATGTATTTTGTTTCAGGCTTTTTAATGAAAATTTTATGGCAATTTTAACAAAAAGCACACTGACGTCATTTGAATAAATTGCAGGCAATATGATTCAGGAGTTAATTTAAAAAGATTCACATTAATAGTTTTTTGACTGTACAGTGTGTGGTCTCAAATCAAGTCAAAGCTCATTTCCACCTGTTAGTTGTAAAGTTGGATTTCCCAGTACATCCTAAAAGAGATAAGGTTTACACACTAATAGGAATGGCTTGTGTTGCATCATCAATGGTTCTACTTCATTTTTAATGCCTTATATGTTACGAAATGGGATAATGAAATTTATGGTTTTATGCTGAGGTTGTAAAATGTGTTTTGTGTGTGCACTCAGTAAAGGTGTCTGGAAAGGTCTGCAGTAAGACCATTATTTTTAGATGAGACTGTTAACAGTGATCATGTAAAGAGGTATTTGTTTGTGAAAATGTTTTGCTCTTTTTAGCTTGCATATAGCACATTAAATATGATTTATATATTGCTTGTATGTTATTGGTTAAGAGGCTTATTATATTATGGACGTTCATTTAAAAAATGCTTTTGGAAATAATTCCTTTTTAAATGGCTTTCATAATCATAAATTTTGTTAGATTTTGTATTTAATGAAGTGAATTTGCATTTGCATATTCAGAGTTCAAATTAGTTTACAGTCTTCGTTTCAATTACAGGTTCTTATTTTTAAGTCTCCTTGTAAGACGAGCTTGGGGCTGTCTCTGAAGTCCTTCCTAGCTGGTTGCTGTGAGAGAAAGGGAGCATTTCAAGGACTTCCATGAGAATGATCTGTTTGCTTGGAATAGTATTGGTTTTAAATTTTGCCAGTGTAAATGGTCTTGCTTTTCTAGTCTTTTAAAGGATTGCTCTCAGCAAAGCACCAGCCACTGCAAACAACGTGCAACAGTGAGGGCTTTAGACTGGGAAAATGGTCCTCTGCTTTGGGAAAGGCACCAGATTACTTCTCTTCCATTGTGAGACATAGACCAATATCTTCATAAATAGATGCCTTTTAAATTATTGCTTGTAAAGAAAGTTAACCCTTAAGTTAACCCTAAATATCTCGTTCTTTTGGTCGTGCTTCCAAATATCTTTTAGGTTGAGATTTTCATAGTGTAGTTTATTCCAGTTCTGTTTGTAGACAGTGCCTTTCTGCCTTTGTAGACAGTATTGACAGTATTAAATCAGCAATTTAGTTGTGTTATATTTGGATATATAATAGCTTAGTTCTGTGGGATATTCAGTGTATTTCAAGCTCACACACAAAGATGTTTCCAATAAATATGAATGTTTTTAAAACACAAATTATTAATCAGATAACATTTAGGCCCAGGTCTGTAATGCATTGGTCTAAACCCTTTCTCCAGACACGTGTGGTTTAATGTAGTGTCAGTAACACCACAACAGTATAAAACAAGATTGGTCTCCCAATGTGTCAAGTGAAGGGTCATTGTCATTGTTATCATCAGACTGCTGCAATAAGGGGATCTGAAGGGCCTACCAAGTGTTTTACAATGCATCCATCTTATCTTGTGGGCCAGGGATTTTATTGAATACTGGAATGCACCGCTGGGGATCTATTGCTTGGATGTCAGCGCAGTCTTGAGTGAGGATCTTCACACAACAACTTCATACATTTGTTACAGAATTTAATAGAGTCAAGTAACATCTTAAACATGTGCCATGAAACATGATAGCCCGGCTGTGCATGTTAGGCATGGTGTTGCGTAATGCTGTCTGCATATTGAGTTTGTCACACAATGTGAATAAAATTTTGAGTGTTGAAAGAATTTGCTTTTTATTTTCCAGACAAGAAGCTTTGGAAGCCCATTACAAAACAGGTATGGCCAAAGCTCTGTGTGCCACGGTACTCAAAAATACATCATGAACATTACACATATTCTGTCTTAATGTTTCCCATTGGCTTTGGTTTTAACCATTGCCTATATTTTTTGGAAAAGACATACACTTTAAATCTACCAAGGGAATTTTGATCGTATAAAATGAACTTCAGTCAACAGCTGACTGTAATTAGTGCATACATGGGCATGTTTGTGTAGTTTTTAAAATGTTTTGCTTTAGCATTTAAGTGGGTTATAGAGGTATTTACACCAACTTTTGAACACTTTCTCTTTTTTCGAAGGAACTGGAGAAGATCCTGTCAGAGACTCCACCTGTTTGGAAAGGATCATCTAAACTGTTCCGAAATCTTCGTGATCAGGGTGAGAGGGTCACAGCTGTTTTTTTTTTTTCTTCATGTGAAAAGTGCCAAGGCACTCCAGGGCAAATCTGCAGAAGGCCCTCCAGTAAAACTGTATTTGTGTTCTGTTTTTTTTTTCTTCTATGGGTATGTTAAGGTACAAAGGCAATATTAGCAGTCTTTAGAGGAGTGACTTGGTTCCTCTCAGATAATGGAGTAAATTTTATGGACTACTTCTGGAGAGTTTCTCCTGGACTGACAATTCACTTGGTGAGACCCAAGAGTGTCCTGTTTGTCTTTTATTTTATTTATAATGTGGCTGCTGGGATTAATATATTTATTAGGAAGATACATCAATTAAAATGTTGATTGGTGATTCATAACTGAATTGATATTTAGGAATACAATCACATATTGCATTTCATTTGGAATCTACATACAGCGTGTAACATGAGGCAGCTTCATCAACAATCCCTTTTCTACCTCAGAATTGAGAAATGGAATCTGTTTCTATACTTTCTGAATAAGTAGAGAAGAGAGTGCATAGTGCCTATGCAATCATATTTCATCAGTCTTTCAGTAGTGTCACTGTATACTTGCGTAATCTCTGGGACGTGAGTGACAGATTCTCCTTAAGATCATTTGTTGGTGGATATCAGCATGATAATGAACTGCATGCTTCATTGTGCTTTTGGTAAGGGGCAATTAGCTCGCAGCACACAATCCCAAAGTAATCCAAAAATAACTTTGCTTTTTGGTGCCTCTTGTTCTTGTGTTTGTGTATTTCTGGAAACGTGCTCTTCTCACAGCAAACTCTCTTGCTGACATCAAAAAAAGCCTGACAATAGACCTGCAATTAAAGCATCTGCTGTCAGCACAACAGCAGCGAGCGTAAGCTCTTGATTTCCCTGTGGTGATATTTATACCCACATCATTTATTTTAATGCATGTTTTGGAAATCTACATTTTAAATAACTGAATTAACCAGCTGTAACTTTCCTTCATTTCAATAACAGGGATTTATCCGGGTGTAAGCGTATAATGTCATGGAAATTGAAAATGCATGAATATGTGAATACGGAAAGATTAAGTACAGCTATCTGGATTTTTAATTTTATTTTGGTATTACATATCTCCTCCACTGGAGTTATTTGGGCCAGGAAAGTTCCATAGGGAAGTGCAGGGAGCTGCAGTCCCCCGGCTCCCTGCTTGTGCCAGAGTCCCTGGGTGTCACCGCGTCCTTGAAGAGCCCATTTCTGCATTTAAAGCACTCCAGCGTAGATGTTTTCTTTCCTCTTTTTTCTGTTGCTTTAACTAAGTGCAAATGCTGGGATTTAGGCTTTTAATCCTGGCGTTAAATGTCGAAGCCCCACCAAAAAAAGGGGATTGGATTGATCTTCGAACAAAGCTGTGCTTTAGAAAATGTACCGGGCTGTTTGAACTCTGCAATGTCGAGACACGTCCCCATGGCTGCCCCTGATCACTGTGGACAGTATGAATTCTAAGAATGGCATTGGATTACATCTCCACGACTGACACTCTGTATGAAGTGTTTCTGTGGAATTCTTTGTATTGTCTGACAACATTTATTTGAGCTTTGGGGTTGGGCATGTGAAGTTTTCTTTCTTTAAGAGTGAAGGTGTGTGGTATTAAGGAAATGCGACTGGAATTTTAAAGATTTTTTTTTTCTCCTGCTTAACGTGAGGGCTGCATTAAGCTCGGCTTTTTAACGGAGCTTCTGCACAAGAAGAGTAAAAAGTATTCCTTTTTCATTCAAACAATGAAGTGAGATTTATGTACAGTGTCAAAATATTGAACCCCTGGCCTCAAGAGCTCAAGAATCAAGCCCACCTTGTGTAGCAACTCTTATAAAAGAAGCAGAAACATAATTCTGGGCGATTGGAAATGCAAGATACATATACATCTGAGAAGAAACTATACTGCCCTATATAGTTCCTATGTTTAGCTGTACATTTCCATATATTACTCCTTTTCCATAAGTGTCTTCTTTTAACCTTCCCTGAAGCAAACGCCATTCCAGACTCTTTCTCCCATAACACTCAGAGCAGTCACCCAGAACTATCTGCGCTCAAGTCGCTATCTTCCCTTGCAAACAAAAGGTAGGGAATGCTTTCAGTGGCTGCAAGACAGCTCTCCTAAGTCTACTGAAATGCTCCCTGACAGTTGCTCTTCCTTTTTTTTTCTGTCGCACAACAAAGGGAGTTGTGGCCCACAAAGACGAACACAAACCTAAATCAGGCATCTCCAATCAGTGACAGATCACTGGAGAATGTTTTACACCTTGTTATCCAAACAGGAGAAGCGCAGCAGGAGCCAGCGGCCGGGTTTAATTTTGTTTGGGTTTGTGTCCAGATAGGTCACTTATGTTGTAAAGTTTCTGTTTGTGTGAAGAGAACACCAACCGTGAATTAAGAGGCACCTTTTTAGATTTTATCAATCCGAAAGAAAGGATTACCAGCTCTCTCAGTGTGTGCGGTATGCCTGGGAAGGCTCGGTAATTCGATTTATCTTTCGAAGTCGGCTTTGAAAATCAGTAAACATTTTAGGCTTGGCTTCAGACATGCTGTCTTTAGTGCTTAAGGGAAAGAGCTTCAGCCTTCTTTGACAGAATGCAGTCTGCATTTAAGTAAATTAATAATGCATTTTAAATGTAACCTTTAGATGATCTTTTGCAGGCATCATCGCTTATACAGAGTATCTTTTCCTACTCTGCATTTTGACAAGTGAGTATGCTTGAACTTTAATCAGAAACATTTTCCTCAGTCAGTGATACACACTAGTCATGAACATGGCTCTGTGCTGTTGGTAACAGTTCACAAAGTATCACCAAGTAGAATAAAATGGTACCTACTACCTCTATATATTGACAAGTTGTTTTTCAGTGCGCATAAGAAACTAAATGAACTACAGAGAAGTGCTGAAACATGAATAGCATTATACCATATTGCAGTAAGTCATTGATGTGTATATATTTTTTTTAAATCTGAAATAAAAAACAGAACTGACATCTGATTTCACTGAGTGGTTTTGTCAAATATCCAGTTACAAATTTCTCTAGGGTGTGAGGGTAAACCCCTTGAATATGACTGCGTGTATTATATTGGTACGTAAGTAAGATCTGGTCCTTTTGCTCTGTGTTTTATCCCTTATGTGCTATCATGCTGTTCCCTTTCCAGAGCCTCATGCTGGCTTTAAAATAGCCTTCAATATGTTCGATGCAGATGGAAATCAAATCGTGGACAAGAGGGAATTTTTGGTGGTAGGTGTTCTGTTGCTTTTTACATGTCCATTGAAATGTCTATTAAATGTTGTATTTGGTGCCACTGTAGTCACGTGAAATTCTGTTCACATTTTCATCTGTCTCAGCTGCAGGAAATATTCCGTAAGAAAAACGAGAAAAAGGAGCGAAAAGGGGACGCTGAGAAATCTGCACTAGTGGTAAGATGAGCTCTGAATGATGTTGAGATCTGCTGCGGTTAAATATCCACATTCCAGTTTGAGAGATGCCTGAATTTAGGAACACTGTGTACTGACATGGCTGTGTCATAATGCAGTCTGTGTAGTTTTGAATGTACTGCGTGTTGTTGTATTAATTAGAGCAGGATTCAGAGGGTACATGGTGGGGAAAGAAACTGAATGATGTGCTGTCAGTGGGTGGAGTGGGTCTATGATAAATGAGTGTTTTGACAGTGACACGTGCATGTCATGGGTATATAATCATTCGAATAACGCAGATTGTGCACAAGAAGCGAGCAATGGAGGAAGGGCTTTCATCTTAGCATGGTGTTTATGGGCAAATTTAAACAAACGGATCCGATCAAGAAGATAAGGAGGATCTTCGATGGTTTTATCACATTAATTATATAGGATAAACCACTCTTAATGCATCACCATTGTGCATGAGTACTGACCTTGAAGTGCTGTTTAAACTAAAATTGCACTGAGCGGATGTTTTTTCCTGTCTAACTAACAGGAAATGCTGTAGTGCAGTAAATTAAGTATGTTAAATTTAGTCAGTGATATACCATTTATCAGTATTAGTGACCGTGCTTTTAAGGCATAATTCTGAAATAAATGATAAATATATCATTTTTGTACTCAGTTTGAAGGTAGATATATGTGTGATACAGTGAATGAGTATGCAAGTTTACTTAAAGTTCCAAGTAACACCAAGTTAACAACAACTAGTCCTTTATACCCCTTTTTTGTGAAATTGAAATAGTCAGGTAGTTGCTTAGGTATTACCCTTTATTACCCTTACAGAAATTCACTTTGTTTATTTTGTAAAATAAGCTTTGTTTGTTCTTATTATCTTTATTTACAATATGTCTAATGGTACTGCAGCTGTCCTATACTCCATTAAGTCCACAAGAGTTCCCATGTCTATCAAGTTGGCAAGCAAGGCTGTGCTTATTTCAGTGCTTTTAACAGTACCCACAAGCATTTACTGTAGCTTTGCATCACACTGTTTTAAATGTTTGCATCATGGAGGAAACCAATGAAACTGGGAGGGATGTGAAACTTCATCCTGTTCGTGTGTAGACCTTTAGGCAAGGAATGAGTGTTAATGTTGTACTTGGTGTGAACTGATAAAAGCTTAACAACTGCCCTGCATGTCCTAACTTGGGTTTTTCTTCTTCCTCTTCTTCTTCATCCTGTTTTCACGCATGTGGTTTTCTGATCTCTGCATCTGTCTATTCCTCTGTGTGTAAGAATGTGCAGCTTTATGGATATCAGGCTTCCCCTGTGAGTAGTGTATGTATCCCATCCTCAGTGCATGAATTTAACCCTTTGTGTGAGCATATTTGTGTGTAAGTCCAAGTACAATTGTTTTGTTGCGTAGTGAGGGGTGTTGTCATATCTGATTCAGGGAATAAATTGTTTAAAGTATGTTAGTATACTATGGCTCCTTTAGTGTAAATAGCTCTCTTCTCAGAAAAGGCTCTGTCCTAGTGTAGATGTAACATTTTTACAGCTCTTCAGTAACACTGAGAGTATTTTAGGCCAGCTGGATTGTGAGACATTCAGCACTACTTTAAAATGTCTAATTAATCAATTTGAGCAATGTTTTGTTTGGTTAAGGATTAATTATATGTTTACATTTGTCACTCTGTTTAGCATTGTGTTTCTACTATTTGTCTGCATGTTCCAGTAGATTTTCCTGTAGCTTACCTGCACAGGACATAAACAGGGGGAAACTTCAATACAGTTCATTCATTAGAGGGTGGAGCAGGGTTTACCTTTTGTGCAGTTTTGAAGAAAAATGATATACAAAATGGAAAATTAAAAACTCATGCTTTTAGGTTTGTAGATAAATTTGATTAACCATAGTGTGATTATTTGTTCAAATTACTGTTTAGTTAAAAACATGAACCTGTATTAGAGCTGTAATCTTTGTGCCCATCAGCACCCAGTGATTGGACCTGTTATTGTATTCACATTTCTCCCAAAATTTCCTCTGACAAGCAGGAGGCAATGGCCTTTTGGTGTTTATTGTTTAATGTTTGGATAAAGTCAAACTCCCAGGGCTCCATCATGCTTCAGTTCCAGAGGGGGAGGACAATGCTGCCTTAATGGGATTCAGTCAAACAAAGTCTAAAACATATGGCCATTGTCTGAAAGGGAGCAGGATTGTCCTAACAGTAGAACAGATGATTTATGTTGCTTGTCTTCTGTCAGGTAGAGTCCTTTGAGGCATGGTCGACCAAATTCAACTTAAAAGGCCCAGAGCCAAGGAATGACACAGTTCTGCTCAGACCCCCATGTTTTATTTTTACAGTTACTTGAAAAGTGGTATTTGGGCTCGGGTTACCTTGTGTGATGTTTCCACCATGGTGAGCATGATGCCAGTGAACGAGACTAACCCTTCAGGAATTAGTCTGTTTCAGCTGAGATGTGAGCAGGGCAGGGCAGAAAAATCAGCCCTTTTTATTTATTTATTATTTTTTCTTGTATGATTTTTGGAGCAGTGCATTAAATTCTCAGGTCTGTACCATATTATTCAAGGTACATATACAGCAGTGCCTCACAGGGCAGAACAACTAGAGAGGGAAAGGTGGATCTTTTCATGCTTGCATGATCAGAGTACCTCTTCTGAACTGCGGTTGGGCTTTCCCCGTATATAATAATTACAAACGTATAGCTTTTATGGGGCTGGATAGGAATATCAGAGTGCATTAAAGGCCGTTCTCTTAATTAGCTGTGGGATCATGTCGTAAATCTGTCTCTGCCGAGAGTTATGAAGCGCTGAGGAAGAGTGCTGTTTTATCAGGTGTCTCAGCTTTCAGATTCTCCTGCAAGGCATGAAAGATGAAAAAAAGGGAAAGATAAATAAATATTATCAAATGAAGCAAGACACGTGCATAAAAAACATGTCAAGGGACCTGCCCCTCGCTGCCTGGCCACTGTTGATATTCCTTGTGTGTGAGGCGATGTTGAGACATGAGAGCGGTTTCTCTGTTTAAAGGCCTCGCAGCAGCGGGCCAAAAAAAATGTTCAACACAAAAACATGCTAAAGAAACCAACAACAGATGAGTGTGGCTTACCTTCTGGGTGTGGACAAGAGTCATTTCCTTGACGCTATAGCAGAACGTATTCAGATACATAATTTACCCATAGCACTTTATAAACACTGTTGGACAATTAAAGGAAATTAGTTGAAGTCATTTGTACTATTAGCTGCCACTATGTAGTTCAACAGATGTGCTTTTTAGGGGAAGTCTATAGCATATTATAGGGGATTGGTCTTCCTGAATAGGGAACTAACCAGAGCTACCTGAAACAAATGGGCTCATTCATTATTAAAAAAAATCCTTACACTTCAGTAAATTAATTAAATGAAAGAATCACAGAAAGAAAATTAATAACCCCCATTGCTGTGTCTACTCCTGGTTCCAGGCAACAGATGGGTTTCTTATTTCCTTATGCATTCTGTATGTGTAGTGACATAGTTACCCTGGCGTGGTAATCGCTCAGCTCCGTGCCCACTGGATCTCGTGACGTGTGGTGAGGTGCAGCTGTCTCTCCGCCGCATTTGACTGAATTCCACACTGAAGGCTGCATGCTCAATTGCAGAGGTTTCCCTTTGCATCTTGATGGAGTCTTTCTTACAGCTGTGTTTGGCAAATACGTGGTTATCATCTCACGCAGGGGGGGCCCTCTCGCTGCTCTCCTTTGACTGACTGGTAGCGCTTGTTGCTGTTTTTGCACTCTTGTCATCAAGGGTGAGTTCAGCAGTTCAGCTCATTCTCCTGCTCTAGTCCAGGCCTCAGATTGTGAACAATATCCAGAGCATATTCAGTATCGCAGAGTAGCCCATGTGCCATTCCTGCTTGTGCTGCTCCATCCATCTCTGTATTGGCAATTATAATATTGTGCTTTCTGTCATCTTTCCATTTTATTTGCAATGGTTTGGCATCAGCTTTTGATAATGAATGTAGAGCAACATTTTTTGAAAATGAACATTTTTTTTCAGTTTTTGCAAATGAACATAGATTAGTTATGATGAAAAGTAATACTGATCAAATGTATCATAAACTGTCAGTCTGTCTATCTATGTATCTATCTATGTATCTGTCTGTCTGTCTATCTATCTATCTATCTATCTGTTGATATACCTATATATCTGTAGATCTATCTATCAGTATCTCTTTAGTGCCTCTATTATTAGTGTAATACCTCATATTAGTGCATTTTGACATGACACATTTATCTTTTCCAAGTGTTTTTTTAACTTCACTTTCCTCTAATAGCTGTGCCTCTCAAACCTACAGGTTCTAAAAAAAGAGTCTCAGGATGTTGTGCCCAGAAGCTACTGGGATGTTCTGAGACGCAGCACGAGTCAAGCTCTCTTTTCAGACCTGGCAGAGGTAGCTTGGCCCTCTGTCTGGTCCCCTCCTCCCCCCTCCTCCCTCAGTAGTTTATTTCATGATGTCTGCCACCCATTCCTCTTCACCCCAGTGTTCCCTGTTATGTCTGTGGATATCACCCAACCCCAGTGTTTTTATGTTTTTAGACAGAATCTGATTATGTGAAAAAAATAGTAATACTTCACGTCACGTATTTGTTTTATGTTGAGTCAGACTTTCTGTTTTTGTGGGATTCCATTGCTGTCCTGTCTACTTTGATAGCAAAGTGACAGACTGTGTAGACAGGAAAACACACAGGATGTTGGGTAATGTTGTGGAGTTCCCAGGTGAAGAGGAATCTCACTTTTCATCCAGAGGACTCAACACAGGAGTAGCTATTGCAAAAATAGCATAGCATCCGTAACAATTGTTTATATTTGGTAACGCTTGGTTTGAAACTTAGTCTAAGCTACTTATAAATTCTGCGATTTTAACAATGTTAGCCAAGACTTTTTTTTCCTGATTTCCCACGTAGATTTACAGTATTGTATGATTTACAGTTGGCAATATTGTAGTAAAAAGAATAAAACGACCTTCATTTTTTCATATATTGAGCCTAAAATTACCTAATTTGTACTGATATTTATTTCCTTTCTGCTTACATCTGTGAACCTCTTTCACTATCTTATGTTTTATGAGAACAGCCAATGGAGCAATGCGACTTTAGAATAGAGGTATGGAAAGTGCATGGTTCCCATCAGCCTGAATGCATTGAACCCATAGGAGAGGACTCGTATTTGACAGTACAGTTTAGTATGAGTGACTTCTCTACAGCCAAAAGTGAATGGTCTTCAGTCACAGTTTTCTATCACTGAAGATTATCCATTAACTTGTTAAAGTGGTGAAAACACCTTTTTCTGAGCCGCCTGATATCTTTCTAAAGGATTAAGGCTGTATTTAGTGACGGATTACATGCCAATGGTAAATAAACAGTGTAATCCCTTAAATTTCAGACGGCTATGGATCACTTATAAATGCTATTGCTTTCGTTTTCACCCCCACGGGAATTTACGCAAGGTTTTGAACCAAGATCCAATCAAACAGACAGGTTTTTGACCACACCGGCCCCACCTCCATATGTGTGTCTGGATTGCCAATATTGTGGTCGGCAGTTGGGTCAAAATTGTTACTGAACATGGCTCTGCCAGAGTGACAGAAACCTCTTCTCTCAGTTATCCTGCTGCAATGGAAAAATCCATTACTTAAAACACACAATGAAGACAAAGCATGTGAAACGGACACAAAGTCTGTAATATGCAGAAAAAGATGGAACGTGCTCCCATGCAGTGTATTTATCGTCTTTTCCATCTCATTGTCAGAGCATGGGGTGTAAATATCGTGGCTTTGCGTTTACCGTCTGTAACACTTGCATCGTGTGCATGTTTTGGTTTTTCTTTGGATGTGTATTTGTGTGTTGGCCATGGATGGTAGCACCCATGCATCTGTATGTGTCATGAATACATCTCTTAATGCATATGTGTCATGGCTTTCAGCCCACCCATGTCTTACCCTTCACTGTGAGGAGTAGAATAGCAGAACTGAACTCACGGAGGTGTGGGTTTTCCTCCACAGCGTGCTGATGAGAACATGACGACAGATACAACACTGTTGGTGCATTTCTTTGGGAAGAAAGGGAAAGCTGAGCTAACGTTTGATGACTTTTACAAGTAAGCTGTCATAATGCCATTGTGTCAAAAAAGCTCCATTTTAACAGTGGTTCTTTGCGTGAGAGTGTCAGAGTTCCATAATGCCCTCTTCGAACGGAGGTTGTTTTCTGTGTCTGCCTTACAGAAAATATTCTAACTTTTGATTCCTGAAAGATCAGGCTCTTTCTCAAAAGAATTTCATTTCAATGGGCCAAGACTGAAAAATGAGTCATCTGCCAAATTCACAGCAGTTGTCTCCTCGTGTTACTTGTCAAGAGGTTCGGGCTGTGTCTGAGCTAGTGGTGGCATCTCCAATCAGCAGTGCCTCTCTCCCCACTGCCTGGCAGATTCATGGACAACCTGCAGACAGAGGTCCTTGAGATTGAGTTCCTCGCCTACTCCAAGGGGATGACCACCATCAGCGAGGAGGACTTTGCTCGCATCCTGCTACGCTACACCAACGTGGAGAACATCGGCAGCTATCTGGAGAATGTCCGACAGAGCATGCCAGACGAGAAGGTATTCCCTTTCCTTTTGTCATCTCTCCCTGACCCTCCCGGTTCACCGACACGTCTCCTGCTATGCACTCTGCACTTCATTGCAGAGTTGGTCCTCTATTGGAGTATTGCTTTTCAAGATGTGGCAAATGCATTTGATACCTTTTATGGACCACCATAAATGTCAAACAGTGCTGGCGTTGATTATCAATGTCCAGTCGTATAATGACTACTAGACACAGGCAGCATACATATATATTTTTCATCTTTTCATGATTAGGATGTAATTTTTTTGCAGTTTCGGTACATAACTGAATGTCTTGTGTGTAGTAAATTATCTCTACTTTGCTGTAATACTTTGGAAACGTGGATAGTTGTTATGTTTTTATATAACTGACTGCTGTGTTCATGCTTTCAGTATCCTTTTCTTTTACACACAGTAAAAGTCAGGGGTTTATCTGTAAAGAGACAGCCATGTTTTTTCCCCACTTAACGTTGACCTTTGCATAAAGAGTGCTACCAGCTTTTCAGCTGTTCGAGGAGGCTGTTGGTAGATCGGCATTGATAATTAAGTGGGTCTTATCATTAGGTTAAGAGATATTTTTATAGAGTCCACCTGGCAAAAACAGCAAAGCTTCACATATAACTCATTAGTTCATTTGTATTGTGCTGGATGTCGGCTGTCGGAAGGAGCTGTGAGCTGAAGGGGAATCTAGTGCTGCAGAAATGCATGAGTGAAAATCAATAGGGCTGATGGTAGAGTAATCGTTTGCCCACGAGATGTTTTGGATACATCCCCTTTGTTTGTGTTTATGCAAGTATCAGGTTAATCTGCTTTAGAAAAGACTGCAAACAGGCCGACCTTTTCCAAATGGCTACAATTTCGCGGTGTTGACAGCTCAACTTGTACATACCAGAAAACACTATGTATACTCTGGCTGTTTGGTTAAGGTCTTTTCTGTCTTTTGAGCTGTTATCTTCAAGGTCCCACAGACACCATAAGCTTCCTCTGATGTGGAGAGTTAAGTGTGGAACAGATTGTGTGTCAGGTAAAGGGCCACATTAACCCGGTTTGTTTGTTCCACTGTTTGGACATCCTTCGGAAATTCATTCTTCTGTGTGATTTTTGCAATGAATCAATCTTTGGTTTTAATGGCATACAAATAACCCGTGAGCAGATTAACTAAAAACAAGTAAAAATCCAATAAAATAAGAAATTTGTGTTTCATAATAGCACACACACACATACATATATTATTTTAATAATCATCTTCCATGTATACAATCACCTCTCTTCAGTAATGATTAGTTCTGTTGTTTTTTCATGGTAGGAAACCTGACTCATCAGCATGGTTTTTAATTCATTTTTATCTGATGTTTAATGGTCAAAAAATGAGTTTTAATTACCCTCTCTGGTCTAAGTCCAAAAGTATTCTAATAAAGTCAGCAGTGTAACACAGCCTCTTAAGAGTCCGGTCCGAGGGCTTTCATCAGTAAATCTTTAATATGCTGTCAGAAGGCTCACTGAATGAGCCTTGTTTGTGATCAGGGCAGTAATCTTGTAATGTGGCAGAACAGCAACAGTGCTCTGTATTCAGAGAACAAATTGATTATCCTGTTTTTGTTTTGTTGTGGTTGTGCTTCTGTTTTCCTTTTTCTGCAGTGGCCTGGATGAAGCAAAAGGAGTATGTATGACCTCATCTGATGTAGAGCCCTGTGGCAGTGTACATTCACAAAAGTGGCTTTATGAGCAGAAGCATCACCATTGTGCCAGTACTACCCATGTGGTTTCAGGTTGTGTACTTTTGTTGGCTTGATTTGATATTAGAGCTCCTTATTTATGCATGTCTGTGTTTTGTTTCTCCCACAGGGGATCACTTTTGATGAGTTCAGGTCCTTCTTCCAGTTCCTGAACAATTTGGAGGATTTTGCAATTGCAATGCAGATGTACACCTTTGCAAACCGTTCAATAGGACAAGGTTTGTTTTCCTCACCTATGTTGTTCATTGCATTTCCAGTTATTACATGCCTTCAAATGTATTTTTCCCCCACAAACGCATACCTGCTAATAATTCAGTACCACAAACAATCAATAAAATGAAAAATAATGTTAAGGATAAAAGAGACAACAATATAAAACATTTATATAAAAGTCTGTACTTCATTAAATGGAAAATAGATATCAATATTTAATATTAAAAAAGGATTAGAAGAGAAAGGGCTAATGGAAATATATTAGAGCAAAGACAATATATGTTTTAAATGTGCATATTCCAGACCTCTGACCAATCACTGTAAACTCAAGGCAGGTTGCTTTAGTTTATTTCTTACCTCTCTAAAGTCTTGGTGCGTTCATGTACCACAGGGTTGTCTGCCATTACATTACGTTTCTGTTGTGCCTGATTGTGTCTGCATGCTGTTATGTGTGGTGAATGCTCTCCACTGCCCCCCTTTGATAGCTGTGGCCCTATTCCTTCCCGTGTAGACGAGTTTGCGCGTGCAGTTTACGTGGCTACAGGACTGAAGCTCTCACGACACCTGGTGAACACGGTCTTCAAGATCTTCGACGTGGACCACGACGACCAGCTGAGCTACAAGGAGTTCATCGGCATCATGCGGGACCGTCTTCACCGGGGCTCAAGGGTAAGAGCGGGGCCTTGGTCAGCACACCACACCAGGGTTGTGTAAACATCTTATCTCCCTTTTACGATGGTGAAGGTGACAGAAGGGGTGTTAACTAGCCTGAGAAAGAGACGGCGGTGTGGTGGGGAAATCGGATGGCTCAGAAGCTGAGCTGATGACAGGAACAGTAGCTCTGTCCAGCACCATCAGATTGACACTGCTTTATCTGCTACCCACTTTGTTAATGGTTAACCTCTCAAGACAGCTAAATCATGCAGTGTGTGGACCCTCACAGAAGTTAGAAGTGGTGGTCAAGGAGTAAGATCATGGGGGAGGCACTTTGAAGCTAAGCATTTATTTTTTGATTGCTAGTTACATTATGCTAAAAAGCCAACATTTTACATTTAATTGTTCTGTTCTAATCTAAATTTTTTATTTAAGCTATACATTTTAAGCATCCAGTCTATACAAAATTTCAAAACATTCTAAAGTGAACATTCTTGCATTTAACCCCACACCGGTCAAAAGAAAATTCTGTGGTATAATGTGTTAAAAGCAGAATGGAGAGAGGTTATGGGACTGAGGAGATGAGTTACTGAGGTGACTCTATCCAAAGTGTAATACTACCACCTAGTGGAAGATAAAATTTGGACACTGTATTAATTTCTTACCCACTCTCCTTTTTACCTTGTAAAAATAAATCAGGACCTTTCCTCTCAGGTTTGTTCTTCTTTTTTTTTTAATCTCATCATGAAATAAACCATGTACTCCCTTTTCTGGATATTCAGAAAAAAATATTTTCTTTGCTGTGAAATATTAGCTTTTAAAAGGGCATATTTACACTGTTTTAATCATAAATTATTTTACCAGCTTATAATGCTTTGAGACATACCCTAAATCTTTTTGTTTAATCAATGTGATGAAGTATTCTTTTTCAGTGTGATGAAATAGACTCTCTCTCTCACAGAGGTACAGAACAGAGGAAAGGTTCACTACCTTCAGAGCCTGTCTGAAGAAGGAGCTCTCAAGCAGATAAGTATGTTCTCATAAAAGCCTCTACCTGACTGAGTACATTATGAGCAAACACTGGGCTCAGTGCCCCACAGCTACAATTCATATCTACTCACTCCCCCCTCAGCCACTCTCATTTTTTAAATCAGAAAATCAGTGTGAACGCCCAGGATGCAGGGTTTTATTATTGCACAGTTGAGCTAGCTGTAAGAAAGATTTATGTAGGTTTTTGTGTGATCTCAACTGTTCAGAACAGATTGAAGAAATGATGTTCTAAATATAGTATATGAACAGCCTTTATTTCAAGAAAATGTTGTCTTAACTTATTTTCCTTTTATTATTTTTCATCTAATATGATCTTATTTGAGGGTGACTGCACCAAGCACAAAGGTATTTCAGTTTAAAATATGCAGTTGGAGGCCCATGCTCCTTTCCCTCAGCGTTGAGTTTCACTGTAATATTAACACACGATCAACTGATACCAGATACCAGCTTAACTCTGCTTCCATGGCAGTGGCCACTGCTGTTGAAAGTGGTATGCATGTTTACTGAGACCTCGACACACTCAGATGAGGCCTCACCAGCATATCATCATGAGAGAAAACAGTAGGCCCACTCACTGGAGAATGCCTGTGTTACCCCAAGATCTTCTGGCTCTGTGTGACTTAGAATGTGACTTCTGTGTATCTGGTGTCTACCATCAGTCCATTCCGTTAATAGCCACTGAGAAGAGCCGAGTAAATTTTTATATAATGTCTGCACTATGCTAAAATAGTGCAGTAATGACATTTAGTTGTAGAATGTATACCCACCTCTCTTGCTCTCCAAGTGTTTGTGTAGAATAAACTACATGGACTAAGAAACCTATAACGGGAATTGTATTAATGGACTTTCTGGGGACCTGTGATTCTGCCATTAAGTGTAGAGTTGGAGCCCCTCCAAGCAGACCAAAAGTCACATGATTCAGTATTCCTGTAATACAGAACATCAAGATGTAATTTACAGAAAATGCAATATATCATTAAATAAATTCTTTGTCTAGCAACAAAAAGTTTTGATTTTATTACAAAAATTTTAATACAAAAACAAATAGGAATACTAATAGCTTTGTGTCCTTTACTATTTACGTAATCATCACTTTTTCCCTTCTCTGCTATTACCAGGTGAATGGTCTGTTCAGCATTTACCTGGGAGTCCAATCTGGGAATCACCTGTAGAAGTGTAGAAGAGAGTGGTGAATTGATTTCTGCTGTGATGTTGAAGAAGTGAAAATCCAGAAGCAGCCATCCCATTGTCTCATGATGCAGTCTCCTCAGTCTCTTCACTGTGGATCCACAGACTTAACAGTCTCTCAGCCTAACCTTCACTGAAACATTGAGGTTCACTGGCTCCTGATGGTACATGAAACATCTCAGACTGCGCCTGCACATACACACACACACACACACACACACACACACACACACACACACACACACTCACTTGCACACAAGCACATGCACACATAAACGCACACACATACACCCTAAATTATCAAATTAATATTTATCTGTAGGGCTCCATACAATAAAGAAAAAAAAATTTTCTCCTAAAATGCAGGCACAAAAGTCCTGATATCAAACACCAAAACAGTTTTTTTTTCCTCTAAGCCCCTGTACAAATGCCAAATACAGTATATGGTGTAATTTTGGGAAACAAGTGTTAACAACAAATCTATGTGCAGTAGTCTTAATAGCAGCCATTTTGGTAGGATAAATATAGTACTGGCTATGATCACAAAAGAAAAAAAAAACTTTTCGCATGAGGATCTACTTTATGTCATATGCTGAACCATCAAAAGAATAATTCTCATTCGTTTTGTAGCCATAATATTACTTGTGTATTCATTTCAATCAAGAAGGTCTCATGTAGCACCAGTTTTGTTTCCATACCTGTCTACTTGTACTGTGAACAAGATCAAATTTGATGCAGTAGAAAGGTTAGAGATGCTGAATTACCACAACATTTGGTGTGATTATGTACCTGCAGGAACAATTAGCTAGGTTCAACTTTGACAGAGTTGTCATTCCTCTGTTCCTGCTAATGCTACTTTAGTCATTGTTTATGCATTATTATTAATTTGGTGCATTTCTGTTTATGTCTTGTTTCTATGTGAAGAGGCCAAACCTGTTTTTATGCTTGCCTTGTTCAAGCTCTGTTTCCACTCCACAGTGGTGCAGCATTGTTCACTCTGATTGCCCGCAGTTCTAAGCCTGATAATCTGTCTATACAGTGAACGCATTGCTAACATACTTTCACCACACCAGGCTACTACTAAACACACATATCATCTTACCCAGAGACAAAAGCACTGCTCAGAGTGTGGTATTTATGTCAAACCTGAGTCTTACCTATCATTGCATTAACACATCATTGCATTGGATCGTCACTTTCACTTTTATAATGATATGCCTCTTGACATTCAGCCAGTATTCTGAACATTTCTCATGCCAAAGGAGAGACTGAAGAAATACTTTTAATTATTTTACTCTACTTACTCTATTTAAATTACTTTAAATGATTTAAGTTTTAAAAGAATATGTTCTTATCATAAACATTGATTGGATTAGTGTATTTATGTTGGTTTTCCAATTTTGGTCTTACTGCTCGTGTGTTTTGTCAGTTGTGAATAGTTTTAGAAAAGTGCGCTGATAAAGGTGATCAAGAGAATGGTCTGAAGAGTATTGTTCAGTGCTTACAAAGCCTTTTTATAGGCCCTGGGTCTCGGCTGGTCCTTCCCATGGAGGATGACCTGCAGCACAGCCTGCTGTGTACTGTATTTTGCCTGTGCTGATACAGTCAGTAAAGGTCAATGCATTGCCAAGTCTGCAGGATAGGTAGAAATGTAGAAACGGGATCCTTCTGAATATGGCAGTGGCCTTCAGTGGGCAACAAATAGGGCACATATAGAACTTACCTTTACCGATTGTAATCTAGAGCCTGTGCTTGATGGTTTTGTACCGTTAACAGGAATCACATTTGAAATAAGGATTGTCTTTTAGCAGCTGATCCCTTTAACCTGATATATATATATATATATATTGTGGTAGCTCTGCCTTGGTGCCCTTACCATGCAAATACCTATATTTGGATATAGGTACGCTGAAATAAAAATGGGTACCTGTTAGAAACCAACCTCTCATCCTATTTGTAGCTCACCATTTACCAGTGGAATATGGTTATTCTTAACTCAACAATTCTTTCACAGTTCCTATTTTTTTGATCTGTGCTAAGTTTACATTATTCATGATATGATTCATCTTTTTATTAATGTCAGTGCTTTTTGGCATGTATTGAAATTACCTGTTGGTGATAACCATGTTCTTATATTAATAGAGAGTCTTTACAGAAATATTTTAGTAGCTCCTGTTTTGAAACCATTTGGGCACAGAGTGTGAGAAGAAATGTTGCCCTACGTAATGTAATGTGTGTAATGATAAATGCATCAGTAAATTATTTTGAAATCAAGAAAGACTCAATTTTTTGTATATTCAGCTTGCCTCAAACATGGGAAATAACTACTGCTGCTAGGTATCCGGTCTCCATTGTGCTGTAAAATATAAATTCTGTCACATTAGAAGGCTGGAATTGGAATGGAAAGACAGATTGCTTGAGCAACCAGTATGATTGCAGCGAACAAAGGGAGAATTTACACATGGTACATGTTTTCTTTCCTTGGGGTTTTTCAAACTGTCAGCACACTTCTGGGCACCTCGACAACATTTAAATGATATCATTAATTAATTGTTCATTGACTTTGTTACTACAGAGGCGTGCTTAAGAAAATTGATTTCCATTGAATTGCCTCTTCTAATTTGCCTATATTCACCAAGTATCACTAGATTTCATTTTTCATGAATGGACAACCCATCTACTAACTAACTGATTGCTTATCCGACATTTTTGGTTGGAGCAGTATTTCAGAGTGTGCTTGTGTGAATAATGATGTACTCTGCACAATGATCATCATGAATTTATCAGAACTGATGTATCTACAAAACGTCTACTCCGAAAAGTTTAGTTTGATCCAAACTACATGCAACTCTGAAGCCATTGCAGACTCACATTGTTCCTGATAAATGAACTGTGTTGCTATACAGACGACTGATTAACATGCTAGGACACCTGCTTTTTAATTCATGTTCTTTAAGTGTCCATGAATGCGGCGTAATTATTTCGCGTATGCAGTAGAGTTGTAGTTAACTAAAGCCAGGGCGCACACGCATGTAAAGTGGAGCTGGACAGCAAGGCTTTGGTATGAAAGCGACAGCAACTCACGAACGTCATGGCAACTTGGTGAGAAGGGGTGGTGCGGCTGTTTTTGCACCGCAAACACTATTGCCAGGCGAGTTGTAGTAAGAGGCTGCGGACAGAGGAGGGGAAGCTCACCAACGAATGCACTACGCGCCGCTACTCCCTGGACGCGGCTTGCCAGCACCCATGCAGTGACAGAAAGGGAGAAAAAAACTTCTGTTTTAGCTCATTTTATGGTGTCTAAATAGAAGATGGCGCCGTCGGGCTCGGGCAGTATCAAAAGAAGCTGTCAGAGAGTTTTATATTGGATCCCGGTCGTTTTTATTACCATCATAGTGGCTTGGTCCTACTACGCCTATGTTGTTCAGCTCTGCATAGGTAAGGCTAATACCATACAGAAGTCACGTTGTTCGGTCCGCATATGATGGAATAGCGTGGAATGCCGCGAGTAGTCTACAATTTTCCTCTTATACCATTTAACTGGCGTTTAGTTTCTGTATGTATATTATTCGGCATGAAGAAGGAAATGTTCATGGATCTGAATTTGGTGAAACTAGTATGGCTTTTAGCATTACGGTATTTGTTGACGGTGATCACTAATTGTGTTTGTCGTTTGTAACATAGCGTAGTAATGAAGTCAGCATCCTAGGGAATACGAATGCATGTATATCCTATTCGGGGAATTATGTCAGTGAATTCGGTGAAAGGTTCCGGAAAGCCGTAAAACAGAAATGTTGAGTCATAGCAATACTACTCGTGTAAACAAGTTGCAAAGCTTTTAAACTGATGTTTCGAAGAATGCAGATGCGTTCACAGTCAAACCATGCAGCCGTAAATAGAGAACACTCTATGCTGTTGATTTCGTGGCATTCTATGTGTCTCACTAGATTTTTTCCAGGTAATGGTATGTTTTATTTTCAGGTCAAGCTTGTTCTATGATGTTCATGATAAACCATTCCTGAGGAAAAAAGAAGTATTAGCACTAAACCAATTAAGTGCACATATAAAATATTCATGCAGTCATAATGCATACTCGGTTGCTGTGACATTTTTATTATTTTGAAATATGGTCTTTTCCTCCACATGTACTACTTGTAAGGTCATGCGTTTCCCATTTTCTTCAGATTCTGTTCTGTCTACAATGGAACATGCATAACTAAATAATTTAGCTACCTCTGCTGATAGTGTATACATATTTTATTTGTAAAATGTATTTTAGCTATTTTTAAAAAAAATTTTGCTCAGTAGATGAGTATTGTTTTGAGTTTTTAACTGAACTTTTAGATAACGATCTTTAGTTGAGGTTGTTTTAAGAAGTGAGAGTGAAGCTATACACATGGGGTGCTTGGTTACTGTCAAGATTTTTTGTTTGGATGGAAACTGACAAAATAGCAGGAGTGTGTATTTGATTACCTGCTTATTTTTCCGGGACATTTTCTGCCAGTTAATGACTAATTTTGCCAGCCCGAAGCCCAAGAGTCAGCCACAGCATGCACCTGACAGCCATCCATTCCATCCTGTCAGAGATGTTCAACATGCTGATGGACTGCAGAATGTCTGGGTAATAAAGTTCAGTGAAGGGGTATCATTGGAATTTTGTGGCTTTGGCTCTTCAGACACCTGCCCAATGTTTTGTGCTGAATCCGCTGTTGATGTGCTGCTTGTGGTTCTGTACCTGTGGTTAAAGAGGATATTTCGCACTGCTCCACATTTCAGTGCAGGGAAGCCCTAGAGGTAATTGGAAGAGGCATGTCCGATCGAATTCATCTTGTGTTACATAGCAGTTAAACTCTTCCTTTATTACGGTTTGTGCGGTGTCTTTTGAAAAGTTCTGACGCAAATGACAGGTCAGTATCCTCCATCAGGTTTTTAACCACGACTAATTAGTATAATTTATGAATGTCAGACTAAAGCACATGTCTCTCTGCAAATGAAGATTAGTGTCTCTCTGTGAACAAGTTTTTGTTGTGTTGCACTTGCATCATCATAGTAACAGTAGATATGTAGGCATTCAGAAATGGATGAAATTCTTTGTACAGTGAATGGGGCCCACACACCCCTGGATAGTTGTAGACTTCATTGACAAACTGCTCTCCCCCATTGCAGTATCTTCTCTCAATTTTACAGATTGGTGCTTCTTTAAAAATATGTGTACACTGCTGTGGATGACTCCACAGTTACTGCAGCATTATTTTTCACAAAAGACATGTAGGTGCATCTTCGATTAACCGCAGTGTTACAGTGTCACACAAAGTTTTGTGCTTTTAATTGCTTTTTTTCTTGCCGTAGATCAGAGATATTCAGACAGTCACAGTGGGCCTTGGTGGTAGAAGGACGTTGATTGAGGCAGCCATTTGAAAGATGATTTAGTTGAACCAGTTTTGGTTGCTTTTCTGGTTCTGGGGATTTGTGTGATTTAAAGAGCTGCAAAACCTGCAAAATTGTGTCCGTGTAGGACTGAAGGGGAGATTTTTTTTTGTGTTTTCTGAAAATGTAAACTATGTACCAAGGCCAGAAGCTAGTTAAATGAAAAGAACTATGATCATGGCCAACAATGAAATCAGTTGTAATATTGAATTTTGAGAGCATCTCAGCCTGAAGCAAACTCTTATGGATAGAGAAGCACAGTTTGGGCTCTCTCACTGTTGTCCACCGAGAATCCACTAGAGCTATAATGGGAATGCCTCCCAGCCTTTATAGTATTTCTGTAGAACATGGCTGTAGGTAATCACATGAGAGCTTTTTGAATGAATACTTTTATAATGTTTCTTTTGTGACAGTGGCATGTTAAATGGATTATTTATGTGGCCTCCACTTATGTTTGTCCACCCATTTCATGACAGATGGCAGATGCTATTTTAGAAGTTACAAAATATAAACAAATCAAGCAAATTATGTCACATTTGAATAAAATTAAAATATTTGTTAAAACTGGGGAAAAACAGAGGATTTGTTGGCCTATATTACAAATAGACAAATTGAACATATAATTTTTACTACAAAAGAAAAAGGACAGGGTTGTCCAGCAATCCACATTTTATAAATGGCTGTTGCTCCTTGTGGCCCCAGATTGCCCAGAGAGCTATCTGAATCAACTCCAGAAATGAAATGTGTGAGCACTGCAGGCCTTTAACCTGACAGATAGATCGATACTGCAATCTCATCGAGTTAAATCTTAACTGAGAAATAATTGCACACATCTTTTCTTATTAGATGCCCAAATGATAGTCATAAAAATGTAAATATAAACATCTTCATCATCTATAGATAACATGGGTAAACAGAAATGTACATACTGTGAATGATGTGTAAATCAGTTCTGGCATGATTTCTTTTCTCTGTCTAAGCCAAAACTGTTCTAATGTTACTTACTTTACCGTTGGGAGAATGTGGCTAAATTTCTGAAAGCTTTGTTGCTGTTCTGTATTACTTCAACCATAAATGTACATGCTTTGTCTCTGAAAGTATTTCCGCAGGCCCCTTGGAGCCTTTTCAATGCAAGTTGAAATGCCACAAATGCTCTGTATTACACGATAGAATTTTGTGCTTTATTCTTGAAAAATGTAGTTGTTAAAATAGAGGAAGACAACATGTAACCAGGTCATTTCACACAGACCCAGATGAGGTATTTCTATCAACAGCAAGGTCCACAAAAGAGAATCAAAGCCTGGCAAATAAACTACAAAGATGCTGTGGAAGCCCTCATAGTCTGTTATGGAGAACATAGTGAAGTAAGTATACACAGGACCGGTGCCACTATGTGGCCACAGCATTCTGGGAAAATAAGACCACTTGTGTCTGTTTACCCTCCTCTGACAGCTACAGTATCAGAAACTAAAACGTATCCTTTTTTAACTTATTTGATCTGACTGTCTATTTTAGTGGGTGACATTAATGCTAACATGCTGCTCCTACTTTCAGATTTCTGAAATTGCTTTTTTGAGCAGTCAGTGGTCTAAATGATGGTATTCATCTCGAGTATGATGAGAAGCACATAAGAGATTGTGGAGGAATATGCCCAAAGGGCACTGCACCAGAGCTGTTTCAGAAGTGTCAGAGGCTGTAGAACTCACTGCTCTCACTGCAGGATGCTGGATTACTCTACAGTCTCCATTTGGCTGCAGCCAGACTGTGTCAGTAAACATTCTTTCTCTTATTTTTGTCTGAAGCTGACAAGCCCAACTTTAAATAGTGACCATAGTTTCCAAAGGTTAAGAATCTGAAAGATCCCTGCTTGTGTTGTCCCAGAGCCCATGGATCACCCACACATTACCCGCTAAGCGTAAGTCTGCAATAAATTCTTTCTTACAATCTTAGTACTGTTGTAGAGGCCATGAGAATAAAAAGAATTGTTGTACTTCCAAACATACTGTACAGTGGATGTTTTATTTTGTACTGTACATCATTTCAGAATTTCAATTTCATCTCATTTGTCCAGCTGTTGGAGAGCTTCCCCTTTACTCAAGAGATTCTTATTAATCTGCCACTCTACCACTGTGTTAAGATTGCTAGGAGGGCAATTTGATTAAAATATTGAGCTGGGATTAAATTCAGCATTAAGTCCAACTACATAATTTAGCAAAGGGTTCAGATACTAAGTAAATGGTGTTTTCCTCAATCAGTCATCTTATATTCTGTAACCAGCCCCACAACACTGTACATTCCTATCTTCCGGTAGTTACATACTCTACTTGTATGCAAGTGTGGTTCGTGCAGTGGTAACTCAATAGCATTTTTGCTGCTGTGTCTTTGGATTCATCCACTCCATCTTGATCAGCTCCTTTTTCCAGCCTCACCTGGCAAAAGAGCAATTGCTACTCTGCACTGTCACATTGATGTGAGTTTTGCTTGCTTTGTATTGGTGTGTTTCATTCCAAGGTGTTCAAAAGTGGGTATCTTTCTGCTTCTTAATATGACTTAACAGCAGTTAGAAGCACTTCTCTAACTCGTTAAACCTTTTTTTCCAAAGAATCAGTTCTTGTGTGTTTTCATTTACCTGTAACTGTAATAGGGTGTTTTTTAGGTTTTGCAGTCATCTAATTGAAAGCAGTCTGGCTATTAATTCACACTGCAGTGTAATAAATGAGCTCTCAGCGCAAGTCTGTGAAGCATATAATGATCTGC
Organism: Megalops atlanticus; assembly: GCA_019176425.1. Classification (NCBI taxonomy): domain Eukaryota; kingdom Metazoa; phylum Chordata; class Actinopteri; order Elopiformes; family Megalopidae; genus Megalops; species Megalops atlanticus. Next base: position 18,343,718 of record CM032891.1, on the reverse strand, counting down.
ATAATGGCTGCATGTACTAGATAAGGCAGAGTACAGGTGGAAGGATAAGAGGTGGGAGATCACAGCTACACACAGGCAGTGATCTCTGTCTTTTTGACACTGATGCGCTCCTTCCTGATACACAGGCCTCCAGATTGCTTCTATCCCATTGTGAGTAGCCATAACTAAATCAGGGTCATTATGCCATTCCACATCTGCTCAGGTAGCTAACCTTGGATGCTGTGATAGCTCTTTCTATCATGATGCACCAGTCTGAGTGAAGTCTTACATTGTTTCTGACCGGACGCCCCTTTTGCACCCAGAGCCAACTGTATCTCTGAAGTCATAAATTATAATAAATTGCTCCTGCGAGGATAGTGTGTTGAAGTTAGATTACCATTGTAATGAATTTGGGAGGGATTTAAATAATACAACTACCAAAACCTTAATTACTAAGGTAAACTCATTTTTAGACATGCAAAATCTAAATTATGTTTCACATTTATTTGATATGAAAATAGTAAGTAAAGTATATTGTTTTAGATTAAGCATTCCATTGGTGTATAATATGATCAAAAAGAGCCAACAAAAGATACAATAGCATCATATTTAAAATCGTATTTTTATTCAAGGGACTGTACATCATAAGCACATCAGCACATCATCAGCTGTGATTATGAGGATGGAACATAAGGAAATGTAACATGTTTACATGTCTTCAATGGAACATAAAGCAGTGAAATGTAACTGTAGGAGCCCTTAGAGGCATGTGCCTTGAACTAATGCAGGCAAAATTGTAAGAGAGTACAGTCAGCTGATTGCTCCGTAACAGACTTAATCTCATTGTCTGCCTGGTTAACTGAATAACCCAAAGCAATCTTTTCTTGACCCAGTTTTATCTTTGTTTTTCCTCTCTTTTCTGGTGAAAAGAGAGGGTGTTTAAATCTATTAAAAATATTAAAAATCTGAATAGTAATGTCTTAAAGTCTTAATGTTTATTCAGTTAATCAAAACACACATTGTGAAGTATTCCTTTTATGGAGTACGTACTATTCACTTACTGTTCTAAAAACTGAGTTAAACAAAGAAAACAGAAACTGATTGACATGAGAAATATTCAGCAATAGGATTTTCAATACTCATGATTTACAGTAACTATTATTTTACTTGGTGATGTATTTCTGTTTTAAATATCCAAACTTTACAGTTACAAGTTTGATACCATGAATACAATCAGATATCATAACATTTAAAATGAATTAATGTATTCTCTTTATTGATCAAAGTAAATTTCATTTGTATTTATCTGTTGCTGGTTCCCTGTTTCATAGTCTGTCTGAGCTACAGGCAGGTCTTTAGCTGCGTGCACCTGTTGTAGACTGCGGGATGACGAGGCAGGGATGGTACAGTATTTAGTGCCAGCTGGATGCCCACACACTCCTGATGGCGCCCAGACTGGCTGCGGAGTGACGGCCGCTTCTCCGATGCCACACCCCTCTCTCTCGTACTCTGTTTTTATCACGGCAAAGTTTGTGACAGCCGGTTTCGCTCACACCAACTGCAGTAAAAGTCAGTGAACACACAATTGAATGATGTACATCCTGCCATCAGCACAGCCTACAGCTGTGACTAGGGCTTGAGAGGAAATTACAATGAGCTTTGAGATGCTGGGAAGGACGAGCTTCCACACAAATTGCAAACAACATCCTGTCCATCTATGTTCTGTCTGACCTTTGTCTCCATGACTGATGGAAACCAGCACTGGATTTCTGTTTTCATCAAGCAATGGCTGATCCCCGTAGTACAGCCTTTGCCAGAATTTTCTCTTATTTATTTATTTATTTATTTTTTAAATTTCTTGTACTGTAAAGATTGTTTTTAAAAACCTTGCTGCATATTATTTTACACCATCTTAATTATGATCAAAAGAAGTCTTTGCAGGTGTCCTTCAGCCACCTCTGTATCTGTTACTCTGGAGACCTTCTGAAGTAAGGCACTCTGTCATAGGATATCATTATACATAATTGATGTTGTCATTGAAAGATTGCACAGTCCCATGTTCAGTGTCCTACACACAAGGGTTTGGAAGTAAGGAAATGCCCAATTTGGTTGTAATGTTTAAGCCGTAATTAGACAATAAACAAGTGCAATCTGATAATTAAAGGACTGAAGAGTATTTAGTGTTCCCCTTACAGTATTGAAGACAGCATTTTTACATTACAGCATTTTTACAGAGGGATTTATTGTCCTGAAGGTCTCAGAGAAGCGTTCTGGTCCATCTAATCTTAAAATTACAAACAACAATTGCTAAAAATGTTAAGCCTGCATTTCATTGATTTAGTTGATTTAAGTATTTAGCTGGTTGCTTTGAGAAGACCCCCTATTTGCTGTTCAACATACAGTATCACCTCTTCATAAAACATACATTAAGACAGCACTGCTGAAGTGTCTTTTCAGAGTCTGTTATTTCTGCTCTTCTCAGTTGTTTGAGAAATGATGCTATCCTGAGAAAATGGGGGGGTTCTTTCTCTCATTCAGACTACAAGCATCAATGAACAAGCAATTGTAACTGCTGTAATGGTATAATGATATATAGCCATAAAGAACGAGAGGTTCCCTATGTTTTATTTGTAAAATAAGAAAATCGTAATGAGGCGCATAGTGTGGTAGGTAACTGGTCCTCAAGATATGAGTTGTTATTAATAGTATCAAGTGTTGCTTTGGATGTATTTTAGGATTCCTGTTCGATTTTAATTTTTAATCATCAAAGAGCGTGCTCATCATCTTGCAGGTTTTTCCCTTTGCTTTAAGTGGCATATTGTACAAACATGACCACAGCGAACTTCAGGCATTAACAAATCACATCGCCACCACTTCTCAGTCATGATGATGCCTGTATAACACCACTTTGGAGATGACATTATAGCATTTGATCTATTTGTAAGGCTGCGGCCTTATTTTAATGGGCAGTTGTAATGCTAGTAGCAGCAGCATAAATTATGAGGATAGATAAATCTCCCCAGAACAAATTATTACAGCCTGTTTTCCATCAAGCCCTGAAAATCTGAGTATGACTACAGGTTCTACAAATTAGATTACTACTATGGCTACTAGTGCTATTAATATTAATAATAGTAGCATACTATTATTATAATGTCTATATATCCTCTGATGGTAGTCATACATCCTCTTAGCTATTGCATTCCCTTTATATTGTCTAGACTGTTATTTGAAATGCGACAGACATCCTCAATTTGCCATTAGGAGCTGATGGCCTTTTTGTGCTTGCGCCCCAGTTTTAATGTGAGGAAAACCGAGAATGCTTAGGCATTGCACCATGCTGAAGATCCAGCCCGTGGCCCATGGGCGGGCTCTGGTCTCAGTGGTAGTGTGCTGACGCAGAGAGAGTCTCCTCCCGGCTCACCTTTCCCGAGTGCTGGCAGTGTTCTCCTTACAGCATGAAGAGCTGACAGGAACCCGGGTCTGGCTCACTGATCCGTGGGGCCGGTCAGCAGCTCACCTCCCCTGTGGGGAGACTGCCAGAAACTCTACGACTTGGCAGCTGCTACTCAGGCTAATCACCCTCCCCCCTTTTTTTTAAAGAAGCATATCTACTGTGTCTCGTGAATAACCTGGTGTTCACACACTGGGATGCAAGTGTATTTGATCTACACAAATATATGCATACTTGCAAGTATATGCATGGAGTATATCACTCTATTCAATGCTCACCTCTGGTCTTTCGGTAATAAACTATAATGCAAATTAAAGGTTGGCTGAAGAATTTGGAGTTGTGAACAGCTATACAGTAAGGGGTTGTGGCTAGTGTATGATCCCATCTTATGCTTTGGTGCTGTCCCTGAAGAATTGACCCATATACCTTAGGACCTTGTTTGAATATTTCAACAGGTGTTAAGCATTGTATACTCAGAAGAAGGTACAGCACACCGCCTGGATAATTCATTTCTCCAAAACCATTCAGGGAAAGTAAATAACGTTATTCAGCCTGATTATGAAAGGTACAGTATGATGTGTCTGGCCATTCTGTCACATAGAATAGAGGGCTTTTGACAGTATATGCTCAGTACGCTCAGTTATGTAGCATAGCCTTGAAGTATGTTTAGTTTACTATGACGCACACATGGATAGGAGACACATTGAATGTTTATCAATCACAAATTAAGGATCGCTTGTTTGGTAAAGATAACAATAGGATTGAACGATTAAATATGTGCAGCCAATTAAGAATCTGCATACTTGCACGGGTGTCATATTTGTCAGTGTGAGTGAATAATACTAGGATATGAAGAGCTGGGTAGGATGTTGACATTCTTTTTGTAAAACATCTACTTTGTACATTTGTAATTCATGCTGACTTTCTTTTGACAGAATATGACAGGATACAACCTGGAAATGCAAACAGGAACAGTCTGCCCTCCTTTCACTGGAGCTGGCACTCAATAGACATTGGAGGGACTGTTACAGTCAAATAGGTGTAATTGCATCATTTCATTCTTTTTCAGAGTCTGTTGAAAACATCGGGGAAAAAAGTAAGTACCCTCACATAATCTCATGGCTATTAATTGTCCTGTGTTGTATGATCCAAAACAATCGCTTCAACCTTGTATGTGTCTAATGCAGCAAATAACATTACTGGAACAGTAAAAGCTTGGATTTCAGATCATCGCTTTTTTTCACAGAGGCCGTTTTTTAGGTCTCCATTAAAGTTACTGTCCTCAATGTGGATTGAGGAAGTCAGCTACACCGAGTTCATCTGCTGATCCATAAATCATTCTGCCCTCTCTGCTGCCTGTCTTTTATTGGCACTGTGGAAGCACTGGAAAATCCCAAGGGAATTGATGAGGGCCATCATAAACCTGAAAATATGCAGATATTGACAGACAGGTCTCTGATTACCACTCACTGGAGAAAGACAACATTCATTATTTAATTATAAGAAGGCCAGTTTGAGATTGTGTGCACGCAAGTTGGCTGCCCACAGCGGCCTGTCTGCCAGTGTGATCAAGTGGAGTGGTGCGGGTAAGTGACTCGCTGTGTGTTATGAAGCCACTTTGATCCAATAGTGTGCATTTATTCGGCTCCTTATGTGTGCTGGAAATGAACAGTTATTTTAAGAACTGAAATGAGAGTGCAATATCTGAATGCTGAAATATCTGCTTTAAGTGTACTTCAGGTCCGCTCCTTCTGAATGTCTTGCTGATTCCTGTCAGCCCGGCCTATCCTCAACTCAACTTCTCTCATTATCCTCCAGCAGCTTTGGCTGCCTGTCCGCAGACGCTAGAAAACACAAATCAGCTTTTTTTTTTACTGGCTTTTACTGGCTGTCAGCATGCAGCTAGCCACTGTCTGAGAGCCCCCTTACAATGTATTGAAACAGCCTTTCTCTTTCAACTGTTTCTCAGATGTGATGTTTAAGTCATCAAGGCACTAGTACCTTTAGTCAAAATCAGATAGTGGCCCCAAGGCTTTCATCTGTGTCGGTGGTTCCTCTAATTTGTCCTTATCCCACAAATTACTCAATTGCACACTGGAAACAAATTAGGGAAATTGCATGAATAATACATTCACTCCTGTTTTCTGACACCACCCCCACATGGTGGCAGCTCTGTGGTCCCATACCTGAGTGTGCCTCAGCTAAATGTGATCATCATTAAACACTTGCACTATTGGCACTTGGTGGAGGGCAGTTTATCCTGATGCTTAAATGATTTACACTTGACCTCACTACCTTCTTTGGCGTAGAGGGGTCGTGAGTTTTGTGTTCCTTCCCAGGCATGATTTCATCAGAATTTATCAATCAATTAATCTCACCAAGAGCAAGAATTGCCACAATCCCAAAGGGGGCTGTAGGAAAAATTTTGTGAATTGCATAAGAGGGAAACAGTACTAGTGTATGTATCATTTATCACTTTTCTAAAATGCTACAAGTTGTGATTATTCTGCAAGTAACCAGTGGTAGTAGTAGAAGCAGTAGTTTTGCCTTTAGTGGACATCATTTTCCAGAATGGAATCGGATTAAATCCAGAAATCAGGTGTAAATAAAATACCTTTGAGTTCACTGTAGACCTTTTGCACATCTTAGAACAGAAATACACTTTCTCTACTAAGCAATTTTATACCGATCAGTGAAAAATTGAGCTTCAACCAATGTCTGCAAGGGGGAAAAAATACTAATAATGCGACATGATCAAAGTCAATCAAATGATCTGTGCTTCAGATGAAATATGCATACAGCACTGTGCAAGAGAAAAATGACAATAAAAAAATGACAGCAAGAAAGAGTAAGAGATTTAAAGCAAATTTAAGCACCAGCAGGGAGTCAACAGATGCAAACAACAGTATGAGAGAAGCAAGCTCATATATACTTTTTTGTTTTATTGTAGTTTACTTTTTAGAGCCTGAGATTTAAAACACCCAAAAGATAGTTGGAGTATGTTTGATTAACATCAGACCCAAAGAAATGATTCCTCTTACCTGTATGTGTCTATCTGTTTTATAGTTGTATGTCTCCTGGCGTATCATCTCTTTTTCTTCATGTTCACATGGGCCTACTGGCAAACTATTTTCACTAAGCCAATGAACCCTCTGAAGGAGGTGAGTATCTGATGAGATCAGACACGGTCAGTGCAAAACAGAGATTCTGAGCATGCTTTAACTTGTTCCATTACAGTCGTACACAACTCGTACATTTATTCAGAAAATAATTCCACTTTCAGTGACAATGACATTAGTTTTTACATGTAACTGTTACTGCCTGTAACATTTCAAATATTTCTCCTTAGCGACTACAAATCCTGATTACTTTTGAACAGCTCTAGTATTATACTGTAGTTAATGACATAGCATTTCCTTCTACGATGTCTGTGTGCAAAGTGAAACATGAAACACATCTCTTGCAGTATAAGCAGAAGTTCAGGCTTTAATACTAGTGGATAAAACATGGGCAGCTGATATTGAAACAGAGATTAGTATCTATGCCTCACTCCTTGCTAGCCAGTTTTATGTCAACATTATTGGGTTTCAGTTTTCAATCATAAAAAGCCTCAGTGCACCAGTCTAATAACCTACAGCTGCAGTAGTTATCCACCTGATTTCTATGCTTGGGCAGAAAGGATGAGAAAACAAAGGGCAAACTGAGATCAGACACATGACTGACAGGGGGAGGGGAAATTGGCTCTTTTATTCAGCACTCAAAGCAGGGCAATGTCAAGATTACCCTTTATTCATTCTCTAATGCTCTATCAGTTGAATCTTCTTTGGAAAGGGTCATATGCAAAATATGTTCTCACTGTAAAGCCTTACTTACGATGCTAGAGGTATTAAACATTGCTACTCTGTTGTCTCTCCCCTATTCCTTGCAGTTCCACCTGTCATATGCTGACAAAGAACTGCTGGAAAGAGAAGATCGGGGAGAATCACAGCAAGAGATCCTAAGAAGAATAGCCAAGGATTTACCTATCTATACCAGGACCATGTCTGGAGGTACATAAAAGTATAACTCATTTTTACTCATTGATAATTTCACCAACCATGACAGACCCATTTTGTCACCTCATGGTTATTTGATTTGATCACTGATATAGATGTGATCATTACATTACTTATTTTGTGTCCACAGCAAGCGTTAATTTGGTGTATTTCCTGTAACTGCAATGAAGTACATAGATATATTGAAAAGAGCTTTACACAAGGTGAAAATTAATAAATGATTAAATGACAAATATGCCCACATAAACTTAGATCAGAAATTGTGTTCCGGTGGAAGATATCAGTGGAAAAGTAATTAAAAAGGCAAAATCGTTCAGCCCATAAGACAGACAGAGATGAACTGTTTTACACCAGCTCTTGTGAAGTACCCAAGCCCTCAGGATCAATAGACTATTTTCATTCATTGATGTACTTTTTATAGGTAGCCAGGACAGTATCTGGCCTGCTGATTGTTGTATTGCTTGTAGTGCTCTAACACATTGCTTTTCCTCAGCTATCCGTTATTGTGATCGCTGTCAGCTGGTGAAGCCCGATCGATGTCATCATTGCTCAGTCTGTGATAAGTATGACTCTGCTTACTCTCTATGTACAATTAATTCAGAATATCTTATTAAGGGTAGCAAGTGTAGCATAATTAAATTCCACTGTGATTTTACAGGTGCATCTTAAAGATGGATCACCACTGTCCCTGGTGTGTATTACCTCATTACTTTGAAATTAAGTTGGATCTTTTATACTGTATAATATGGCACATTTTCTGTTTTTGCTTTTAACAAGAGACTATATAAATTATTTAATGTTGATATAAGGAGCATATTAATGATATTTTGAAAGGAGCGTTTCATACAGTAATACTTCTTTAAAATAGCTTTATTTTTAATTTTTTTTTATTTATGATAAACGGTACGCTGATGTTTTAAATGCAAGACCCAGTCCACTCTACTTGTTGTGATAAAGGGATGCTAATTTACACCCTCTGGTTCATGGACACAAGTGTGCTCCAAACCTGTTAGCATGCCATCAACACAATGCATTTTGTTGCTCATTTTCATTTTGAGGAATGCAGCACATGCCCAAATCCATTATCATTATGATGAAAAATAACTCTATAGAGTCCTAAAGTTACCGCAGATGCAATATGTTTGCTTCCTGAAGCAAAGCTCTCAAATTGCATCTGTAATTGTATACAGTGCTAATATACAGTACAGAAATAGACATCATTTCTATTATTACCACATTGGTAGTGAGTAGATTCTGGGCTCACTCAGGAAAAGAGGAGGCAATATAATCAGATGAGTATTAGAACCTGAATTTACTCTGATAAGTCAGGTCACGTTTCAGGTGAAATGATAGCAGCTGACACCAATTGGCTTACGGGCTATGCCCAGAGCAAAGCTTATTAACAGGCCCTATAATCATAGAGTTTGTTTACTGCCAGTGAATGGGAGTGTATCTGTGTATTCCTGTGGGATTACTGTTTGGTGTTTGCACTATTAAATATGCTCACTGCAGCATGTCTTCTTCTGTGTTTTGCCAGGGTAAACAACTGTGTGGGCTTCTCCAACTACAAGTTTTTCATGCTCTTTCTGTTATATTCTCTAATGTACTGCCTCTTCATTGCTGCAACAGACTTGCAGTACTTCATCAAATTCTGGACTGTAAGTTTGTATTTAACTATTACTGATATGTGTCCCTGTCTCAGTGCAAAGTAAGGAAAAATAGAACTGCTGCATTTCATAGACTTCATTTCATTACATTATTTACGGTCTTGGTGTTTATGTTTGTAAGGCTGGAGGTAGTTCCTATGTCAGAAAATACCTGGTAGGATGAACAGTATAGTCAATCTGTGGTATTGTATCTGATTTATGCTAAATGGCTATCCATACTGCAGGCTTGTACTGTAACCCTGTAGCATTCAGGAGTCATAAATACACATTATTTATTAACTATGTAGCACAGCTAGTATGTTTTGGATGAAGTAACAGCTGTAAAATGATTTTACAAAGCTAAATTGCATTTATTTAGAAGTCTATATACGCACTTTAATCTTTGCACATTTTAACTGGGGAATCAATACAAGACTGTAATCACTATAAATGATCATCATCATTATTCTGTGAATTAAAAGAACAACAGAAAACTAATGGATGCTGTGTATTTCTGAATCGTACATTATTCAAAAATTAAGAATGATCATGTAGAAATTATAAAATACCTCAAGAATAGCAAATGTCTTCATTCTTCTCCATCTCTATTTAAACACAGAGAAAACATTGAGTATTTAGAAATTTACAGTGACATAAATTTGCTGTTTATAGACCAGATTTTATAAGCAAATGTATCAGCTAATATTCATTAATTCCCCAAGTTCACTATTCATAACAGTCCATATTATTTAGGAAGGGTGTCATTTCATAATTGTTTAATTTAGGAATGTGTACATGTAAATAAAGAGCTCCATGGTGAGTAATCATACACTGAAGCAGCACCATACTTCTTGCTTGTTCCTTTATAGTAATCTGTGACCGGCTCCTTTGTGAGTGACTGTCCTGTGTGTGATCTTCTTTTTTATTTACAGTCAATGCTCTGTGTGCCTGTCTGTTTTGTAAGTCTATTCTGTGTGTGACTGCCTGCTCTGTGAGTGAAAGTTTTGTGAGTGACTGTCTTCTTTGTGATCTCTTCTCTCTGTGCCTGTCTGTTCTGTGAGTGACTTACTGTTCTGTGTGTGGATGTCTCCTCAGAACGGACTGCCTGATACACAAGCTAAATTCCACATCATGTTCCTGTTCTTTGCGGCCTCCATGTTCTCTGTCAGCCTGTCCTCTCTGTTTGGGTACCACTGCTGGTTGGTCGGAAAGAACAGATCCACTTTGGGTGAGCCCTCTCTTCTCTCCCCTGCTGACTGAGCTGTGTGCCATTACAGCCTCCCCCTGTGGCTCAAAACTGTGTATTTTTTCATGTTGAAAAGAGTGGCATCGTTAAACCCTGAGGGTCATCTCAATGAGTATTTGGCCTTATAAAAGTGTGTGTAGATTGAGCGCTGCTTGTTGGAACTAAGCCCTTTCTTTTGCAATAGTGTGACATACCAGGGTGTCTCTTACCTTAGTGAATACTCTGCTGTCTTTTTGGACCTGTATTCACAAGACCAGGGGAGGGTTCTCTGCCTGACTGCACTCATTCAAGTGCGCCTTTCTCCACAGAGGAATTCATTTGACATTTTGCTTTGCCTGTGTTCTTAGTACTCTCCATCAGATCAGACAGAAGTGCCTCGCTAGTGGAAACAGGGAAGTGTACAGCAGCTGTCTCTGAAAGTGATTAGGTATGCATTTGAGCATTTGTGGTGTCCCCACCACTCAGCTCACAAGCTCTGTGTCAAAATGCCTGCAAAGGATGAGACAATCCATCATCTTAAAAGGGAGAAAAACATCAGAACGATGCAGCTAAAAATCAGGAGTGTAAAAATGGAGCATACTCTGTGTATATGCTATAAGGGCTTACCTTTTTTATTTTATTGGCATCCTTTGTGAGCCACTGGTGCTTTGTATATGCTTTGCACAGCCTTGATGATTTATGTTGTTTCAGCTAATGACTACATAAATGCAATGTGAATTACTAGAGTGTTTTAAGTGAAAAGCATTGGAGGTAATCAAGTACTAAATATTTGGCAGCTTACAACTGGGCTGTAGATTGCCACACTCACATCTGAATGTTGCTCATTTACATAATTGCTCAAATTGAGTTTTTGTAATCACCTTCCCAATTAAAAAGGAAAACTGTTGAGGAATATGGACAGCTTCCATGGGTTAACGCTTATATAATGTGATAATGCTGTCTTTGTTGGAGCCATCACCAAAGCCAGCCCTCATTGTGCATGCACAGTGCTGATCCTTATTTTGTTTCTGAGTGGATTATCCACATACAGGGTTACAATGTCATGGAAGGGGCAAAAAGCAATAAGAGGCTTAGAAATTGGATGAGAAATGGTACGCTGCTTAGAAGCTGATGTGAAAGTACAGGTATACCTGAATGCACAATTAGTAGACTGTGGAATGTTTTCCACAGGAAAAAGGTTTATGATGCGCAGGCATTAGGTGTGGTAATGTAAATTCACTTATTTGCTGCCGATATCTCATTGCTAGATTAAACACGTTTTAAGATGATGGTGGAATGAAGCAGGTTTGTTTTCCAGTTTAGCTGAGACGCCTCATACGCCTCACTGTATTAATCTTTTTTTAGGTTTGTTTGCAATCTGATATCCAGCATATTAAAGCAAAGAGCAGCTCTCAGTCTTGGTATTGCACAAGCTCTGGTTAATGGACCAGGCTTGCATAATAACAGGATAAGTGCAGTTTGAAAGAGGAGATTCCATGACCATGCCTTCCCTTGAGAATAAGTGAAGTCCACTCACTTCAAGCCTACAAAAGCCAGGGTGTGTTCAATATGTTTTTTACAGGGAGTAGCTGGACTGGACTTTGTGAAACGCAAAAAAATAGCAGATTACTTTTTGATAAGACACTCACGTGTCCTAGTGTGTTTTAATGTCTTGAGGAACTTGAGGAATGTTAGTAAAAGATTTATCACTTCGTTACTTGTTTTCTCTCAGAAGAAAACAATATTATGAGGTATAAAAAAAAATGATCAAAGAATACCGATAGACACTTTAACTGTCTCCTTCTGCCCATGAAACAGAGACAGAATTTTTTTTTTTTTCAACAGCAGTAAAGCTCGCAATACATAAAATCCGCCATAACTCTTTGATGGGGCATCAAACGCTAATTTTCTGAGATAACGGTGGTGAGGATATAACAAATGCTAAATGTTATGTCTCTGGGGATAAGTCCAGAGCAGACAGAAGTGCTGCATGGGGAGAGTTTTTAGTGATCTACATCTCTCTTCCCAGAGGCCTTCCGGGCTCCAGCCTTCCGCCATGGAGCTGATAAGAACGGCTTCAGCCTGGGTTTCAGCAAGAACTTCCGACAAGTATTTGGTGATGAGAAGAAATACTGGCCCCTGCCAATTTTCTCCAGGTAAAATGCTACCCACTGCAGTGTGTGCCAAGATTTATGTCTCAAGTGCCTGGAAGCAAATCTTTCTTATGTGGACAGCCCTCATCTTTTTCACTTAAATGGACATCAATCCAACAACTATCTACTCACATAGGGGCAATGCCCTGTAAATGTATATGGTTAGCTGGGTCTGAGTGGGAAATTGCTGGGAATCCCTACACCAGTCAGAGATATGAAGGAATGCATATCCAGGGTGGGGGGTGTCAGCAGTAGAAGGTGAATGAGATAGGAGTAGTATGTGCTCTACTGTAGTGAGACATTCACTTCAGCTTAATTTGACTCTGCTTTGGAAGGGAAAGACAAGCATTTGGACAGATGATAAGGAAGAAGAGTTTGCAAAGCCGATTAAAACCTCCACCCAAGTCTAATACAAGAAAGTTCACTGAATGAGTCACAATGAAATGGACCTAACTGAAAGTGCACGTGCAATCCCAGTATTTTATAATGCATAAAAGTACTTGAAATGAGTAACAGTCAAACTGATTGAAACTACATACAATATGATGTAAGTCATTTATCTGAAAAGAAATGCAGCAGAGATTGAATAAGGAAGTAGTAGTAATTGTAATTGTCTTTGTCTACTATTCAATACAAAAACTCAAGAATCAAGTGCAAACTGAAGTCAAACCTGTTGTTCTGGATAGTTCTTCTTGCACAGACTCATTGGGATGACTGTGGACTGTGAGGATAGTCCTATGTCCCATATGTGTTCTTATAATTCATCTTCACAATGTCTTGTGAAAAAAAAGAATTGAATCTAAATAGTGGACTTCTTCTCTGTGCTCTATACACAGTCAGGGCGATGGCTGCTCCTTTCCAACCTGCCTTGTGAACCAGGACCCTGAGCAGCCATCCACTCCTGCCGGATACAACCCATCAACCAAGAGGTGAGCCAGCTGCTGTGGCAGACACTGTGCTGGGAGTCCGCCCTCCCACACAAGCCCCACTGGCTGCGTTGCGGTGCTGGTGGTGATCAGTCACTGCCTGAATCATTCACAAGTTGGCAGTGTTACAAAGGGCAGCGTTTGAATTTGTGGAAATGGAGAATTCACCGTGCAGATATGATGTATAGTGCCTTGTGTGTATTCAAATCCGAACTTCTCAAAACCTCTTTTGATATGCAGATATTTTCAAAGAATATATAGTTGATTACATTTTTTGCAAATTAAATTTGCTTTTTATTTGAGCAATATCATGATCAAGCTTTAAGCACTTAGATATCATTTTCTGAGATAACAACTTCATTTTAGGCAGATATTTAATGTTACTGTCTGATGTCCTTCCCAGTGCTTCCCCGTAATGATTTATGGGCATGTGGTGATTTCCATATAATGAAATAGTACTCTGGCATAACTGCCCATTCTGTTCAAGGTAGAGGATTCACCAGCAATGTGATTTTCAGAAAAAAAATTAAGATTGTACTGCAGCCCAACTGTATCTCGACAATACAGAAACTCAGACTGGCAGGTTCAAGTGTAATTGTTTTGATGTAAAGAAATATCTGGAAGGGTTGTGAAAGCAAATTTTATGTTCTAAACCCCAGCACAGGGAGATGCAATTAATTCTCTTGGCAAAAAGTATGGATTATTATCTGTAAATTAATTGCATGGGTTAACCCTTCAGCAGTAGTTAAGTATTCAGCAGTAGAACAAAATTTAATCCCAAATGAGACATTGGTTTTTTATGATTTGGAAAGGTCTTTCATTGGCCTTGCTTCATAGGAAATCAAGTATAATAAATGTTTACCAATATCTGTGTATTTGGATTATTTTACCCTCAACAATCATATCAGCATGTCCCTGTGTGATTGCCAGTGCTGGAGAAACACACCAGTTCCCTGCCAAGCCTCTGAGAGAGTCGCAGAGCCGGCTGCTCAACAGTGGACAGTCCTGGAGCGAGGCTGAGGGGGCCGATGACAAGGACAAGCGAGGTGAGAGGGGACAGAGCACTTGGTTTTCCACACAGATGCTCCACGGCTCATTCGGGTGGCTGTTGTGGGCACAGACTGGCACAAACATTTGGCCTCCACTGTTAATTTAGCACAAGTTCTCCAGAGCAAGGACAAATCCTGGCCTTTGACAGATGTCCTGGAGCTCATGACTCACAATGTTCAATGAAAATGATCATAATTAGCTAGCTCTCAGCAACCCCTTGTATCAAATTAAGAATGTGACTATATACAGACTCAGTTTTAAATATGAAAAATGTATTTTTCATTAACAATGCACAGTAATGTTTCATAATGCATCCCTCTCATCAGGAGAACATTCAGCTTTGAAGCTGTTTGAATATCTTGCAGGGCTTAAAAATTTAAACAAAAATTTCAATTGCATGTGAATAGTGATTTTACTTTACTTTTATTTTTTGTTTGTGTGTTTGTATTTTTTAGGTACAAGCAATCCAGCAATGACCATAGAAAATGAAACGTAAATTGTAGGGGTATTTCTACCTGAAAGTAAAGGTTAGTAACTAAACTGACTGTTGCTTGTGTAGAGATGTTCATATAGAGCCATTCCTGAAAAAGTAGCTTTTTCAACCAGATTATGTTTTTTCCTTCTACTTTCTTCAAAAGCACTGGCCTGCAGTATGGCTAATCCATCTACTTCTGTATTACAGACATATTTAGTGAAATATTTTCAATATCTGACAATAATTTTTGAGGGATAGCTACTCAGACTGGTAAATCTGTATACAGTGATCAGTGATTTACAAATCTGAGTAATATTTCTTTTTTACATTTCAGGATTGCTGGTCCCTCTCTGTCTCTACAGATGTGGCCTTTGCAGTCTGATTCAGCCTAGAGGGTCCTTGCTTACCCACAGTCCTTGGTGTGCCTGTGTGGGTGTGCTGTCTTGGCAACATCCCATCATCTAATTAGCTTGCTTCATCTCACGGCTCGACACCGAATCAGTGCAGTAGATAGCTCCTTGGAAAGACATGGATTTATTATATCCATAATGTATGTTCCTAAAAACATGGCTTCAAGTTAGAGATTTGAGATTCAATGGATCTTACATGATCAAGCTGAAAGATCAAGCTGTGTTCCAGCGCAGAAACCAAACAAAGTTTCAAGGACAAGTAGCATTCCAATTATTCGTACTGTTTTTAAAGTTTATACATGAAGAAGCACATGAAAAATATATTAATAATTTGAGCATCTGCTGCACTTTGGATAAAAAATGATAGCTTTGTATGATAGCTAGAATGTACCTTTATTCAACATTTTCTTACCAAAGGAGCTATGTTGTAGACAATTTGATCGTTGAGACATTGATCTTGAGAATTGGATAGCGTTAAACAATGTTTTTTAATCAATGTTTCAAGCTGTATTTACTTTTGTGCCTTTGTCTATAATTTGCCTTTGAGTTTACAATAATCCATATGAATATTACAAATGAAACTTTTCCAATTTACGGTATTGTTATGTGTCTCATTTGGACCAACAATTTAAACCTAATAGTCAGAAAAATTGATATACTTGAGATATTTGTATAGTTGAAAATGTTAGGTGATGCATAATACATTTGGATGCTTTGAAATGGCATGCCAAAACAAATATTTTAAAATACCTTTTTATGTCTATGGGACTTGAATGAAGGTGAATCTGTAGTGCGCATAGCTCTTTTGTATGGCAGTTACATATACATACTATTCCGTATATACCATTATGGACCGTACCGTGTGATGTACGTGCTTTATATCTTGTCAGTGAATATTTAACTTGCAGAAATCATAAGCATATTCTGCTGTGACAAAGGGCTGCATTACTTTTTAGTTTTGATTGGAATAATGTGACAGTATGAAATTGGACGTCAGTCTCACTGGCAAACATCTTCCACTGAAAATCTATGTCACTTTAACTTAAGAAAAATAAATAGTAAATGAAAAACAAAATAATTTTTTGGGAAATTAGGCTGTCTTGGTCCATGCATGGATCCATTAGCCAAGTTGTCTGGACCATAGACCACAAAATCTTACAATCATTGAGTATGTGGGTGAGTGCATGCAAGCATGTGTGAGTGTGTGCGTGTCGCATTTGTTTTTAAGTAAAGACCAGCTAGCTTGCTTAGATTTCCATGCCCCACCCTCACATACTTGTGAAACAACTCCCGCTTGGCAAAGAAGTAACAAAATGCAAAAAAATTCAGAAATTCATGTTTTTATGTTCTTTTGCTTTTTTCTCTTTTACATCTTGTTTTTATCTTTGTGGTTTGTCCTCGGCTTTTTTCTGAAGAATAGGCTGAAAACCTGCTGCCAAAGTCTCTGCGTTGTATTGCAGTGTGTTAGTGTACTACTTACAGTACTTGTCAGTGGCTTTTAAAGTGAACACAGGCCAAAGAAACCAACTGTTGTTCATAGCAGTGTATTCACTGTAAAACCCAGATGTGCTAGAGGTCTAGTAAGACATAACATATTCAGAGTAAATGAGCTGATGGACGTGATGGCTGTACATTAGTGCTGCTTGTTTAAATGAGTTGTTCCCCATTTACAAATGGCAGATATTTATAAGGTTATAAAACTCCATACAACTCTATTTCCATGCAGGTCTTACCTTGATCTTTATTTGGCATGCAAATAAGAGCTGAATTATCTCTGGAACAGGGAGCTCTCCCACTGGTTTCTCAGTTGATGAAGTGTTAATGTTTCTCAACTCTAATAAATGAAAAGCAAGTGGGTACTTGAATTCTTACCCATTGAACAAGTCAGTATTTTTATGGTCTCGATATAAGCCCACAGAGCATGTTTCAGTGGCTGTCTTGGACCAATTAATGCATGTATATTTTTACAGGCATATAATTATTTCACAATATGTCAGTTAAAATGTACACTAATCCATTTGACTGTAGTTGCTGTCTGACTACAGTGCCCAGAAGGCATATCTCATTGAATATAAAATGCATCATGAGGTTTGTGTTTGATTTCAAATTATGTAGATGTTGTTTGGTTTTACTGGTTTAGCTGGTTTGACTGCTTAATAAAAAAAGGGCTCTTGGCTGTGAATTCCCATTATACTAAAGGTGAGAAACAACACACACATTTATGAAACTCCAGTTCAATTATACTTGAACATTATGAATGCAATGACCTCTTGGCTCAGATTTATCACTGTCTTCACAACAGTCATTGGCAGTTACATTTAAACTGGAAATGGTTATCTGCTGCCCCCTTATCAGCACTTCAACATTTGCTTCCTTTGCACTCTTTCCGCATAGTATAGCATTGTGTTTCTATGTGGTTCATCTGTTGCTCAGTCACAAAGCAGGTTAAGTTTTATAACACGGCCCATTAAGTTTGAAAATTTATTAAATGTAGCACACAATGTCCACACTGGTCCCTAGAACCCAGAGTGTACCCAGAACCCACTGTTGCTGCAACAGAAAATGCCTCCCCCTAGATCCAGAGTGAGTATAGTTGGTTCCTTTAGGGGTGTCAGTATTCACTTTGGTGAGCTAATGGCATCTCCTGGCATGCAGGTGCAGATGGCCATGTTTTGAAACCTTCGGACCTAACTTATTTAAATTAAGTTATACTTACAACTTATAAAATATTTGCTGAATTTCTGTCTCAGCTTTTATTATTTGCTTTTCGTACGGATGGGTATTCAACCACCCCCAAGTACTGCCTCATATTGAGTATTTCCAGTCTGGCGGGGTTTTGTTATTCGCTTTGCATTGTGTTGCTCCCAGATCAAATTGGACTTGCTGCATTGTAACCATGTTCTCATACGGAAAACCTTGCATAACAAAAAAAAACTTGCATAGTTTTTGGTTGAAACCAATTGTTTGGTAAAAGATGTAATTATATCTCGTTTTTCTTGTCTTTTGCATCTTTTTCATTGTCTGTCTTTCCATTCTGAGCCTGTCCAAAAATGTTGAATATTGGATGCAGTTGCTCACGTCTGAAAAACGTCTAGCACCACACATCAGTGATTCATGCAGCAGAACTCTGACTGCCCAGTCAAGCATACCCGGTAGGCTTGGAGAACAGTATTTATTTACAATCATGTTCTTAAGTTGGGTAAACTAATGTGCATGTATGTGAAGGTCTTCCCCATGCCTCTTTGGCAGTCTGCGGATAGACAGCTGGCTAGAATGACTTGGTAGATATATATTTTTAATAGCTAAACCAATTCCACTTAAGGCTTGACTGAGATTAACTGAGCGCTGTTGAGTCTCAGGAGTTACAGGTTGTGGTGTCCAAATCCATCTGGAGAAGTTTGCATTCAGTACACAAGTGTCTCCGATTCTCTAGCCCTTATTGAAATTACAAGCCAGTCTCTGAGTTGACACTATGATACAAAAGCTCAGTCTGAGTGGAGCTGAACACACCATAGACAGGAAAAGACATTTCTAAGCAAAGGATGCTGAGTATCATAGCAACATCCACTAAAAAAAGGATGAACTGCACTCAGAGTTAATGTGAAAACATTAAATGACTTATTTGAATGTTATTCCTTTGCTATATAAAAAGGGAAAGAAAAATCCCAAACATTTCTATTTGGCAGTTTACTACTATGATACAATTTATTGGTGTTCATTTGGTGAAAATCATTGTTATTTAGACTGGTGAATGCTGCATTATTTCTTTTAGAAAAGTATATCTAACAATGTCTGCTTTTAAACAGATGCAACTCATGTATTATGTCAACAGTATAGTAATCTATTTTTATATTTATTTGCTGGTGAACATGCTTATCTATTTGATGCAATGTGAAGGCATTGTAAAATGTGTATGCCTTGTCAAGGTAAAAAATAAAGTTTTGCGTTCAGAAACTTTACCTTTATAGAGGTCTTTCGTAACAGCAAGAATGTTTCCCTCCAGAACTTAACAAGTTTGAATTCTCCAGAACCACAGTGATTATGCCTTACACATTGTTTGTAGATCAACTACAATTTTCCTTCGACATTTGAGGATTTATGCCATGCACTGCTGATGGTTGCCATTCATTGTAAGCTATTCTAGAAACAGATCATAAAGTTTTCTTAAAACCATTACGTCTGTAAGGGAGCTCTTGGATGACCTGAGAAAAACCTCAAACTTATCCACCCAGATAAAATATGGTATTAGGCATGTATAGGCTGCCAGTCCTTCCCAGATGTACACAAATAACCTTTGGCAGACCCATCAAACACCCAAGAGCTATTATGTATTGTCTTGTCAAAACAACGTAATTTTAATATGGGTTTCAGGTATAATGAAGTAATGTCTAACAATTACATAATGAATATATATTAAACTGACAAGTTATAAATGCTTATGACAGCAACATTCAAATATTCTCTCAAACTGTTTTAAGACACAGACATAAAAATCATCAAGCCATAAAATCAGTCACAATAAAAAAAACCTTCAATCTCATAAGAAAAGTCTGAAGGCTTTATTTACAAAAGCTCTAAAAACAAACACCCTTTATATTGCATAATTTATCGTGATGGATCGTCTACACAGCAGTAAAAATGAAGAAACGAAAATGTGAACTGTTTCCTAGTATCCTCCAATGGAATATAACATTCAATGGCAAATCAAACCTGTGTTCATGCAACTCACATCTCCATACAAGCTCAAGCTACTATTCATCTATACAGCATGTAAAAATCATCATTCAAACTCAATGGGTACATGCAGCGGTTCTAGGCAACGTACAAGAATTGTAAAGCAATACAATATGAAAAAAGAAACAGCACACAAATGTGCATTCAAAACCAGTACTACAGGTAAAAATAATTCCTGTGAAATTAGGTGCTGGAGTTGGTTAAGATTTAGGCTATGTTAAGAACTATCATTTCTTAAATGAATAAAAGCGGTGGATTATTTTTCTTTCACTAAAACACTTCAAAACTTCAATTTTCTTTAAAAAAATGCAAATGAAAAAAAAACTCCATACAGACATTCAGGATTACCTCATTTCAATTTAATAGTGGCAGTAAGCATTTCTTGTCCTATTTAAGCCTAATTGTAATGGTAAAATTGGTGTACATCAAGCGTAAAGGGTAAAATCAGTGCAAGACCAGATGTCCTGTGAAATCCATATGTCTACCTGTGCCTGTGTCCAAGTGAGCTACATATGTCCAGTTATAGGTTGAGCAAAAATTCAACCATACTCAGAAGTCCCTTATCACCAGGGAAGAACAGTACATGTAAGTGACTGGCAGATTAGTGTTGAATGAGTAAAACATTCAACGTTATGCATGAACAATGAAAGTAAATGAAGCACAAAAAACATAAAAAGTAATATTAAGGCTGAGCTCTGTAGGAAAAAAATAAATTGAAAGCCCACATACATTTTTCACCTTTAAATGATGCATATTCCATGAAAAATGTTGATGTATAAAAGGAAACAAAGGGGATAGTGTCTTGCTTTTAAATTTCTGTACAAGGAAGAAACAACAATCGAGCTTTCCTCATAAAAGTAAGAATCTGGTTAGGCCTTTAAAGTGCAAATTTCCATGGTCCATTTCATGAAAAACTAAAAACCCACATTCAAAGCACTACATATGAATTTTAAATGAACCAATCAGTCACTCTGAATTGTTTTTTTTTTTTTTACAGAAGATAACATGATACACCTTGAATATGTGGGGGCGCTGTGGTGAACTGTCCAATTTACCACAGCCTTTTCACAGGAGACCCATAAAGAACGCCACGATCCTTATCGCTACCTTTCCTCCCTCTCTTGATCTCTGGTATTTCCCCAGCACCTGACTTTGATACATATCAATGGGGGAAAAGAGAGACCTAAGGAAATACACGTGCGGCTCTACATTGTGTCATGATTGCTGTTTGTTGGCTTCCTCCTCGTAGGCGTTGCCTGTGCCATTCTGAACATATGATGAGCCTGAACCTAGCCCATACAAGTGACCACAGTATTTGGCGTCATCGATGTGATCCTCAAAGAACATCTGAAACAAAGAGAACGCATTCATGTGGGATTTCAATAAACACGAAATGGCTCCACCTTTCATGTTCAAAATGCGTTATGCTGCACAAAATGTCTACACAATAGATACATCTGAAGCAAAATGCTTTCCTATCCCTGCGTGGTCAAATCAGTAAAGCCCTCGAGAGTCTATGTCAAGGAATTATAAAACAGAATACTTAATACCATCTAGTGGTTGGTCAGGGTAATGCACATTTTTGTTCCTCAACTTCTTGCTCACATTCCACATTAGTTCAAGCACCTCAACCACATGCTGTACAGGGTTTTACATCACTGTCACTTACAGTTAAAACCTTTCCATGCATGGTGTGGCAGGCTGTGCATACAGTACCTCTCTCATCTTGAAGAATGCCATGCCAGTGAGTAGGGAGTCCGAACCGGCCTGGTGCTGTGGTCCAATTCTCTCCAGCTCCAGCTGTTCAGCCACTTCTTGTAAGCCGCCCTGCCCGCCAAATAATAATTTGTCATAGTGGAGGGACAGAAGCAAATCTTGATCAATCAAGTCTGAATGAACAAATTCATCATTTCTCAATTCCTCTCTTTCTGCACAGAATGAGAGTTAGATTTAATTATGCATCTCACAGGATATTTCCAAAAGCTATTTCTAGCGTAATGATTCATAATATTAATGAATTTCAGCTGCATAAAACACAATATTAAGGCTAAAAGTGTGGAGTTTTTCCATTGCAAATATCGAAAATCACCTTTAGGTTTTTGCAGCTTTTCATGAGGTACTTCACATCATAAATAATGGGAAAGAATAAGCGGAGGATCTCAAAGAAGTCTGCTTCTTCGTCTGGCAAGTTGGAGTTTGACAAAATTTTGATTAGGTATCCAAAGTCATAGCCACTGCAATGACAGAGAATGAAACACGATAAAATGATAATGCATTGATACATTAACATGAGAATGAAAGGAATGAGTGAGCTGAGAATTGAACTGGATTTACCACAGTATTAAATTCCTTCCATTCAAACCATAGAAAACATAATGGCAAAAGAGATCAAATGCTACATATGAAAGTTATGAATACCAAAAACTGCATTTCTGAATAAAGTAGTAGAAGATATTAGAATGTTTTTAAAGTGATCCTGATTCAGACACCAAGGTTAAGAGGCCAAACACTGCACTGACAGTTGTAATCAACCGAGACATAAAACCAGGTCATCTTTTAAACTGACATCTCTTAAACTAGTCTCAGTCCTTCTGCATGAATACTGAAAGGAAGACATCAAGTAATTCTGTACTTCAATTTCCTCTGCCTCTTGCGATAGACAAGGAAAGATGTTCCTATTATAGGATGATGGTCACTGGAGTTGTAATTGTATACACTAATTAAACGGAAACATTATTCATGACAGATATCTAACATGGAATTAATTCTACCCAGAAGGTATAAATGGTGTACACATCTTCCCTTTACACAGACTTGAATGGACTGAAATAAAGCGAGCAGTGATGTACCTGTGGAAAGAAAGCCACTTGACGCCTTCACAGAGCACCACCCCCGAGGTCATGAGCAGCTCTGCAAAATACAACGTTTCGATCCCTTCCTCCTCATGCTTTTTGAACTGGATACCTGACGTTGTCAGCAGCTCTATGGAGTCCTGTGCATACATGTCTTCCCTGTCAGGGGAAAGAAACAAAACTGACATACAGACCCAACTGGCACTCCCCCCACTGTACCACACACAGAGGTATTTGTGGTAACTAGATATATGTGATCAATTCTGCTGGGAATACCACCCACGCTTATATATGTTATACACACATACACAGTAGTGACTACTACAAATGACATGAACATTCCATATTCTAATCTCTTAAAGAAATTAAATTCACTTTTTTGACTTTATTATCTCAGTTATTCTGGATACAACATCAATACTTTATGAACTGACACGTGGTAACCATGTGCCAGTCTTCAATGTGACACTAGTTTTTAAATATAAGCGCTCAATCTGCATCTGTTTCAATACATACTCTTCCATTTATTAGGTTAAAAACAGTTTTACCTTAGTGTACCAATATCAAAACAAACAACAAACAAGTTTAATAATAAAGTATTTACAGTACCTGTCGTATGCTTGAAAACAAAAGAAAATGCATGTGTGTTTACTGGAATCATATTATAATCAAATACATAATATAAATAAAAGAAAAATAAGAAACTAGGAGAAAAGGAGGTCATATAATTCAACAGAGCATAGGATACTGCCCCCCACCACAAGAACTCTCGCATAACTGTGGATGTTTTAACTCATGAAAATGCTGAAAAGATGTATAAATGCTTCTCTTGATCTTAACTGCATCAATTTGATACTTCTTGTGTCTACTTTTAAATCAGACAGTTCAGATATCCCCAAAAAATAAAGCTTCAACAAGTTTACTTCAAAATTTTAATGATAACTTTGTATACATTTAATATCCATACAATACACAGTTTGTGAAACTATGCAGAGTGCAGTGTCATTATTTTTCAAAACTTAAGATACAGTAACAAAAATAGTGCTCTTCTTCTTTGACTTCCTTTTCCCTTAGCTTCCACTGTAATATTTAAGACTTGTGATATTTGAAGAGATTGCCTTCGAAAATATCAGGAAACTGAAACATTTCACAACCTTTAACAGGTGTCATGTTTCAGCGCCATTGTGATTGTTGACCAAAATACCATTTTTTTTTTTCTTTTCATCCAAAGTGGCATAAAATCATGTGACATTGAAAACATTTACCTTCAACTGTGAACATTCCCAGAAATACAAGACCATGCAAACTTGCATTAAGTGTCTAGGCCAGGGCCCAACAGGCCACATATAAACTAAAGATGTACAGCAAAGGAATTAAAAATTACAGAAGGCATTGTGCTTACGTGAGATTAAACTTAAAATTGAATTGCCATGTTGAGGTTCCCGGTGGGTATTCACCCTGTTCATTCATGAATGTTAATCCCAGCTGGATTATCTTTAACAAGTCCACATTGCATCGCAGTAATTGGTACTGGTAGTCTGCATTACTTCTGAATTCTCCAATTGGTCTTGCAACTACACCTGGAAACTCTGTATCCTACAAACAAATGAAAAATAATGTCAATTTTCTCTTTACATGCTGACTATAACTGTATATAATGCACATCAATTTAAGCATTCAAGAAACGTTGCAACATGTTCTTTAGAGCATATCAAGAAACCACTATTTCCATACCATCTCATTCAATATAGCTCCTTTCTTCCTGTCTGTTCCAGTACAAATTCATTCAATAGAAGGACGAGACTCCTGCCAATTTCAACTCACCATTGCAATGTAGTTATATTTGCGAATGACATGCCGTATTCTCTTCAGTTCTTCATCCAGGTTGCAAGCCCAAACATCACATATTCTTTGGCTGTGATCCACAGTTGCTGCAGGCATAATGCCAAGTTCAGATGCAAGGCATCAAAAACAAAAATCGGAACAATTTCATGGAATTATGGGCCCTGATCCTTATTTACGACCTGGAGTGAGGAAAAAAGCATGATAGTTAGAATGTTTATAATGCATTAAATGCAGGGTATTACTTGCATGAAACGTTTGATGATCACAGATAGAGCCTGCTTATAAATTGCTGCAGAAATTCACCAACCAGGTTCATCACTTGTCTTCCAAGCAACAGGTGCAAATATGATACCAAAAAGGGTCTCATTCGGTCTCATTGTTAACCTGCATATTACAGAATTTCCTAAAATCCATATTGTATAAAGTCAATGATTCTCATAATTTTGGGGGGACACATTTCAAATAGCACTCATATAAATAGGTTGTAATCACATTTTGTTATACCTGTCATGCAGGCCTAATTGCATTCAACACCCCACAACAAGAACAACTTCATTTAAATCATGGGTTAATTCAAATCCTGATACTCTTGCACGACTGCTAATACACCTTTTCCTGATTGTGACCTATCATAAACTTCCAATGAAATTCACTAAACGGGGCTTATCTCGTGTAGTACCCATCTCAACATGTCCATGCGACTACTGTGCCTCTACTTTTTTTTACCTCCATTTCAGTACTTCATGTTCAGGCACAGTATGACGCAAATCATAGTGTGGAATGAAATAGACCTGTGAAATTTTGTTGTCATTTGTTGTCAATATTCTTCTTGTTCTTGAAATAACTGACATGTAGCTAGATTAGGTAGTTAGCTAATAACTTCATTGCTTGCAAGCACTATAAATCAAGACCAAAGATCAGTCAGCCAGCGCAGCTAACGTTGACCAGCTAATCACATAAAATGACTGTTAGTCCTAAATGACTAGCAGCTACCTCTGTAATCTGCTGGTTAGCTAATGTTCGCATTTTAGAGCAGGAGAACGACACTGCCTCAGATTGTGCTAGCCAGTTGGTTAGCCATCTGGCTGTACTGCGGTACTACGAGACAGACCAGCAAAGCAACCTGGACTCCCTTTAAGATAACATTAGCTCGGTTGTTAAGCATCAGGGTAGCTAACAAATCGTATACAGGCTGTAACTTATATTGAAGTGGCCTAAGCATCAGGGTAGCTAACAAATCGTATACAGGCTGTAACTTATACTGAAGTGGCCTAAAGTAAACTATGTGATAGCAAACTAATTCCCGGATTAGTTAGCTTGCTAGCTAACGTTATCCAACAATTTATTCAAATCGGGAATGTTGTCAAGAACTGCAAGGAGAGCGAACTGCTTAAACTTTTGGATGAGAACCTCACACTGCTAGCTCTAACCACGTTACGTTTGCCAGCTAGCTAACATTTCTGTGAGGCGCACAATTATATATACCATCCACCTATCGATGTAATTATTCATGTTCCATGGGTGGGGTCAGTACATCTCAGCAAAGGGTCAGGACAGTTCTAGGACAGCTAACGTTAGCAAGAAAACAACGCCAGCATGACTTGTTCTACTACAATACTGCCTAGCCAATCCTTATCTAGCTAGCTAACTAGCCGTCCTGCCATCTAGCAAGCATACAATCAGTCTAGCTAGCTAGCGTTAGCTACGTAATTCAGCTAGCTCCACAGTTCCTTTGAACGAGTGGGGTCAATAACCGTTTATTAGTGTCGCAATCATGATCAGCAATCAACTAGACTGCAAACAATGTCACTCTGTTAACCACCCAGCTAGATAGTAATGTTATCTAGTTAGCCAGCCAGTTAATTGTCATGCCTGTTTTATTTTTCCGGGCTGTACTGCTGCTAGCTAACTAGCTAGCTAGCTAACGGACCCGTCTTGATGTGATAGCTTGCGAGTTCTGGCTAGCTAGCTTGGTCATCAGGTTATTCTGAACTGTAACTTACCTTTGCTAAACAAGGCAAGTACATTTAAAACTGCATTGCTTTTATAACATATAGTTACCTTGCCTAGAAGGGACCGGGGCCTGGTTGCTATCTAACTTTCAAATAGTTTTATTGTGTAAATAACGAAATCAACACTCTGCTTCCACCATCGAACTTCCATTACAGCACACCCCCACGCACACCTATGACGTACAACGTGTTAGTTGACCTTTCAACTTCGTGAATGTTAAGATAAAATATTGTCGAAAATAATGGCCCCATTAAAATTTCACTTTATTTAACTTCTCTACACGTCAAATAAATGCGCATTAATGTATTCTGAAATATAATCGATGAAAATGCATACATATGTCGAAAAACGATGACGTACAGCACACACTCGCCCTTTGATCACGAACATCAGTTGAGAGCATACATTGCGCAGATTTGCTAGTCATTACACCAACGTGACATGGATCCGTCATCATCTAATCATTGATGTACACTATCCGTGCATCCACTATGTTTTGAGATCAGTGCATCGTCTTAGCGCTGAATCTAAATTTATGTTCGTGAATAAGCAGCGTGTAGTCAACTAGGTAGCGATCAACTTCCGTGTTGTCCTGATACCGTCTTTGTCCACTGGTCGAGAGATGCGGATGGGAATACGATATTTACATAGTTTATGTTATATAACGCGAGGTAGGTGGTTCCATAAATGAGAGTTTATTGATAGCTGTCCAGATAATGTTAGCTGCACAATATAGTTGCTAGCTGGCTAGGAAACTGTCCATGTAGCTAAAACCCTCTGTAACTTGCCAGCTTGTTATCGTCACGCCTCCGGAAGGCAACCCGTTAAGTGGCCATACACCTTTCTCGCTTGCAAACGAGCGCAGCTAGCGAGCTAACTCTAGGTAAACCAAAAGAGTATGAATGGAATTTACTACTTATCCAAAGGTTTGGAACCTCTAATTTACCACGTCTCATCACTCAATAGAAGCGAGTCGACACTTACTCAAAACTTGCTGGGCTGACAGCTGAAACGTCATTGTACTGATAGTGTTTATGTCTTTTCTGACCCTTTGGGGTCGTTTGCAGCGAGACTATTTAACTTCTACGGAGCAAATGTTTGCAGTGGCACCAAGCTGAGGCATTTGCAACACTTCGTATCTTGATCCTTGGACACACTAGGTAGAGTGTCAAGGTGAGGCTGGTTGAGTTAAAACGAGCATGTCTTCAGCAATGAGAGCAGAAAATCAAAACAGCATATGCATTCGGGTCTATGGCTGGCTGGTAGACATGTTTTGAAATTGCTGTGTAAGTGAAAAATGTATTGATAATGATATAGTGTTACTGAACTGAATGAAGTTACAGCGTCAAATGCTCAGACTGCATTGCTTCTTCAGTATAGCTACATAATACCCTTTACAGTAAACAAAACAATAGTCAGCATTAATATGTGATTGTAGCTGTAAAATGAAGTAGTAACAGAAACACAATATTGATTTATTTAGTCAAATCACACTTAGATAAGAGATTATAATGCAGATTTTGTGAGAATAAAAAGGTGACAGTAGCGGGGCTCTTCTTACAATCTGTCATCAACATCCTGCGCGTAAGGATGTTGTGATGAGACACATAAAATGTCTCAATTTATGTGTGCCAAATGTTAATGAATGTGCAAGTGACTTTACTTATTGTTCTTAAAGTCTTATGACTAGTTTACACTCACACCCCATGTTTCCCAAGAGAAGCCAATGGTATATACCTGCCAGTGAGATATACATGTATAAGGTATATACTTTCATAAACAGCCACACTGAAGCTGTTGTTGTCAGCCCGCTCATTACCAATGTTCATTCACGAATAGAAGGCTACCATAAATCAATGCTGATGTGTTTATTATAAATAAAAACTTTAAAATGTCCCAAAATGGTAATTCTGTTTATTTGAGGCTTTGTAAATATGTTTTATCTTCTGTTTGGAATGCATTCTGACCTGGGAAAAGGCATGCAGAGCCTTTTGGATGAGTTCTGCAAGAATCTGCCTGTCTTTGTTTCTTGTTCCAGCTTTTGTATGAGAGAATAAACCTTTGAAATTATACATTTTGCTCACAGCAGTGTTTTTTCCATAGGAACATTAATGTCCCAGCTTAATGTTTGGGTCCCAGATTTATAATTGGACATGCATAAGATGCAAAAATGAAAGTCAGCCTGGTGAGTTGTGTAAATAAACTATACACAGTAATGGAAGATGGTATCACGAGTGACAATAATTGCTCAATAATAATGGAACTCTGACCAAAAATGTATAGTTTTTATGATTTGGTAATATTTTACATTTCTAAAAGTTTTGAAACTGTTCATTATAGATGGTGAACCCCATGAAATTAGGAGTTCCAAAATCCTTATCCTGGAAATCATAAACCTTTGAACTACACATGGAAATGAACAGAAATAAACTGGAATTCAAACAATGTGAAATATGCTAATGAAGCACAATAATTAACAGGCATTCATTTTATTCAATTAGACCTGAAATTACGCTGCATACATCAAAAGAGGTCTTTGATCCTGTATCTGAAGTAACTTTCAGATATTTGTCTTGGTAGCTGTTACATTGTGTGTTCGAAAATGAGGCTAACTATTAATTCTCAGAATATATGCATTGACAACAATAACCCTAGTAACTACTAACACACACTAATTATACTTTGTATATATATATTTGAAAGGGACTTTCAAAAGACAAGGCTTAGATACCTTTTTACATTGTTCAGTTAAAATAACATTTCAGACAAAATTTGTACTCATACCATCATATTTCTCACTCATTCATTTCATAGGGCAGCATTGAATTTGTTGTTTTGCACTATACAAATAAATACATTAAACCGATGCAGGATTGATTTAAATATGCATATAAGCAAAGAAATTTTCCTTTATTTTCATTAATTGTGTTGTTTGTAATATTGAAAGCTGGCACTGATATACTGATATGCACAAAATACCCCAGTATACAGAGCTGTCATCTTTGTTCCCATTTCTCACAATAGCATCTAATATTTAAAAACATGATCAAAATAATTTTCTGAGCCATTGAAAAGTGGATACTAGCACACATACATTACAAACCAGTTCTTTGTTTCATTGGTGATAACTCCAAAAGAGAAACCCTACTTATTCATTGCAGGGATGATTTAACTTAATGGAGGATATGTTACCAAGACTGTAAACAAAGCTGGTCTTCGTTTGGCTCCCTGAATTAGGCATAAGGCCCTACCTCCAGTGTTCAAGCACTGTGCAACTCCACCTCTGCATGCTATGGTCTGCTTAGTTTTACTGTTCTTTATGGCATGCAGAATGAGTCCAGTGGATCAGCAGCATTTTCTTTGGTAACAAAACCATACACAAATCAGGCTACACTCAGCAACACCTATACAGAAATTTCAGTGTCAGAGTGGTGTTCTGGCTTTAGGTACATTTAAAGGACAACTAAGGCCACTCAGTAGTTTGCCTCAAAATTATCACTGAACATTATCTTACTGGAGTTGGAAACATTTTTTGCTCTGAAAAGGAACCCCCAGGGAAAGTGTTACATCAGGACATACCTAGCACAACCCAGACACTTCCCCTGGGTTTGACATTCACCACCCTAGCTGCCTTTTCAAAGGAATTTTTTCATCTCTTAATTTCAACTGTCTTACACAATTACTATTCATTTATTAGTGCATATCTGATTGAAATGTGGAGAGAAAATTGGTATTATGACAATCTGTGTGTATTTTTTTCCCTCTACAATGACTGATGAAAAATGCATAATGAAACTGCAGAACATGTACTTAAAATATTGCACCCAAAATTCCAGTGTAAATGTTTCCTCAGTACAAATTCACACTGGGTCTATAATGTTCACATTTTCCAAGTATGGAAGACAAATCACATACACATAAAAATTCCCAAGATGAAGGTGAAAGGTTGCAATACACTACATTTGACATAAAAAAGAACAACTTTACGCACAGCTTCCATCCATTTTTCTGAATTCAAGTCAGACTGGATCAATATTTTTAAAAAGTCTACACTGAATTCTTATTGTAAAGTCTCTCATTTGCAAAGCCTACCCTGATACATTGCCTTTTTCTCTTGATTGTAAGCATTCCATTTGTGTTCAGGCAGCTGAATAGGCAGCCTCGTCTGAGTCAGGGTCCTTGGCACTGTCCTCACTTGGCAGGGAGTCTCCACCACTGGGTGAGCGGCAACTCAGGTCAGCTACTCCTGACTCCTGGTCACTGTTGGTGGAAAGGTCTGGGTCGGAGCTTTTAAGCATGTCTTGGGGCAGGATCAGCAGTGAGTTTTCTGACCCCCCCTGCTGGCTGAGGCTGCCAGTAGGGAAGCTGGCTATACTGCCAGTGTAGTCCTGAGGGGTGTTGGCCAGGGTGTCTGACAGGGGAGCCCAAACATGCTTGTTCTTCTCCTCTGTGTCAGTCTTTATGAGGACCTTCTTCCCCTGTTCCTTTTCCAGCTTTTCTATTCTCTAAGAGAGAGAAAATAAGTCTTAACAGAGCACCACTAACACAAAACAGCTATTGATAATCCAGATCTACTATTTAGTGTGTTCACTGTAAAGTGAATGTGCATTTTTAAAAGCATCCACATTGTGTCTTTACACACAATAAATGTTAATCCGATAGTATAACCAGGTATTATGACACCATAGGAGAAGAACAGTATTTTTACATTTACTGTGTCTGGATCTGGGTGTTTTAATCCAGTGTGTCCTCATTGGTCAGATTTAAAGATAGGTTTGTTGGAGAGGGCTGAGCCCACTTCTGCTATAGTACCTCCTGGTGTGCTGTCAGCTCCTCCTCCAGCTGCTGTGTCTCCTCCCTCACAGCCATCAGGTAGTCCAGCGCAGACTGGCGCGGGTGCAGGCCCTTCTCAAAGCGATTATACATGCTCCTCCAGAACCTGCACATGGCCACACACACACAGCAGCTGAACGCTGACCAAACCTCACAGCTCTAACATAGAGGTTTTTTTTTAATGCGGTAATCCTGCTACTTAGGGAGCATATCGCTTCACATCACATTTCTGTAACTGGTCCGTATATTTAAAAAAATGAGCAATTATTACTCTGCTTTGATCTACACAATCTGGAAAAGATTAAAGCAAATCATGAGGATGGGTATTACATTTTCAGTCAATTATAAATGTGAAATTATTTTCATTTACAGTGAGTATGTGTAGTAACATACTTAAAACAGTAGGGGGTGGTAACTGGCTGCAGACGTCCCTGAGTCTGGCTATGGTCTGGTCTGTACAGGGGATTCATGTAGTCAGCCTTGTTCTTCCATAAGTATGCCCACAGAGAATGAGTCCTCTCTTGAAGTCTGTTAAAATACAAACACACACACAATGACAGCTGACTGAAGAGTGTGCTCCAGACAGAAGGGGTGATCCTTTATCCTTTCTTTTGATGAAAAAGTCACCACTAAAGAGAGAGACAAGTGTAGCAGCAGTCTAATATACCTTTCTGCTTCCTCTGTGGGACATACAGCACATCTGCAAGACAGCACTTGTCCCTAAAATAGTTCAGTTTCTCCTTCAGTCATTTCCACAGTACTGGTTAGTCCACAATTCATGCTTGAACTAGCTGCCATAGGCAAGTGCCCTGTAGACCTCCTTTAAGGTTGTGTAATGAAGTTTTAAAAAATAATTATTCAATAATGATGCATAAATCAATGGGACCTTTTCACAACTGTTCAGATATTAAAGTGTGACTGAGTAAAAGACAGCCAAATGACAAACAAGAGGTGATACGAGAAGGAAGCAACATATTTTGAGATGGAATCACCTCTCACCTTAGGTCTCGCCTCTCTCGCTCGCTGTTGCACAGGAAGTTGCCATACTGACAGGAGTACACGTGATTGTGGATCTGGATGAGGAACCTCTCGTTGTACTCGAAGGCACAGGGGAACTGCTCTGTTAGCTGCCACACGCACTCGATGAACTGGTCAATTACAGGGGACACCTCCTTAGGGTCTCCATCCAAATGGCTATATCTGTGAACAGGAACGTGCCTCGTCAAATAGAGCAATAATCAGACATAAAGACAGGATTAACTTCTTTTGTAGTGAGCTGGGCTTTTACTGTGAGAGCTGCACAGATAATTAAACTGCCGGTCTGAATGGAAAAGTCACAATGACAAAAAAATGTCTCAATGACATTCTTTCTTTGCATTCATCCCCAGGAATCTTTTTATCTTCTGGATATGGGTAACACAAATAAAAAATGGAAAAAATAAAACACTGTGATTATAGAAATTTGATACATTAGGAAACAACATCTCACCCAGTCGTTTATAGTCTAAACCAGTGTTTCTCAATCCTACTGGAGGCCCACTGTCCTGCATATCTTCTATCTATCCTTGCTCCAAACATACCTGATTACTGTGATTAACATGCTCTTGATTAAATCAGGTGTGCTCAGCTAATCAAAAGTGCCACTGATGAGTTCAGTCAGGTAGGTAGAGCAGGGAAAGATGGAAAACATGCAGAGCAGTGGGCCCCCAGGAGCAGGATTGAGAATCAGTGGTCTAAACCACAAATGACTGGAAAAGGTGCTACGGATAGATAGATCTTACTTTCTTACTTCTTTGATGGTATCAAAATGATTTTTTTTAGTATAGTTAATCATAACCTCTTTAATACTGATGCTATACATCAGTGTCCATACTGTGAGTATGTACATTTCAAATGACAGTGAGTGTTCTCACCGGTGGGAAAACTTGTGTCCAAATGATATCCAGTCCCTTTCAATAAGTACCTGAACATGGAAACAAAACATCAGAAAAATTCTGATTACTGGGAAGAAGAGGAGGAGAATGTCAGCAACTGAAAACTGCTGCAATCAATTCTCATTCATCCAACCATTTATGATTCATTGTTCTACCTTTTAGCTGTATGGTTCTCTGCTATTCTGGATTTCAGATCAACAAAGTTCAGAAGAGGAGAGTCCCAGTAAATTTTATGTTCTGTCTAAGTCACTGTTAAATGGGACACAGATGAGCATATTCTAAATGCCTTAAACGTGTTTGTAGCTAATACCCCTGTCAAAAGGAGGACAAAGAGTTCGCAGTTTAAATTGTTTATCATTTGTCAACTGATGCTTTACATTGTGCTATGGATCAGACAGTCTTGGGTTTGAATACCATGAGAGATATTATTTAATGGCTCCAGTGAATTTCCAACCATTTATAGAATATACAAAAATCATAAAAAATAAAATCATAAGGACTTTCATGTTATCTGGATAAGGGCACTTACTAAACGAAGAAAGTGGATGTATAAATGTTCATCTGGGTCAGTGTAATGATGTGCCTGTTATATGTGATCACTCTGACATTGTAATCCAGTGTGTGGCTACTTTTCTAGGAAGTCCAAAGATTCTAAAAAAGTAAAGCTTTTCGTTAGATTCATTTTCTCCATGCAAGATGATGCTCGGCAGAAATCTAGTTAGACACTGTAATCCTTTTGATCAAAGGAGAGGAATTTATAATCACAGCACGGGACTGCTTATGTTATGAACAGCAAAAGTTTCTCTGGTAATAAGTCATCCTCGATGGAATTACATGTCAAAAATACCAGCAGCATATAACATGAAATTAAATCATATTAAACAAATAAATTATGTCTGTAAATATGATAGAAGAGGAACATTTCAAATCTTAAATTCATATAATTTTATTCACATGAATAAAAACACTAATAATCCAGATGTAAAGCCATTTTGCACATTCATTCTTTCCATTCTGTTGAAACCTAATGAAAAATGTAGTTGATATGTACTGTAGCTACAGTAACTATACAGCAACTGCTACTTTTGACTGTGTACACCAGGAAAAAGCAGCACCTACAAGCAGTTCACAGTATCTCAAAATGTACATACATCACAACAAACATAAAAGTAACAGAGTATGAAAGTAAGTAGATAAGCTATGTGCTTGTAAGTAGTATAGTACCATGAGGCCTTTTAGAGTCCTGTAGTAGGGGTCCAAGAGCACACTGGCCACAGAGCACACCTGAGCAGTGCGATCCCAACCGTCTGAGCAGTGGACCAGAACACTGACCCCCTCCTCCGCCACCGCCTGCATACACACACACACACACACACAGGAGACAAAGAGATAGCCCATTATCTGATTTTCCCTTTCTTCAACCAGACATAAGGATGTTTATGCATCACCCTGGCTTACCTTGGCTATAAAGATGCCAGCATCCAGGACAGCTTTGATGTGTCTGAGCCAGCCAGAATTCTCCAGTCCCCAGAGGAAGTCTCCCATGGAGGGAGACTTGAGCTCGCACACTGCAGACAAGGCAGGATCAACAGGAATAAAAGATACAAACCTTGTAAACGGTGGTCTAAATGATGGCATAATCTACACTACTAACAAAACTATAAACCAAACTTAACATAAAATGAAAATATCCATTCAATCCTTGATTCATGAGACGATAATACCCATGAGGACATATAAGGTCAAAATGCACTCACCAAGTCTGTCCCCTGTGGTTTACAAATGACACACCAGTTTGCCCATGGAAATATTCTATTTTATTGCAGCATGTTCGCTTGTAAGGAGTCTCTGTTGGTACTCTCCCCATGCAGGTCCATGTAACTCACAGCAAGCCTGACAGCTTCATTGTGAGACTGCAAAACATACGGCTTGCCGTAAAACATCCTCATGGGCAAATTGTACATGTACCATTTCAGAGTTGTTTGCTCTGCAAAGACATGTAAGATGTGTGGGCTTCAAAGCTCTCTGGGGCTTTCTAACTCTAGTTATGTTAACTGATTTGGAATAACTGGATTTCATGCAAGAAACAGAAGCACCTACAGTGTAACAACTAACTACTACTTCAAAGGGAAATTCAGTTTTTACTCCAAGGTTACAATGTGAGTCCCAGTAGGAACTTTGCAGTTGTATCCTTGAGTGAAAAGCTTAATCTGACTTTCCCCAGTATGTACAGAGCTGTAGAAATTGATAATATGTAAAATGTGCGCTATGTAAGCAAACACTTAATATTAACCATAATTAGTGTCCCTTTAAATAAAGTTTGTATGCTCTTTTGCTTAATTTCTACAGCTTTAATACCAACAGCAAACAGAAATATAAACAGCCTCTAAATACTAATGCTCTGACTAACACCAAAATAATGCTGTGTTACTGTAATACATAATCAAAATGGTAATTATCAAGGGAGCTTAACTGGGTTTTCTGCCAAGACACAATGACCAAATCCAGAAAAGTCCTTGACACGCTCCGCTTAAACCCTCACCCTTTAAGGACTCCGTAAAGCAAACATACAAACAAAACGCAAATGTGGGGAAACACAACTGCTATTCAAAGGTCTTTCCTTTTCTTTTGTTTTCTGAGGCCCCATTTGAAAAGCTTTGCCAGCAATACTCCATGTACAAAGGGCAATGCAGGGGACCTGACTGTGATCACCCATATTATCCACTGGAATTATATGAAAAAAACAATTTTGAGATACCGCATGTCTACTGTAACACTTCTATTAAAGAGGAACATAGGGACATTCTTGAAACTAGGTCTTCCTAAATCAAAGCTAGAAGTGGCATGGTGTCCGGACACTCTTATTCAAGCCATGTGTCAGGAAAACCAAAAGCGGAACATCTGAAATAACTTAAAATGTTATCATTTCAAATGTAAACATGCACTTGTAACAAACACTTCCTTTTTTTGCAAACCATATCATTGAAGGTAATCCACAGATGTGTGAAGAATGCAGAACTAGGCTGTATGCATTAGATTTACTGTATAAAGCCTGTGCATATCCACAGAGCTAATCCTGCCAAAGCCTCTTGGCAATGAGTGTCTCTTCTGTCAAACAAAATAATCGATTCACAGTTAAGTCCAATTCTGTGGCACACTAGGCTCAACAGATCAAAGAGCTCAGTGGTGTAAAATATATTACTGTATTGCTCATTGTAAATTGAATGCAAAGAGCACCTATTATTTATACACCAGTACCACTATATCAGTATATGAGTATAATCTGCATCACAGTTTAGGCTCCACTTTACTAAAGTGGAGGGGTTTTATTCTGTGACTACACAGCAAAGTTGTCCTTTCTGTAACATGGCACAATTTTAAACTTGGGGAACAGATGTGATTAATGACATGCATTTGAACCACAGATGCTATTTGTGTGAGCTGGCAGCACTGGATATGTCATAATTTTTTAAAATGATTCACAAAATATTTGTTTTACTTAATATATCCCATAATCATTCTCCCTGAGATGTGTACGTCTTTTGTGCGTCAATATTTGCTTTGGATATTGGAATTTACACTCTGCTGCTTGGCATGAGATTTTATGAAGAAAGAGAACACAAGCATTTAAATGGACATCAACTCTGAGACTGCTAAATGCATTCATTTATTTGTTTTCATTGAAAACATGAGCTGAAGAGTAATTTACTCCCTGAGAGGTTCAAATCAATATTTGTAGGATACTTTCAGGAGCAAAGTGCCGGATGACAGTTTACTTTGTCCAGGGCTTGACGTAAAGACTCACAGGTACAGATCAATATTTCAATGCACATTCTTCATTGCATTAGGTACAGCCTGTCAAGGTATGACATGCACGACTACCCAGTGTATTCCAACAGTGCAACTTTATAAAATTCAACTTGCTCTACATGTACTCTCTACAGGACTATTGTTCTTGGCTCAACAGGACATTCAAAGAAGATTTCACACCTTACTGCTCTTATTTCTGCAAGTTCACTTGATAAATGCATTCTTCACAACCACCTCAGGCAAAGTTGCTACAGCTGAGTTAACAGGGTCAACTGACCATGGTTTTGTAGCACTTCATACAAACTAATTTCTAGAGAATTTCTGTTCTGGGAAGAACACAAAGCTTTTCAAAGTACCGTACTGAAATGGGAGATGGCCATCCGCAAGTAATCTTTGTGAGACATGGATAAATCTTCTTCCTGGTATTCCGACCAACGGACTCCCCAGAGCTTTCAGGGCAAGAAGTTATCACAGCTAAGACTACTATTACATTTTTCAAACACTAAATCACATCATTCTCACGCCCTCCATCCGCGTTTTGTGGAAAAGTCCTGATTCATCTGCTCTGAGAAACAAAAATAGTCCAGAAATGTTATCCAGATGGATTCAAAGCCTCCCATCTCTACCCTGCGCTTTCCTGGAATTACTCCTGGGGTAGTGCTGATGGCAGAATATGTTCAGCATTGTAAAAGAAAAATATAGGAAGCATGAGCCATCAAAAACCGTTATTTGCTTTAGAGCAGAATGGCAGGAACAGCTTGCAAAATCATAAAGTAAATACAACTGCACAGAACAGCGTCAGAATCAATTCTTACTTTTGAGGGCTAGCAAATTAAGGGGCCTCAGGAGGACTTCTCTGAGGTAATGATGACTGAGTCCTGTAAGTGATCATTCTTTCAAACCTGCCTACCAATTACTTTAATTATGAAAGTAAATGTGTTGAAAAACTTTGAAGACGCATTGGACTAGTCACATTAGTTTGCCTGATTGACCAGATGTAGCAGCCCACCCCCTTACAGTCAGTGACTTTAATTCAGGGGCATTAAAAAACAACAATGGATGAACTGTTTTATGGCAGATGCATCTCTCAGTGTGGAACGGAAAAGCTTTTTGATGTTAGCGAACATGGTGACTGTTTCATATCCCCAAGAAATTCAGTTCCTCCTGTGTTAGTTTTGCCTTCTTTTCAGCCAGTCTATTTTCTTTGTGCTAAAGCACAGTATGCTATAATGAGTGTTGCAGGCTACACTGGTTATGCAAGCCATCTACAAACAGGTATCAGCAGCAACATCAGAATATATTTTATTGGCTACTGTTATGTGCAATATTTAAATTCACTACCGCTTAAATGTGAATGAATTTAAATATTAAAAAGATTACTTTCTGTGTGTGTGTGTGTGTGTATGTGAGAGAGAGAGAGAGAGACCCCGCTTTCAGCCCATTGTTACATGTATGTATCAACGTTCATACCATTAGTAGCTACACTGGCCTCTTCAGATCTCGAAATTTTGATGCATCTCCGAGCTTTAAATGTCATAGAAAACTAAAAATAATAAAATGACAACAGTGGGGGGTGGGGGCAGGGGTTCATTTTTACCTTCTAGCATTTTCTGCAGGCTGCTTCTCATCACGTGGATGTTCTCAATGCCAATGAACTGAAATTTGATGTTGGAGTAATTATCTTCATTTTCATAGCCCTTTCCTGCAGCCCGATTGGCCATTGCATTCAGCTGGAAATACAGTTTCAGGGAAAAGCATGTGGTTCAAGACATGGTTTTCCTTAATTAATCACCATTCATGACATCATGAGTCATCAAATCATTATGCTGTGCAAGTTATCCAGGAGAAAGCCATATACAGAACACAAAGCACTGACAAATAATGCACCATGGCAAAGGTTTGGAAGGTAATTGTCAAGAGAGATCGAAAGTACTTTCTTACAACCGTGAAACTGCTGACAGCATGTGCTGGGAGGCACCATTACTTGTCCTGAGAACGAGAGATTTGAGGAGTTTTTTCTAAGGCCCACTCTCCTCCGCCCTGGAGGGGAGGCTCACCTTGGGTCTAGTGTCCACCACGTACATGAACTTGCTGCCTGGGTTCGACTTCATGATGGCCTCCAGCATCTGCTCGTCCTCCAGACACCGCGCGCTGAAGCCCGACAGCGGCTGGCTACTGCGGCAGATAGCAGCCTGGGTGCGAAAACAGGAGTCAAGGTTCCATGGTGCAAGATGCTGAGCATGGACATGCTTGCCAACTGTAAGGTCACTGAAGGTCACAGTGCTCAAGAATCAGAGGAAGAATATTAGCCCATGTCTGACACGTGTGGATAGTCCGATTAATATGTATGCTTTTTCCAGCTACTGGATACCTAGATCAATTCATCATTTGTTTGGTCCAAGAACTTAGGGTTTTAAAGTATGGATAATGACATAAAATTGTTAAACAATGGATTTTTATATAAAGAAAACTATCTTGCATGCATTTATTTAATCTAATCTCTTAGTCAATTCTCACTTGTAAGAAATCCCTGCATTTTATTGAAAATACAAATGTTTTCAGTCGGAACCAATTTCTATACTAAAGGTTCACATATTATTTTCCATGACTTACTTTACCATTTTTTTAAATGAGACACTTGGACTGAAAAGTCAAGCATGTTTTATATGGGAAGTAGAAACAATAT
This sequence comes from Megalops atlanticus, assembly GCA_019176425.1. NCBI lineage: Eukaryota > Metazoa > Chordata > Actinopteri > Elopiformes > Megalopidae > Megalops > Megalops atlanticus. Next base: position 18,303,638 of record CM032891.1, on the reverse strand, counting down.
GTAACTAAAGTAAATATATAGACAGCATCATCTACAAATTAATTTTAATATAAAAAGCTAATGTTATCACAACCTCAGTAAATGTCAGCATAAATTGCATTGTGACCATATAACAAGTACGACTTTTTTTGCCATAATAAATAAAACCACACAATTTCATACTTTGATATTTCAAAGAGACAAATGAAAATGATTATAGGACCCCTGTGTGTTTCCCATCAAGAACTGTCCACCCACAGTTCATAAATATAAAATAAATATAATAAAGACCAGCACACATTTGAACACACAGACTTGTACAGTCTGTGCTCACATTCATGGGAATTTGACCTTCCATGTCATAAAACACCCAACCTCAGTATGTTATATTAAATTGTACAAAAACTTGACATTCAAACATTGAACATACATATGTATAAATGTTTATTCCTGCTCAAGCACTGCAGTTTCTTTCTGGAGTTTGCTACTCTGGAAGATCTGTGAAGGTCAAATGCACTTCATGCTTTTGACATACTGTCCATATTAATGCACCGAAAAGAAAATATTATTAATCCAAGGGGAGCTTTTCCCTTTCCTTGGGAAGCAAAGCCAGTGCCAAGAAACTCCACCCGTCAGGACTGGACACTGTGAGGAACCCGGTCTGAACTTTATTATAACCATATATCATGATAATTTATAACACAGGGCTGAGCAGCACCCCTTTGCAATATACTGCAGTTGCTCCAGAGCTCCAGAGGAAATCCACTCTGTCACTTGCAGAGTTTTAAAGAGTGGCTACACTGGGATTGTAAAATATAAGACAACAATCCACATAAAACGGGAGTATCAACATAGTATATCCCACAATACCAATTTATATTACTCGATTCCAATAGTATGACCATGCATCTGCTAGTTCTTCAGACACTTTTTTTTCCTGCTCAAGTGGTGTCCACCAAGTAAAGTGTGTAAGAATGATCACTGTCATTAGAAAGGTTTGAAAAGTAAATGTTTAATGGATAATGGCTGTACCCATAAAACAGCATAATCTCAACCTTGTAAAGAGAGTTTAAAAACTTGAGAGGAGAAAACTACACTTGAAAATTCATTAGAAAGCAGTTTCTGAACACGGCTGAACTCACATGGTTATCTTGACAGTAGTATGATAACGTGGGAAAACGCCCTCTGCTTCTGAACTTGGAGCTCCCAACAATGATGGGGGGAGTGGCTGATGCTGGTACATAGAGATCAGAGGGATACGTCTCGCATACCTGTAAAAACATAAACCCACACCCCCGCACAGTGAAACATCAGTCTGGACGTACTGTAAAGCATCATCAACATTCATGTCACAGAAGGAACGCTTCTATAACAGGGTTTCCTGAATACCATTGCTTCTGACAGCAATCCTGAACTTCCCCTTAAGGTCATGGCAACATTTTCACAGAGGTTATGAACACATGGCATCTGAATTGCTTAATCAGTTAAAAATAGCTTTTTAAAAGACAGAGCTGTTTTTACTCAGTACATGCCAGTAGTTTGTAAAGACACTTCCAAGCATATGAAATATTACATATTTAATCATCTAAACATATCATTACAAACTCACTCACACAAACATGGAAACCATAGTAACAATACAATACTGTTAATTCCAGTACAAAAGCCCTAGACACTTATGTCCAGAAAATATTAATGATCCTATCCAGAGGGCAGTCAGGGCTGTAAAGAGAGGAATATGCCCACCCTATACTCTCGGTTAGCAGGGGTGATATGCCAGAAGTTATTGGGAACCCCCATGCGACTGTATTCAGCCTTGAGGTTTATAAGGTTCCAGTTTTGCTCCCTCTCCTCCTTGTCCACTTTGGGGTTAAAGGAGAAGCAGTACAGCTCCTCATATCTCTCTGGAAGAAATGAACAGATCACCATTAAACACACTCAGAAAAGTTTCACCAACTCAGGCGCACACAGCTCGCACTCAGACAAAACTGTGTGTGGTTTCGGCAGGTAGTAATCAGGGTCAGAATACACTCATGGACTCATAAACACATGCTGCCTGCCTGAAAATGCAGACAGTGGTTATGGGAGACAAGGGCTATAAAATCCTTTCCGCTCTCACTCAAGCCCAATCCTTTGCGGGTTCTTACCGGGCCTTGAGAGGCGCAGCAGTGACACGTGCACGTCGTGGCAGTCCCTCTCCTGAGGGATGATAAACCTGATGACTTGAAAGTTCTTGCAGCGGATTAGCAGGGGGCAGCCCGTGGCCGTCGTGGACTGCTTCTCAACACCACACACGAGGCTGTGCAGGACCTACAGTGAGCCCAGAGACACGCTGCACTTTCATGCACCCAGAGAAATAGTCTGCAGTTTGTCAGTCCAACTGAATTTAGCTTGCCATATTCTAGTCATGGACAACTGCTACTACCACAGAGAATTTACTTCCACCAGAGAACCTCCTGATACAACACAGAGCTTCCTCATTAAGACAACGGGACTTACAACAAAGAGACTGTTGCAGAGGTGATCTAATATAGAGAACAGCTTCCATATAGACCCTGGGACAGTCAGGTCACCTGTACAGAGGCTTGTTTTATGAAAAGAGATCATAGTGGGAACTGTCTCCTGTGAACAACCTTCTTCTAAAAGCTGACACCAATTTAAAGAGCTGGAGATCTGTTTGCCTGAAATAATCTGAGACCAGAACACTAGCCTAACTAACTTAATCATTATCTCAGAATTTAAAAATGTAAAGATCCAGGTATTCTGAACAATGTATTGTCTTATTGATTATCTAGTCTTTTACGGCTGTGTAGGTCAGGTGCTCAATACCATGACTTCTCAAATAAAAATTTAACAGCCAGCCAATAACAAGCAGTTAATGCCTATGACATTATAAAGCAGTTATTTTCAAAAAATGTTAAAACACAGAAGCAGCTTTGTGCCTACCCAGGTTTCTTTGCGGATCTCAGACACATTCTCGACAAAGATGGTGTGGGTTGCAGTCAAGTACAATGTGCCCACACAGGCCTTCCTGGAGGAGACTCTGTCAATCAGACGGACATTCTCTACCTAAGAGAGTAAAAAAAAATGACACACACGGGCCCAAACATTATCAGTTATTCAACTCTCATACATCGATTAACATAAATGACATCACAAAGTCTGGACTTCTTTGCAGACCAGTTACTGACTAAGGGGCAGGCACTATAATATATCACAGCTGAACTGATCATGACAGAGTGACGAAAACGGGATCATCATTTTAAAAACTATTCGTATAGGAAAGACATTACTAATGATTTTAGAAGTCGCCTGTGCATTTAGTTGGCTCGTTGTGAATCGTATCTCTACAAATTCACTGCTCACGTGAAGCAAATATGACAGATTACAGAGCACACTGAAGCAGATACATTTTAATGTTGCAAGCTTGAGCGAAGCCTTCGCTGCAGAATCGAGTTGCATTATTTTCTCAGGATGAAAGACATAGCTCCCTGCCAATCAACAAATTTTATCATAAATATGTGACAACGACGTATAGATGACAGCATAACGTTCTTTCCTTCAATCAATTTCTTAACATAAATTAACTGCTAAACGCTTTTCATTTTGTAGCTTGGTATTTAGCTGTGTATCCAAATAGGCTGCCTTGCTGCCATAAACTGATGACGTAAGCCGTTTTAATATACGGAGCTTCTCTTCTTCACACACTTAACGTTTGCTAATGCGATGGGCTATTTTTTTTTTCTTTTCAAAAAGAGTGTAAAACGACACCAAAAAATTACATTGACCACAACTAAAAAAATATGCTTTTAAGGTATATACACATCCATCAACCATACATGAGCATCTATACTAATCTTATAAAATGCAATTACATGTAATGCGCAAGCACAGCTTTGTGATGAAAAATAAAATCACGTACACGAAAGCTACCAAAATAAGGATAAAATCATTCAAATTGCATTACTCAGCGCTGCTGAAAGCCAGTTTACCTTAGGCATTCTGATGTGCTCCATCATTGAACAATAAACCAGTCAAGACGACCTCTAAAATGAATTCGACGCAACTATATGATTCAAGGAAACAAAAGGTCAGACGTGTTTAAATATTTATGTAGAAATGATGAACTGAATAAAACTGTCCACGTCATCTACATGTATGTGTTTTGTTTTTGCTTGGACTGAGCCTCAGGTAATTCAGCCATGGTTCCCTTCCACCGGTGCGAGATTCACCCATCAGCCTCTCGGATGAGAAGACGACAACAACGCGGTCCTAAAGCCTGCCATGTGACCAGTAGTTTGCCGGTGAACTTTCATGTTTGATCTGTTCAGCTGTATTGCGTAGTATAACGTCGGCCCAATTCATCTGTCGTAAGGTGGATGTGTTATTTCTAGTTTTATTTAATGTAAATCTCAGTTTTTCCCCCCTTATGAAAATATATCCCCATGCCTATGTCTTGCGTATGAATCTTGTTTTCCACCTTCACAAAGACAGGAGGTATCAAGGCTAATCAACACAGATAAAGTATTAAAAAAGAAAAATAATAATCCATTTCACCACTAAGGTTTATAATATACTTAAATAAACCTCCTTGATAGCATTTATGTATAACTGTTGCTCCTATGGACCTTGCTATTTTTTCCGTAGGGAACATTATAAGCGCTGCAGAGAGACAACACCCAAACAATGTGGAAAAACAAGAGAAAACAGATATACTGGCAAGACCCACAGGCAAAGACTTGGCATCAGACATCAGTGAAAATGTTTCATGGATTTTGACTAACTGTAAGCCCAGTGTAGACCAGCCCGCTTATGTCATGTGTCTGCCTGGCCGGGGTCTCACCGATTCATTTCCACAGTCAGTGCCTCTATGCCTGCATCTAGTGTGAGGTGCCAGATTGGTTAATGTCCTACCAGTCCTACTTGCCTGTGGGAAAGGGCACAAACTTTTTTTTTTTTTTTTTTTTTTATTCAGCCTCAGATTGCACCATGGCTGAGAATGGTTGTAGTATCATAGTTTAGCAACATACACTTTTTACATGTTTTTTTTTTTTTTTTGGGGGGCATAGTGGAGTTTATTTTGAAGGAATATGCCAATCAATCAATACACTATAGACCAGAAAACACTTCAAAACATGCTTCTAGCTTAAAACATGGAGCTTTAACATCAGAAGGGTTTGTTCTGGTGGCAGTGGTCTTGTTACTGTATCTTGGCAATTAGAGCCACTACTCCGGAGATGGCAGAAAAAGCAAGGGAGTGAGGGAGGACAGGAAACCACTGAAATTTGAGTGTTATCCTCACCATGGTACTTTTGTATTTAGTATTTAAGTTTGTTGTTTTATATGTAGAACATATGTGAATTGCCAAAGATTGTATTTATTTTGAATGACACGTTAAAGAATTCCTAAAATAGACAAATGTCAACTGTCATGACCTTTACGGTTTCCAGTTGTATCACTCCCAAGCTAGTACACATGGAATGTGACAATTTCTTATTTTATCTTATGTTTGTGTAGCTAGTGTTGGTTGACACAGAGAGTTCTTTTGTGAGCCAAAAAATGAAAAGAAAAATGCTGATTCTTTCCAGACTGAGAAGTAGGTTTACTTTACTATGTATCTGTCTTCTGAGCAAACTAGGCATAGTGGGCTTGCAACATTAAGCAGCATAATTGAGAGTAGGTCTTTAAATGCAATCACTGTTTTAAATGTATGCAGTCCAGCTCATTTTTACCCACTGTTTCCATAGTGGTACAAACTGTCCAGTTTTCTTTGTTTTCTTTGGTTTCATTGAACTGCAGTCACCTGCATTTCTCTGCTGAAATAGCTAGCTATCTAGAATATTTAGCTAGATGTGATGGCAAGATTACTCTGTTTGCCATTTTATGTCAAACCTGCACAGCAACCCAGGTAACCAGTTGTATTTTTCTGATGAGTTGGTTGGGGGAGGTAATGGGACACAAGGGGTTATTACCATGTCAGAACCAGGGAGATTATCCAACCTCAGCTGATGTATCATAATGGGCAGAGTGCAGCAAATTTTACTCAAGACCAAAGTGTGTACTTTCAAAAGCCCACTGACCTTTATTGAGCCACTTGCAAGTATGCAGTTAGAATGGAAGCAATGCTGCCATAGGCAATATTGCCTCATGCTAGTCAGTCATGCCCGGGGTCAAAAATATCAATATGTCAACAGTTCATACTTCAGTGAAAAGCCTTTGAATCACCATGCAACTCACCATCTACTATGACAAATAATAACGATACTAAATGTGTTTTACGATTCACTCATGTTGGCATGACAGAAAGGGGGCTCATTTGGGGGTAAAAATCAGAACTGGTATTCCATAATAGTACAATATTAAAATTGAATTTAACGAACCCTTAAATAAAGTTATGTAGGCCTACCATTCTACACGCGAGGGAGTTCTAAAAACGTGCAATGTTTTGTGAGAAGTCAGATACGCGAATTCAAGGCCCGTTTTATCAAATGAAATAACACTTATGGATATCTTTAGTAAATATCTTAATCTACTGTCTTAATTCAAAAATATCTTAATTCAAACAATGCTGCAAATATACAAAGGAATTTAAAAAGAGACGTTAAAGAGAAAAACTGCTGTTCAGATGGAAATACGTTCAACACAATCAGAAGAATATAGACAGTAAAACTTCACAATGAATAAATTAACGCCTATTGATGACAGTAATTTCTTCTGACATTTCACTCTCAACCTCCACTGACAGGTGCGGCAAAATCTGAGCGTTTCCTCCGAAACGCTTACACTAGGGCTTGTTTAAGCAGGTAGTTGCGTCTTTTCCACTACATTTACATACCACTCGAGGCGCAGGGCTGCCTCCTTAACCAGAGTGTGTGGGTAGCAATGTTGCAGCCTATCTTCAGATAGGTTACACTCTGAATCCCGTTCCACTAGTTTACCAATAACTTAGTCCGACTCTTGCATACGCAAGTAACCCATCCTCTTTTTTAGACAGAGAATTAGTACGCACGTGGTTGGGGTATTTAACTGCCGCAAATATAAGTTCCGAAACCAGCTGACACTGCTGTGCACCGTCAAGATCCACTCAAAGTAAGTGCCTATGTAGTTAGTGCATGTGCAAACAGAACGAGTGCTACCGACTCATACTTTACGAAGTGAAAGCTAAATGGACTTAGCGCAGAAATAAAACGGAAATTAGAAGAAAGTTTCTGCAGTGCCTTGTTCCTTTATCAGCACTGGTGTCGCTAGGAGTATCTGCAGTTTTTGCGTTGTGATGCTAAAATGACATGGTATTACTTGTGAACTTTTAAACATACACTCATGCGTCCAGCTAGTTTCTTTAAAATCGTTATGTTGATGGGACTTGAATCATTTCCTTAATTGATAATTTGTTTGTGGTTAGAACTGATTTCTGCCACAGTCATGTAAAATGAGTGGACCAGATTATTTATGGTATTGTTACTGTGTGCTAACATTTTAACAGTTGCATGCGTGCCTTTGCCTCCTCGGCTGCAGCTGCAGGGCTTTTCACTCTTGTTCCCGGTGAATACAGTTGCATAATTATACACGGGTGCATAGCAGTGAATACATTCCCAGGCATTTCAGATAATAGCTTTTGAATCAGGATTATGGAAATTTTTTTCCCCTGTGTTGGTCAAACACTGCATTTTAATCTGATGTACAGTGTTTCTCATGCTTAAAATGGGCATTAATCTCTCATTTCTATTAGTGTTTTCTTTCTTAGCTAAACTGAATTGACTTTGATTTAGGTTTTGGCTGCAGTAGTATTACAGTGCTTATTAATGTTCACTCATTTGAATATGTACAGCCTGAAGTAGTTCATTGACCACTATTGTACATCAATGATATCCAAATCCAAGTATTTTGGGATGTTCCAAGGACTTATATTTTGTATTGTGTATAAATCAGTGGTGGTTTGCTCATTATTATGTCCACTCTGAAGAACTGTTGGTTCCACTGCTCTGGCTTAGGCTATGCAAAAAAGCAAAACAATTTTATGTTGTCATTATGTTAGTAATGCATCTAAGACATGATAAGTTTGACATATACTGTACATCAACCCAATCATAAAGACTTTATATATTGTGAACAATAAAAATGAGAACAAAGTTTTTTGCGATTGTTTTAGTATGTTATATTCACACTGTACAGTAGTTAATTCTATGAGCCAAGACAAGACAAATGATTTTTGAAAGCACATATTCAAAGAACCTTTAATGGGGTATATATATTGTTAAGTGGAGTTAATGATAGTGTTTTAGAGTGTATTTATTAGAGAAATATTGCCATTCACTCCATATATAATCTGTTATCATCGTAAAAGTAGAGTCATGTGAACACATTGTATCTGCCTTTTTGTCATATTAAATTTTTATTTCAAAGCAAGGTGAAACCCAATATTACAGATTAAAAGTCATTGCAGTAGCAGATTTTAATATGCAACCGAACTATTCATATACTTTTGTGTTTAGATTGTATTACTATTTCTTGCTTTATTTATTTATCAAATAATAAGTAAATATAATTGATTTTGCTTTAGCTTTAACTGATTTTGCTTTAGTGAGTAACATAGATGAATTTCAATCTACCTGACGTTTATATTCATGTGTTTCATGGGTGCCTTGTGGAAAAATTTCAGGCACGGTCCAGTCACACAGTTTAACCTTTCAGTAAATAAGCCTTTAATGCTTTATATGTTTTTCTTTTTCACAAAATGGTGCCAAAGTTGACACACCTTGCACAGTTGACAATTGCGTAAGACAAGACTCTCTGGTTAGGGTGTTTCATCTGTATTTTATGAAAGCCTTTTTTCTTGCATCTTGTCTAACAAGTCTATGTTGTGTTAGAGCAATCTGCAAGTGGATTAGTTAACTGGCAGCAAAATATAACAATTTAAATGAGAAGGTTCACTCAGATCAGATCTAGAGGTAATGTGTTTATCACTGTGTCTTTTTAAGTTGTCGTATATAATGCCTAATAATGGTGGGTCCCTTTTGTGTTGGAAATCCTTTCTGAGTGAAACTAGAACCATACATCAGTCCTATATAGATAGATAACAGCCATTAACCCATAAATGTTTAATATGTGAAATGAAAGCAAGCTGTATTGCAGAGTGATTAAAGAGAGATCATAAGGCTTTGATTTTATTTCCTTATTTATTTTGTCCTGTATGAAGAACAACAGAATTCAATGGCCAGCCAGCAAAATGACTGGACAACATGTAATTATGCACCACTAGCTGATGAAAGTTCATGGGGACCAAAAATGTGCTGTTTTTTCAAGCAGCTCATTTGAGATTTGAGACTCAGCAGAAATTTCATGTATGTCTTCCCCTGGTTTTGAATGCTTCTCAAAATAAATGAAGGGCCATCTGCTGCAGGGTAACATGGAGAGATTAGGACAATAAAACTGTTCAGTTAAACTAAGCAGAAGTGATTGACTTACCGATGCTTGGCAGCCCTGTCTCTCTCCCACTGTGCAATGTTCATACATCCTGAAACCAAACAGTCCTCCATAACCCAGAAAATAAACACCATTTGCTCACTTACATTGATTCTGCAAAAAAAAAAAAAAATCAGAGTTGTTTCTCCTGGGATACTGTTGGCATAGCTTTTCTTACTTTCAAAGAATTAATTTGGCAGTACCAGGAAAAGGCTAAAGTGACCCTTGCTCTGGAGTTAGCATCATTCTCCCTACTTTATTGGTTTGGATTAAGGTAGTGTTCATGATAGTATTACTACCAACTATTATTACCTTCTAAGACACTTGAATGAGCTCTGAACATTCCTCAAGGTTAGTGCATGTTGCAAGAGTCTTTACAGTAAAGCTGTATAAATTCATTTACTTATTTATTTGCTGGGGGATGTCAGTAAATAAAATTACATGCATACATTTTTATTAATGCAACCACACATTTTTATCAATACAAGAGACCCATCTACACTATAACTGTGGGACTGGAAGAGATTTTTACAATCAGCATGCCAAAATGAGTATGATGGCAATAAAAGCCATATTCACTCTGTAAAATCCATTTTATGGCCAAGGCTCCTATTGGATAATAATTGCGGATTTCAATTCACCAGTATAGTAAGTTGAGGGGGAAAATGTCCATATTGGATTGAGCTGATTCTGACAGTTTAGATAGTCCATGAGGCCATCCATGATCTTTTACTGACCACATGAGATGGTAATACTGGCCATATAGACTGAAGATGTGCAAGTATCTGCCAGATGATGAATAAAGAGGCTAGGCCTCTAATGTTCTTAATGGAATTTCACATCATCAATGTTTGGTGAAATATTAATTGAAATAAATATAAATTGAACACTTTGTGGTTGTAAGAACCCATGTGTAACTGTGTGTATCTGAAAATGCATATGAAAAACTGAGAATGTCTGAAGTTTCATTTAATTTACATATTTTTACAATTTGCATTAATTTCATATGATCAGATAAAAGCAGCACTCTTAATTCCGGTTTTACTCACATTGCATCGTTTCAACCCTGTGTATTGTGTGTTATCCTACCGGTTGCACAGAACATAGAGCAATTTGATGGATTGGTCAGATCTAAATGGCCAGCTCTGGTCTTTCCATTTTCACAGTTACCATGTAATTCAAGTTAAAGTGGACCAGAATATGGAGGCACCCAGTCTAGAATTCCTTCAACACCATCCTGTTGTACCATAATCTCATTTGGTGCTGCTGTGGAGCTACATGTGATTCAATAAACAGATCATTTGTCAATGCTGCCTTATTCCAAAGGGTGACACCTCTCTGGGTGGACAACGGAAAAATTTAGAGTCAAGATCCTGCATGGCCTTTAGCCCTTACAGCAGATCAGTAGGACCAGATGAAAAACAGGCCTCATCTATCAAAGTGTGACAGGCCAATGGTTGTATGACAGTGCAATGAGTTCACTGCTCTGTGCTGTGTATTGACTGTAGCAGTCAGTCATGTTCAACAGGTGGTATTGAGAAACAGTTTTTATCCAGTTAGGAGAATTAGTCTGTTTATTTATTCATTCTATAGCGTAACAGTTTGCTATAGTTTATGTGTTGATCTGAATGATATTGTGATTCATACATACAAATAACTAAATGTGTTGTTTGTGGAATGAAAGTGTAGTTGTATTTCAGTTTTAAAATGTCTGTTACGATGTCTTTCATTACTGTTTATATGTATTGTTTACATAGCCGGTATTAGTCACAGTGCAGTTTGATCTTTGGTACGATGCCAGATGGATCATTTAAAGATGGGCACAAGGTCTTTTTGACAGTTTATCAGTGTTTAACAAGGCCTTGACATAATAATGCCCTACTGCAGTTAATCACAAAGACCATTTTTATTTGACAGTGCAAGTATACCTTCATTCTCCATATGACTTGTTGGAGAACTGAGAAATTGGTGTCCTTTGGTATAATTGCCATAGTCTTTCTCACTTTTATCATACAATAGAAATATATTTAACTAATATGGATATTTGTCCAATTTTGCCTATTGTGTTTCATTTTCTTTCCTTCATCACTTGTGTCCATGTGTGCTGATAATGAAGTAGTAGAAGACAGATGTAGTAGAATATAGAAAGTACTTCAGTGTAAATCCCAAAGGCCAGTTTCCTCATCTGTACAACAGGCAAACATTGTCTCTCTGTCCACTTCACTCAGCCCTGTGAAAGACTGTGGTGTCAAGGACTGTAACTTGCCGGTGAAGCAGTTTTCTGTTAATAGATATTGGACTGTCCTATTGCAAAATTTGTTTACACCAGCAGAGTGGTGGGATTCTGTTTGATGAGGTGTTTTAATAAGACATTTATATTGTTTGCTCACTTGGACTTGTTGACCATTTTAGTTGTTTTTGCTTCAGCAGGCAGCCCTAAGAGCCAATATAGGAACTCTGAACACAGTGTACGTGCTCTCATCTAGTTTTCAGACAGCACTTTTGTGTTTACCATTAACCTTGCTTTAAGGATATCTCATTTCTTTTTGTCTTGCTATATTCATATTGTAATTAATTGACTGCTCTGCAATGTAGTTTGTTTTCGTCTTCAAGTAAATATTGTTCTTAGATAAACACAAAGTCTACTGTAGCTTTTATGTTTAGCTGTTTACATCTCTTGGAGTGATGCTTCTAAATCTGGATGTTTACAAGCCACCATAGTGAGTAAATAGCTTTCCTAATGTTTGTTTTTTAAACAAAACAATATTGTGGGAATAAAAAATACTAAAAGAAAATTCTAGGTAAACATTTATGTAAGATTATATAAGATATACAGTAGTGAGGAGAATAATTCAGAGATACCTCTTGCCTGGGTTTGAATATTCAAATGTCAAGCAGCAATGCTTTCCCAGGGCTGGATACAGTCCTGGTGGTTCACATCCACTTTTGACTTCAGAGGGGACAGCTGGGTGTTTTTGTTTTATCATACCAACACTAATTCTACTTTGTGATCACTTTCTTTTATGGAATATTCATAACAAACAGACTAGTCAGACAAGCCAAATGTCAAATAGGACCAGTTTTTCTTGTTGAAGTTTGCCATAAGTATCTGAAAATCTCTGATATGTTCAGGTTTTGAAACATCAACCTGCAGTCAAGTAAGACTGTAGTCATCCGTTCAGGCCTCTGAAAGAGAGATGGTTGACTAAAGTGTATGCTTACACCAAATGATCTAAAATGTAAAAAAGACTGATTCTGAGAATAATATTAGGTTTATTACTTAAAGTGGGTTCCAGGTGAATCCAGGAAATTGTTGAAGTTCGTTTGATATGACCTGGGGGACATTCATATCAATGATGAAGAAAGTACACAGGGAAGCTAAGCTACCTCTCTAATGCTTTTAATAAAGAAAGCCTTGGATGGAGCTAAGAATGCATGTACAACTATTCACCTCAGGCTCAGGGATTTAGAAGGCAGACAGTTCATGAAATGTAATACATGTAGGATTTTAACAGTTCCATTATTATTTTTCTTTTGAAAAAAAAAAAGAAAAAAAGTCTAGTAAGTACAGGTCCAAAAGTAACGTCTCCATTTGTTGGCCTGGTTTTATTGGCAAGGAAACTTGAGAGCTATTTCTGAATGTTTACTTTGCATTAAACAATTTGGCAAACAACCAAATTATGATCTATCCGGGTACCCTTATAAATCTGTTTATCTTTCTAATCTATTTTGTATCATGCTTGTGTGTGTATTGTTACAGCAATAAATCTCAAGGAAATGGTGCCAACACATAGCAATATGAAAGAGTAAAATGCCATTAGATGTCAGTTCCTCTTGGTTTTTGTATGTATTTTGTATATTTCTCAGTTTCAGATGAGCCAGGATTGGCTGCATGGCATGTGATTATTGCAGCATTTGCCAAATGAGGAAACTAATACTATTTCCTATTATGTTAGTAAAAAGAAAAAGTGGTTCAGTTTCTACTAGGATACCTTGATGCCCATTTCCTACCCAAAATGTAGGATCATTGGGACAATGTGTAGCTTTCTGGTTATGACATATTTTGCTGAGAGAATCCTTCTGTCATTCATTCTGTGCATAGAAGTCGTTGATTGAAAGCACTGGCACAATATATAGTGCATTCACTCTGGTGAGGTTGCTCAAGTTGTTGGAACTAATCTGTCTGGATGTTCAATTTTTACAAGCCCCACAAAAGCTGATTCAAGTCTAGACATCTAATCTGACAGTGACATTTTCAAAAAGGCTGCTTTAATATGCTCAGGGTGTGACGCTAAACTTTGATCGTTTGTATTTTGCATGAACGGTGTCATTGGAGAAATGGTGGACTTGTTTGACTTTGTTTTATTTCCGTTTTTGCTTCACAAAACAAAAAAGTTGGATTGGAGCCCTCTTTACCAGTGACCTTGTTTGACCAATTACCATGAAGTAATTTGAGTTGACTTGCACAATTTTGGAACTGTGTGTAGTCAGTTACTTGTAGAGTTAGGAGCATAATGAATCCAGTTAGCTTATGAGGCTGTATGAAACTATTTTAATGTCCTTATGTGGTTTTTAGTACAGCAGACAAGACTTTCTACTGTTAGTCAGACAAGAGTAATGGAGATTGAAAATACTATGTTGTTAACATGTAAGTGTGACTTAAGTGTAAATTCTCTTGCTGGAAGTTGCTCTTTAAAAATGACTGTAAATTTGAGTTCTAAATGAGACTTTAAATCAGGGATATATTCAGCCATGAAGCTTCCAAGTTTCAAAAGCACAGCCCTATTAGGGCAAGAAGCACAGAGTGTGACCATGAATCTGTTGCTTTTTTCCCCTGTTACATTTTGCAACATTTGATTTGTTGAAATACCAATTGCATTGCACAATGCTGACAAACAGAATGGTTTCATTTAGCACCACAAGTACTGTGTCATTGTTAATTAATTTCATACCCCCATTCATTTTCTGTAGAGCATTTGATGCATTTCTCTACTACTGCTTATAATATTGTTTCTTATCACTCAGCAGTGTCTCTGACATTTCCTGGTGACAGAACTGGAAGCTGTTGTGAGTTGACTACTTAACAAAAAGTGCAAACAGTTGACTGTGTCCCATTGTGTTGCCAGGTCAATCTGCTGATAAGGCGTATGTACTCAATACATGTTAGGAGATTACTGTGTTAAGTCATTAACTGGATGACCACTTCTCCATGAACATCCATCTGTGGCATGAGTAAATTGGTGTTAAACCCGTTTACAAAGGGTCAGGTGTATTATTTTTTTGTAATCACTCCACTTTTGCTTGAATGTCTGTGCAAAAATGTAAACTTTTTTTTACTTTTTTCAAAGGGTCAGTGAGAATAATGTTAAGTGAAGAATTGCCAAGCACAAAGTAGCCATCTGTTGAATGCACAGGGTCCCAGAGACTGATGGGATCACCACCACAGCCTTACCCTAAATAAAACCACTGAATTTATTTGTATGTACAGTGTTACAGTGATAGAATTGTAATCATTATGTCTATTGGATCCCATTGTGCCCTGCTGATTACAAATGTCTGTCTCCTTCTGTGCATTTAGAGGGATGAAATATATCTGTCTGAAATGGCTGAGTACATCTGCAGAAATGGAAAAGGTGGCATCTGTGGTTTGTGTAGACGCTTTAGGAGGCTGCAGAAGTTCAGGCTTGATTAAAACAGTCCTTTGTGCTGGTGCTTACTAGGCCCCCCATACACCTTGGCAGAGTTGCATGGCTGCTTTTGGACCTGTCAGCTCTGGCCTCGGTATTGTGAGAGCCCTGAGTGATGCCACGGCGCTGGTTTGGGCTGAAAAGGCTTCATTCCGCTATCCGGCCACACTTTCTGCTGGAAGGCTCTCTGCCACCGAAGGTCATTTGAGTACATTGTCGGTGTTACCTTTGTGGAAAGGAATGGTGATGCTAATTCATGTATCATGTTGTGGGAAATGATTTTTCCTTAAAGCTATGATACAATAATAATAGTCACTGATACTTTAGTGTGTGAGAACTTTCCTGGAGCCATAAGCATTGTTTGATATTCAGTTATGGGCAGATTTCCTTGTTGTCCCTTGCTGTATTAAGGTTAACTCTGCCTCCATAAAATAAAATGCATACATGTAATCAGGTTGTTATTTTTTATTGCCTTTTTCACCCAAGTCTTACATAAGACCATAGAGCCAGACAAGAAAAATTGTAAATTTGTGATAAAAGAAAGAATTGGGCTGTGTTTCAGGATGCATACTTTGAACAATTTGGAGAAAATGGAGTGTACTTCAGGGAGAGACCTGGAGAATGCGATAGCCCAGTGTTGTAACAGTTCAGCTGAACAGGACCAAGACAACAGACAGAAATCCATGTCTGTCTGTATGAAACAGACTTGTATGGAAGCTGAAAGAATCATTTCATATCACCATTTTGGTCTGTATGAGATATTTTCAAATATAAATATTTGACTGACGGTTTGAATGTTTCCACGGCAACTATGACAGTACTAGTGAATATGTTTTTAGGTAAAATGAAATCTGCTTTGAAGTCTGGCCAGTTGGATCCTCAGATTGTTAGGCCAGCCTGACTGTGCTGCAGATATATTAAAAAATGGCTGAGCTGGATAATCAGACCCTCTTAAATACAGGGGTGTCGTACTGCTGGTGGTTTGTCAAGGCTGGCAGCAGTGGCTCCAGTCTCCCATCCATTAAGGCTGGCATTTGCTTTGAATGGCAATGTCCAGGACGGTGAATGGGACCATGGAGTCAGTGCTTGGAACAGATTGCTGGGTATTTGGGGGTAGTTGTGCACGGTCTGGGACGCACACACAGAAGGACTGGGACTTGGTTTCCGGTGTGTCTCATTGCTGTGGACACTTGAAGAGCCTGCTGTGTTCTGTTGTCTGAGGCTTAAAGCAGACAGAAATGGACAGTGACCAGCTCCGTGTAGACCTGAAGCTTTTGCCCCCGAGGGCTGCAGCTACCCTGAATATTAACAGATGTGTTTTCTTTAATAAAGCTGAAGGTTTCTGGTTAAAGATTAGGATTAGGCAGATATTTTTGCTAGAAAGTAGTACAGCAGTATTTTTAGCCAGGCTCTGGAGGTTCCTCTAGTTGGAACTGATCACTTTGACCTCCATTCAATCTGCTGGTTATATTTTAATCCATCAATTGGTTAGAAGTAAGATGAGACTACTTGTAATGTGACCGCCCCCTTTAAAGAAGTGGCTCCCTTCATATAGGCCCAAATTAGCTGTTTAGAGTTTTGCTCTTCCAGGTATATCCGAACCTTTCTCTCTTGTTTTATGCTGTTGTTAAAACACACCCCATGTCTGTGGAGGCAGGTGCCAGACCTCACTCATGCCCGCAGCCTCACTGGGCAAGTGGAACATTGTGCAACAGCCGTTCCATTAAAACGCCTTACCTTTGTGGCTCCTCCACCCTCCCTTGACCAATCAGCGTCCATGCTTTTAGCAGCTCTTCCAGGCTGCGCTGGGCAAACAGAGGTGTCCGTTTCAATGTTTGTCAATGTCCGTTGCCCAACCATTTATCAGTGGTCAGTAAGTACTCCGGCAGCTGGGACTGTTTGGCCTGTGTGTACATTAGGAATCTGTTTTTTCTTTTTTTTTTTTAAAAGAAAGATAGCGTCTCCGCTCTGTGTGCTGTCTCTAAGGGCCCTTGTGTGACCCACAGCCAGAGGCTTTGTGGAGCAACATTGCCTCCATCTGACCACAGCTGTGGGCTAGACTCCCCCCTCCTTCCCTCCTGGGGCAGTGTCACAGCTGTGGAGCATGATCGGTCACTGGTTTGGGTACAGGCAGAGAACATGTTAAGAGAGAACTGGATTGAACGGGAATGAGGAGAGAAGTAAAAATAGGTATCTTGGGTTGTTGCATGTCAGCAAAATGTATTTTGGGTTGAAGACTGAAGTACTGAACTTGAGACTTGTCTTTAGATAGACTGTGATCTACATCTCTGTCTGTCCTGTCTGTGCTGCAGGCATCCTTGGTCTTACAGTATGTGTTTTTTTTTTTTTGATGGTCATCTTGGGAAGTGAGCATGCGTTCTTGTGTGTGTGTGTGTGTGTGTGTGTGTGTGTGTGTGTGTGTGTGTGTGTGTGTGTGTGTGTGTGTGTGTGTGTGTGTGTGAGAGAGAGAGAAAGAGAGAGAGAGAGAGGTTCAGAGGAGTTTTGGAAGCCAAAACATACCATTTTTCTCTTTTCTGAATCACCATAAGAGGTAAGTTCTGAAATAATGTAGAACTTTTGTTTGCTACTTCAAGCCTGCACTTTTGAATTTCTTTTTATACAAAAGTACAAAATGAAGACTTTGGTTATTCCTTAGTCAATGAGGGTACACAGTGTAGTATTGTTGGACAGCTGGACGTTGCCACATACAAATATACATATTGATATGTACATAGATTTACATGAGGGTTTTTATAATATGTTATGTACGGGACCCTGGTGTCATTGAGTCCATAGCCGTTAGCTTCAGAATGATGGACCACACTGGGGTGCAAAGGTCCAGATTCATTCCTCAGGAAATGAAAGATAATGCTTTGGACTCTGACGGAGTTACATGGTGAATATGCGACCTCTGGGCACCACCTGAAGGCTCTGAGCCCTGCTGGGGGGCATTCTGGGATACGGGTGTCCTCTGACCTGCCAGTGGGGCTCAACTATATTCTTCCAGTGTGTTTATTTAAGACGGATTGTTATGATAATGCACAGAGATAGCCTTTCTGTTTCCTGTGGTTTCAAAACTAGACTCCGTGACATGGCTAATAATGCATAGATATTTCTATTTATTGTTAAATTCAACATAAATGCTTTTAAATGTGTATTACAAATATATCAGAACTCCAGCACAGCCTGAAATATTTGTCTGTAGAATTGGAGTTTTTTTTAATCTCAAACTTACAGATTGTACGGATGATATTCACCATATACAGTACTATGCATGAGCTTTGCAAACACTTGGAGAGTGGCCAGTAAACTAAATAGTGCAGAGGGCAGCATCTCTTTTCCATCCAAGAACAAAGCAAAACTGTATGTGTGTGTGAAAGCCTCTTAATTTACATTTCCCTATAGAAGTGATGCAATTAGTGTGGAAACAAACCTCAGTGGCATTTCTCTCATAGAGGAGGGCATTGTGTCCCATTTGTAAACACTCATTGAACCATTTTGAACATAGGCATTTCACCCTTTATGTCAGCATAAAGCTCTGTAAGTTGGGCTATAATGAGCATTTTATTGTTGTTGCTGCAAAGTCCCTGAGTAGATTCCTCACAGAGCTCAGAAGAGCCATCTTTCCATTCGTCCATTGTGTAAGTCTGCAGACTAGACTCTTGAAAGTGTTTAATCTTTTTCTACATTGTTTTGTCGTATCTATAAAGTCATGCTTTGTTGTTTTCCTCCATAACCTGTTCTGTCCATGTGTGTAACAGCCATGAATGTGATGTTGTTCCTGGCAGGACTCTGGCGACAGGATGCTGGGACACGTGCTCTCTTTCGGACGCTCCCTGGTGCGGAGGAAGATGGTGAACATGGACAACCTGGAGGAGTCCAAGCTGTGTCGCTGTCTGTCCACGGTAGACCTGATCGCCCTGGGCGTGGGCAGCACGCTGGGTGCTGGCGTGTACGTGCTAGCCGGGGAGGTGGCCAAGGGAAACTCAGGCCCCAGCATCGTGGTGTCCTTCCTCATCGCCGCTCTGGCCTCTGTCATGGCGGGACTGTGCTATGCTGAGTTCGGTGCGCGTGTGCCTAAGACTGGCTCAGCCTACTTGTACAGCTATGTGACTGTCGGGGAGCTTTGGGCCTTCATCACTGGCTGGAACCTTATCCTTTCCTATGTGATAGGTGAGTACACAGACGACCCCATGAGTGCACCCGTAGCATTACAAACTTCCTAGCACTTTCAAAAAATGTCTCCAGACATTGCAGACACTGAAATACCCCATTGACTTCCCTTGATGGATGCAGTATCCAAGATGTTAGACCTTTTTTGTCAAATCTCTTGCTTTTTTCATGGCATTAACCTTGCAGAGGAAGTGAGGTGTGTGAGTCCTGTGATGTGTTTCCTCTACAGGAACCTCCAGCGTAGCTCGGGCTTGGAGTGGCACTTTCGATGAGCTCATTGGTGAGCACATTGAGCAGTTCTGTAAAACCTACTTCCGCATGAACTCTCCAGGCCTGGCCGAATACCCAGACTTCTTTGCTGTCTGCCTCATCTTACTGCTGTCAGGTAAGGCATGTCTTTTCTGTTCACTTGCTATTACATGTAACGCCAAAAATGTTTTTAAAGTACAAACCATGTTACTGAAAATTATTGAAAGTCACAAGAATATAAAATTCTGTACAAATAACATAACTGAATGTGGGAAAATTTTGAAGTCTGGATTTCTGTTGACAGTAAATCTGAACAAGCACAAATTTGCATCACACTGTAGAAATTAACGGTTGGCATTCTAGAAATGAAAAATATGATCGCATTTAATAAGAAACGACATAATATTAGGATACTGCTCACATGGTAGAGACAACGTTGAACAAGCTGCTAGGGTGAGCTGAAAGGATATAATTGTTTGAGCATTAGGAATCAGATGGCAGGCTTGCTACTTCTGCCCATAAGCAGTGAGGAGGGCTTGGTGGCTATCCAATAGTGATGAAGACTTGTGCAGTATCTTACAGTATCCAGTTCAAGGGCACTGCCTGTTGCCATGAACATGATGTTTCAGTGAAACAATATAGTTTCATGTTGATTAAGGATGATACTCTGAAATATGGTTATGTGATTATGCCACTCAGATGAAGTTCAGATGAAGTTCTACAAAGCTTGATGCCAGCAACCTTCTAGTGCCAAACAGCTTGAGTGAAGTGGGGGTGGGCTTGGTTAGTACTTGGATGGGTTACCAACTAAGAAAACGAAACAAAGTTGCTTCTGGAGGTGATGTTCGCTGGCTAGTAAGGGACACTCTTCCCACTGGCCTAAATTAATCCAGTGCCTTAGTGCAACAATAGGAGTGCTGTGCTGTAGAAGGTGCTGTCATTCAGGTGTTAGACCGAGGTCACACATTCCACATTCACTGTGGGCACTGATTGAAAGAGTAAGGGTGTTAACATGGGTGTCCTGGTCGAATTCCCAAATTCCAAAAACCGCTAACATCTGTCCATCTAGTCATCACTCCGTGCAGCAGTGGGTTAGAGTCCTTCTCCTCGGCACAGTCATGTCTGATTCATTATTACCAACATATCACTACATTTGGAATGGAAATTACCATTGGAAAGAAAACCAGCATACACATACTTTCATTCTGCTGTTTTGCATGTATTGGAATTTCAAGGGGGAGCCAAAGAACACTTCTTTATTACTTAGCCCTGTAGCTAAATAAATACCTGCCAGGAGGCTGTGATTTGCATTTTGCTGTTCTCCGCTCCTGTCATTCTTGAACGTTTACACAGCACATGCCACAATACTGAAGATAAGATTGCATCTGTTGAAAAATTAGATTCAATTGATTCAATTCCCAACAATCTGGTTAATGAAAGGATTTCCATTTTATCCAAGAGGCAGGGACCCAGTGTAATGTTTTTATAAGTTTAAGCATACTTCAAAAATGTAGCACATGTAACATATCCCTATTATGCAACCACTCATTGTCAACTTGGCAAAGATATCTTTGAGACTGTTCACAACAACTCCTAGGTAATACCATTTTTATATGTATTTGCATATTTACAGTACATTAACCTTTAATTAGGTTTTATCTTCTTTTGTCACTACCACTTCCTCAGGGCTTCTGTCATTTGGAGTGAAGGAGTCTGCCTGGGTGAACAAGGTCTTCACAGCTGTCAACGTGCTTGTGCTCATGTTCGTCATAATCTCAGGGTTTGTGAAAGGTGACCCACTTAACTGGAAGATTTCAGAAGAATCTCTCGTGAATGTCACTATTGTGACAAGGTATGGACAAACATAAATGGTCTTAAATGACAGAAAAATATGTGAGGAATGTGTGCCGAAATGCGTGCAGAAAAGCAATTACTCACTTTCTGCATTTAGGTTAAGAGAACATGATTTTGCCATTGCCATTGCCATTGCCATATTATCTCATCATGCCACTGGCCTTGTGTCATCTCCAGGAACCTGTCTTTCACTGGTAATGTCACCAGTGATTACGGTGTTGGCGGCTTTATGCCATATGGATTTAGTGGAACCTTAGCTGGAGCTGCAACCTGCTTCTATGCTTTTGTTGGGTTTGACTGCATTGCAACCACGGGTATGTGATTTTAAGATAATTATAGTGCAACCTTTGCATACATTGAGTATTATTTATTGCATTTCAAACAGAATTTCTATCAGCTCTGTAAAACTGTGCATGAGACATGTTTTCAACATATTGACATTTTTCTACTGTATAATATTTTTTGAGCATTCTTTGATGTCTTGAGTGCCAACACAGAAAGGGTAAAGAGACAGGTCTTCTGTGCTTGTGTCAGGTGAGGAGGTGAAGAATCCACAGAGAGCCATCCCTATTGGCATTGTGGTCTCCCTGCTGGTCTGCTTCTTGGCCTACTTTGGTGTGTCTGCCGCCCTAACTCTCATGATGCCCTACTACCTGCTGGACGAGAAGAGCCCCCTGCCTGTGGCCTTTGAATACGTGGGCTGGGGACCCGCTAAGTATGTGGTGGCAGTAGGGTCACTTTGTGCCCTGTCAACCAGGTAAGGGCCGCTTGCACCTCTCTTGTGCCTGAGCATCTCCTTCTGAGCTCTTGAAGTGGAGTTAGATTCAAATTGACACAGCGTTTTGTTTCTCTAAATGTTTCCCTAAATCTATATGAATATGCTGAATCAGATTCACATATTGAGTAGAAAACTCACCATTCAGAAGCATCTTGTTGAAATGATTCCAAACCCCTCCGAAAGCACCAGTAGTTACATATAGTGCCACTATATGCCAAACTCTATGGCACATTCTCATTAAAAAAAAAAAAAACAGTTTGTTCCACCACATTACTTCTGTCATATCAAATGCATCTGTTTTGAAAAGCTTGTAGGATATCTGAAATGTTACATTTAGGAATGTGTTATTAATATTCTCCAAACTGGTGGAATTTTCCAAATGCATGACTGATTGCCTATTAACAGTTATGGAGATTTTGATGTCAATCAAATCTCAGATTTTGAATCAATCAAATTACTGTTTTGATGGAAACTGTCTTGGATTGATTCTCTTTGTTCAATGTCTTGAAAGCTGCTGTATGGCTCCTGGGATGGTGTTTAAAGAGAACTGTGTTGTGTCAATCCTGTGGTGTAGATCAACCTGTTGAGCTAGAGCACTTTAAAAGGAAACATAAAAATGTCCAATTTCTGCCCTTCTTTTTTTGGTATTGTAAGCAGCATGGTGTTTCCCTCATTACTATTTTATTGCTCACATACCAGTGGTAGGGTTGGCTAAATGCTAATGACCTAGTTCCTAATTTACGTTGGTTTAGGTGACTGTGGTATATAAGACATGGTTTAATAATACTTAATACACACCGTATTGGAGTCTGTGGGAACAATGAGGCCAATTTCCTGATGACTGGTGGTCTCTTCTAGGCCTTTAGGCTGTTTTTAGAGGGATACTCATTAGTCTATCCTTTTTGAATAGGAAATGGAGTGGTTATGTAATCCTATTTATATGAGATTTGCCCCTCCAAACATTTTTTTCTGATAATTAAGATCTGTAGCCTTCAGGTTGGATTATACATTTTGATGCTGCTTCAAAAAAAGCTACCAAAAAAAGAAGGCTGGATTTCCTGTAATGGTGCATTTCTGTCGTGCATTTTCTGTGGGAGTGGGTGTCTAATGTGTTTGTGCTGTGCATGTCTCTGCTCTCTGCAGTCTGCTTGGCTCCATATTCCCAATGCCCCGTGTAATCTATGCTATGGCAGAGGACGGGGTGCTTTTCAAAGTGTTAGCCCGAATCAATCCTAAAACCAAGACCCCACTAATTGCCACAATGACCTCTGGAATAGTAGCAGGTGAGGCCTGAGGAAATTCTGGAAGAGATGATCTAATGATCTGTCCACTGAGCCAACTGAGAGACTAAAAGTAGCAGCCAGTACAGGTGACGGTCTGAAGCGATGGTCCATTGCAATCCTTCAGAGTTTGCCGTATAAGATCATTTTACACTCAATAGTAGGATATGTGATCCAGCAAATCTGCTGTTTAAAGTTTTCTATTGTCAAGCATCTTAATCTTTGTTAACTCCTCATTTCAAATATTACATTACATTACTGTAATTTTTAGCAGAAGCTGTCATCTAGAGCAACTCCATGGGAAATTAATCTGTACAGCTGCACTTTTAGGGTGTCCAGTTGCGAAGGTGTTGCAGAATGTTTGTATTTGAACCATAACTTTTGTGTTCTAGCCTTTTGGGTTCCATGTTCCCCCTGCCCCGCATTCTCTTTGCCATGGCTCGAGATGGCTTACTGTTCACATTTCTTTCCAAAGTGAGTAAGCGTCAGTCGCCCGTGGCTGCCACCATGGCAGCGGGCACCACAGCGGGTAAGCTCCAGGGAAAGACCCAGCATCGCGCGTCCCGTGTCACATGTTTGTGTGTTCGTTGGTGGAGGGGACCGTGTGCATGCGTGTGCTGGTGTGGGAACAGGTGAATTATCAATCACAAATCGGGAGAGTCTGTGCCATTTATTAGTAGAGACAAATCATTGGGATTCCAGCAAATATTCAGTTCAGCACCTGATCAAGCGCAAAATTCTCAGCCAGTGTTCATAGATACAGCAGCTAGTATCATAGCTCACAGATGCAGGAAAATAGATATTATAAATTGTACAAAAACAAGGTATGACACAACTGTGTTAGACTCTTAATGGCAGCTTGTTTGGAGTCCGTATGGCTGGTAAACACTGACAGCAGTTTGTGTTGAGGAACAGATGTTAGGGCTGGTTGAAATTGATGGTGGTTTGTTTAGAGGAACAGGAAATAGAGCTGCAAGGCATTGATGGCAGTATGGTCAAAGGTGCAAAGAGAGCTGTGAAATATTTTTGAAGGCAGTGGGTGGAGGTATGCAGAAGGTGAAACTGCAAGACTTTTTTGTTGACTGTAGGTAATGCAGAGCAGAGGGCAGTGCTTTTTGCGGAATGGTTCCTGATCGTGCATTGGTGTCCTGATCATGGGTGTAGTCTCTTACAGTTCATATCACACTCTGAGCTTCTGCATAGTAACTAAGACAAGTTGTAATGACTGAAGCTAATTCAAATTAATAAGATTCAGGCAACGGGTAATATCTGAGGCCAATTGCAATAACAACAACGCTTTGTAGAAAGAAATCTACTGTCATAAAATATAAGATTATGTAGTTTCATAATGGAGCAGCTTTATCTACAATCAGCAAAAATGCAGATATTTACTGTTAACAGCGTGTGATGTGTTTATTCAGTTGGAGTTTTTATACAAGTGATTGAGGTGAAGTGCTTTGTACACAAGCACAGCTTCTTCCAAGATCTGACTCCTCAGTCCTCAGATACAGAGTTAAATGCTCTAAATCCCACCAAACCACACTCTGTATCCAATGGCAAATTTTAATTCTCTGTGTTCTAACTGTGGTAATACCAGTGTGAATTCACACATCTAATTGTTCAATACGTGATAGTAATTTGGGTGATGTTCTGATTTTTCATTGTATTGTGTGCCTTGTGAAAGTTTTGTTGTTTGAAATGTGTATTAGATAGACTGTGTGGGAGGAGACAGTGCAGGTTGTACTGACCCATGTCTGTTGTTACACTGTCCAATGGCAGCGGTCATGGCCTTCCTGTTCGATCTCAAAGCTTTGGTGGACATGATGTCTATTGGAACTCTGCTGGCCTACTCCCTAGTGGCTGTGTGTGTACTCATTCTCAGGTGAGTCTTGGGGAATAGACAGGTTGTGCCTTCAAAAAAACATCAAGTCGGGAGACTTCAACCATTGTAATGGTAATGTGTAATGTACCCAGCAAAAGAGTAGCCATGCTCAGAAGCAAATATCATTACTCTATTAAAGTTACATTTGTACTGTGTTATGGAAATAGACCTATGATCTAATCCTTTTTCAATGCAGGCATTGTGTGAGTCTCAGTGGCCTCCTGATTTGACCTTGTTTTGTGCTGACAAGAATATTTTGATCTGGAAGTACTCCAGAAGGGTTGTATTTGACTTGCAGGCACACGTAATTATGTTTTCTAAAATCATAACTTCCCAAAAATCCACAGCTCTGAGGAATTTAAAATATTTTGAGAATGCTGACAAGGAAACTGCAGCCCTGACAGTGTGAGGTGTAGTAAACGGTCAAAAGAACCTTTTGCAAGCTGCAAGTTTGCAGAAAAGGAACATGGGCCTTGACAGATAGAAAATGACAATGAATTCATCTATCTCGTCAAGGGCTGCATACCATGACATCCCTCGATAACTCCAAAAAAAGTGATACTGTGTGTCACAAGTTAATTTTTTTTCCAAACCTGTTACAACGCTTCTAATAACCAGCAACCCTGTGTTTGTGCATGCATGATTTACACACCACCTTGTGGCTATAACGTTTATAACAACTTGTTCAAAACATCTGTTGGAGTTGTGAGCACTTGCTGTCTGCTCTTTAGTATACAATACGCTGGGCAGCACTGTACAAAATCCTTAGTGAAACCAAAGTACAACCGATAGGGGTCATATCTGTGTGCAGTGTGGTGGGTCAGATGAGGGGAAAAATTGTGATTCATTTTTCTGGCAGGTATCAGCCAGACTTCGCCCATGAGAAAACCCGATTTAACGGGGAGAAGGACGGCATTTCATCAGAGGAGGGCGAGTCAGAGCTGACCGAGTCAGAGTCACACCTCAACATGCTGAAGGACGGAGGCCTGACCCTGCAGTCTATACTCAACCCCTCTGTCCTGCCCACGGAGCAGTCCTCCACTGTGGTCAACATGTCCGTCAGCGTGATAGGTCTGCCCTGCCTCCCTGTCACCCCAACGTACAGTACCACTCAAACGTTTGGACACACGTGATTAAGATAATGGGAAACATGCATTCAAAGACATTTTTTATCTAAAGACTTGTGCATAAATGCTTGAAATTTGTTTCTTAGACAAATATAAATAGTGAAATTGATGCCTATGTATGAATTTCTTTCCAAAAAAATTAATTGTGAAGAATTTAAAATAGAAGTTTTGATTTGTTTATAACACTTACTGCATAATTCCATTTGTGTTATTTCATAGTTTTGACATATGTACTCTTATTCTAAAATGTGGAAAATAGTAAAAATAAATAAAGTAAAGTGTGTCCAGACTTTTGACTGGCACTATACCTGTCATCTCCAGCCTGACACTTCACGTCTTAGAAATAGCCAGACAGTGAGCCTCTTTTCTGGCCATGTTTGCCTTGGGTCCTGCCTTGTGTGTGTGAAATGCTTACCTAGACTCTGGAATGATAAGAATGTCGGTGCTTGTCTCTGCAGTGCTGGTGGTCTGTGTGGTCAGCACACTCACCACATATAAAGGACAAGCCATCCTGGCCATGGAGTCCTGGATCCTGGGTCTCCTGGCGGTGGCCTTCGTCATCTTCGTCGCCTGCGTCCTCATTGTCTGTAGGCAGCCTCAGACACGCAAGAAAGTCTCTTTCATGGTGGGTAAGAATGTACCAGCCAAAGCAGAACAGATTGAGAGTTTGAGTTTCCTCATAATACCCTGTATATCAGTTGTTGAAAGTTGTTTGTGATCAGTGCATTTAACTCAGCAGGGGTCAAGGCTGTGTAAGTTATGTATAATGATACTTTGCACTCCACAACTGGAGATAGTGCAACAGAATGTTTACCTCACAAACATACCTTTACCTTTACCTTACCGTTACCTTACCTTACATACATTTACCTTATATAATGACAAAGTCTGTGGGTTTCAGATTTTCCACCAAAATCCTCACCAAGAGTTTTAATTCTTGCAGGCTGTAGATCTAAGTGCAGATTCCTTTCTGATGCTGACTGTTTGGCTTGGCATTTGATGTGATTGGTCTGCAGGTCCCCCTCTTGCCATTCCTCCCCATCTTCAGTATATTTGTCAACATTTACCTCATGGTCCAACTGAGCGGGGACACTTGGATTCGCTTCTCCGTCTGGATGGCTGTTGGTATGTGCATTTCTGCATATTTCCAAAGTGATAGCTATACTCTAAATCACAGATCACAGATCTTAACACCCTGCACCACTCATTATGGCTATGAATCAGTTAAGAAAAAGAATTAGAACTGGCTTCGGTCAGTTTCCTATGAATCTAATTTATGATGAGCAGAAAGACAATTCGGGCTTCATACAGTAAAGTGCAGAATAAGCTGAATGATTTTGAGGGCTTTGTAAAAGATCACTGTAAGAGACATGACTAAGCTGTTCCATTTTAGAATTCTAGGGTATATTTATGTATGTTCTGGGGATCCACAGGGCTTTCTAACGTCCCCCTGCTCACATTTCCAGGGTTCCTCATCTATTTCGGCTATGGCATGTGGCACAGCGTGGAACGCAAGCGCCAGCGGGATGGCTCTATCTGCAGTGTCACGCAAGAGAAGACCAAGATTGAGAAGGCCAAGGGCATGGGCCCTGACGGCGAGGGCCAGCGAATCCTCCAGCAAAAGACCAGCGAGTGTTAGTGCGTGGCGCTGGCCAGTGCGCTTGGTTGGACCCAAAAAGACTTTCACAGGTCACCCGGACACAGGGCACCAGTGTCACACTGCCTGAGACAAGACGCTCACAAACACACAACAGTAATCCATCTCCCACCCAGGTCACACGTCACTCGGTGTGCCCGCTGTTAGCGCACAAACGGCACCCTGCTGTGAGGTGCGGTGTGCCTTCACTTACCACAGGAAAGACTCCATGACCGAGGCCCACTTTGACAATAAAGCAGTGAGCCATTACAAATGTACGTGCAGCAGGAAAACAGCCACACAAGTAGTCTCTAGCACAGGAAATAAGCAGCTTTTATTTCCATTTTAGAATGGATTAGAAAGGTGAGGAGGGCTTTGTCCACAGTATTTTTCTCCCTGGTTAACCGTCTTGTTGCTCCATACTGCATTTACATTCTGGCTTTTAGTCCAAAAGGTACGTTTCACACACTTGAGGATTAGCAAGTGCAATGACTTCTGACATCTAAATTTAAAAGAAAACAAGGCTGGGTTATGAAGTATTAAGTGGAGGCAGGTCCAATAGTACAATGCTTATATAAATATCATTCTTATATCAAAGTTATATAGATAGTTGGCAGTGCAGCAGTGATATGACATCAATCAATGCATTTGTGTTATTACAAAATAGTATAACCTGCCTTTCCATCCACCAGATTATGGTTTGGCAGGGCCTACTCAATACCTATATATAATAATCTCAAGAACAATGATTTTTAAATGAGAACTGGTTCTGACTAGAAGGAAATACATTCCTACATATTATTTTCCATTAAACTAAACTATGCTTCTTTGTGTCAAAGAACTGCCACTTTTTGGAAAGATTTTGCCATCACTCTCTTAGGCAGGGCAGTTAGAGTGACACCCTGTCACCCTCTGTTATGACTTCATACTGATTTCAGTGGGGCTATAGTGAGCTGTTACTTTATATACTTGATAGATTTAGCCATGATGTGCAGACGATGAGTCTCTAATAAATGACAGGGTTACTGAATTTTAGTTTTGTATTTGACTGTACTTATGTCATTTATTCACATTACATTATTGACAGTTAGCGGACGCTCTTATCCAGAGCAATTACATACTGTAGGTTACAATTTTTTACCTTACCCATTTATACAGCTGGATATTTACTGAGGCAATTCTGGGTTAAGTACCTTGCCCAAGGGTACAACGGCAGTGCCCCAGTGGGGAATGGAACCGGCAACCTTTCGATTACAACTCTTGCTCCTTACCGTTATGCTACACTGCCACCCTGTTATTTGCTTGTGTTATTAACCGAATGTACAGTGTGTCATGTCTTTGGCTTTGTGGATCTAACAGACACTTCTGAGGCCAGCCATGGAAGGACATTCATTTACAGGGGAAATATTGGATATAAGAGATTTTAATGTGGAGCCTTGCCTACCACCTTACCTGTACACAGCCTTCTATCTGTGCCCTATCATTTAAATATGTAACATATGTAATATGTTTGCTAGGCTGGGGAGCAAGAACTGTGAAGCTTTACATAACTGAGGGCAGATTTTTAATGTTAAAAACTAGCAGTCTGGACTTCGTGTACAATTTTAAATTCTGGCTGCTTTCTGCTCTTTTATCTCATTTTTCTAAAATATTTTGTGATAGGGTTTAACTGGTAGGATGTATGGCTAATTAATATTTTAAAGCTCTATGTCTGTTTTGTTGTTTGTTGTTTATTGTTTTTTCCATTTTATTTCTTAATTTTAAAATCCATGTATTGCATATACTGTATGTGTTTGTCATATGGCCTACTGTGTATGTTATTTTTAAGATTATAACAATATAGTGTTATTTTTTAGCATTGCAGTTTAGAGCAAAAGTGAGTTAACAAAGTCTGAGTGAGTATAGAATTTTAATACAAAGGAGTCTCTCTCCTGTTATCCACTGTTGCAGAGAGGAGTCGACCTAATGATAATCAAGTAGCAGTAAGTGTGCCTTCAGAACTTCCAAAACTGTGAGGAGGTTTGACAGCCATGGAAACAGGGTGTTAAGGGGAGCATCATTGGTCCAACCAGTATTACATTCCCAGTGTAGAAAATTCTCAGTATCCAAGCTGAATATTGATGGATGTCATATATATATATTGCATGTCTTGTACAAATGTGAAAAAATAAGGATAAAAAACTATTTCATACAGGTATGTAGTTTGTATGTTTACAGTTGTGATAGGGCCACTGGATTTTGCTGAACTTGTTCATAGCAGTGTTGTAACATCTGCCTTCACATACCTACATACTGTACACATCTTGGGAAGCACATTCACATTTCTTTTGGTCTGTCTAAGGATATTGGTCCAAGCGTCCAAGAGGGACATGGTTTTCCCAGAACAATTGAAAACAAAGGTCCTACTCTCTTTTTATTTTCACTTTTCTGTCTTAGTACAAAAGATAAATTGAAGTGTGACAAGCTCAGCACTTTGCTGATGAAGTTTAATTTTTTTCACTATGTTGTTTGTTACATTTTGGCCCAGCCGCATTTCACCACAGAGTCACCACAAGTCCAAACGTATGTTTTTGTTGTAAGGCTTCTCCTCTCTCCTTTTTATGGCTTTGGTGTATTTTTTTAAGTTGGGTGTCTACAGTTCAATTCAGTCTACAATAAATGTGGGATAAATAACTGTAACATAGGTCAGCAGTATCCACTCATGGTCCTGGAATGTTATGATGTCTGTGGGTTTTTACTCCAGTTCAGCTCCTGATTGGACCGAGTCACTAACAGTATAATGTCAAATCATGTTGCAATTAAGCCTCTGCTGTTGTACTTTTCTGTCCACATATATTCTGCAGTTTACACTATCACCTCCCCTGTTTGACTTGTACTAGTGACTAGGCCTTTTACCAAGTCATTGGCACTCCTTGCTTTATGTGCCTAGATTCTTTTTTAGAACATTTTTGAATGCTTGTAAAATAATTTTTAAGGAGGAGTACCTTGAATATGTGGTGAATAAGCCACTACTAATTTATTGGTAATGCTAAATGACATTGAGTAAATTGCACAATGAGTCATGGTCATCTGGGTGTTTTGGAACAAACCAGCAGTCTCCTTCGTACCAGGACTATTAATCATAGACTTTGATTGTTGTCTACAAAGTATTACATGCAACATATTGTCTATGAAGTAACAGAAAGTAGTATGGCATCGTTTTTCTATTGTTTTCTACTAACTAAACTGATGGTAATAAATGTATTTTTCATTATAAGGGTCAGTTTCTTTCTTTGTTGGCAGTTCAGTCCCTATTCTTGGTGCACAAAGTTTTAATGAAGTGGAAAAATTTTTTTGTGTCTGGCACCATGAGAAGATACAGCTGCAAGCTTACATTACAGGAAGCAGCAAAAACAAATGGGTCTGCACAACTGTTTCAATAAGGGCAGGAATACTGAGGATTTGGATTTGGATTTGTCCCGGCCCTCCTCATACTAAGCTAATTTAACTTGGGGTATTCCAGTATTGCTGATAATAACAGTCTACAAACCCAGACAAAGCTGTGTATTTTACCAATCCCCTGGATTCACCGTGAGCTTTGCGGAAATGTTAGTTTGGTCCACTAGGTGGCAGAAGAGAGGATGCATTTCCTGCTTTACAGAGGGAGTGAGCAGGGGCTTGAGACTCTGAGAGTTTTCCCTTTTTTCAGTGCAGATGTAGCCCTTAACGTGCACTGGACTGCTGGTGCCTACAGAACTCTAAGTCAGTGCTTCCGGCTCCACTCCTGCACTGTGGCTCCAACACCACGCTAACCCCTCGCACCTCCGTCTGCACACAATGAAGCTGTGGGTCCTCCTTTCCCTGGTGCTGCTGTGGGAGGAGGTCCAAAATGGTGAGTATTTTGACCTCTCTTTGTTCCTCTGTTCCCTTTTTCATCTCTGGCATCCTTTGTGTACTTTTTTTAGCATAGTCTCTTTTTCCACTCATATTTCCACTCACCATTTCTAAATGGTGCTGTAATCTGAGAATGCGAGGGAGGATTAGATTATTTCTGGAGAACCTTGAAAATAATCTGAAGTTGGCATAAACAACCGGGAACCCACGCGTTTGGTGAGAAGAAAAGTCGGAGGAGGACCTCAGTCACTCAAGCCAAGTCAGAATATCTTTTACATAATTGCAAAGGCAGAGACAGCAGTCATTTAAAAAAACCAGGGTGGTATATGGAAAGCTTTGTTATCCCATTGTTTTATACTTTCAGAGGTCATTGGAAATATTCTTTTGTAACTGTTTGTGAGATTCATCTTAATGACAAATTATTTCATTTATCAGTATTTGGAAAACATGAAAGGAATGTAGACAGAAAATGAAGCTGGAGAAAGTTAGCCTCTGAACCAATGACATTTGTTTTCAGGGGTTCCATGTCACATGGATGCTCGTCAGATTAGTCAATGACTGTGCAGCAGGTGTTTACGATTAACCTGTTTTCCCCATAGCGGACAAGAGGAACACTGCGGAGAATTGACTTTTAACCTCCCACAAGGCACAAACACATTAATTAAATCAGAATAGTGGAAAAAGAACTACTCCCTTGCAGAGGAAGCTCTTTTCTTTCTCTTTCATAACTGTGTATTACCAATATGTGTCACAGTTAGCAGATGTATAGTTTTTACAGTGTGAATATATGGGATGAACAGTCTGGAAACACATGAAATTTAGGGTTTGCCTGCTTTGCACGTGATGTGCCATGAAAAAAAGAAAAACATTTCCTGCCATAATGTTTATACAGCTGTGTGTAAGAAATATTGTCACTTGGAGTCCTCCAGATGTGGGTAGCGCCTAGCCTCACTGTTATAACCACACCATTATTTTTGGAGGTGAAACATACATGAGTGAGACAATGGAGGAATGCAGGTCCATGGAGGCTGAAAACTGGCATCTTTGTAAATAAAGGACCAACAAATCAATGGTTTTAACTTGTAAGAATCAATAGAATTGTGAGCTGGTGAATGTGTATACATGTTAAAAATGTTATTTGTCACAGCTTACACATTGCAATAAATATAGATTGCAATGTTTACTTCAAAATACTCATCTATCTAGAGGATACTTAAGTTTTAAGTGAAGCTATTTTTATACCTGAAGGGACATGTCAGAACACAAGATGTGAGATCAGGCTGAAAACACAAAAGCACTGTTGTCCTAGCAGAGAGAAAATTAAGATAAATAGCGAGACGCTGTGCCTAACAAAACATGTGTCTGCACGCTACCACATTGTTTTATTTAAATCCTGGCATTATAAGCCCGAGTTAAACTGATAGAAACATGGGATATTGTTCAAAGGCTTCCTGCTTTTTTTTGGATGAGGGCACGTTATGGCATTAGTGAGCTAGGCGAGTGTGCGGCGTTGTTTTTACGACACCCGTCCGAGCGCACTGGTCTCGCTAATCTCCCTCTGGCCTGATCACCCCAGGCGTCTGCCAGCAGATCAAGCGCAGGAAGGAGGCGGGTGAGAACCGCATCAGGCCTGGCAACAAGAGGGTGAAGGTCCGCTTCCCCAAACTGAAGGATAAGGAGGGCTTGGGGAAGGGTCAGTCCCTCATGACGCAGGTGCTGGACAAGGGCCGCTTCCTCCGCCTGGGAGACACTCTGACCCTAGTGTCCGGAAAGAACCTGGAGCTGCGCTGCAAGGGAACCCGGATTGGCTGGGCCTACCCTTCGTATCTGGACACGTTCAAAGACTCGCGCCTCAGGTAACACACAACCAGTCAGTTTTACTTTGTATTGCTTTGGGTGGCAAATAATCCTCATTTTAACTTAGCACTGCCTCAGTTACTAAAGAAAAGGGTGATTCTCTCAGTATTGCTTTGCATAACAAACAGTGGGATGACTCTACACAAATATTACCTTGAATGCTATACAAAAGGACTGCTCTACTTGAGTATCACTGCATGTTCCACATTGAAATTTTATTTGTTCAATAGGCTGTATGAATGTAAAAGTGCTCATTGGATAAGAGTATTACCTAAAGAATCTGATTGGGTTGCCTTGCATTGGGCATCGATGAAAATGATAAGTTGAGTGCTAATGACTATTTGGGTTATTATGAGTTGGCAACAACATTTGGCTTTCTTAGTATATCATCAAATGTAATTTGCCTCCTGTTGTTATGTAACCATCTTGTATGTTAGACAACAGTTTAGAAGCTGTTTAGAAAAGTTTTTGCATAACACTGGCTTCATGTTTTGGCCAGATATTACAATATATTACAATTACAATGTCTATTATTCTTACCTTGACTGCATAGACTTGTCCAACAGATAGAGGACAATAAGCACAAAGCTCACCCCTGTGAATAAGTGTAATCTCAGTTTGCAGTTGTTGCCACTAGAGTGCACATTTGCACTACCACTGAAAAAGAAACTTTTGATAACGTGTACAATCTATGTGAAAGGGTGTCAGTATTGTAGCTGTTACAGGTGAACTGCAGTTTGAGGATTACATGGTTTCTGAGAGCTGACCCTCAGAGTGGCCCTTTCTGTGTGACACCAGCATCAAACAGCAAGACAAGTACAGCCAGCTCATCCTGACATCGCCCTCTGCTGCTGACACCGGGGAGTACGGCTGCTGGGTTGTACTCTGTGATGGTACAGAATGTGAGAAGGACCCAGACCGCACCTCTGCTACCTACATCTACTTCACAGGTCCGCTCAGCACTCTGTATGAATCACTACTGCTGTGCTGACTGTAATAAAGAGCCCATTACCTCTTAACCTCAAATGAATGCATGCTTACCATTTCAGATGCATAGTGATGGGGTGGCAGCATAGCATAGTGGTAAAGGAGCACGACTTGTAACCAAATGGTTCCTGGCTCAGTTCCCCTCTGGGGCACTGCTGTTGATCCTTGGGCAAGGTGCTTAACCTAGAATTGCCTCTGTAAATTTCCAGTTGTATAAATGGGTAACGTAAAAAAAAGAGTGCCTGCTAAATGCCAATAATGTAATGTAGTGACAAGAAGGGCACAATCTAGACAAATTAGTGAACAGAGCACTTTTCACTTACGCAAGTCTCCCCATTATGCACCCCTCAGACAAGGACGAACTGTTTGTCCCATCTGCCATCCACTTTGAGATCGTCTACCTGCGTCCGGACAAGCCGGCCACCATCCCGTGCCGGGTGACCAGCCCCCAGGCTAAGGTGTCCCTGCACCGCGAGGTGCCCCCAGAGGAGATCCCCGTGGATGGGACCCAGATCTCCTACAACCCCACCACAGGCTTCATCATCCAGCAGCCCAGCCCCGACCACAAGGGCGTGTTCTACTGCAAAGCCAGCGCCAAGGACACGCAGCAGATCTCCAACAAATACCAGCTGCTTTACGTGGAAGGTACAGACCAAAAACAAAAGTTAAATTTGCTGATATCTGTCATATTTTCATTATTTTCCTTCCAGCATGATATTTTGATGCCTTTGCTTTGACTGTCAATTGCAATACCAGAGAAAACAAGCTTAAAAAAATACACCAGCTGCTATACTGCAGTGGCTCCCAAGAATGGAGTCAATAAAGCTGAGTTATGGAGCCTCTACACTGTATGGTTTCTTTTAAGGGCAGCCCAGATTAATGAAATTATTTCCCTTGCTGAAAAATTGAAACAGCAGCACGAAAGGAGTCACTTTCCAGGATTGAGTGAGGAGGATGGATTTGATTGTTTTGTTTGGGTTTCCATCAATGGAAATTGGGGTGAAAGGGGAGGAAAACACTGTTGTTGCACCCCAGAAAGGAGCTGATTTTGAGGATTGATTCGATGCTCCAGCTACCAGCTATCTTGTACCTTGTCTGGCCAGCTATTGAAACTTACAGCATTTCTAATATTGTGTCGTACTTTGCCTCAGTTGTAAGTTGCTTTGGATAAAAGCATCTGCCAAATTAAGAAATGTAAATGTAATATAAATGTACCTGTTTCCCAACCAGGCCTACTAATAAACTCCATGTATTTTTTATGCAAAAGAGCTACTGTACATTTATGCATCTGATCTGGGAGTAGTTACAGTGGCAAACTGGCAACAAGGTTGCTCTTATTCATCAAGGTGATATTTAGTTGTATTTTCCTGAGCCATTAACAGTTTTCACACAAATTAGTTTTCCTCTGTATATTTTGTTTTTCATGACAAACATATTTCCCACAAGCATCCAGAACATGTCTTTTTTACACTGTGTGGATTACTCCTGGATAGAGTTTTGAGGTACCGGCATGCATGTGTCTTGTAACCACTTTTGGTGAAACTGTGTACAATTAATAAAGAAATCACATAATTCAAACCCACGATTCTATACCTGCCCGCTGCTACAAAGTGTTTCCTAAATTCATGTAACTTTTCTTCAACAGGTATTTTATTGTTGGGAAAAGATGTTTTGTGTCTGAGGCAGGGCTCATATATAAAGTGAGAACTCAATTTTTTGTGGTCTTAATAATACACATTTGTTTTGTTTCTGCTCCCCTCACAGTTCCCAGTGGTCCCCCCTTTGCCACCATTGAGGCGTCCTCCCCTCTTGCGAAGGGGGGTGACAATATCAATGTCACCTGCACAGTCCTGGGGGAGCCAGAGTTGGGTGTGAACTTTACCTGGACATATCCTGGTCAGGTGAGTGGCGGGGGCATTCCACAGGACAGAGGGCAGAGCAGTGTGCAGTTTCAACCAAATGATTCTGCCAGGCCTCCGCCTCACTCCGAGCCCCTTGGCACTCTCCCAGCACACCTGCTTCTTCTTCTGCTGTTCATGGGCCATTCAGTCTCTGTACAGATTCCTGTCCAAACACAGCCAGACCCCTGGCCTCCAGACTCAGTGGCCTTAAATTCTCTGGCTCTGTTTGATTTACATATCACAGCCGGAGTTCATTTAACCAGGCAAACATTTGCCTTATTAAAACCTTCTCTGGGGTTTTCCATTTGTGGCTAAAGGAAATGTCAGAGACCAAAGTACACCACTGGTCATACTGCCTAGCTTTTTCCTAAAATTGCTAACAGTCAGTTATATAAAAAGAGGACTAACAATATGAGTAGCACATGTGGCATGTACAATATTAAAACCATCATGTGCATAGAATACCTGGATGAATCTTTTAATTGACTACACTGAACGGCACTAAAACATGATTTTAGAGGATACATTTGGCTTCTACCGTGAATCGATGTGTTTCGATCATCAACAAAGACCAGGGTATATGCACCCTTGACCTGAGAGGGTGTTCAAAAGCAAATGATAACCATCTGTCCCACAGATCTAATCCCCTATGCTGTATTTCCTTTTTAGGGCCAGCGGCCAGTGAATATCCAGGAGACATGGAGGTTGATAGACAGGGGTGTCGGGCACACCACCCGCATCTCCCAGAGCGTGATTAGTGTCGAAGACACAGAGACCATTGACTTTGGGAACTATATCTGCCGAGCCAAAAACCAGCACGGGGAGACTGCAGTGGCTGCCAGTGTGAAATCTTACTAGCCACCCCTCATGTCATTTTGGGTGGGACAAGACAGGGTGAATGGAAATCCATGCAAACGGGTGCACGTCTCCCTCTGCTATGTGTAATGCTCTCATATTTAGCATCTTGCAGCTGGATGGTGTTTGTGTATGTTCACTGTTCCATCAAGGCTGTCTACGGGACTGATAAAGCTTTGAAATAAAATGGTTTTATATTTTAGGTAGAGCTTTCTATGGGAATTTCCATTCTTAAGACTCACTGACTTCAACCTGCAGTAGAACGAACTAGTGAGAACGAAAGGGCATTTCAGCACAGCACAATATTTTTTGCTTCTGTTTTGTTGGAGAAAAAACTTAATACTTAAAAGAAGAGACAATTACTTGGAGTCCACAAAAGAGATGAATTTACTAATAAGTAATAATTCACGCAAACTTCATTATATTCACAACATAGTTTGTGGGATCAGTTCTCATTGCCATTTGTAATAGTTCAAATGAGGAATAAACCACATCCCCACAATGGTACAGACACCACTTATTTTCAGGGTATGTAGTGCTAAATGTATGACCGTAACTACAGTATGTCTTTACATTACCTGACAAGTGCAGGGAGCCCTCTTAGCCATAGGCGATGCACATACACACATAAATACTAGAATGGTATGAGTGGTGGGGGGGGCAGTAGAGCCATTCTGTTCCACAGTTAGATGGAGACCATCTATGGCCGATCTACTTATAGGGAAGCTACTTATAGAGAGCGCTGTCTCGCGCAGCGGCTGATCTCTGAAATGGGATGTAGATACGAACAGACACACAGGCGCACCGACGTTCTGGCACGGAGGAACATAAAACATAGTTTATGGCTGAGCTGTGCAAAGAGAGTGCCTGCCTTTAATGGACTCCTTATGTGGAATGCAGGCCCTGCTCTTATTTTGGTGCATAGGAACACACTTACTGTATTTTTCCTAAGCTCTCCCTTCACAGCACCTCTGTGGGCTGGCTAGAGTCATTTCACAGTTTATAAGGAGCGCTTTCCAACATCGAGTGTGACTTATTTTGGTTTATGATTGAAATTTTTAATGGAATCCAAGGACAGAGATGCAATTCTATTTATTCTTGTCAAATCCTTGTTCCTCTTTAGACAATAAAACTGCAAACCAACAAGCTGTACAGTACATCTTAAAAAAAAAAAAGCTTCTGGATTACACAGTACAGATATATGCTTGGATAAAAGTAATATGTCAGCAATACATAATCTGCATTACTAACAAGTGAACATGAATAAACTACATTTAAATTGAGCCTTAGTGCCTTTTTATCTAACCAATAAATTAGGGGATTGTTTGACGGTCAGATCAGAATCTGGCCAGGACACTGGGCAGCCCCCTAAGTGTCATGGGATATTTAAATCAACATTAGGACTCCCAATGGTTATTATTATCCAAAAGACTGCATCTTTTACAGCACTGTCCCCTTCATTACATCAGTTTTCCATGTGATCCAGAAGGAAGAAAATCTCCTACCCAACCAAGCACAGCTCCACTTAGCCTGAGCAATAACAGTAGATGGTAGGGTGGTATGATTGCTGGCAATATACACAAGTTAACAAAACTAATGATAACATATTGGATAT
Source organism: Megalops atlanticus (assembly GCA_019176425.1). Classification (NCBI taxonomy): domain Eukaryota; kingdom Metazoa; phylum Chordata; class Actinopteri; order Elopiformes; family Megalopidae; genus Megalops; species Megalops atlanticus. The sequence continues at coordinate 18,264,443 of CM032891.1, read as the reverse complement.
TTAAAATATGCATCATTTTTTAAAATTATGATGCAACAGGTGTGTTCTTTTAAAGGTATATGAAAAATATTGAGATGAAAAAAGAACCTAAGGAGGCAGGCCACACAATTCACCTTGATGCATGGCTGGTCTTTCAGATCCACAAGCACGCCAGTTTTTAGGGTCACACAACAATTTCAACACCACATTCCAACAGGTTCTTCTTCTTTGACATGTTTTTCCCCATTTAATTTGACTGAGGCAGTTGATCTGACTCATTAGTCACTGGCATGAAGTGGATGCAGTATGTGTGGCATTTTTAATTATACCCAACAAAAGGTAATATACAGTCTGTGCTCCCTCATCCAAGCTATGTGAAACACTACAGTACCTTTGACTGATATTACATCACATTATTGTCATTTGGCAGATGCTTTTATCCAGAGCAACTTAGAGGTTACAATTTTATCGATTTATACAACTGAATATTTACTCAGGTGACTGTGGGATAGGTACCTTCAGGATACACGCTTAGTTTAAAAAATGATGCCACAATGATTCAACACAACACACAGGAACATGCTCCAACCATTTTATAATATTTCATATATGACTTTTATTAATTGCATATTTTGCATAACTTCACACCAATAAATTTCAACATCCACACAGTTATTTTTGGGATACAATTTCAAGAAAATCTTTCTAGACATTACTCTTAACATATGCATTAAGCTTAGCTTTTTATTTCCCCCCACCATCACACTGCAGTGACATCTTTGTAAATCAAGGGACTTAAAGCTGCAACAGGAGTAGTGGGACTGGGTTAACATGAGGGATTGGAGGCAGTTCTCTGGAGTCTCTGTGGCCTGGACAGCAGAGGGTGCTCTCGTTAGTAAAGCATGCATGTTGTTGTTGGTCCCATGGTCCCCAACAGCACAGCTCCGTTGTGCTGATCCCGTGATGGACTTACTGTATACCAACATGCCAACATGTGAGCACACAGCTGAGGGCCAAGACACCAAAATCCTCCACCTTTACTCCAAGAAATTCCCTAATAATACTGGCAATACATACTGCTCGTTATCTGTGGTTGTTTACACTTGTTGGATGAAAGTGTGACCAGAAGCTAAAACAATGGACAAACAGAGAGTGGTGTAATGGAGAGAAATACTGGGTGAAAAAGTGAAATGTACACATTTTTTGGTATGGGGAAAAGCTATACACCTCATAGAAAGCTTACATTTATGTATAATCAAATGCAGATGATTGCAGCAGCTTTTCAAACTATGTTAAATGACCTCTAATATTTAAACTAAGGCATCCAAAATATTTACAGGTGGAGCATAATACAACATCATGACTGACTTTCCAGTGGATAAGTGATCAAAATCCTGGATGCAAGGCCCTTCATTCCCATGATATCTCCTCTAAACCTCCAACTGAAGAACTGAATACAGAGACATGAAGATTGACAGGCAAAATGGTTGCTGTAGGCATAAAGTAAAGCATTTCTGTGGTTGCAAATCACTGTAAAACAGGATGATTGGCAAATCATGAACACAGACCATACAAAGCCTGAAGCAAGAGCTCATTTTGGCCTGTTTCTGCACACAATGCCTGTTCAGATGGTGTAAGGTGTGGCCAATGCTAAAGTTGGGCCAGCATCTTTAGTTTCTGATTAAACCGTCATACTTTATCCATCCCTTGTTAGACTGAACATGTTACACGAGCTTCAATTACAGGTACCCCAAATAAGAGCACCAATGTAGTCAAACAGAATTCTGAATTAGATAAAGCAAGAGATTACCAAGCTGTTTTTGGTGTAAGAAAAAGACAAAACAAAACTAACAATACAACCTGTAGCCCAAACAAATCTCATTTAATGCATATGATCAGGCATCAGGATCCCTGCACTGTAGACAAGTAAATTTTATTGTATTTTATTTTCTTTAAAATAAGATGAATGCATTATGCTACTTCATACCCAATGTAGTGGTACATGAACATAGCAGTACTCAATACAGATCTGTGTTAAAACAAAAGGCAAGAAGGGACAACAGAAAGGTGATGGTTCACATACCTGGTCAGTATGCACTTAATATTCATTTTCATGCCAAGTTCTTATCAACACATTATCAGTCATGAAAAGGCTCCGTCTGGAAAAGCCCTTATCCTCACAAACTCCCCTTTGAGAAGGGCATTCATTTTTGGATTTTGTTGCGTCGATGCATTTTACAGATGTCGAGTTTCCAAAACATGAAAACATCCACTTGTTATTTAACAGACAAAAGACAGCCTTAGACACACACACCCAAGGGCTGGCACCTACTTTCACACAGCAAACCTGCCCGGCAGACCAGCTTTCACTGAGCACAAGGAATCGGATCCACACACGGTGATTATCTACAAGCCCTGAGATTTCCTTTTTTCCTCCAAAAAAGGCAAAAAGCAAGGGTGGCCTTGCTCTTTAAGTGCTTCTGTGCAACATTGTCTTTCAAAAGTCTTTGTAGTAAATTACATTTTACAAGTATCACAGCAGAAAGTATATCCATTTTGGAATATTTCTCTTCAGGTGACGAGTCATACACAGCTAATATAGCTTTTCGTCTTGAATTATACTGTCCACTCAGGCGTTACCAGAATGCTTCCTTGAAACCTGTGCTACCGTTATCTGGGTGACACTGGTGCACTGGAAAAGACACCCGAGTTGCGTGGAGACTGCAAAGACTTGGAAGGTGAGGAGGGGGATAGTTTGCGAGGGCTGCTCAAGTCTCCATTGTGAAGCTTCCAGAGAAGCTCTTCGTTTTCCATGGACAGCCTTTTGTTCACTTTGGACTCCTTCTGAAGAGATTCTTGCAAAACTGCTTGCTCTGTCGACAGTTGCCTTCAAGGAAGCACAAAAAATCACAGTTGCATGAGATGAAAAGAAACACCAAGCCTCTAACCAATCCAGTATTTCACCAGTTTTATGCTTGAAAAACCTGCAGACACTCAAAGACAGTGAAAATCAGACTATTTACATAATATTTACATAACTATATGATTATACGTTTATCATACAATATTCATATTCACATGCTGCATGGGACAGGACTCCATGTGAAATGTTTCTTCACCAAAAATGTTTTTGCTCCCAAGAGGATTCCACTGCACCTCTAACAGCCTGAAGCATTTCATGTCCATGTACCAAATTCCACTCAAGGGAGGGTCGTTTTAAAATGCTAAAGGCAGAGTGGAATGTACTAGCAGGTTTGCATATAATAAAAAACAACATAAAAGATGGTTACTCTACCTTGATAAAGCAGCATGCTTATCCATCCTGGCTTTAAGGTCTTCATTTTCTTGTTGGATTTTTTTAAGGCTTTCATCTAATTTCACATTTTTTTCCATCTATGATGTAAACAGACCAGCAATTCAATTTACATTATTGCATATAACATATTTTGTACTGTACTGAATCTAGCACATTTCCTTACTGAGGACAACAGAAAACAACTGTATTGGTGCAAATGTATCAGTGTGGCTTTGCTCTAATTTTCATTTGCTCTCTGTAATGAACTCACCAGTTTGTCCATCTGCATCAGTTTTTTATCCTGCTGATGGAGTTGTTTGTTCTTGATATCTAGGACGACTTTGAGACTTTCCAGTTCCTGCTCCAAATAGAGGGTGTGGGAGTCCTTCTGTAACAGAAAATGATTGAGTTGCACCCTGGATTTTGCCAGACCCCTCTGCATGCTCGACGCCACTTAAGAGCCACCATGAGGTCATGACCTATTATGGTTGACCAACTAAAGGCATTGGTTCCAGCTCTGATTTCTGCTTAATATCTGCCTCACATTCTGGTTTCAGCTTGTACTTTCTTTGATGCACTCATGATGAAGGAAGCAGGTTCAAAGGGATTAACATATTTGAGGCAGCCATGTAAAAGAATCTTCCATTATATTTCAGCACCACTTCAAGTTAATGTGGGGAGGAAGGGCAACAATTAAGACAACGAAAACAAGGAAAACCACAGTAAGAAAAAATCTTAATGTCAGTATAATCGTTTGTGCATGACAGTAAATGCCACACAATGCATTTCCTTTTGAATTTCATTAATACCTGAACACAGCTAACTACAGCACAAGTGTTCACAGTGGCACACTGGCAGTGAACAAGACAGCGCAGCAGCTGCAGTTCTTCCAAGGGCCAACAGAGGGTATCACACATTGCACAGTTCACATGGTATGCAAAAGACATACAGAAACACTACAAGTGCAGGTATATATAATCATGCAAATGCAAATGCGCATACATGAAGAAATACATCATGTAGTCCTGAATCAATCGCAGGGACTCTTATTTTTATTATAGAATAATAAAAATATAATAAATGAATGTCATGGCTGTGGGAGTCCATTATGCCTCAATCCTGCTGTTATTGTTCTACAATATATAGCAGATAAGTAACAGTGTGAACAATCTATATCTATTACCTGCATTCTCAAACTGCTGACAAAAGAAAGAGGTAAAACAAATATTACCTTTAAATTGATACATTCTCTCAACTTTTTGCCATATTAAAAATGCAGTTAATTAGCTGAATAATCCATACCCATTTGCAGATGCATAAATCAGTTTATGACAGTTTATGTACAGCTCTCATGTGGTTGCATCCTTGGTTTTAGGTCACATTAGGTACACTCAAACAGAGCTCATTTTAGTAAAATTAAGCTTAAAGGTGGTCTTCTAATTGCATACCACAAAATGAAGCTAGGAAACAAATTCAGTGACGAAACTAGCATTTGCATACTGTAAATGTCACTGGAAACTGAGAACCAAAAAGGGATATCCACAATCAAATGAGTGGATATACTGCACACAATGCACAATGCATTTTCTGGTGTGAAGAAAAAGGCACTACAATAAACAAAATGAAGAGAGCAAGAATTTGTTTCTGACCAGCATGGATTCTTCATCAGATTAAATGCACACTTGACAGTCATGCAAAACACACAAAAGGGTGAGAGTAATAATCACTATAATAGGCAAGGTTTATGCCCCACCAAACTTTCACTATTAATTAATCTTAATCTCATCAATCACAATTCACATTGAAAATGCAAGGCAGCATTTCACATTAGTTCTACCTGATTTTTTTCAGCCAGCATTTTCCTCCTTTCCTCCTCGGCATTCACCCTCTCTTTTAAAGTATTGTTTTCAGTCGTGAGTTCTTCGATTTGTTCCTGTAAGAACACATTTAGCTCAGTGAATAACTTTGATAAGGTCATTTAGTCCAGAACATATAGTAACTTTGTTCATGTAATAAATAAATGTAATTTGACCAAAGTGCTCTTTGTTAAAGCCAAACATTATACATGTGAGATGGATGATGTTTTATGAACTACATTCCTGAATATACTTTGTTCCAAACAATAAATAATAATAATGAATAAAATGCGTAATAAAATTAATCAGCAGCTTACTGATAATTTGGCTTCTGCATCCTTCAGTGATTTGTCCAGAATTTGGACTTCCTGTTCATGCGTTTTCCTGAGATCTGAAAGGGAAGAGTCATCTCAAGACACAGGACACTAACAATACTATCAAAACAATAGTATGTGTTGCCTTACATTTCAAAACATACGCTTCACATTTTTGAAACAAAGTTTATGAAAGTGCTGTGAATAATCAAATGAAGCATCCAGTTGGAGAACATTTGAAAACACCAAATTTCAACTGAATGACACTCAGACACCTTTAGAAGCAGTCACACAGAATGTTTCATTAAGTCACAGAATCAGTGATATATCAGGACTAACACACCCAACCTTGAGTAACCCTAGATAATGTTAGAAGGTCTGAAAGTCAGGAAAGTACAAGCTAACCTTCAAAAGTGGTTTCATACTGTTGTTTCAGACTCTCCGCCTTCTCAGCATGGCTGGCTTCCAGTTCTTTCCGCAAAGCTTCATGTTTGGATCTTAAATCATCCACCTACAAAGGAGGAATAAAATGATTTTTAGAGATATCATACCACCTTTCTAATTGCTTCCATGTTCAAAAGTTGAGTCACACATTCAGATTTCAACATTCTTATGCCATTTGTCTGCATGACAGAAATCTACCACTTGACATATTACATTGCCACAATGGATGTTAAAAAAAATCTTGCCATGGACTAATAGCCATGAATCTCAATTTACCAGTGAAAACAGAATGATCAAACCTGTGCAATACAACAAACAGAGAGAAGAGCATGAAATTAAAAGTGATGAATCATACTTTTCTTCATGACAGAATCATTTATACAATATAAATCTCTGCATTCTTTGCAATACAGTTCTATCCTCTTGCTCGTATTTACCGCAGAGTGCAGTCTATTTCAACAGAATGGTATTCAAGGAGTCAGCTGAATAACTCAAAGTATGCTTTCAGCAACAAAGGCAGGGAGACCACACTGACACATTTTAAACACAGTGACACTACAAACGTCAACAGCAGGATCCAACATGCTCCTTCCAATGAATACCACTATGGTGGCATAATGACTGCACATACTGCCTCCAGGGCCTTTTTGTAGACCTGCAGAATCTCAGCCTTCAGCAATGGGGGACTGATTGCCTGAAACTTTGATTTGCCTTGACATGTGTTAGACAATGACAGAGCCTCCATTAGGGCCAGCCTTGTTTGGTCATACAAATAATATCTGCGGCTCAGAAATGACATTAAATAGCCATTAGTTACAAACACACTCCTTCCCCTTTGTCTTTGCCTGAACACAAAAAAATACAGATTCAGATTACAGGAAATCTCATATATTTAATCTATATATATTTCCTAAACAGACGCAATAAAAGAACAAAAGGAAGGCAATGTCAGCGACTTGTTCTAATAAAGAAGAGTCCAAAAGTTTGGGAACAGAAAATAATTCAATATCCAGACAACGTTCTGGAAAGGTTGAAACACTGATCCTCATTTGTGCAGCTAATATGTTTTTAAATATTAACATGGAACTTAATCAATGATCTATATTAGATCTAACAGTGCAGTGCAATTCTAACTACCTTTACTGTTATTCGCCAATCAGAACTGATTAACCCAAGCAGTGGTGAGCGTGAGTGAATTTGAACGAAACTGGATATTATTTGTTGGCAATAATCGAGCCCAGATTACTCAAGTGTCCCCTTTACTCACCTGTTGTTGCATCTGGTTCTTGTACTTATTGGCCTCCTCCTGGTAGGCCTCGTGGACCTTCTCCCATTCGGCTGAGTAAAAGGCTTTGAGGCGCTCCTCCAGGTCAGCCAGGTCACTCTGGTGCTGCTCCTGTACCTTCTGCAGCACCCCCTCAAAGGTCACGCGGAGCTCCTCCTTCTCCTTCTCAAGCGTCTCACATGATGTGGCTGATGTCACTGAGAGACATCACAGCATTTAAAATTCAGCTCTAGTGCAGACCATTATGCAGTTTACCACTCATATTCCTTAGCGCTATGAACCCTGTCCCATTTTGTGTTGTTTTTTGAGGTTTTGTCCCCTCAGTTTTAGGCACATTAGAAAGATAGATCAGATCTGTACTGGTTATCCAAATATGCCATGTATCATTTTGTTAAAAACTAATTTGTCTAATGGAAAATGTCATCACCTGAACATGACATGTGGAGTATGATATGCCCATTTGTTTCAGGTAATATAATTTGCTTGTTGAAAAACAGTGTTTACGTGAATGCCCCTCCATGGTCAAATGTGTCAACTCAGTTATCTCTGCAGAAACTAATGGCTTAGGCTGTCTGGATAGTGCACATATAAAAACCATGTGAGAGGGACATTCCTCTGCTTTGTAATGTTAAAAGTATCAGCTGAGTGCCAGGTGAAAGTATGCTCAGAAAAATACAAGTGTTGTCTTATTTAACACACTGCAAACTATAAACTATTCACCTAAATACTGAAAATAAATGCAAAACTATAGAACACAACAAAAATTTACATAAATAATCATATAAAATATACACAAAAACAATAATACATTGCTATATACATTTTAAGTGATTGCATTCAAATGTCTTAATAAATTAGTTCAAATCGCAGTTATATTACCAATTAGAAGCAAAACTGCTATTAAGAATCATTAAGTATGGTCGTCGTTTATGTTTACATGGTCAGATGAGGGGAAAGAGATATATCCAAATACACTGCATCCATCAAGAGGAGGATATTACATCTTCATTTTATACAATCCTGTTTACTGACATCTGACCGAGCACTAGGTAAGACCCATGTTTCTGGTGCATAGCAAAAACAGAAAATGCTTTTGAAGTGACCAAGATATCGAACGAAGATGAAGATGAAGTAAACGAGAAAAAAAAACTGGTGATGCAAAAAATATAGGCAGATCTGCACCACTGCCGCAGAGTCAATTTCATATTTACTGATGATATATTCACCAAATTGAAAGCGAGAAGCCTCCTGCACACAACAAAACAAACAAAGTGACAGTTACTCCACAGAGAATGAGGTAAGCTCATATGGCCCCAATGTGCAACTTTTGGGTTCTAGGGGTTAAGGAGGACACATCACAGATTTTAAGTATTCTGTGCACAGATACACAGTGTTTTGTTCGGCAAGGGGTTTTTATACAATACAGAATTGTGCAGTTAATGGGCACACAAAAACATGCCTCAGATCCCAACAAAGCCACACTTTCACAACCAGCTGAAATAGCCATGTCCTAAATATTTCCACCACTTGGGGGAAAAAAACTCCCTTTATTAACAACAGATGCGACTTATCTGCTAGCAGTTTCAAAAGGCAAGGTTGAATATCGAACAATTACTTCAAGCAGTTAATACAAGCAGTTCAAAAACAAAGCTGATTGCCCCAGCTGCTGAGGATAGTCTCTCTGCATTACCTTCTCAATTCTGTCATATTAACAGGCACAGAAATGTACAGGCTGAATTTGTGCCTGCTTCCTGGTGGTGCTCATGAAGTGGTGCTCAGAGCTGTTCAGCAGTTGGCCCCAAACAGATTTAAATCAGTGGGCTGCCGCTTCAGAGATGACATAAGAGTGGCAGCTGTGTACAACAGGGCAGTCTTTATTGTATGACTGCTAACAGAGTGACAGGTGTGGCAGATGCTCTTTATTCTAAAATAAAACAATATTTAAAACTGGAAGGGAAATGTGTTTATAAGCACAGTTTAACCTTGTCACTGAAAATGCACTGTGCTGGTCCACCCACTGTGGGAGTAAAATGAGTCCCACAGCAACAAGTCAACAGACCTATCCCAGAGGAATGAAGTATTTGAAGATCAATCGTGTGTCTCTGCCACAAAGCCACATTATTTTATATATTATACATATGTTTAAGAAATGACCTGAATATTCTAAAAAAATTAAAAGCATTTAAGAAAGAAGTCAACTGAGCCAAGACGAGAGAAGCTGCTGTTTTCCACCAGAACCATAACACACATCACCCTATGAACCAGGCCTGGCGCTCAATAATGGCTTGATGGATTACATTAATTTGTGGTATGATTCAATTAGTGAGTAAATGCAAAAAAACTCCTGCCACAGAGCCCTGTGTGTGTTGTATAAAACAAGGGTGGAATAGTGAGCCTCAGAAAAAAACAGACACCAAGCAATATTCCAGTCCCAGAGGCAGAGCTACTTCTACAGGTCATATGAATTGCCTCAGAGGTAAAAAAAAATATTAAAGACTAATTTCTATTCCATCCTTGTCAAACAATGTTTAATATTGTCACTTTAAACCAGTCAAAAGCATAGAGATACTCGAGTAGTAATCCCCTTGATGCATGGTAAAAAGCTATTGACCTGGGTGGTTGATACATTTAAATCAAATCAAGTGGAGACCAAACACAAAAACCCTGGACATAGTGTACAGAGGCTATCCTACCAAACTGCTACCACAAGTGAAAACAGGAGCTGAGCTTAGAAGCCCAGAATAGGAGGGAGACCAGATGAATGTTAGGGCTTTACATCAGGCTGTGGCATGTGTAACAGCAGAGAGCCTGGCATTCCATAGCAATGTGTAAAAAAGTTACATGTCATACGACACTTGCAGGCAAAAATTAATTATAGATAAAAATAATTGCAGCCCTGGGGGAGAAGGGGGGCAAATACCTATGATGGAGAGGCTGCCGTTTCCGAAGGATGTCCCCACCACTTGCTTTTCATGAATGAGATTCGTGTGTACAATAGCACAGCCTTGGGGACCAGTGCCATAGGTGGTGATGATGACAATGTGATTGCCAAATGTGACAGCTGCCTCAAGATGCATGGGCCAAGTGTAAGGAGATCATGCTTCCATTTTTTTTTTTTTTTTTTTGTATAAGCCAGCTCTGGGTACCAGCCAATGAACACAACATTGCAAGGGCCTAACAAGTAGTATGCTGTGACATCATCGGAACAACAAGCTCACACTGGCAATCTGAACTCTGAAGGGAAAACCTGTGAGCCAGTTACAAGCTTTGCATGCAGATCTATGCATTCTCTCTGTTCATGGTTCCTCTGCAGTACCATGCTCCAACAGCACAAGGGGGCTTATGGGAGGTCCTTTTTAACATTATGAGCACGGAAAGAATGTACTTCTAAGCTGACACACTAAGATTATTGATAATAGTCATGTGGACGGCTTTAGGATATATTTCAACTTAGCAGAAACAAGCTGTTGTGAGGGGGCCCCGTCGCCACTGATCATGTGCTATGAATCGTGGATTTTAAAACCCCTCAGTCCATCAACATCCACAAGCACTTTATTCATCTCTAAAAAACCTCAGTGTAACTGTGCTAGGCTTCCACCAGGATGACACTTCTGTCCTGGGAATAGCTGTGGTGCTAGTCGAAGCCTCTTTGGGTTGGGGTCAGCCTAATAGCCCTCAGGGGAATTTGGACTGAGTAATCTCCTATGCAACGAGGCCAATGAAAGAACATCTCCCAAATATGTACTGCTGTGTCACATGCCAAATGGTGGATATGGAAAAAAATTAGAAATAAAAATTTTCCACACTGTACCACAAGACACAGGAATAATGACAATGTTGTTGGGAACAGTGCCACTTCTCTATCAGATTCATTACTGGGCTTGTGACTGACATAAGCCATCAATTACAGTACTTAACCATCACTATGCCTTTCTTGCTCTATGCATGAAACACAGCGCTGCTCTTACAAATACAGTCAGTATCACAACAGCAGGCATAACAGAGGCTCACTGGAAGGTAAATGCAATGTCTTCTGTTTGATTCTTACCCAGCTCCTCACGCAGTGTCACCAGCTCCTGTGACAGCTCTTGGCACTGCTTCTGGGCCTCATCTCGCTGCAAAAGGAAACTCTTTGTTACACATTCAATATTTTCAAGCATTTTTTGCACACAGAACAAATACAGTATTTCAGAGTTACAATACAATATAATGCGATACAATACAGCTTTACAACACAAAAAGCTTTCTTTCAACACATACAATTAATTTGTCTGCCAACACAAATACAAAGTTGAAGCATACAGTCATAAGGCTTAAAATAGTTTAAGAATATTGAAACAGATCTTGAAGCTCATTAGTTTTGCATTTTCCCTGTGAAATGGAGATTATCAAAGAAATAATGTTAATGGACATGCTACTGAACAAACAAAATGCACATTGTGTTGCTGGTCTAATGGACAGATTGTGCAGAAAGCAATGACAGCCTATTTCAGGTCAGGATATTACAAACAGCTCCATCCTTGCAAAGCTCAATTCTCCCCATCTCTTCCCAAGTTCACTGTAACTAAGAGAGAGCTGAATAAATCTCTACATAATGCAGCAAAGCCTAGATACATTCATTCAATTAGTAATCACAAACTATATCAATCACCTCTACCATGTGTAACGTCAGTTTCATACTTAAAAATAACCCTAATAAAATTCTACACATCTTCCTTTTAATTTATAAATGTGCACCAAGTAATATTTCTCATGTAAACAAGAGAATGCACACAACAAACAGAAGTCAGAAATGTGTATGCTCCCTCCTCTCCTAGCGTCTGCGTGGAGAGCAGCCAGAACCAGGTCTGCAGTGCTCCTGCCAGCCTCCTACACCGACGCAGAGATGACACAAAGCATCCCGTCACCCTCATCCCATCTCCCTAAAGATCAATAACTGAGCCTGAGCAAACCACTCACCGCACAAAACAGTAATCCCCCTCCCCTCCTGTCCCCAGACACACAAGCGCAATCTGCTCTTCAGAGATCACAGCACAAACCGAACCAAACCAAGCCTGCAGCGCCCAGGGAGAGAAGAGCACACGTTATCCAGTGGTAGGAACGCAAAGTGCTGTGCGGCTGGGTAATAGTGCTAACACCCAGTACCCTGTCATCACATCCCGGCTGCGGTGCGGAACAAAGAGAAGTGCTTTACCCTCTTCCCAATGCAGGGAGTGCTAATGCACGCTCTGCTGCCGGAGCAGCCCATGGTCCCGGAGCGTACTCGCGTTCCTCCAGCGGAGAGGCTGGAATGTGAGGAGCAGGAGTGCAGGTGGCACCTCCACCTCCTGAAAACTGGTCCGTCTACATTGGAGGAAGTACTAAAAGCAGCTCCATTGGACCTTGCCTCTCACAGCTGCCTCTTGTGCTGTCTGGCTACCGTATTCCTTCTGAGAATGGGGCAGCAAAAAAGGAGGCTGCACTGAGCTACAGGGCTGGCTTTGCGCAGCTGGAGTGGGATTACTTTAACATAACAGTGATGGCGCGCATGAAGAATTGGGCTTTTGACGTTAGACTGATCGTGAATCACTTAGCGAATTGCTACATGTTACAAGAGAAGCCTGAAGGATGACCTTTATAGATGATAACAGGAGTGCGCTTCATTTCCACCGTTACACATGGAATGTGTTAGTAACAATGCTCCTTGATGCAGTGCTCTACTGTTTAGTGTCGTGAAAGACCTTTCATTGCTCACTTTCAGATTATTTCAGTCTAAGGCATTGTACGGAAATTACCCAGCCAGAAAAAATACCTCATAAAAAATCAAGTTACTCTATTCATGTTTACTGTAACAGAGGGGCACAATAATACATGATCTTTTCAATTAACTATGAATCTTTTTCATACTGTTTACCTCTTTGTAAATAAGTGATCATCTAATAGGATCCTTTCATACATTAGTCCGCTTTGAATTTACAGTTGACTGCACTAGTGCAGATCTTCCTAAAGAAAATGCATCCTTGCCCTAGAATAGCATCCTGCTACTGTAGCAACCTTGTCCCCCCCCATTATCTAGACAGACGTTTATCTTTTGTATGTTTCCCAGATGAAACTGAAGAACATAATATGAAACATTAAACCAGAGTCCCTATCAGAAATTAAATAGAAAGTGATCGATTGAGATGAAATTTCAAGCATTTGGAAGTGCTCATTATAACACAATCCAACAGCGCATGGTAAGTAGTAATATGATATTAATACTGATCATGATAACTTCTTAATCATAAGTAAGCCTTTTCTAAAAATCATTATGCATCATGTCTTCATTAAGTGGGTAGGGGGAGTCATGGTGTGGTGGGGTTTATGGGCACTTGCGTGGAATAGGTTGTGTTCCAGCCCTACTGAAGGTAATCATTACTTAATCTCATATGGAGTTAAAAGTACTACCAGATCACGGTACAGGTATACATTTCAACATTAGATGCTTATGACGAGAAAAAAAAAAAAACTGTTCCTGCATTAATGTGTGTTTTTGGTAGTATGATTTGGTAGTTAGGGAACTGAGCGTGTAACTACAAGGCTTCAGGCTAAAACGGCAGAAGGAACATCACTGTCGTACACTTCAACATGGTGTTAAGCCTGAATCGCTACATTAACCTGCAGTATAAACAAAACTCACTACACAAGGGAAGGGCATCTGATAACAAAGTACATTATAAATTTGTATTAATGTGTCTTCCTCTGACAGGATCAATTGAAATCTTCATCTGGAACAGCAAACACCACATTTTTTGAAAGTCTGGCTCAGTTTTGTACTGTCACTACTTCAGATGATCAGTAGATATTCTTACAAGTGATGCAGCAGGGCCAAACCCTTTGTCCTGTCCAATGGATTCTTGGCACAGATTCCAATGCTGAGCTCTTTGTCAGCTAAATGTCTGCTCATTTTCTTCCATCATGGCTTTGTAAAAGTGTAAAATTTCATTTATTCAAACACCCTAACATTTTAAACTGCAATTTTTCATGTTGAATAATTCAATATTGTCTAATATTTGTTTTTTTAATGGCATGTAGTAAAAAAAAAAAAAAAAAAACTGAGGGCTGAGTGGTGTAAACAGTATTACTGCTCACAAATAAAATAAAATCACTTTGGAGCATAATAACAGTATGTGGGCATTCTTTACTGATTTTGAAATTCAGAATGGTTGCCTTACAGATCTGTGAGCACAGACAATATTTCAGTTCTCCCTCTGCTTGGCCATGTGTTCCCCTCATTGTATGTTTATCAGATATCCGTCCCCAATGGTTCCAGGAAATATGAAGCCATTCTAGATCCATCAGAGGACAAAGAAAATCACTTTTACCAGCCCTCCCTCTCCCACACTGGACACACAATACAACTTTTCAGCACAGTGTGCAGAGACTGGTTATCATATGAAATGACAGCCCTCTGCAGTGGACGAGCCTCACCATGGATATTAAACCTGAGGTCAACATGAGGAGGTGAATCACCATCTCTGAACAGCTCAGGTTCTTTAATGTGTGTAACATTCCTTCAAGCGAAGGAGGGCATAGTAGCAAATATCATCTGCAGGCCATCCACCTACTGATATCATGATTGTCATGACAGATGGACAAAGCAACCTGCCAGTACAACCACTGTTTGTTTTTCTGTACTCCACAGCTATGCATTCAATGGTTTAATTGACTATTAATCTTACTTTACATTACCTCATTGAATGCCATTGTACTTGCATGCACCAGTTTAGTGATCACTAGTGATAAAGAATTTTGCAACAGTGGTCAAGTTTCAGCTTGTGAGTTTATGATCTTTTCTCAAAATTCCACAGTGGCAAGGTAAAGGCAGCAAAAAAATTCAAAAAGAAAAAAACAAACCTTGGTGTTGCATCACCTGATAATTTATTTGAAATGGTGTAACTATTAAAATAAAATAAAATATGATGCAAAATACTGAAACTCCTTTAGTATTATGGGTATCAACAAATGGGTGGGGGCTAAACATACCAAATCCTTGTTCCTCCAAGAGGATTACTGACATCAAAGCCTCCAAGACACCCATTTCTTACATCTTTTTTCTTTTGGTCATAGTGTCATTTAGGGAACATTAAACCAAGAGTCATGTCAATATACCCAAGTCTCATTTTACCACTACAGAAGACTGGCAGCAAATACCAGTTTGAAGACTGATATCATGCTCCCCTTTCCCATAACAGGTTAGCAATCCATACATTATGCACAAGTGCCAGATTTCCACGAACAAATTCATCAATAAAGAATTATCCACTCAAAGACTGACCTCACCCTTCTGATTAAAAAAAAAAAAACTGGACTGGAGTGAGTTCATAACAGCTCTCTGCTGACACATACATAAAAGTAATGTAAATGTAAAAGTAGTAAGTATTGCAATATATGAAATGGCACAAATGCTGCTTTAAGAACCTGAAAATATCCTCTATAGCTTGTCTACTGCTTGATGTTCTGCATTTGAAAAATAAAGTGACTGAAAAGGCCACCCTTGACTCAGAACTTTTGCTTATTGGAGGAATGCAACAAATGATCAAATCTCCCTGGTGAAGCAGGTACACTGCATGTAGTTCCACTTGCTGTGCTGCTAAGTCTGTACTCCTTAGGACCTTATATCCTATTTCTTCAGAAGGATGCATTACATTTAACACATTCCGCTTAAATTCTTCATAAAATGCAAAATTGTGAGACTGACTTCTCAGTCCACCACAGCATCCACTGACAGGCACCTCTGACTGGTCAAGAACTGTATCTGTTCTGTGTCAAGCTCTGTGAAGACCTGCTTTCTCACCTTATCTGGTAATGTGACATTTCAATACTCAAAGTATCTGTGGCTTCAAGTACCTCTGGGACTTTTCAAGACATGATGTGCAGTGCACCACTGCGTCTATGAGTCAGCAGCAGGACTGGGGACCTGAGCACAGATCACACATAGAGCACTCTGTCCCTACAGCAGCAAACAAAAACACATGATTTTTACTAGGTATCAGTGATTACTACTTCCTCAGAAAGCTAAGGTAAACATCATTTATCACTGATCTCCACATTTTGTGAATTTTAAGGATCAATCCCTATAGTTGAGAAGAGTGAGCCATTTAGCGTTCTGTGACTTTGTTCCTCTAAACACTGAGACAGGTAATTCACCACAAATGACCACTGAGAGGTGGAGCAGCCTGAATTTAGGAATCCTAACCTGTGTTTAGGTGCTTAAGCATGAAAATAATGATAGGGGGGGATGAAGGAGTACTTTGGGTGTGGTGCTTTTATGAGATGGGTATTTCCTCTTAGATTTTTAAATGAGAACTTCAGAAAAGCAGATTTCCCATCTACCCTGAATGCATAGGATGCATTTCACTTCCAAATGTATTCTAACACATTTGTGCATTAAAGGGGGCTAGTGCACAAACAAACAAAATTAAAAAGATCTACTCTGAGCACAGCAGAAGCTATGCTCTTAGGTGCTGCTGTAAGAATTCATGGTGTGTGTTTTTCCTCTTCCAGTTTTATCAAGGACAACTGTAAGTTAGACAAGTCTAATCTGGAGAAGGTGGCAGAAATAGCTCTGTATCAGCTTTAGCACCAGATAAAGTAAACAGTACTCTGAGTTTAAATGAAAAGGAACAATTAAAACATACCAGCGAGACCTGAGATAGCGCCAGTGAAAGATATATTTGAATTA
Source organism: Megalops atlanticus (assembly GCA_019176425.1). Classification (NCBI taxonomy): domain Eukaryota; kingdom Metazoa; phylum Chordata; class Actinopteri; order Elopiformes; family Megalopidae; genus Megalops; species Megalops atlanticus. Next base: position 18,247,567 of record CM032891.1, on the reverse strand, counting down.
CATTTTAAGCCAGGACCAGCATGTTTATCCAGAACAAGAGGGATTAATGAAGGTTCTTTTTTTTTTTTTTTTTTTTAAAAAAGTTAACCAGAGCTCTCCCAAAAGATTGGAGCAATGGCATTGTGCCAGCTTTCTGAAGTTCTAGTCCCCTGATAATTTGAGATGTTTTAACTGTTTTTATTTTAAGATTTTTTTAAAGTATTTTGCTGTAGTATAAAATGGTCAAATGAGGCCAGGAACCAAGCACTACTTTCCTCCAGGTTGCAGTCAAGTTACCATCTTGATTCCACAACATAAGCCTGTCATTTATCTCACAATAATAATGAAGAGCTATAGGACAATGATATTGTCATTGGAGGATGTATCAATAACATGTATATTTTTTTAAAGGGCTTTGTTTACACAGTGATTTAACTGTAAAGTGAGACAGCCCTCTGCTTTATTGATTTCATCATGGAACATTCAGGGCAAGATGAATAAGCGCAAATGATAAAGCATTGCTCCATTGACCTGAATGAGTTTGCAAAGTTTTAGGCATTCATTTTAGTCCAAAATGATTAGGTTATTGGCAATTCAAGTTTATTCTTTTGACTGAACACTGCTCAAACTTGAAACTAGTATAGCTAGTGATTTAATGCTCAAGTTGTGGGAAATCATCTGCATTGGTCTCAGGAAAGAGCAAGATCCTAAGGTTTCAACATCTGGAGGGCTGGGGCTCCTTCAAATTCTTCTGGGGAGATCCCTGTTAACCATACATTTAAATGTCCAAAACAAAGCTGCCATTTGCTCAATCACAAAGTTATTGTTTAACCACACAGGTAACAGCAACAGAGGCAAGAGTAGAGGCAACAGTAAACTGCAGTAAACTGCAGTGTTAATCAGCCCTGCTGTCAGAGCTGGACAGCCTCAAGTGTAGAGCACGAGGACACTCTCCATGAGTGTGAGGGAAAACTCCCAGATTAGACCATACACACACCCCCAAGCCAAGTCAGGATAATTATCACTTTGACTCCCGGTAGGCCGTTCCACAGACACAGAGCAGGTGTGTCTAAAGAAAATACCATACCCCCAGCTCACTGAAACAGTCTTGATTCAAGGCACCACACAATCACAAAATGCAAAAATATACATGCTGCAATAGATTTGTAACCTTGACCTCCACTCCTTACTGCCCAACATGGGAATTCATACATTAAGGTAAACAACTGATGGGACTCCTTCCCTAAAATACAATGAACACAGCCAGTGGGAAATGCCAGAGGCTATGACTAAGAACATCAGAAATTAAGTACCAAATTGACACGGGGCTTCAGTGGTGACGAGGTTGCCCCCAGCACTCAGAAGGTAATACTCACACACAGTAATGAGTGCAAAAAGTTTACTTCAGACACATTCTGATTCAGCACTGAATAAAAAGCATTTGGAGAATATGCAATTCCACAGCCAAAAATGATCTCATTTCCCTTTATTGGCCAGCCTTTCCACGCTAAAGAAACACATACTGTGTTGTAGCAACATCATAACAAAATGGAGGCAGAGAGTCAGGCTGGTGGTGGTGGGGGATGCACTGATACAAGGTCACACTCAGTACTGGGGGGGGGACAGGACCTCCTGGCTGCCAATTCCTGGAAGTCAATCATTTATACAAGAGGGAACATCACCAAAACAAACAGAGCTGCAGTGATCTCTCCTTCCAAACTCCCAGCAGCACCTGCAAATAGCAGTCACATGCCACATGCCTTTTCTGTGCTTCAGCAAGCAGTTCTGACTCATGCCATTTGAAATTCAGTGCATACAAGATTGTGCAACAAGACTTGACACCAATAAACCCATATCCATTTCAGGTAGATCTAGCCCATTTCAATCCAACCGAAAACCACAACACTGGAAACAAACATGGCCGGGTACAACTGATCTAATTTTTATCAAGTTACTTCTCCATGTGGTAGTACAAATACACACAGTTTCAATGTCGAATGACTTTACCCAGTTCAACCACCTGCAAATATTAAACATGACAGCATGTACTATATATCCATTATTGTAAGCTATATAAAATAAACATTTACATTAACTTTTTAAGCAATTATAATTTACAGGATTGTATAGACTGGAGCATGTGTAGAAAGGTATATTTCCTACCTCTGCAATAATGTGCTGTATGACCACGGTGATGGCCTCGAATCTGCGGTTGCCAGAGGTGAGCAGTTTCTTTAGCTGTTGGATACATTGGTTGCTCTTCTCGCACTGTGCTCTGTAGTGCTCAGTGACCAGGGGCTTACTCTCTGCAGGGAGCAGGTCTGGATGGCCGTTCGTCTGTGGCTGCTGTGTCCGTGGGCCTGTCTTCTGCTTGTTCTTGTCCACTAGAAGAGAACATCCATTTAGCGTTGTAACAACGTTCAGCATCGTTTCCTAACACAGACACACGCCCTGCTGCCGTAGCTTGGTTCCAGGTCTGAAACCTACCACTCCAAGGAAACTACAGATGACACCAGCTCCAGCATCAGACAGGTCTTTAATAAAGACGGAACACGGTACAGTCCAGAGCACACATAAGCGCATTACGATGATTCACAGAGCAATTAGGGACCATAGAGCAGCTTCACTACCATGCATAAAATGGAGATCCAAATGAGATTATACTCATTTCCAGATCGAACCATCCCTCTGTGACCAGTGCTGTTGGTACAGCCTTATTTTAGCAGAGCCATGCCACAGAGGTTTTGATTTACATCAGCTTTATAAATACAACACCCAGGGCATAATAATGGAATAGAGTCTTCTAATGTGGAACGACATTTGCACAGCAACTCCCACTGAGCAGGGAGGAGAGAAACCAACACAGTGTTACCCACTGGTTAAAAAGAAGTAGTACGCAATATTTGATTTATTGCAAGTGTTGCAATATAACCTGTATGAGACCTTGTGCAGGATACCGAGGAGCTCTCAGCATGTTGTGGGTACTGCCTGTTCTGTCAGTGGTGAGAAGCATTGTTAAAATTCCACATAAATTAGTGACATTTTACCAATGCTATCTGAAATTTCACTTGCCTTACCCAGACACATTTAAATGTTAGACCTAATATTTTGTACTGGAATTTTGTGAAGGATAAAAATTTATATACAAACAACTTTGCAGATTTAGGCTGCTTTAATTTTGAACTGGCAGTACATAAATCAACAGCTAATTTTGTGGTTTTAGTCTAAGCCAGGAAAATTTATAGGATATATAATGGCACTTTGTATACACCAGATGACTGAAGAGCACTCCTTCAGCAACCATGAGTCATTGCTGGCTGAAGCCACCTACACCATCACAAAAGAAAGTGCCAAAACATGCACTGATTATGTCTTCACTTGTACTACACCGTGAACTGAGTGTGGAAACGTGCTAAACATGAAGATAAATCTGAAAAGAAATGACAGCCTTTCCTCCACTTTTGCATCACTCTCCAAACCTTTCATCTAAAACAGTCCCCTCCTATGAAATGACTCAGTCTCTCAGGGTTCAGCCTCTAAAGTGAACTTCCTGAGGAAGAGTCTACAAGGCACTCCTCCCTCCGTATGGCAATGTACAGGAAAACACAGGGGCACATCATTACCACACAGTGTGTCAAAAGAACAAAGGGAATGACAAGCTCGTCTGTATTTTCAACCATGTAATCAGTCTTGATGAAGTGCAATAAATAACAAGTACCCATTTGTTAGTAGATATCAGATAAATTAAGTTATACACAGACATTTAAAATTGAGAGAGCCATTTATTGGAGGCTTTGAGTATTAAGACAAGTGAACAGAACTACTGTAATCAATGTTATCCCAGGCTGTTTTTAATACACCTGACCAGTGGAAACACCATTTACAATAAGGTACATATAGAAAATTTCAGAACACAAACCTCAGAAGTTCACGGTTGAAAATTGAACCTTTAGGACTCTTATTTGAAACAGAGTGTGAAGAGACAGGAGAATGTATGATTCTCCTCCCAGTCTGCCAGTTAACATGAACTCTCCCTCATATCCTGCAAACTGTAAACAGACATGGACCCCTTCTCAAATGGCATTTAGATTAAATGACAGATTAAACAACCAAACAAAGGAATCATGTTAACAAATTATGATCAATTAATGCATTTTCCATCGATTTTATGCTGAAATGAGCAGCAGAAATATGAACTCCTAAGTCTCAAACTGCAGGTATAGTAGAGCAAAATGTGAAACATTCTATACTGCATTTGATGATCCGGAACACAACAGAACTGCATGAAAGACTGAACAGAAAAGATCTGGGAAAGAAACATCGTCAGTACTGATGGTGAACTGGTTCAGAAACTACAAACAATGCAGTCTTGGTAAGGCATATAGATATAAAGCATGATTTGGCATGATTTGGATTGGGGACAAGGTACAGATGCTGACTAGGTTATACTAAGCAAAGGTTGTTACATATGGTAACAAGTTAAGATATAACTAAGGATACAAACTGGGATTTCTAACACACATTAATCATACAAAATTGCATGGACACTATCTTTGTAGCAGAAACAACCTAAAACCATTTAGGTGAATTTGGGGTTTATCATCTAAAATTACTGTCATAATATTAAATTCCACACCGATTGTCCCATTTTGGGTTTAATGTGCCTCAAAAGCTGTGGTCTACATTGGGCACAGAGGGTCTTGACAAAATAGACTTCAAGAGCTACACCTGGAAGTCATTTTAAACCAAAATAAAAATCATTTCAATTCACCTTAAGTAATTGTAATAGTGATTTAAAAAAATGAAATGGTTTTTGTCTTTTGAAAAGAATCTCTGCCTTCTTGGTGCTTTCAACTGATTGCAAGAAAAGACAAACTAACATTCAATCACCTTTTTTTAAAACAACTCATGGATCAAGAATATTAAGAAAATGACATTCTGGAAGCTACCAGATCATAAATTCGAGGTCACAACCCAAATATATAAAGGGAATCAAACAGTACTGTGTATGCCCAGTCTGAGCAAAGCAGTAACAGGTATTAGTTGGAAGTGCATCATTTTCATAATCAGACCTCTGTTTTGGGAAAGAACATATGTTTTGCCACACATCAAGGGAGACTGATACAATTTCATTATCTGGTGTAGAGATGAACAGTAATATTAAAATGGTAGCTCACAGTAAAGGTCTGCACAGGCCTGAAACTGAAACCTGAACTGACATGCACATTTTAATGTCCCAGCTGCACCTGGCCCAAGATAACTCTCTCTTACCCAACCTCAGCTGAACCCGACCTGACAGGGTGGTAATCATCAAACCAGCTACTGCTAAAAATGAAATTAAATCAACATTTTTAAATTAAATCAACAACTCTTATGAAAACCTCTCCTTTTTGGTAATTATTCATGAACTCAGTAAGTTCTACAAAAAAAAATCCCACAGCATGTAACATTCAGCAGCTTAACAAATGAACACAATACAGACCATCCTTGTTGGAAAACAGTGCACTATTCTGCAAATAGATGCTGTACAAGTAAACAAGAATGGGAAAATTCCACTCAACAAGTCAATAAAACAAGCAGTACTTTTTGGGAAAACAGGTACAAAAATAAAATTTCCCATCTTAAGTAATATGCCAATTTAAATAAGTAAAATGCTTCTAATATTGTTTACTCCTTATGTGGCTTTTTGCTTGTGTTGTACTCTGCCTCACTTTTAAGTTACTTTGTATAAAAGCATCTGCCAAATGAATAAATGTAAATGTAAATAAGTAAATAAATTAATCTTCCACTCAAGAGTGACAAGTTCAGTGCCCTGAAAAACATTAATTGCATACATAAAAGGGTATTAATTAATAATGTGATTTTATCTCAAATTTTAGACAGAAGTGCATTAAATATCTGATATTTTGAGCACATTATAGGCCCTATAACACAATTATAGTCCCGAACCAGACGTTTCATTGGGTGTAGTCAGGTTGGAGGGTTTTATCTCACAGAAACAGAACATAAATAAGCCTGGATCTGACTCAAGGTTAAATACATTACACTAAAGTTCAACATTTAATTTGTCTTTGCCTTGAATACACGATTCATCGAAATAAAAGATGAATCACATCTCCCCTGGACTTTTTGACTAAAAGACCACTGCCATCCTCCTTTTGACCCATGTATTGCATCTTAATTTTATATTGGGATTCAAATTAAGACATTGACACTCCCAACAATCTATGCTTATCTTCTCATAAACCTAAAATGCAAGCATCTAGACATCAACCTTTTTTAAAATTTACCATGCCATCACCAGCTCACAAAATATAGCTAAAACCAGCTGTACACATATTAGATAGCACAGATACTGGATAAGGCATCAGGATTGTTTCACATAAACCCCTTTTAGATCAATGTACCTTCATTAAGTATTAAGTACTTCATTACAGTACTTCAGTGCACAGTATTCAGTAGGCTGTTTTGACATGAGGCATAAGGATGCCATTTATTAGCCTTGTTTGTTATGGCTCCCCCTGCTGGTGTGATAAGCATCATCAGTTCTTCCTCAAGCATGTGTTTTCCCTACACAATGCTGCAGCCTGGAGCCCCACTGAAGTGGAAAATCCATCCTGCCACATTCATGTTCAGGTGATGCAGTCTGTCAGAATGTCTGTCAACACTAACGACCCCTAACACCCGATACCTCTAGTATCTGATACTTATTTTACATGTAGTATTGTGATGTATTTTGGATTCTGTGTTCTAAGGACTTGTATGGTAGTGTACTTGGCTTCTGTCAGTTTGGACAAGTTAACTTGTGGTAGGGCTTGAAGAGTGTTATGCTCACACTCACTGGTCTGGGAGTGTTGTTAGCCTGGTCTGACACTGTTGCTAATTTAAATTTAATGCATACACTTATGTTCTATTGCACTGATTCTCAATCCTGCTCCTGGGGGCCCCCTGCTCTGCATATTTTCCATCTTTCCCTGCTCTACCTACCTGACTGAACTCATCAGCGGCACTTTTGATTAGCTGAGCACACCTGATTTAATCAAGAGCATGTTAATCACACTAATCAGGTGTGTTTGGAGCAAGGTTAGATAGAAGATATGCAGGACAGTGGGCTTCCAGGAGTAGGATTGAGAAACACTGTTCTATTGTGCTGGAAGACACTCTAGATAAGAGCATCTGCTAAATGGATGCAATGTAATGTAAAGGTATGTTCTGTGCAGTACTCAGCACTAATATGGCGCCTCACTGCCAAATAATCATTACATACTTTGAAATGGAAGCTAGTTTCTCAGTAACTAACAAGAGATTATATAGATTGATTTAAATTATTACAATGTGATAACTAAAGCAATGTCATACAAGTGTTAGCCAGTCATTTCTTAATCTTCTAATGCCTGCTGGACCATGAAACAGGATGGACCAAAGTCATACAGTCTGCTATTTATCTATAATCACAGCGCACACTGAGGCAAAGGGGTCTTTGAAGCAGAGCAAGTTCATCCAGAATCAATGCCTTTTACTCTGGTATTAATTACACAGTCATTACACTGGAAACAATTAATTCCCTCTATGTCTTATTCTTATAATCAATTCTATGTGATGTCATTTAACAATCTATGACAGGGTATGCCTTTTACAACTGCCCAAAGTCTTTGCCAGACAGACTGGCAAATTATCACCCCCTTCATGAAACAAATGCATGCAATAAAGCAGCTGATTGTGTGGACACACATAATTCACAAATTGCTCATCATCAGCAGATCTTTTCCCATCTCTTCCATCTACTATGACAACAACTGAGAATTAACAAATATGATTAAGTCCATTCAATTTTCATTAAAATAAGGGAAAAAATCATATATGAAGATTTAAATCAAACACCAGCAGACCACTGTCAATGCAGAATGAATCACTTACATCCAACTCTTGAACAAGGAGATATGAACTTTTGCGGTGACATTCCTCCTACTTGATGTCACAGAAAGGAAAAGAATCCACAATAGATGACCGTCTACACTGGTACTACCAGGGACTGAGCCACACTGCATGATGGGTGACCTTCATCACAATTGTGAGCTTGTTATTGTGGGTGAATAATATAATGAGGGCCATTGAAGCTGAATTGTAATCACTAAGTCAGATTGAAACACTATTATGGTATTCACAAAAACCTATGGTGGATTCTGCATCTGACCTTCATGAATATGGTCCATGAAATTGAAATTCAGAGTCTAAACTTCTGTTCTCATGTCTCCAAACTTCCAAACAACCACAGCTATAGTTGTACCATAAATACACCTGAGAGTAGTTTTCTTATATCAGACAGCCTACATCATGCTCTTGGATACAGAACCCAGAATACTACAGTGTTTTCTGCATTATGCCTTCTGTTTACAACCACTACAAAACTATTAGCAGAGAAATATTAGAGTTTTGTTCAAATATGGTGCCTGCATAACCTATACCTGTATCTGTGCAAATTAGGCTAGGTCTTGACCCAAACTGAGCAGTGAAAAGCAGGGGCTAGACATTTATGGTTTTAGAGGTGAATCTTTGGAAAAAGGGCGATTATGGGCATAATAACAACCAATGAATGAATTTACAACAGAAATCCCTAAATTCAGTAATGATAAAATTAAATTTCTACCATGAATGATTTGGGAGCATTTCTGCATAAAATCTCAGGTGGTTCTTTGAGTTAACTTCATAAACAAAGGGGCTAACAACGCCATGTAAGACATCTTGCTATGTTATCCTAATCTTCCGGCAATATCTGGAGAGAGATGCACTCTCTAGCCCACTTTCGGTACATGGCCATGTGTCTATTTGCCAGAGACTCTGTCTGTGGGGGGGCTGGGGGGACAGCCTTCCTGCCTGTCCACACTACTCCATACTTATGCAAGACTTCTGAGGTCAGGCCTGAAAGGATGCATGCTCTGTGACACTGAATTAAGAAACAGGCGGATGCCACAAACAATACGTCTCACTGCATGCATCCTACTGTTTTGGAACGTTTTCAAGGGCATTTGCAGCTATTTTGTGGAAAACATACACCATTTCCTGTTTTGTGGCATGACATATAAATTTGCCTTCGACAAGCATTATCCATTTTTTAAAAAGCATTTTCTTTTAACCCCCCACCTCCCAAATTGTCAATTTGTGAATTAACATAGGAATTGGCAACTGAACATTTGGCTCATTTTAATATGGTGTCCTTTGCATTCATGCAGGAGCACTGGTATGCAGCAAACTCTCACATGCTAAGAATGGCTATTTTTCACACCACAAGTCCCACAGAGCACCAAGACAGCAAAAGCTGAACGGTAGACAGCCTGGGATACCTCCCTGAGGTCATCTGAGTCACTCACAGGAACCTGATGAAACAAGGTCCAAGACCGGGAATTCTGGCCAACAAAACCAACCTTTCACTAGCACAACAAGGCCAATTGTGCTCCACCACTACAGATCGTTAAACAACACAGCTCAGACCTACACACGGGAACCCATTCTCAAATTATTGGCAGTCACATACACACCTTTGGATCACAGTCACAAGGAAATATTTCCAAGAATGGCTACCAAAGACCATTGTAGTTGCGTGCAACAAAGCCATAATTAACGTTAAAGTGTTCCTATGTCACAGCCTCCACTTAAGTAAATAGATGATTCATGTACATTGAATGCACTGCTGAGTGATGTCTATCTGGCCAACACATGATTGAAAATGACTGTGTTCTCTAGTAAATCCCTCCCCATTACAATAATTCAATGGCAAAATCTACACAAAAAACCCACATCACATAAAATGACATTTTGCCAAGGATGAGATTAAGTTGATTCAGTTATTAGGAATTAAAATAGATTATGCATATTAAGCCTGGAGACGAATGATCAATGGGTGATACCGTAACTATGGCAATCTGGAGTAAGTGAACTTGTGTACATAAACTCATGTGATGTGGACCAAAAACTGGGATTATGTAGTAAATTTATAAGGATTGTAGACACAGGGGCCTGCTGTGCACAGATTAAACCAGGGTCTCTAAACTGACAGTGAGCAGTGTTATGAAACATTCGACTGATATGAACAGTTACTGCTAACAGGTGAACTGGGACTGTGACCTTGTTCATTCAATTCAATCACACATCATTAGGCTAAACGTGCATTCTTCCTTTCGCAACCACTCTAGCTTTGCTCAAATGACATTCACCGTGACAAATGTAATGCACAGGTAGCACATTTTATAATTCACTAGAACCAAAACATATGCTCGGTATGCGGCAAGTGGACTAAGATACAATGAGCACAGATATGACAATGTTTCTCAGCTACAACACAACTACATGTGGTTCAACACAATGTCCTATTAAGTGGAAGGAAAAAGACCTTCATCTATGTGGCCAGCCCTTTCAAATTAAATGCATAAACCCAGAAAAGCGTGCAAACCAGTTTAAATCCTTGCACAACCTGTGCTCTGCAAATTCACCTTGGTTACTCCACTAAATTCAAACACACTGGTGAGGCAGAAACGTTTTTCTGAGAAGGTTGCCCGATATTCTGGATGAAGATCTCAGATGTGCACCTGGAATAAAGTATTTAATGCTTGGATGTGTTTCCAAATGCTGAATGAAGTCTTCTCAGATGAACTGGCACCAGACAAACTAGGCTCACTGACACTCATTTGTGTCCTACATTACACTGACTGCAGATGAAAGTGCAAGGGATTTTACTGCCGCTTCTTTGAGTCTATAGCTTAATATAGCAGTCTCCTTGGAAACCTGCATGCATAAATGCGGCCCAAATTGCAATATGAATGGAGCATTTTAAATTACTTTGTTGACGATTTTCTGTTGAAAAAGATTCAGTAAACAATATTTATAACCAGCCAGCTGTATTATTTAGGCATCCGAGATACTGCCACAAGATTTTATTAACATGACGAATAGTTCTGTATGTCTTGTTTATAAAATCAAGAATTATAAGCAGTATGTCATATGCCAGTTTATATATTTATGAAATTAATACTTGACCTTTAAGTCACTGTTATTACAACTGATACACTGACCATCAAGACTTGGAAAATGCCCATTTCTTACAGACAGCAGGATACTATGCACACACTTCATTATAGTCCACCTCCAAAAATAGAATCACCACAGGGATGCATTTGTAAAAACAGGCCTTCATGTAAATATCTGTGGGAATTTTCCCTGTCAGAACAATGTTCTCACAAGAGTGAGCATCCTCACCTCAACCCAGTGACTAAAGCCTCAGCTAACCTACATTTTACGCTCTGACTGGAGAAGTAGGTTTCTATGCCTGTCCAGTGAAATGCGATAAACAGCTACAATAAATATGAATAAATAAAAATAACAAAACTACTAAATTAAAAGAAAACCCAGCCAGAGCAATGGGTTTCATACCGGTGTATATAATCAGTGGCTAAATTTTAAACTGCCCTCAGGTGTGAATTTTAGGATTTAAATAATGTGGCTTTTGCACATGGAGATGGTGATAAATGCCTGTTAAACAGCCATTCTGCTGATGTCAAACTGCTCAGGCTGAACACACAAATGCATAAATTCAGTACCTCATGGACAGCTGCAACCTCTCCACATCAATACTAAGGTGAACACATTTCAAGTCATAGAGGGTGAGGATAGCAGTAGGGGTACAGACCTGCGTGGAACACCACAGTGCTCTTCTTGCATCCTGACAACAGCTGGAGGTTCCGGAGCAAACCCTTTGCCGTTAGTTTCACGTGGATGTTGGACAGGGAAAATTTTGGAGACCATAACATTTCTCAAACACTCAAAGGAGCGCTATCCCTCCCTCTCAAAAACAAAAAAAAACAACCCCAAAAAAAGCCTCCGTGAGGAACTACCACATGCCAAGAGCTATTGAGTACAACGTGGTTCCAGATTTCTCACGCTGAAATCCAATAACAACACAGAGAGGAAGAGGGAAAATTGACAGTAGTCACAGCAAAAAACAACAACCCTTCACTTCACCATCACAGCACTCCTCCACAGCTGCACATGACTGACAGGGATGGCTTTGGCAGCACAGCTCGACAGATGTGACAGAAGCAAAGACTAATCCGTGTGTTCAACACAGCTCTTCAGCTATTCACGCCCAGACAAAGCTCAGCAGCATCTCTGCGCTGACGGCGGAGCGAGGGATGCAGGGTAAAGGGAGGGGGTGGGGGCAGTGAACAGAGCCTGGAGGGGGTGGGCCTTGACGAAGGGCTCATTCGCTCTCCATCTCTGTCCTCGACACACAGAGAAAGGGGGAAAAAAAAGAGGGAGGCAGTGGATGCTCACAGGAAGGTTATGCCTGAGAGTAAAAATAAAAAGCACCCATAATAGCCATGTGCTGCAACACCATTCCCCATATTCCTCACCATAGTAAATGTCACATATTGTCACAATTAGGATAAAATTTCTAGAGGGAGGGTGTGAATGAAAATGTGTGACCGCCTTTGAGGAAAGGGAAAACAGGCGCTTCTGAATATTAATGAGTGACGTTTCTCAAAATGGCTTACATGAGTCGGATCCAAATCAAACCAAGGTTGCAGGTTGCGGGAGGGAGAGCAGAATATTAAACATACCGCTCTACAATAAATGACATCCTAGACCGTGTAAGCAGGGGAAATGTGACTGAGGTACAGGCAACACAGTGATTTTATAACCCTTTTCAATTACAATTTTACATTTATATTAGGTTGTACTAAATGTGTTCTGTGAAGCACTCACAAGATGTTAAGAATGCTGCATCAAATCAGTGTTTTTCCCAAGTGGTACTGAGAAGCTATAAAGACAAAAAAAAAAGAAAAAAGGAAAAGAAAAAAAGCCAGCCATGAAATCCCTCTGCTGCTAACCTGTTCAGATTTCAGCACCAAGATCCACTGTGTAAAAAGCAAGCATTCTAGTCCAACTGGACATTCACACAGGCCATTTGCACCTGACACTTACATTTAAGTCAGACTTCTGATTTAGAATGGTGTGTAGTCACTGGCTGCTGGTAAAATCCCTTTTAAAACCAGTTTTATCAATTTGGGTGGAGATAGCACACAGGAGATGCAAGTGATCTTAAAACATGCACATCTAAAAACATATAGCGCATATGACAAAAATGAAACATTGGAAGTCACTCAAAATTTAAACAAATCACAAATGTAAAATGCATTTTTCCATTTTATGATCTGTCACAGTTTGTTTAGATTAATGTTTTCTAAGTAACAGATGTATGTTTTTCAGTGAAACAGGCATCGTCTATGGCCAAGTATGCTGGTATGCAAACTGTCCCATGCTGCCACAAAAGATAGCAGGCTCCCCAAGTTACACTCATGATGCCAACACAGTGCTGCAAACAGAGCGCTTTCTCCCTCTGGGTCATAATTATGTCTTAAGTGCAATTATGTTTACAGGAAGCACATGTGGAGAAAAGCTGACGGCTGCAGAACTGTCCATCCCTCAAATCTCAAACTGGAGACCCAATCATAGTGTGCCTGTTTAAAATAAGCATTTAAAAAGAATTCCATGATGAAATGGGCATAGTTTGCTTAGAAAGGGTGGTTTGACACATTCCACAGAACAAAAAGTAAACCCAGTTAAGCCAGAGAATTCAGCAGCAGTTTGCCTCACAAAATGTGGAGATACTGCACAGTAACAGAGGTCTCTTTCAAACAATCCTCTTTGTAGATTGTTACATTTTCATTTGATTTCTTTATACCAATCTGTAAAGGGCTAAAACACATTCTTGGCAAAAAGCTACCTTGTATCAGAAGACTTTCACTGTGGTAACAGATGAACAGCGACTACTTGATTTCTACACTGGCCTTAGTCTCATCTCACATAAAAGAAGAAATAATTTTTAATTACAAAAATCTAATTAGTTACAATGTAGAAAAAAATAAACCTTTGTTATAGGCCTAATGTTTGCAACATGCCCAAATATGCTGATATTACCAACAGGCTTCAATCTTGAACATTGCAGATGCAGTTCTGTACTTTTAAACAAGCTGGCACAAAAAATAAGCATGTGTATTAATAATCACGTGAAAAAATATGCAAAGTTTCGCCACAGAGACAATTTAAGACATTGACAAACATGACCAATTTAGACCAATTTCTGCAGTGCATAGATCATCTACTGCTTATCAGGGATAAGTGTTTGGAATAGTCTGATTTGAATATCCGGTGGCTCCCAATATCAAATATTTAAATAATATATCATGTTCTCCCAGAACAGTGGAAAACTCCAGGTCTTCCACTGTAAATAATCACTAAAATCCATGTTGACTCACTACTTAGCAGGTTGGAAAGTTAGCAGTGAATTCTCAGTTCTTTGCAGGGTTCTGAGGATTTCCTTTGTGGATATTGAGGAAGGAGGACATTGTTTAAAATATCTATATTTTTGTTTGAGAAGAACTTAAAGACTGATTCAAATAATGATAATGATTCAAATAATGATTTTTGTGATCTTTAACTTGTGGTCTCATCCCTTAGAGTTCTACAGTACACATAATGAGTAGCTAAACACACATTAAAAATTATTTGAAAATATGGAGGAAAACTATTATTTTAGATGAGACTGAGGTACTGCATAGTAGGCTTCAACAGCATCACATTATCATCAAGAAGTGTAAAACAAGGTCAGTTACTCTGCATATGCACATTATAATATGCTAGGCAAAATGACAGATGTTCAGCCAGTGGCAGTTTCATTTCCTCAAACATGAGCGCAGGTGCTATTCCATTCTTTAAAAAGAACAATGTTATATTTGCTGTTGTGTACTGAATGGAACCTAATCCATAGTAATTTATGGTAGGGATTGGGGCTTTTTCAGAAATATCTGAAAATCTGTTCACTGTACCAGTATTTCACTCTGTAGCAAATCTATCAGGGCCATTAAATAATTGCAGCAAGCGGTGTCCTTGTCATGACTGTGACAAACAGCCCTAGCTGCTGCAGCATGCTGCTAAAGTGATGAGTGGGTGTTTCTGGGCAGACCACATGCCTTAACCGGCCTGGTGCTTTGTTAACGTGAAAAAAGGCTACGCAATATAATGTGTACAGTCTGTGCACAACAAATACATTTTAACGTGGATTCACATTAATAATGGTGGTAATGACAGAAATTCTAGTAGTAAAAGTTATTTGATCTTGCATCACAATTAGATTGTTTCAGCCTCAAGTACAGAATTTCTAGTGACCTTCAGTTTCTCCTGTTTCTACAATATGACCTTTTCAAAGAATGCACAATTTAACGATAGTAACCTGATTGTTGTTGTATCTGATTCTGAACTGAGTTCACAATCAAAACATGGTGTGAGAGATCTTCATAGCTGTAAATGCTTTCATTGAAGGGATAATTAGAAGCACCTAGGTACATTCATTTATTTTCTGTAAGGAGGAGGCATGAATGACAGATAGTTGATAGAATCCATAAAAAAAGCAGTGGTGTAGAATGATACCACAGATGGGCCACATGGTTAGACAACCATTATAGTGCCAAGTGAGAACATAGCTCAGTCCTAGAGGCAAGAAAAGAGACAGGAAAGAGACAGACATCTGTATGTTGGCTACAACACAGACATGACAGAAGATACCAACGATCATTCACACCATGCTTGATTCTGAATAAATTTCATTAAGTTAATTTAATTAACTCAAATCCATGTACCTGGTGGAGCAGTTGTTGGTCGCTGGAATCTTGCTGAGCCAGTCCTTTGCAATGGACTTCCTATGGACTTTGTGGGCGTTTGATTTTGTAAAGCTGTACTCTTGCATCCTGGAGCCACAGCAGGGAAAAAGACAAATTCCATTAGGTTTTGCATTGGCCCGACCCATTAATCTCCTATGGCAAAAGCAGGAGTTAGTGGAATTTCTCCCAAGACACCAAGCAACTCTCCACAGATGCTACAGCAAGGCTTTTTAAAAAAACTTATGTTGAAGCAATCAACATGTAAGTTTATATGTAGTTGGGGAAGGGAGGTTGGAAGTCATTCAAGGATACAAAGGGCATTTGATTACTTTACACACTGACCTGTCAGGAGGGTAGGTTTAATTTAATCAGCCACAGTAAGTATAAATGGAGGCATGTCCCAGCAAGATCTGATCTTTATTATCTACTCAACAATAGCACTACTTTTCAACTTTAATTACTGTAGTGCCTGGCCTCTCCAGCCAAAATCAGTTGCAGTTTCTCAGTGGGGAAACCCACTCAACTCAATGATATTCACTTTTTTGTGGTTAAAATTCAACCAATATGAGAAATGAAATACACAGCAATCCATTCACCAGATGGACTAGCCATGGAATTCCTGCAGTCCTTGAGTCAATGAGCACTTCCTGCACGCATTCTGTTTTCATTATAGAACAGAACTAGTTTAGCAAATGGAAATACTCTACATTTTGCAGGACCAAAATCAAAACAAGTTTCTAATATTGTGAGACTGCACACTAAGGCTCTTACTACCCCTCACAGTCTTAAGTGTGAGACACATAACCAATTTTAGCAGAACAACAACAGTTTTCCCCAACTTTTCAGACTATTCAAATGCTGAAGTACAGAGTAGCTAGCTAGTTTTAAAAAAGGCAATATAAGCCAAACTCAAGGGGAAAGGGGCATCTATTCAAGCGGACAGTGACCTGCAGCTATGAAAAGCGGAATTTTTCACCAACTGCTGACAATACAGATGTTGTAGTAGCAGGATTTTGCTGAACGCTCTGCCTTAGGAAATGGGCCATCAGATGATGAAGATGTACATCATACAAAAGTATGGTATCATCTCTATCCCCATTCTGTGCTGAACACAATTCCTGACGAAACTGAATCCTTGCTGGTCTCATGTTAGCAAGAGCAGGGTATAAAACCTAGCAAGCTGCCAACTTTCTCTGTGACACAATAGCAGGTGATTCAGTGGTGCTGGTTCACTAAAAGTACATCAGTGGGAGGACTGTCCATACATTATGGCTAGCCATTCTTTTCCAAAAACAGTAAATCTGCACTTCTGTTCCAGTCATATTTAATTCAGTTATTCAGTTAAGGACTGCCCTGCAATAGGTCTTATTTTAGTTGGTGTGGCTGAATTTTACAAAGTAGAGCATGCCATGGTATTACCTGGGGTGATGGGACAAAGTCATTATACCTCTACATCTATACTTTGGCATTAATACAATTGCTCTAATAAGTTTCAACAGTATAATAATGCAGAATGTCCCATTCTAGCTCCTGTGCTGGTTTAACTGTATTTTCCATGCTTAGGTTAGCTAGTATTACACTGACAATACTTAATATAACCATGTTTGGCCTGTTGAACAATTAATATTGATTAATATTCTAGTCTAGTTTTAGGTTCTAGTAGTTAGTGGTTATTAGTAGGTGCATGTAACACAACAACAAATTAGTGGTTCTGTTTAGAATGACCAGGTCAGAAAATTGTGATTCTATCATGTTACAGAACCAATTATGATTTTGTTATACTACCATTATAATTTAGACTTAATACTGCATTACCGGTAGAATGGAATGGTTAAAGAAAAGGATCAGCGATGCGTTGAAAGCAGAGTGTCAAATTTGAACTGCAGCACTGATCCCCTTTTCTCCCCTTGTGTAAGCAATGAGCATTTTCTAGTGTTGCCTGCTGGTGTGAATGGGGGTCAGAGGGCACTACCACCATTTCTGTGCCACCATGTCAGCATTTTGGTGTGAAGGTGACTTAGAGCAGTGACCTTGTAGTATAATAGGCAGCAGCTGCAAAGGGACAACACAGTGAGCCTGCAGTGATGTTTAACTCATGAAACTGGGCTAGAGAGCTCAAATCTTTTACAGCTGCCTTTGGAGATATGCAACATTTCCCTCAGACATGCATGCATGCATGCTACAACGGATCTTATGAACACAATTACACTCAAACACCAATGGAAAAACAAGGAGATTACATCATAGGAACATGATGTGGCTTTAAGTTTGCAAGCTGAAAACCAAAGCAGTATGCCATTTCACAGCCAGGACACCGAACTGTGTGTGCACGTAGAGAGCTGTTCTTTACCTGCTGGCCTGCCCTTCCTTTGAGGAGACCCATTTCTTATTCCAGCAACCTTATTGATGGGGGGTTTCCCCAAAATCTTAGGCACTGGTCCCCCAATCTTATTTTCAGTTCTGCAGACACCAGCTGTTGAGGCTGTGGATTTAAAAAAGAAAGAAAGAAAAAAAAATTGACCAACACCCTAAGACAAAACCAATTCTTACAGAGAACACTGCACTGATGTAAAAGACAGATTCCTTAAAGTCAACAAGATGACATTTCCTTGGATTCAGTGGAGGAAATCACCATGCTCAAAATATGTATACATAGTTCAAAATACTATAAACTACAAACATCTGTAACTAATTTCTTCAAAGCATTAAGGGGGGTATGTGCCTTACAAACCTTAAACCTCCTTGAAAAGAAATATGGAGAGAAACGGTTAGTGTAAATGTGTCTACAATTTAATAACTCTGCGGCAGAGTAAAATATGCTTGTTAAAACGTTCCTTGATTAAATCCATTGCAGAGGATCAACTAAAATCACATATGTACTGACAATAAATCTACATTCACTTCAAAATGAGTCTTTCCTGTAATCAATGGATACAGCAAGCATTTAATGGTGTTTAAATCAGTCTCTAAAATAACGGTGCATTGTAGCTCAAAGCAGTCGCCATTGCTTTAGGAATCACCTCACAATAACTAGGAAAGTTACTTTTATGTAAACAAGCAGTGCACATGTTCTCACAGAGCAGCCTTTATGTCAGTGCTTTATCACCAAGACAACACAACTGACCCAGCGGGAAAATTCTCCTCTCATACATTTCAACAGCACCATAAAAATGACTAATGCTACCAAACAGAACAAGCAAGAGCAAGCAGAAATTCTTCTGTGGAATCACAGCCAAGACTAGATGAAGAAGTCTTCCCATTCACACTCTCCTCAAGTCTGCACTCACATTAACAACAATGGCTTTGCTGAAAGACAATGATGGTACTTCACATTTCAGGAATGCACAGAATTTCATGCACAAAACGATAAGCAACAGAATTACAAACTTTATCAACTTACTTTTCCATAGCTGGATTCTAGTTTTCCTATTAAAAGCAGTCAACAAAGGAATGACACAGAATCGATAGGATCCAATGACCAGGCATGTTAACAATGTCAAATCACAGGGAGAGCCTGCACTGGTCTGTGGAATTAATGTGGAATTGATGAAAGGGTGAACCGAAAACTCAGTTGAGGTGCAGCTCCGAAGTCCTCCTGGAGTAGACATTGATAAAAACTAGGATGAGGGGGAAAAAAAAAGCAAGCCAAAAACAAAACCACTACGAGGACACCTCAGCCATATTCCTGTGAACTCCCCCTCTGCATCCACTTAGTGAACTGGAGTGGAACAAACCCACCCTCCCGGACATCTGCATGTGGGGTACACACACAAAGGCAACACGCCCCTTGGCCAATGACAGAGCGCTGAAGATGCTGGAAGAAAGAGACCCATTGTTTGATGGGCTACTTCAGGAACCACAGAGATTCCAAAGCAAGCCTCACTACATCATTAGTATTCTTCTCTTCCTTAAAATTTCGCAAACACTGACACCAAGGCTGCCTATCTGACCTTCCCAAACTACTAGCATTGCAGTTATTTGAAGTCAGAAATGTAATTTATTGGGTTAATTCTGTCTGTCAGCTCTGGGATAAGCTGTCTGGCCTCAGACTTGCTTAAGAAGCTTACAGTCACAAGTGAAATCCAAAAACCACATAAAGAGGGCTGAAGTGCTGATTCTTGAATCATCTTAAAAGTTGATCAATTGTCAATATAAATCTTGCATTTTGGTTGAAGCCTTACACTGCTTGCATTCCAGATTTCCATAATATTTAGTTACCACTTAAAATGTAATAGGAACAGGAGGAATCACTTTATCCTTGGCCAATTCAGCAATGTTACACGTGCTTTTCTGGACTTGCTTTCCATGGAAAACAGTGGTTGTTGAGAACACATAAGACCCTGAGATCCTTTCATCTTTTTTGTTTTTGTTGCAGCAAACCTGGTGATTTAATAGATCAAATACAATCCCCAAGTATACTGTAGTATTTATCCATAACTGTGACTGAAAAGCTATGAAAAGCCATTTTGAAAAGCTGTGAAAAATTGAAAGGAGGAAATGGCGTCCAAAAGGGCAGATTTAAAACCAGAGAGAATTAATTCTGAGGCTTTCAGATCAGCAAAAACAATTTGCCTTCAAATGTAGGACGAGTGCACATGATAATCTGTTTACATTTGCCAGCTGTGAACTCTGACCTCTGATGCAGAATCATGACTCGACCATGGCAAATTGAAAGCCCTGATATTGCAGGAGATGCATGGACACAGAGCAAAGAAGTGATAAAATATGCACTGTACATGTGAAGAGTGGAGAGTTCATTCAGCAGCAGAGCACACTGATGAATGGCCCTGCTCTCCATGGGGAAAAAAGCATGCAGCCTCTGAAGAGATGTAACACAGAGGCATGAGTCACTGTGGTTTTGTGGTGGAGGAAGGAAAGGTCCTGAATGGAAATAACCGAATGTGACACAGATTCCAAGGAAGACAGTATCCCTACTGCATTAGAGTGTTTACAGAATAACCAGAGTCTATCAGGCACCTTGCAGCAATGAAATCAAGTCCATATTAATTGTGGATAGGAGGTAGGACCAGTAGGCATGGCTTGATTACAATCCACAATCTGTAGTCATAAACGTGATGAACACAGTTTTACTGCTAGCTGGCTAATACCACAGGAAATAGTGTCATTCATTACCAGGAATCTTCACTGCAGGCTCAATGGTGACACTTCTTGGCTTGTCATGTACACTGCCACATGTTGCATAGAAGCCAAAGCTAGCAATTATCCTGATCAAAAAAAATCATACTGTATGAACCAAACACCACAAACCAAAATACTGTGAGATGAATGCTGTATTTAGACGAAGAGCTAACCTGACTTGTACTCAGCAAGCTCAGTATACATCTCTGATAAATTTATCTGGTCCATTATCACATCATCCACTGCCATCTAGTCCCTAGTCCACTGAAAGTGCTGTCTTGGCAAAGGACTTAGCGCACCAGATCATTTCAGTAAGGTTAAATCAAAAAGAATTTCATCCATTTTTTTCCCCCTATCAAAATGTAAGGGAACATTAGATTTCACATAATATGCCAAAGCACAGATTTAATTTGTTTGAGAAACATAAAATGCACAACGATCACAAATTACACTTAAGTACAGTTATGAGTAAGGAATACAACCAAGAGTCTTTTTACTTTAATTTTTTTACCTGCTAAGCATTTGATGTTGTGCAAATAAAAAAATTAAATTTGCAGAAAGTCTTATCTGAAAAACACCAACTTAAATTGCTTTTTGGTATAAGAATAGTTTTCCTGTAACACTCGTAACAAATCTCTACAGTACAGATTTTTGTTGGGTATGATACTCAAAACAATATTCTATGGAACCTCTGACTGCAGAATACTTTGAACGTGTTCTTCAATAAAGCCAGAGTGACTTATTTGCTGTACTCCGCCAGAGAGCCTCACCTCGTGTGCTGCCTGTAGCCACACTGGGCTCACTGTGGATGCTGCTGAGGGGTGAGGGACTGAGGCTCACAGACGGGCTGTGGAACTTCACAGGCAGTTTGGAGCTGGCCACAGCCGAAACCGGGTTCGAGGGGGGTTTGGTACCGGTGACGACAGCAGCGGCAACAAATGGTCTCTCCGTCAGCCGCATTTTCTGATTACCTGCAAAACATGTAGGTCATGAGCCGGCAACATTCGCTGTCCATATTTATTAGTAACAGTTACTCTTATTTCATTGTTTCAGGGTAAAAGGTAGGCAGAAAAAGCATCTGTTTATTGCCGTATTTAAACACACAATATTCTTTAAGCGGGCCTGTTACCATTGGCTTGAGTGTTCCAGATCGCACATGCTCCTGTCCTCACTTTTCTGATCAGCAAGTAACACACACACGCACACACACATGCACATTCAACAGGGCTGATGCGACACCATCTGACAGGGCCACTGAAAAACAGCTGAGAGCTAAATGCAAAGGCAAAGTCCTGTTGGGAAGACCTCAGTTGACACAGCTTTAGAAAACAGGCCGAGAGTGTTTTTTCAATGCCTGTGCTGTGCAGAACTGTATTTTCAGTGGAATACAGGTTTGTGAGCAAAGTTCAAATAAGCATAAAGATATAGGGAATAGCTTGCAGATTCATTGCAAATATGTGGGGGCATTTACATTTTGATAATGTGCAAATTTGGTTATATGTGTGAATTTGCTTATGCCCAGATTTACGTTTTCAAATATTTTTGATCCTCTGTGTGCATTTCTCCTGTATCAAATACTAAAAAGAGATTGATATGTGCCTGATAAGGATATTCCATGTAGGCTACTACTTGGCTGCAAGAAATGCAGCCAGATTGGACTCAAGTGTACAGAACACCCATTTTGAAATGTCACCATGGTACTGATGAAACTAAAACTCCTAATCCTAAAATTGGACAATCCATTTGATCCGACTTTTTGCAATCACTGATGGTCCCCAATCACTATCAAGACAGGATAATCCCATCAAACCCAACTGATTTCCAGCACTTTCTAAAATAAATTAAGACTGATCCCCGGCATCTAAACCTAGAGAATTTCAAATGCTTCTCAACCCTTAGGACACTCTGGGACTTTACCCCACCTTCTCCTGTTTCAGGAGTTCTGCTCACAGGCATTAGGTTCTGTCAGCAAATTGCTGCAACAGTCTTTAAAACATCCTTTTCCCTGTTTTTTCCATTACTGCAGTCAAGTTCCCAGTAGAAGGAAAGTCCTGGAGTCATGACTCCCTATTCCTTCACACTGCCTAAAGGAGAGGCAGTGCAGAAGGCGATGTGTTTATCACCATGTCCCAAGGGGACTGACTAGGGTGAAAGTACATCTGTATCCACAGCAGAGCCAGTAGCCAGTGACATTGGCTTTGTTCGTCAGGGACAGGAAGGCTGTAGCATGGAGATTAGGAAGCCCTTTAAACACCTGCCCTCTCATGGTGGGATTTGGTACTGCAGTGTTACATTCACTTCCAATGCATGCCTTCAGTTGGTCAAAAGTGGCCAGTGCACTCATTTAAGTTAACCATAGAAAAAAATCTAAATATAACGACCTTAACTGAACACTGCTCAACACTGAAATAAAATGCATTTGACAAATTATGAACACATCAGAAATAAATTCATCTTGAGTCAGAGGGAAGCAAGTCTTCAAGTTTTCCATGCACACTAAGGACTTGAGCTGCGATTCAATAAAAACTTGAAAATGAACCAACAACTTAACAGAAATACTTTTATTGGTTCTGACAATAACAGCTGTCAGCATTTGCTGTGTGGTTTCGTCTTGTATGTATACCATTTTAATCTTCTTAATGGCCATTTTCCTCTAACCCTGCACTGAGACTTAAGCTTGCTTCTCCACATTCTGAACCAAATGCAAAAAAATGTGAGCAGACCTGGTGGGTGTTGTAAAACCACTGCTGCACATCTCACTTGAGTGAAAGACTGCTAGAGAATTTAAGTCGGCTTTGAACAATTCTTTATGAAAAGGAAGGAATTCTTCATTTTATGGGAAGGAAGCAGGCCCACATCGTCTGAAATGGACTTGCCGTTTGGAAAATGATAGCAGGCAGTCGTCCCCCCCAAGCACAACCATTAGGAGAGAAAGAGGATAGGTTAAAGGGCATGTGGGAGCTTCAGAGATCAGGCTGCTATTTAGAGTTGAATGCTACTGCAGCTCGCTGCTTTAACCTTTCAGTCTTAGGCTCGCCTCTCCTCTCACAGCCAACGCACATTGGTTTCAATTTCCAGAAACAAGCGCCTCTTTGTATAGGTAATCTAACAGGGGGAAAAAATAAAGCCATCCGTTCATTACACTGCTGGGGTAAGTGTAACACTAAGTTCGATCCTGCTTGAAACTCTTCAGACACCACTGAAATATTTTGAACACATAGCAATCGCGAAAAACCACACATTTCTACCTTTCAAAATGAATTACTCACAAGAACTTAACACTGTGAACTGCATTAGAACATGCCGTTTACGAGAGGAATCTGTTACATAACCCAGCACTGCAGAGACCGATTTTCAAACAGCATATTTTTACCCAAATGTAGCTACAAAGTCTAAAGCTCCTATATTTATTTACAACTGTACAGACCTGATACATATCTCAAGCGATTAATCCCTGCCGTTGTCTGACAGGATACGCACAGCATTAGATTCCAGTGCCTGTTTGAAGGTAGAGGTCTGGAATGTGAGAGGCATTTATTCCGTGCTGCAGTGACTGTTTTTCTGCTGCAGAGACTTGACAGTCACATTCTGAAGCAATTCATA
This sequence comes from Megalops atlanticus, assembly GCA_019176425.1. Lineage (NCBI taxonomy): Eukaryota > Metazoa > Chordata > Actinopteri > Elopiformes > Megalopidae > Megalops > Megalops atlanticus. The sequence continues at coordinate 18,223,136 of CM032891.1, read as the reverse complement.
CACACAGAGTGAAAAAAGGCCCCCCCCCCAAAAAAAAAAAAATCTATTGACACAGAGGTTTATGTGAAATAAGTAACAGTTACAAAAGAACAGTCTCAGTAAAGTTATGTGAAAAGGTCTGGATGTGCCAGTGTTGACAGAAGAAGCCCGTTTGAGGAGGAGACTGCAGCGGAGGGAAGGAGAGGCTGCAACGTAAACAGAACAGTGGCTGTGGCGGCGTGTACTCACCCGCGGCAGAGATCTGCTTGGTCCTCGAGACAGACATGCTGCCAGAGGTGCGGCCATCTTTGCTGGAAGTGCCCAGCTTCAGCTTTGCTACAGGAGGTGGCAGTCTAAGGATTTCAGTGGGAGTTTGCGAGGATGAGGCGCCTCTTGCTCTGCCGGGGGATGGCCTCTGTCCAAGTCTGCCTTTGCTCCCGTCTGACGCCGCTGACAGCTTAGACGACACAGACTGCAAGAAGTAGTCCTTTTTACTCACAGAGTCCCACGCGAGCAGCCTCAAGTCCACATTCCCAACCCTGACTATGGTGTTGGCCATAACAGAACTTAAGAATGTGAAAGGGGAAAGCTCACGCAGGCTCTGAACCAACTTGCTATTGTACTACATTCCCCTTGGGATACTGGCAGTTCCAGCCAAGTTTTTTTTTCTTTTCCCCCCGTCTTCTATAAACACGCACTGCACATGGAGTATATTTGTGGGCGGTTAGCATAGTGTTGGCTTACTCATACTTTCAAAGGAATAATTACGCAGTGAAAACTTTAGTTTCATTCAGAGTGAGGTTGTTGATTTCCACAAAAAAGAGAAAGAATATTAAACATATGCCTTTTGAGTACAGGTTCTGTTTTCACACTTCATTTTTTACAGGTTTGGGGGATTGAGCTCTCAAAAAACCTGGTAAACATAGGCTATACAGTTTTTTCAGAGTAGGAAACAATGCACAGTAAGATGAAAATACAACACACTTTTAACAGTACTGCAGTGCCAAATATTGTAGTTCCACTGGTGTTCTACTGTAGTTCATACTGGTGTACACTGCCCTCCTAACTTTTGCCATGTTAAATCATGTATGTAAAAATCAAGCAGCAAAACTGAATGTAACAAGAAAATGAATTTAGCAAGCCTGAACAGAATTACAGAAATATCCAGAACTGATTGCTTCAATCATATCTACAGTATTTACTTATGATAAACCATTTCCACCAATGTATCAACTAAAGCAACAACTGCTATTACATTAAAGACCAGAGGTCACTGACAGCACATCAATCAATATAAAGACTTACATATTTACTTACAGCAGAACTGATTTCCTGATTCTCTCCACATGATTTCTCCACTGTCCCATTTCCCACTGCATCCTTCTCTATGGGTCTTAGTGCATTGCCTTGTCTGTTGTCCTCTTGGAAAGTCTCATTCTGGAGGCTATGTTCAGATTGAGCCAGGATGCCATCAACGGCAATATTACTCACAGAGGTCAAACAGTTGCCATTGACAACAGTATCCCTCGGCAAAGAGGAAACAGACATGTCCCTGTTGGGTTTTGGTTTTGATGAACCTCCATCAGAAACTCTGCTTGGCTGGGTCTTCGGAAGAACCAACTTGTTTTGAGTTAAGGATGATCTCCGTCTTTTATTCCCATTGACTGCATCCTCCTTCCTTTGGACAGGGCGTTTAGGAGTACCAGCAGGGGTGTTCGCAATAGCCAGAGCAGATTTACTGGGAGTGGTCATACCACGAGCAGAGCCGGGCACTTTCAATGGAGTGGGTGGGCGGGAATTGATCTTAGATTTAATGTTCTTGAAGTCTGGCTGGGGAAACCTCTTGATATCCACTTTGGAGAGCTTGTTTCCCACAGCCATGGGTGTCCTTGCACCCCCCTGTGGTTTTTTGGAAGGCACGTTTGGTTGTCCTTTCACAGTAGGCACAGCAGGGCTGCCCACATCACTTCTTTCACCTTGGAACGGGGACTCAGTCAATGACTGAATGCAGAAAGTTTGGTTCTTCGAAACCTGCACTGGAGTTGAGGTCTGCACATTGCAACTGGCATCAGAGTCCTCAGAGCCAAGGATTAAAAAGGTCCTGCCCTCGACTGGAGTATTTCCTCCAGTGCTACACTGCAGCTTCTCAGCATCAATGTAGGTCTCACTAAAAGGTGTGGGTGAAGAACATTCATCAGGGATATGAGCAAGGTCTATTAACATGGAAGCCTGGCCTTTTTTCACTTCTGTTTCTTGTGGCAGGCTAAGCATGCTTTCAGAAGGTGCTAAATCTGTGTCACCCAACATCAGTGTGTTGATGGGCAAATGTCCTGCAAAGTTCTCTTCTGCAACCCCAGTCTCTCTCTTCTCCTGAAGGCCTTCACAAACATCAGGCAGCATGCTTGACAACATGCCTATGTCAGAGGGCACGGGAGAAGCGCTGGTGGACTCTCCAATCACAGATATGCTGAGCGGCTTATCATTCTCAGAGTCATTCAAACTAAAGCTGTTTCTCCTCATCACCATCTCACTGGAGCTCACAGACACCATAGAGTCCCGTCCATTGTGACAGAGGCCATGGTGCACTCCGTCAACAGAACCTACTCTGTCCTCGCTCATAGAGTCGGGAGAGGCATCAGAATTCCTGTCGCTGGTCTCCCTACTGCAGCCACTCTGATTACCACTACAATCCTGAAGACTGTTTATCATAAAAGTAAGGTTTTCATTCCAATCATCTGCCTTACTGTCCAGATGCCCTGGTGTAGAGGTAGCATCAGACTTTAAGCATTCAATCCCTGCATCCTTGTCACAATTGACAACATGGAACGTGGTGGAACTGAAGCACTCATTGGTGTGCATACTGCCGACAACGAGGTCTTCAGCAGGAGTCCCCTTGTTAGGACAGCAGTCCAGCATCTCCACATCAGCAGGACTCTCAGTGCTGCTGTTACTCAGACTGCTGACGCTCCTCATGGAGTCTGGAGAGGACTCACTGTTGCGGGAAACTTTGTTGCCATTTTGGTCACCCGAATCCAACAGAAGATGCATTCCTCGTGGACGGCCACCTGTATTCTTTGCCCTGAACAGGTTTTGCTCACTGGATTTGCGTACACTCATTTTGAAATGTCAAATGCAGCTTTAAGGTCTCCAATAAAACAAATGAGCTGCATACGTTTTATAGTTTTTAACAATTAGGCATGCTTAGTTGAATCATGCATTTTGGACATATGTGGAGTAGCTGCTATGGGGTTGCTTCAGCGGTCTTTACTGCACTGGTCAACACATGCTTATGCAAACAGCTAGAACCCATCTTTCAGTGCTCCAGCACCGTCAAGGAAACCATCTGGGGGAAAAAAAAGTGTCAGAATTAGCATAGTTTCACACAGCAATGAAATCAGCATAGCCTTCAAATGACTTCCACCCTGAGTGACAACAGAACAGGGCGTACACAGTCAATGTCTCACTTCTTATATCACAACTATATATATTTATAAACTTACTTCCTTATTAAATGGATGTCTGTCAAAATCTCACTGCTGAGCTCTACAAGATTTGGTTTGAGCAATAGTAATGTACTTAGACAAAGTAATGTTTTAGCTAGCAGATTGTTTCAACAATTTTATTTAACAGCCTGCTACCTAGTGCTTTTCACTGAGATCACAGATTAGCTAGGCTCAGCATGCAGGGGTGGGGGAGAGAACAAACAAATTGCAGGAAAAAAACCTTCAACTTCCTTTAAAAATGCATTTCACACAACCATTTGACACATGCTTGATTTCTGCCTGTCCACATAATGCCTTACACTCAAGTTAACTTTTCAGCTCCCATTGTTATATTCAAATTGGATGGGAGGACAATCTCAGGTCACAGGTCAATTTAAAATAACACTCCTGCACACATCCAAATACAACATTTAAAGGTTAAAAAAAAAAAAAAAAACTTGTACATACAGGCAGGGTGATCCTGTGTAATGCAACTCCCCTAACACATGGCCTAAACATTTTTTTTTTTAACATCTAATACGATCAGAATAAAAATATCTTCTGTCTATGCAAATTTCACCCAAGAAAGTAATCATGGAAAAAGAATCTTGGCTTCATAGTCCACTGTCATAACATTTCAGATGTTCAAATGATTAACTAGCTAGTACAACAGCTCTGAATGAAACAGGAGGTAGCTACCAAGTCAGCTTTACATTTATCATAGTGAACACATAGGTAACTAGACAATCCATTACCCATGCCCATCTCAAGTTATGATATATAGTAAGCTAGTCATTTGTTAAATGACTCCACAGAAGGTTTTCCTTACTTCACAGAACTAATATGTTTCCCTTGAAACTTCATAACCTGATTAGTTAACAAGGTCTAGGCTATATGCCACAAAGGCTCTGTGCTATCAACGTCATACTGATATGACTAATGCAGGAAGTCAACACAGCTAAAAACCACATTCCCCTGTTTACTACCCAATCAGGCTTTCCATTGGGAGTGCACTAACTGCTCAACAAAAAAAAAGAATTTTGATAAGGTACAGATGGGTGGAAAAAAAAACATCAAGGCCAATGTGATTAATAGTGTAATTAATATTCAAGAGGTTTCTACTTGCCTACACTTCCACAATAAGAAACCACAAAAGCTCTGTGTTCAGCACTGCTGCTCTCACACAAATGCAGTAGACTGTCTGCCTATGCCTTTGCAAAAATAAAACCTAAATTACACTCAGAAACATAATACACCAAAACAATAATCCAAACCACAAAGGCACATGTATAAATCTGAAAACTGAAAAGACTACAGGCACTCCAGACCATTGATCATGAATGCAGTGAATCTTACAATTTTCAGAATTTGAAGAAACTTAGTGGATGTTAAAGTGTACCTTCACTGGACTACACTACAGGCACTTTATTATACTTTTTTTTATTTACACTTATTTATTTTTAAGTTACGCTTGCAAATAAAAATATGACCACCTAGGAAATAATGGTACTTTTCCTTGTATTTTGATATCCTGTATCTGACATAGTGACATTTTAAGACTTTCTCTGACATTAGCCATTCTTCAAGGTTACTGCAAGAAATGCTGATATTTCCCTGAGAATATGTGTATTTTCCCAGGACTAAATAATGTTAAATTGCTGGGAAAAGTGAGGGAAGATTACTTTATGTCAATGGTGAAGGCTGTACCATGAGGCAGTCTGCCTATGATTTGCTAACTGCACCTTTGGCTAATAAATGACTCACTTAAGAGCACAATTGAGTGTTGAGCTGAGTATACATGGTTTATGAGCCAACCAAAAGACATTGAAATGTAAAGGTAATCTGAGCAGGGAGAAGGGAGGGAGCAGGGAGAAGGTTTTTAAATTCTACATACTTGATTCAGAACTTTTTCATTACTGCAATGCCTAAATGAACACTTCAAACATCCAGTATTAGTACTACTAAATGTCTACTAGTTTAACATCTTTGACCACACAAGTGATTTTTAAGATAAACATTCACATGTTTGTATGATCCCCTGCAAGTGAGTTAATAGGATGACAGGTATGAAAACATTCAGAGGGGACAAATGGCCGCTGGGTAAATGCCACACTCAGCACTTTGTATTTGCACGAAACAGTGAGCACATTGTTAAAGAATTACTGAACGTAGCAAACAGCATGTGGTTTTGCCCAACATCAGTGTTAAGCAAGAACACAGCAAAATTAACAGAGTAAATGTTAGTTTTAAAGATGCCTTTGAGTTCACTACATGTCAGTAATATCCGATTCTATGTCCAGTTCACTATTGTCTTACACTAATGAGTTTTACTGTGCTGTGATACCCTACTGAATTGTTAATGGCTGTAGGACACGCAGCAGAGCTGGCAGCCTGCAGCAGTAATACATTTTTAATGGAGCCACTAACTGACAATGGAATCAGGATACAGTTTCTGCACTGTCACATGATGGACCACAGGAACGGGCAGCGTGAAACAGATAGCAGTGCTATCCACGACATTGCCTAGTTAAAATGGCATTCCTGGACATTTCAATAGTTATGCTCCTACTGAATCGTGTCGCTCAAAATGCCGGAATGACTGATTAAGCTGTCAAAAGGAGGGCAGTCACATTCTCTTTTTTGAATGTGCTGTACATGAACACAATAATACCACCCTTGTAGCACTCAGATGTGCAGAGAGTGCGACAGCGAGGCTGTCCTCACTGCCCTGCCCTGATGCTGCTGACGGGGGCACGGGAGCGTGCGCAGACTGATGGAGTGAGGCATGTGGGGTGGGCAGTTGAGGCATGAAGTCACATTCCTAACAACCAGGACAGGCTGATCAATGTTTGGCACAAGTGAAGAGCAGCATCCTGACTGACAGTTGGGACAGGGGTGACCCAAAATTCCCCATTGTGTACCATTGTGCTTGGTTTAGCTCTGTAATGGAGACTAGTCTGTATAGGCCATTATACCCTCCCAGACAAACACCTCTTTGTGGTGGCCACAGCTAACAAGCGCAACACAAGTAGGCAAACACACAGACTGTGCCAACCACAGCAAATGTTATCACTTTTTCCTCATTTTACTCCTACAAGCTTTGAGAACTTCACTAAAAAAACAGACAGGACCCGCCCCTGTTTAACATTGATCTGGGTTGCCATTTACAAAAATCCCACAATTAAATTTATGCCTACACACACTTACTCAATCCCACGAGTCCAGGCTCATATTCAAGATCATAACACTGCTTACAGCAATGTCTACTGACAAATGCAATTCAGTTACTGACAATGTGGTTCATGACAGGGTTCTCAGGACAGCATCATGTCATAAAAGTGGGGATTACTAGAAAGAGATAAACTATAACTCATAAATGCTCCTGTGTTGCAAAAACATTAAAGATTAAGGTCTGCTTTTCAGTACTCAAATCTGTGTCTGTTCTTGTTAGAATGATGGCCCTCTCCTTAGAGGACTTGGTAATTCAGCAGCATTCTCAATTGTCTGAAGAAAAGCTCTGTACGCTTTGCTGCACTCCTGTCAAGTGAAATAAAGAGGAATGTTTTAAACTGCAGAGGAGCAGAGTCGGCATGCTCTTTTCTCAGGGCGAGTGAAAAGCAGCCATACAACTGAGAAGTACCAAAGAAAAAAAATAAAGCTTTTTGTTGGGAGGGGTGCGAAAGAATGGTAACTAAATATAAATTTAAATAGAATGGGAAATTCAAGATCAACTGTTCTAACTGGAAGTAGTTTCATTTTCTGAGAAATGTAGTGCTTTGGGTCTATGGCATTGTACAAAGTAATACTCCCTTTAATGACAGACCAGGGGATGTGAGGGTGTGTTAAAAATGTGTTTTGATTCCTAAATCATTTCTTCTGGAGTGAAGACAGAGAGAGCTACCTTGAGGGCTGGGATGTTTCTGGGATTGTGAGTAAACCTGGCATAACACTTGCATACTCCTATGGATACTCTGTGCATTTCATTGGACAATTTGGAAGAAATCACAGCTGTTGCCACAAAACACATTTTTTGTCTGGTATGAGAGCTCTTGGACCTGCTCCAGTGGTACCCACCACCATCACTGTGATCACGATTGGTGATTAATGGGTGCCCCCAAGGAATGGTGTTTAATTAAACTAAGGAATTCTTACTAATAATAAGTTAGATTTCCAGTGTTTATTACAGGTTTCTACTGGGATTGCATGGAAAAGCCTTAAACACACAACAATGACACCAAACAGAGGTTACTAAGGTATAATGAAAGTTGTATGAGAGTTATAATTTGATTCTCAACTTAATCCTTAATCCCCACTGCATATACTTTTCCCATGGTAAGCCCTGCCTCTCATAGCTGGGGTAAAAAAATGTAATTAATAAGAAACTTACTTATAAGAACCATGCTATCCAGAAAGAAAAGAAAACATGCACCTTATCCAAGCAAACATCTTTTTATCACAAATGTTATAAAAAGATATAGCAAAAAGGCACAATAAAATCACAACTTTGCAAGCATTTAGGCTAAGCCTTTAGTGCCATATGCAATAAAAGCTGCATTTTAAGCCTCCCAAGACAATCTAAACATATCATGACCATATAAGAACTATTTTTCACCTAAAATGCCTAGTTTAACCTGGTCATTGCCTGCTGGTGTGCAAATTTTTATTCACTTTCAACATTCGATGAAAATGTTTGCTTAAACGCCTGTGAAACAATACATCACTCCTGGCTGAATGAAAGGTTTCCTTGGGAACAGAAAGTATGCTTAGTCATTTACAGTCAGACTTCTGCAGTTCAGAGCCAGTCATTTAAAGAAACATCCTTGCTACATTAATGCTTAACTCAAGTGTACATTGGACTCTTGTGGGCTTCCAATTTCCCAGCAATTGACAGCATATTGCAGTCAATCACAACCGACATTTAAGATCCAGTCATGCGTCTGATGTCAGCCAGCACTACAATTCCTGACGTAAATACTGGTATGTCAGTGTTTCTGGTATAACAGTGTGGTTCGCAGTCTGAAAAACATTCATTGTAAACCAGCTGTTTACAACAGCTGGCCTACTGATAAACAAATGTCAGAATTTCTGATTCAGTTAACATATATAATGTAAAAGGTTTATGCTTCATGGCAGAATATTTCAAACCCGTCAATTACACTAGTCAAAAATCCTAAATTCATGTGGTTTTGAGCTATAATAGTGCTACAGATAGTGCCCCTAAGGCCCACAAATCTAAATCTATAAAAAAATTGACAATATTTATGTATTCAAATATCTTTGTCACTGCTAACGCTACCCCCATGCAAAAGCTCACATCTCATGCGACATTAAACTTACCAGACAGTGCTCAATGTTCCAAGAACCCAGTCAGTCAAGGCTGCAGATCCCCATTAAGGAACTGAACGTGCCACTTGCACTCATCCGTCTGCCAGGACTTTCACTCTCTGCTCCAATCCTATTAGTGCTTCGCACAGCACTAAAGCAGAACAAACCCACTTGGTGCAGAAAGCAGGAGCAGTTCTGTTTATTAGCTACCCTCCACACAGCCCGGCCCGGCCGTGTAGCAGTAATAAGGGCTAAACCGTGGGCTTTTTCCAGGCGGGCAGGAATGTGCTTTTCCTGGGAGCTTCTTTCCAGCAGCTCATCTCAAACCACAGTGCACACACCTCTGCGCCGTCAGATGCCTGTGCTGACAACGTGCTTACGCCCGCACTGCCTCGCACGGAGTTCAAGGTCCACCTTGGGAATGAGCTCCCTGTAGCGCTCCAGTGCTAAGTTTACTGTAGAGAGCAACTTGTTACCTTATCCATGGCAAGCCCACTCCAGAGTGGGAGGGGCTCAACTTGTCAGACCAAATCAGCATTCACTGTTGCTAAGCAGCCAAAGTCCCCTTTTTATGAGAGAACAGATCAGCCAGCTTTTTGGCACCGTGTGGTAATTGAGACTGAGGAAAACAGGGAAAAAGCAGGCCATCAAGTTGATCTAATATTTCTGTCTCCCTCCCTGATACTAGTGTTACACCTCCTTTTTACATATTATGCAAGAAGATTATGGGTATAATCCAGGAGCATGACAGTTACTTTTAGCCCCCCGAAGACCACCCTATACATGTATGACCATTCCTTAGTCTTTCATTTGGTACAAATATTTATTTATAAATAAAGTGTTGGTAGCCTCATCTAACACTGTTTCTTATTTAACTTGAATGGATACACTTATGTTCTATTGTGCTGGAGGTAAGAGTGGTTGCTAAATGCATGTAATGTACGTAATGTAATTACCTCTCATCAGATAAAAATATTTTAAGTGGTGAAATGGCTTTCATGAACAGCTCATGAACTGCAAATAATTCAGAAAGTAAGTAATATAGTGCAAGAAGACCACTAAAGACTGTACAAACCCAAATTGTAGTCTTCTGTACTATACACGCAATAGTGCTGAACAGTACTACATCACCCCTTGACCCAAATGATGCAGTTTCAGATACAACCATGCAGGTGACATCATGCACTTGTAAACAAACAATGTTGACCCTGACGGTATAAGAGTCATGGAGCGTCACAACAGTTCTATTTTCTACTTAATCCATATAAGGTCTTTAGCCTGGAGAAACATAATCTTTGCTAACAAGACACAACAGCCATGGGAACCTTTCAGAACCAATCTTCTGTAGATTAAACAGGGGTAGTGACAATTTGTTTCTTAGTGGAAAAAACTGCACTATACATTCTACATAACTATACTCGGGCGTACAATACTTCCTCATGGGTGGGGTTCCCACACTGACATTTGTCCAAAGCCCCAGTTCCAACACTCTCCTTGACTCAAAGAAAAAAAATGCATTGACAGAGCCATCATTCTTAGTGAAGAATCAATTGCACCAATATGTTCCAACCCTAAGAAAAACAAACTGATACTAGACGGCTGATAAAGACATAGGATTACAGATAACGGATAATGTTCAAATGGACGCTTTCTATTTTGCCTGCATGTGTTCATTTAATTGTATACTGCATTTCACTCTGATCTGAAATTACTGGTAATCACAATTTAAGAAATTTGACCAAGAGACCAAAAAGCCTCACACCATGACTGATTAACACATTCTAATTCAACAAAACATCAGACATTATTCAACACATCTGGTCATGGGTAGAAAGAAATATTTTGTTTGGATGTCACTGTAGCAACATGTAGGTAGCCTAATACAGAATAGATGTGCAGATGTCAGTCAACAGATCACGAGAGATCCATGCCTAAAAATGACTGGTCTCTTATAGTACAGTAACAATTGTAAGAACTGATGGATGAATCGGCTATATTATAGCAACCTCTCAACTGAATTTGGTTCTACCATTTCCAGCATCTGGCATCACAGGATCACTACCAAGAGTAAACATGCATGGGGGGGGACAAAACAACTTAGGACTCAGCAGGGCTGTAATTACAGAAACGCGCTATATCATGATTACCGGCTCTGAGGTCGCGATCACTCACCCTGCACAGATGCATTACGCAAATAAGTGCCAGCACAGCTCCCCACATGAACGCTGCAGCAGGAGCACATGCCCCCTGTTAGGCTTACAAGTCAGAGGAAGAAGTCATCAGTCATTATCATCAGTAGACCAGACAGCGCAATGTTTTCAAGCAGCCCCAGCCAAGATAAATCATGTATCAGCACCATGCATGCTTCCCAGATAAATAGAGGGAAATGAAATATGTTTAATTCTGCATCATGCAGCCCCTGACAAGCAGTTTCAGAGACTAGTTCCCACATATATGCAAACAAATCTTACAGTAAAGAACCATTTCTTTATTGCAACAGTAAGTTCTCTTAAGGCTGTTACAAAGCAGTCACCTAATGGTTTGGCTTCCTAGAAGAGACTCCATGAAACAGCCAGCAATCCCAGGGGTGTAATTTCCCCTCAAGTACAGGCATGTTCACATTTAATCAGATCAACCTGAAAAGAAATACTTTTTAAATAACAGACTGAATTTGCAATAAACTACCACCAAGGGCCTCACAAGGGCCTAGCCTCAGAAAAGGAATTAAAAAGGCATTACAAACAATTTACAAAAAAGTCACTGATCAGCAGACATCAGTTCCATTTACCATGCTAATCTCCACATTGTCTTACCCATTTGAATGGCCAGCAGAAAACAAGGCTGAAGTGTGTGTGGATGAGCAACACTGTCCTTTGTCGCTCGAGGAAGATGAAATGCACTGGCCTGACAATGTGGGAGTGTCCCATTGCTACAGTGAGAGCTCTGTGATGCCAGCAGACACTGATCACAGACATCAATTGAAAGCTTAATCTGCCCTGTCATTTTTGAGGCTGTCAAAAAAGCTTCACTTGCAAAGCAGACTAACAGCTATACAGAATATAACGGACCAAGATAAGAACTTGAGGCATGCAAAACTCTATAGACAATCTTGCAAATGCCTGTAAACAGCTTAATTTTCAGAGCAGTAATCACCATTTTATGATTCCATGAAACATTTTTGACCTGTTTGGTCATTTGTGATCCATTGCAGCTGATAAGATGAAAATTGAGGATACAGAAAACAATACAAAATAAAACTACACAAAAAGCAGAGCCATTTACATTACTAAAATTATAATGCAGTTCTGGGCTAAAGTGTCATCAAGTCAACTCCCTAAATGTCTGTTCTTCATGTAAATGTTCTGCAGCAGCTACATATGAACAGATCTTTAGAAACCAACTGACAAACAGACACAGAGCTGTCTCTTGATACCTACACAGTGATCTAGCACTCTGCCCAAAGCAGCACTTGTCATACCATTCAAATGATCAATCATACTGATATACTTAGCATACAAAGATTTTCAATGGATGCACTTCAAATTGCATTTCAAAGGTAATGGACTTTCATGATCAAGCAAACAAATGTGTGTTACAGGGTAAATACAGAATAGTTAAATTAGTCATGCTAAATCCTTTGCTCAGTTCTATGAAACCTGGCCTCCTTGTTGGTTTAATGGACATTGCTTGGAACAGGTCACATAGTCTAGAGAACAACCTGTAAATATATTTTAGCCTCTCTCCTAAAGAGAACCCATCATTCATGAAATAAATAACTGCCAGCATTTTTAGCTGATCAATACCAGTACGACTGGATGGCCAAAGGGCAGAGCTGATGTGAATTATATATCAAGTTTCCAAAGCAGTCTTTCACCTCAAAGAGCTGCAATCAGCAAGCGAGGTCTTAAAGCAACAGTGAGCTCCACGTAATGTGAAGAACAGACACAACTATAGAACAGAAATAAATACTCTGAATGGACTGTATATTTGGAGTAACTCATTCCTGTCCAGATCCCCTTACTTATGAGGTCATCTGTCTCCCGTGCAGTCCGTTTCCTAAATACAAGCACCCAAGTTGTCCTCTCCACCTGACATACACATATCAGATGGCTATTTGGGATGTCTGACTGCCCTCTCCAAAAATAGATCAGTGGGGTAAATATGCAGTAAAGCAGGTGGAAGGGCATAATCCTTCATTATACAGCACTATACACTACATAGTATACATCACCACCCATTGACCATCTTATTTTTGTTTGGTTTTTTGTTTAGCTTTAAAATGAAACTCTGCATTAGGACAAACACACCAGTAATGAATAATATTAAATACGTTATATTACAACTAAATTTAGATTACATATCAGAGAATACTTTTTCCTACAGAAAATAGGTTCAAAATTGGAAAAAATAACTTAATCGGACTATTTATTTACCTTTACCTACGTATTTATCAAACAAATGGTCATTGCTGGCTGGCACAGAAAATATATTTCTTTTTTTTGGTTATGCTTGGTATTCATGTCCATTTGGGACTTTTGTTTACATTTAGAGCTAAGGCCGAACAGTTCTTTGGTCAGTGCAAAACTGAAAATGCGATGAGGTGATGTAACTAAACTTTCAACTATTCTCCATGGGATATCTGGGTACATTGAATGGACTGGAATGACCACTAGTTGACCTATTTGGGACCCACCACAGTTTCTCCAATAGCCTTCTGCCTTCTACAGATCCAGACATAGCATCAAAGCTGGGTCAGGGTGTTGAGGCAGCTTTGGTCATTTCAGGAATCTTAATACACAGCTGTGCATTTTTCATTCAGTAAGAATCATCCCAGACCATTTGCGTAAGACACTGCAGTACACATATAGCTGTGCTGGCCATTCTGGGTGGTGTACAGCATTGTGACAATATAAAATCTATATTTGATTGTAAATCCCATCTAGGATTGAGGTTGAGGGGGAAAATAAGACTGCAGCAGAAAAACCCTTCAATGTATGTAAACCTTACATATTTACCAATACACAGCAGGACATAATTTTTGTGATATGCAGACAATTTGGGAAATTGCATTGATGACAGACATGCTAGGGCATATTGAGATTTTTTGGAAATATCTAATCATTTTGGTTTTGAACACCAGGTGACCATTACTTACTTGCTCATCAATTAGTTAACAGTAAATTAAATACTAAACTGCAAGCTAGCTAAAACATTTTTCAGACAGCCAAGGAGATCAATTTGTATGCTTTCATTCTCTCTGCCCATGAACAAATGTGTGAATGCATGTGGAAATGAGTGTGTGACAAAGTATAGTAGCTAGTCCTACCATCCAAGCCACTGATGGGTCCAAACTCTCCTTTTTTAGTTTCTCAGTGTGAAATAACAGCCTTGGTGATAGCTTCCCTACCCTGCATTAAGCCAGCAGAGCACTTGCAGCAGTGACATCACTGCCTAAGACTTAGTTAGCTTTCTTGCACATGGAGTTAGGGGCAAATTACAAGGACTCTCTTCCCCCCACACCACACACTGCACTATGATCCTTTTTGAGGATTCAAATAGCACAAGAGGGATTACTGCCACACAGCTTCAATAATGAGGATCAACAATCCAGTGAGCAATTGGATCAAGCCTCATTTTCCCAAAGTGTCTTGTTTCCAAACAGAGCAGCTTCCTTTTGCCTCTTGCACATTGCAAGAGGTGAATCCATTCCAAAATAACAGCTTTTGCGAGCTTCTGTCTCCATCAGTAAAGCACAAGTCAAGATGCACCTAACAGTCATTATTTTCTCCTCAACTCTACTAGTAAACACTGGAGTGGTCATGGAGAAACAATAGGAAAGCACACATTCTTATCACTAAACAGGATGCTCTGCATATCACACTTTCTGCGTGCAGTTCTGATGCTAGACTTTGACATGTCAAAAGATCTGAAGCACAGGAGAGAGTAAAATTTACTGAAAACCTTCCTGCCCTGTAGTGATGAAGAGGAACAAAAACACTCCAAGTAACTACAAATGAAGGAGAACACTGCAGTATGAGATTCAAATCTTAATATATAAGAAATATTTAGCATCCAATATAATGTTCAATAAGGCTTCAGATCCATGTGGAAAGGCATCCAGCACCACTAGGCAAACCAGAGACTACAATGAGTCAGTCAGAAAGGAAAGACTATGATGGCTACTTATTTATTCAGGTGCCACATCCTGTGGCTTCAAAGTTTTTGGCTCCTGTCCAAATCTGTCATTTTCAGTAACTCAAGGGAAGAAAGCAAATTCTGATTATGTTTTGACTACGTATTTAAAGGGAAAAACAAACACTGCAGCTGTGCTTTATGCATGCTAATTAGTTAAGTGTATATTGCTTTTGTTTACCAAAGAGCTGACAAATGTATAGTAGAAAGAAATAAGGAGACTAAAATCACACCGTCTCGAATAAACCACAAAATAACCGAAAGCGTACAATATCACTGCCGTACCAAGGAGCTCACGGCTATCTGCTTGGCTGCAACAACAAATGAGATGAACTGGTGAACTCCGGCAAACACGTTTTCCAGCGTTGACATAGTCTTTTTGTATCTTGGACGCCCTGTATTTTGCAGAAGTGGCATGGCTAAGTCCTAATTGCACTTTTAAAAGTATTGCAAATAAAGGGAACCTTCTGCATACTGTGATCTAGTTCTCCACAACAAACCCTTATCGACCGTACGTTACACCGATTTAAAGATGCCCCCACCAAAAACCAAAAAACGCTCTACAATTAGCTGGCGAGCTAGCTACCAAACCACATATCAACCAAAACTGATGTACTAAATTAGCTAGCCTAGGTATTCCATTGCATAGAGCCAGTACTGATATTGCAAAATTAGCGAAACAGTATATCCCGTTCGTTGAAGACGTTGAAATAACTGCGAGGAAAACTTTTTAAAAGTAACCCCAATAACTACAATACTCACAAAAACCACCACATCCAGCAAGGGCACTGATCTGGCGCAGGTAATCTCCTCTCTTCACCTGTGTGAACAATGACGTCATCTGCATCTTGCCAAATCACGTTTTGGCAACTATCAGTTACTTTTAAAAAAAACAACCGTTAGGGAGCATCTTTTTATTCGAGTCAAATTCGCCATACAAATATATGGGCTGAGTTTAGATGAAGGGATTTAGTTACATGATAATCAAAACAAACACATACTATGTAGCCTACTTATTCACTATAAGTCAACAGAAACACTTGTAAAATGACCTGACCCTACCATTGAAATTAATAACATCAAAATGAAGCCTTACGCCTAAGAATGTGACATCTCACAAATTTAACAAACAGTACCCCGAAGCAAACCTATACAATGTGTCCTAAATTATTGTGTGTTACTTGGTCCTGTGTTTGTTCTTGGTATTGTGATCTCTTGGCCTCTTTTAATTTTGTTACAACTTACAGTAATTGTTATGATCTTCTTGCTATAATCTTATTCTTACTGTACTGGTTTCTTATTTTAGCTGGAACCTCCCCACGTATTACACTTGCTGTGGCATAAAGAGAGCTCATCCTCCTCAGCTGGTATGATGGAGCAAACAAGGACCAAAGCACACAAAATAATTTTAAACATTGCGTAGTTGATGTTGGAATAGTGCTTGTCCAGTTTGTGTGAGGCAATGAGGCTTCAATTTTATAGCAATAATTTTTAGTAATTAGGTAGTTAAAATTAAGTAAGTATTCCTACTGACTTACAGACAATATGTACCTAGTATTTGTGATTATTTTGGTGTTTTTGTGCACTGAAAGCATTATGTGTTGATAATACTATATGTTATTTGTTAGAATGATAGTAAACACATGAATTGATATAGTGTGATTTTCCCTAACTGGGGCTCAGAACTGATGGAGTTGCAAAATATTTTTTTCCAACCGGTAAATACAGTATTGTTCAGACTGACAGATTAATGGTGAGGCCAAACAGTGCACATAAATACATACACATGCGCTGCTCCCGCACCAACTGTATTTTCCCACTGACAGAGTCTGTTACTATGGTTATTGCCTAAATATAGCCAATCCAGTCACTGATTGGTAGACATCACTGTATCAAAACTCACCATGTCACCACACAGCCACACAACAAGGAATTGTGTTCATCACTGTAAGCACACATCTTCCACTAAGTGTCCACTGAGCGTCCAAATTATTTGTTTTGGTGCATGATTTATGTTAGCATCCAACTTGCAGTAACAGGACCTGCTTAATAGGGGGTAGTGGTACATGGGTAAAAAATGAAAAAGCTTTATATCACAATCACTCTTAATGTATGGGGGCTGCTGATTTTACTTATTTATTTTTATGAGAGGGGGTTGTGTTGTGATAATGTTTGAGGACTCCTCATATAGTGTAATAACTGAGAATGGTGGCAGTATTGTTAGTCAGTGAGGGTGTTTAGTCATGACACCTGGTGAACCTTTTTAACCCAGAAATGGTAGGTTATCGCAGTTGGCTGTGAATAGCTAATCTAGATTAGGGGTGTGAAGGCATACCTTTTAACCTTGCTAATTATTGTTTAACAGATAAGGCTGTTGTTATATCAGAAAAGGGCAAGGAGAGCATTTTAAAAATGTCTTTGTGGGTGAATTCTTTGTGTCTCTGAATTTATATTGCTGATTGTTATGAGAATATTCATATTTTGGTTAGGAGATTAGCTACGTAGCCCAGCAAGATAGTTTTCATGCACAAGTAAAATGGCAGTCATCAGCTTTCTGGCAAGGGTAGAAAGTGACTTCCACTAATGAACAGACAAATTGGCTGAATATGGGGAGAAACCAATGATCAAAAATGTAAATTGGGAGTCTGGAACATTACTGATAATATTATGTGGCAGGAAAATTAAACTGAAGAATAACAATTTGTGTGAACATATGAGATCTGAATTATGTATTGTAAAATGATGTTAGATGATATTGAAGTAAATGTTTGTAATTGTGACTATTTGTGTAGGAATCCACACAAAGAGACAAACTCTTGGTGCTCTATAGGTATAGGATATGCCCAGCCAAACAGTAACTTGGTGGATTATCTGGGAAATGTCTTCTAAATGAACACATACACTAACAAATAAGAGTAGTGAATAAGACTTGTATTGGATGAACTACTGTATAGGGCAACACACAGTGTGCTGCAATGACACAATGACTGGATCCAATAAAAATGTTTCTCTTTCAACAACAATCCTCTTAGACCACTTTACTTTGGGATATATTCAGAACGTTAATACAGAAAATCTTGCTGAATATGAAATCTCATTTACCTATCTCTGAGCACCATCAAATATACCTAAAATGAAGATACAACAGATTATTCCAGGAAATATTCACATTGTCAAAAAATGACTTGGAAATAGATGCAATTAATGATTTATTTAATCTACTTAATAATATGATGGCTAATTAATGACCTACTTAAATTTTTTCAGGTGTACTCACCTCTGTCCCCTTTTGATTTTGTCTTCACTCCTGTCAAGGACTGCATTATAGGGACATTATGTCATATAGTTCAACACATCTCTGTTAAATTTCTGAGCTGTTACAGCTTAAACCATCTCTGAGAGTTGCTGAGATGCCAGGAGAACTGTCTTTTAAAATCTCACAGCCATCCAGTATGCATGTGTAAAATTAGATTTATGATAGTACTGTTGAATACTAACCAGACCTCCTGTTTTAGTTGTGAGAAATATGCTTTGTTTTACTCAAAGCGTATCCTCAGAAAGCAATATTAAAACAGGCACACCCCTGAAACCTGTTTCAAGTGTATTCTGCCACATCAGGAAAAAGGAAATGTGAGATCATGATCAGGATATCTGGTTGGTTGATTCAGGATATTAGGCCAGAACAAGAACACATCTGAAGCTTGTGTCTTTAATGTTCTCGCTAGTGAAACAGAATGTGTTATTGCCAAATAAGAAGTATTCACTGTATTTGCACCATTGTAACACTTAGATTCTCTTCAGCTGAGGAACAATTGCAATAAAAAACCTCAAAGCTGTTTGTATATGCTTATGTAGAATCCATATATTGCACTGCAAGCACTAATCATAAAGCATGAAGCATGAATTATTTATTATGTCATGAAGTCAGTTTGAAGGAACTCCTTTACATATGTCAAACCGTGCTTGTTAAACAAACAAAGAAATTGTTATTTGAGCTTATGTAAATTACACTTCTTATGTTGATACCCAGTGCATGCCTGAATCTGTCCTCATTGTATTACACAAACATCAAAATCTTTAGGTGAATGAACTCTCTGAACTATGTGGTTTATGCCATTTTGCTCTTGTGTTCTTTCAGGTCATTGTTGCACAGCATAAAGACATTGTTCATTTGTGAAATCTGACAAAATATGTTTCTTTTTCTTATTTAGCCAGTGTATCAGTGATTATGCAAGGACACTTTACATATACATGTAGGAAGTGGTAGTTGGATGGAACTTGTACAACACATATACTATTACCTTGACCAAGGGTAATACAGGATAAGGATAACTTCAACATAATTTTGAAACGTGCTGTCCTTTATCTTCTCTGTAGTACGTATCCATATTGATATATCTTTATCCATATAGTATCCTCATATAATTTATAATTTTATAATTTATATAATTTATTGTATCATTTATAATTTATCCTCATATAAAATCATATAATTTAATTACTAAGAACAATAGCCAATTTGAAACCATTTCAAGGTTATCTTTTAGGTTGTAAGATCCTTATAAAAAGCCCAGAATGCATTACTCCACCTCTCCTTCCTTCGATGCAGTATATAACATCTGCAAATCATATTGGTGCTGACATTGTTTGTGATTGCAAGCAGTTTGAATTATGTGTGAGAACTTTTTTTAAATTTCATTTTATACATTTTGTAGGATATGTTCAGATTCTTCTTTTTCTTCTTCTTCTTTTCATCATTTCCTTTTATGGACTCTTTGGTTTATTTTGTTCGTAGGTAAAATATATCTATTTATTTAGGTATTATATTTTTGCTCCATTCAGGGTGTATGAGATTGGGAGCTGAAGGGATGTGTGTTTTTGTGATACTGGGGAATGGTATTTTGGCAGCATGAGGAACTTTAAAGCTGTTGCATTGCTGAGCACAAAGCATGTAGGCATTAATTATATTTAATTAAAAAACATAATTTGCGAATATGAAGATTGAATAATGTTGAAAATGACATATATGTCAGGCTACATGGTTAGTAATGGTAAAAGATCATGTTTTTGCCCATGTAAGGACTATATTTGCAGCCTGACAGCTGAAGAAAATATAATATCTGCAGTCAAAAATGCAGACACTAGATATCCAGCTATCCTTTTAAACAAAGAGTTTAAATGAAATGAAATGTGCACCAAAATGTATTGTCTGTATGCCTGTATATTTACCTATATTTATCTATATTTGTTTTAAGTCAAGCATGTGTGTTATGGTCACATGGGTCTAAAAATGCCAAATGGACTCAGATATTGATGAATGCTTTATTCAGATTATACCCTTTGGCCAAGCAAAGCAAAACAAAGAGAAAAAAAACATCAGGTATTGGCTATGATTTGAGTGATGCGCTCATGATCGGATATGATGGGAGTTTCTAATGAATATCTGAACCCTTTATCTAAAAAAATCATAAAGTGGAGTTATAACTTCCAGTGTTAGTAAAAAATGTAATTGACAATGATTTTTCCAAAATATGTAATGATGGAGGTGTGGTCAGGATAATTTTATACAGCATTAGGCTCAAAATCCACAGGCCTGATTTTCATTACCACTGATTTTAAGGAGTACCACCATCCATGCCATGTGTACCAGACAATCCCGTTGTCAGTCACAGCTGTGTATGGGCCCTTGTAGTAGTAACCATTCAGATTGGCAGAGTGACATCTAGAGGAGATAAATGGAATAACACATCCATTAAAATGTGTCAAAGACAGCATAACAGCATAAAAGGGTTGCAATCAGTTCTATTAAACTGGACTGTGATTAAAATGAAAAAAACATATTGAGGTCTTTACTTAACTTAAATATTTACTTTGTGTTTAGTGTTGCTAATTCATGTTGTTGTATTTATGCATTGTCTTTTATATATGAAATCATCATTTTGATCATTAGAAAAGATGTCTCATGTACAATGCCATGTTTGTTCACATGCCAGAAGCATTCCAACAACCTACATCCAACTGCCATCAACATACATAACAGTCATGGACAAACATTATTGTAATTTGTGAGGCACGCGTCTGTTTTTTTTTTCCCCCAGAAAAAAACTGCCCCGTAGGACCTATGAAGAAAAAGTTTGTGAGACCTGTTAAACCACCAGCCGGCCTTGTCCTCACGAGCACAGTTGCGTTCGTATCTGTCATTGTCACGGTCATACGTGCTGAACTTCATCCCCTGGTGACTGGCCCACCATTGCACCTCAGGATGGTAGCTCCCTGCGAGTGAGTCCCCCGCAGTCCCAGAGTACTCCCCAAACTGCAGCTGATAAGAGTCCTGAAGAGAACATTGGGTAATTAATGTGCAAGACGGGTGAAATACATTCTGCTGCAAAGAGCTAAACTTTAAACTTTGCAATAACTGTGCTGTTAACTACTGTTGGCAGGCTGTGATTGATCTGGAGTGGGTTGTGGGTTTTATTTCACATTTGAGAGGTGCCTGAAATAAACCAATAACTAACACTTTTGTTAACAACTTGTTTGACAAATTTATATCTCACAGTTGGTTAAAATCATATTTTGATATTTTAATTATAGGATCATGTTGAAATACATTGCTGCTTGCAGGAATGGTATACAGAACAATACTATAACAACACAAATATGATAAGTTTACTGTTCATCACTCTTATGAATTTTTTTTCACACAAAGGTTTCTAAAAGGAGAGAGTAATTATATTACATGATTAAATATCACCTTTGATGCATGAATTGGCATGCATATTGTCCAAAAGGAGCGATAATTGAATAAAATCGACTTTGTCATGCATGATCTGTCTGTATATAGTTTCTGTTTTCTGTATGGTCCTGATAAATGACTGATCAAGGATCTCAAAAAGCAAGGATAAAAACATCACTCATCTGGTTTGTGTCAAGATAGCCTAATACATTTCAATTTTTTAAATTTACTCTGCAAAATGAGTCTCCATGTTCATTTGACCTTGTACACAAGTAAACATTTATTCATGTGTGTTATTGAAATATTATAGGTTATACTACTGAAAATTATTTTCTTAAGAGAAAGTCCAATAATATTAATTTTGCTCACATTGATTACTAAATTCTCTCTTGACACAACATTTAAATTAAGATTTAAAGTTAGAGATTTTAGATTTAATTGGTTAAAACTATGTAGGGCTGAGGGTGGTTAATACTTGGATAGGAGTCCTCCTAGGAAAACCATGTTCTGACTGGAAATTGTGCTGGTTGGCCAGCAGGCCCTTTAGACCGAAGAAAAAGAAGGTGCACTGACAGGAACACTGTAGTAAAAGATTTTATCACTTGGATGTGAATTTACCCTGAGGTCCTGAGATAATTTGGTCACTAAAGATCCGCTGGAACTACTCAATCAAAAGGGACCAAGGTCCCAATTTAGCTGTCTCAGTCTGGTCATTTAATCATGGCTGCAGTGTATCTCCCGGATGGGTTCTACACACTATTCAACCTCCTCACTTTCACTGTGTACCCTTGGATACATGGAAGGGATGAACTTATTATTATATTATGATTATTATGACTCATATGATTTTTCATACCTTTTCATCTGCAACTTTGAAACTTTTGTACAGTGCAAAGCGTTGATTATCCGAAAAGTCCATCATGTTAATCCTGAGGCTGTAATCACCTTGAAAACAATAACAAAAAAACTTACATGTACATATACTATATTACTAATACAAAACAGTCTGAATGTAAGCGCTTCTCATTTGTTTTGTATACATCATTTTAATGGTGTGAAAGTGTAAAACAGTGTAGTCTAGAATATCTCAAATTATTGTAAGGGGTCAAGCTTCTAAGGTTTTCTTTCTTTCTGTCCACCACTTGTGTCTTTCCTTCCACCACTTTAAAATCCTGTATAAAATCCAGATAAAATAGACATTAAATTTGCCAGATATTGTGAGGGCATAGGCCAAGTCCAATCATATGCTGCTGATCAGACAACTGGCATTATAACAGTCTGTTTATTACATTAAGTGAAGCTGTGGCATTTTTTTTAACATATACAATATTTCTGTAGAAATGCATTTTCTGCACATTGGGGCATTTGCTTATTCTTGGCCTACATGGTTTCTGCTGGCAGCAATGTTTCATATATGAAATGTCTCTATGTATGAGCAGTGTCTGATATGTATGAAATGTATTTGTGTGAAAATTTTAATAATCATTAACAGTGATGCTAAGAAATCTTATGTACTATACTATCCGTGTGTGCATATAACATATGAAAGAGTTCTCACCCTGTGAGGTTAAGTAGTGCAAGTTGTCATTTCCTAACCAGAATTCTCCATTGGCAGAGTTCATGTTTCCAAAGCCTTGTTTATATTCTTTCCAGTCCCTACAGAAAAAAAATCACTTGACCAAGAAAACCACTGCTCTGTATAATAAACAGAATTTTTTTTTGAAATACCACAAACATTACAATAAAATTCACTCTAAATGGTGCATAACCTTCTTTAGCATAAATTGTTATGGTTTTGCTCACCTGTCAAAGTGCTCACTACCATCTGATCGCCTCTGAAGCACTGTCCAGCCACCCCCCTCACTCATGTCACAGTACACCCTGATCTTAGAGGGAGCCTTGAGAGGTTTGATTATGTAAAACCCACTCCTCTTCTTCCCATCATTGTAGATCTGTGCACAGTCTGAACAAGATAACATTTTTTTGTAATAAACTTCAGTCACATCAATGTTTAATGTAAATGGAAAATAACAGACATTTTATACATGAAAACATTAAAATATAATTGCCTCAGTAAATATCTAGCTGTATAAATAGGTAACGTAAAAAATTGTGACATATGTAAGTTGCTCTGAATAAGTGTGTCTGCTAAATGCCAATAATGAAATGAAATTATTGTAATTTTTCTAACCACAATGAAACATGTTTATGTGCTCATCTTTCTCTCCGTAAAGACAGAGGAGGTCCTGACCTGCATACTCTGTTTGCTCCCCTAGGTCAACAAAGTTGTCCTGCTCGGCAGAAGGCTCCACCTGCTGGCTGCGGAGCTGCTGAATGAGCTGCTGCTGTTTCATTACTTGACTCTCCAGAGTCCTCAGCTGAGAGCGCAGCCTGATAGTCTCTTGCTGGCAGTCATCTGGAGCCTACACTCACACACATATGTGCACACATGCACAAACACAAACACACGTTTACACACATACAAACACCATACATGTAAATAGGCAAGTACATAGACATGAGTGTACACACACACACACACACCATTCATTCACATATCAGAAACATA
The DNA here is from genome assembly GCA_019176425.1 of Megalops atlanticus. Lineage (NCBI taxonomy): Eukaryota > Metazoa > Chordata > Actinopteri > Elopiformes > Megalopidae > Megalops > Megalops atlanticus. The sequence continues at coordinate 18,198,856 of CM032891.1, read as the reverse complement.
ATAGAGGAGCAGTAATTAGAGCCATTCTGTTCTACGTCAATTATTTACAGTATGACACTCTATATGCAAATGTTAAAGGTAACTCCCGTTGATAAGAATAAGGGTTCCATTGACAAACAATTTTATTCTGAAGGTTTTGCTTACAAGTGTGTTTTAGCATTTCATAGTTATGAGGAAAAATACGGTCACCTTTAAGTTATTTCAGATATTCAAAAAAAAAAGCAGTTCTGCTGTGTTTAATGATATTGAAACTATTAAACTATTTAAAAAATCCAACTGCATTAAACTTTTTTTTACAGCTGTTGATATATTATATAGGATTATAAGAATTATATGTAATAAAAAATGAAAAACAATCAAACTGATAACATACTTCTGCAAATGCTTACCGAAACTGAAGTATCCACAATGAAAACAAGTCCAAACGCAAGTAGCCTCAGTCCCAACATTTCAGTCTTTCCCATGGCTGATCCTACAATAAAATTAGCTCCAAGACTGTTCAATTGGCCCTTAGTTGCTTGTTTTGCTAGGTCCTGTGAAGAAGGTATAAGGCAACATGGATTGAGTGGACTCACATTAGCTTTGTCTTCAAAAAAGTACTGTGGCAACGAATCGTTGTTCCAATCAGTTCAGGATGCCTTAACAGTCTTAAATCTGGCTGCAGTCTGGTTCCGGTGATGAGTCACAACAGAAGAATGCTCACATGGGTCTGATATACTCATGTCTTGTAAACATTGTGTCCCAAACAGTAGGAGTGTATTGTCTTTATTCACCCCCTAAAGCTTAGCCACCCTCAACATGTCAAAGTCTCTGACTGAGTGAAATTAGCAAAGAAAGAGGGAGCTGGATGTACTGCCAGTATGATCCAAATATTCACCTATTGCCATTTCCTGTAAGGAGACTGCTTCTGATTAGAAGGATGACCAGGAGAGCTGTAATCTTGAAAGAATGTTTCAGAAACATGAAAGCATGGATAATTCACCAGACAAAAGGTCAAAAGTGGGAAAAGCAGGTGTGAGGCACACTACATACCATATGTACCACTGAACATTATTGATTCCTGTTGATTCCCAGACACATCAGTAAAATAGTGTTATTCTGTTGGCAACCTTAATATAAATTTTATGTCACCATAGGTAAAAAGATAAATAAGAATAAGATAATATCATGGGTGTCACAACTGCACCGAGAAATATATTTGCTTAAATTTTTCTGCCAAAAAATAAATCAGTTACTGTTTTGTTCTCACTTAAAATCTTGAGCCAGAATCCTTTGTTTTTAATGCCACCCAATACATAATTCTCTTGCTCCCATAGAGCTTTCCAGCATATTTTCAGCACATTTTTCAGCAAACCTGGAACATCTATTTGGCTGAACTAGGAATTTGTCAACCGTTGTAAGAAGTGTTGTTAGACAGAAAATAGGCATGTAGATAACAAACAAAAAATAGTTTCTCAGAAAATGTCATCAGCCTAAACCGTAATCATCATCATAATTAGTTGTTCAATAATTTGTTTGGGGTGTTTTGGGCGTATTTAAGCGTTACAGTTACCTATATCACTTGAGAAAGGAGAGGAATTCATAATTTTTATTTCATTTAATTCGAATAACTTCAGCTCACCATGAACTCACTCACTACGTTTGTACTTGTTCACTTAACAACAACTAGCCCGACCAAAGCCAGCAAACTCCGCTTTTTGTCGGACCTTTTTCAAGCCGGAACTCTTTGCAAGCAGCCTGAAATTCCAAACCTTCCTCCACTACCCTTTATAATATTCCGAGAGCATAAATAGTACCGCACTTTTGAGGATAAACTTCTTCCTAATAAACTGAAAATAAATTGGGTATGTAAACAAGTTCAAAAATTAGATTGTTTTGTCATTTACAATTAACCTGTTCAAATACTGGGAGACAAACAAACTGGCAATGTGTGTCAGTAGCCGGTAACTATTGGAAACGGGATATCTTTCCGCCTACTTGCTTGCTCGGACAGGAACGATGGCGGCCAACGAATCCCTAGTTCTGGAGACGTTCAGTAAAAAACGCCTTGAATAGGCTCTGTTCATACATTTTAGTTGAATATATTGATGTTTGATTCATAGTTACAATTATCATCTGGCAACATTGATGACCCCCGGCTATAGCGTCAATCGGTTTGATTATTTCTCAGGTAACTTAAGGTTAGCAGATAGCTGCTAGCTAACGACAATACATGTATTACGAACTGGCTAGCAAGTTCCTGGTTTGTTTTGGAAGGCATAGCCTTCAAAAATTAAGTTCAACTGTTTCATACGTTATCCTACTGCATTCGTGGTAGCTAGCTATCTGGGTAACTAGTGCTGTGACCCGAATTGCGGTCATAGGCTGTCTAGCTAGCTAGCTAAAATATCACCTAATGTTGTTGGTGAGCTAGGGTGTCAATATTTATTATAAGTGTCTTGACCTAGCGGGATTTTATTTCCTCATGAAAGAATGAAAGATTGTATCGCTAACTACAGTTTGTTATCTAACTATTTATTTGCTGTCATACCGTGGCTAGCAACATAAACAGCTAGCTACCTTTCGTTAGGTTTTTTGTAAGTTATCTGTTAGCTAGGTAGCTAGCTTGCTATGTACGTCGATATTGATACTTGAGCCCAAATAGCTAACCTATTAGCTAGCCAACTTAGTGGCTTATGGTGTTGCAGGCCTTCTTTGTGTACAGTAGTTAGCAGCGTAGCTCGTCAAATTAATGTCTTTTGAGCTGACGGGTAGCTAGTTGTCTAGACTAGCTGTCTTAAATATCTGCAGCTCGGTTGCTTTCTTCGTAACAGCTAAGGTAACTTCGCTACCATGGTGACACACACTTCTCACAATGTCTTTGAGAGTTGCAACGTCGTTAGCAAGCTAACTAACTTAGCTTTCACCTGAAGACCGTTTTCCAAATTATGATTATTCATTGTCGATGTACATGTGATTTAAGCAGTTAAGCTTCAGTCCAGGAAACCGGGAAGAAATTTAACGTCGACAGTGGTTAGTTAACGTTAGCTGATGTTGCAGCAGAAGTCGCGGTTCCAGGCGCGGTTTTTTCCCACAAGAACGGGTAGCCTGTGGGACGTTAACGTACAGTAAACAGTGGAAAGTTTGGTTTGTCAACGTTTAGAGAGGCTTCCGTGTGCTCGCAGAAGGTGACAACTAATAACTGACTGGCTAGCATAGGTAAGAAACAATAGTTCATCGTAGGTGTAATTGCGTTTTCAGGCAACTCATAAAACCGACGTGACTTTGCGTCGTTAATGAAAATGTATTTAAGTAAATGCAATTTTCTGGTGGACTGCTGCCGGTGTTTTGGCAACTGATCGACTACTTTATAGTTATTTCTAGTACGCAACCTTGTCAGAAGAAGTCATATTAGTTACGAAAGTTCTGTTACTTAATCCGTAGCCTGTTTTTATTAACCTGTCCTAAATGTGCGGAAGGAGATTTTGGATATTCATTAAAGTGTGTCTGAGATGTAACTAAAAGGTCAGCGTGACTGGAAAACTGTTGGCTGTAAGGGATCGTGATTTTAATATTGCTACTTACAGATCTTACGTAGTTCGTATACTTATAGGTCTGATCTAAATACGGTCACCTGTGTTAACGCATATATTTGCGCTGTCGTTGAACTCTTAAATGTGGTGAAGAAAGAAGTGTCAAACAGACGAATAAATGTATTGCATTGTAGGGAACCTTGCACATAAACGTGAAATCAGTAAAGTAACTCACGCTAAAAGACAAAAAAAAGTGTCTGTGGGAGTGAGGGGTGACTTCATGTGATATCGCTGAGGGGAAGTGCATTATTCCTAAATCTGAGAACATAATGAGTCTGTTAACACTGGTCCCACATTAGCCTTGTTCAGTAGCTCGTTGTCAAGGTGCAGATTACAAAGAGGAACCTGATCCAAGGCCAGTGTACAGTGAAGATCTCTCCAGTGTGGACTGGAGAGATGGTCTGGTCTGGTACATGCATAACAACAAAGCATGTCTCAACCGGAAGTAATGTACTGGGGTATCTTAAATGACATTGTGGAAAAAATATCTTTGCGGGGTACCTAATGAACACCTAGGACGAGAAACCCCTCTTAAAGATGTGTAGTGAAATCTCTTTCATAAATTTGAAACAACCCAAGGATAGATGATAAACCAGATACCTGTTTTTTTTTAAAGGAAGGACGTAGTGAATGCATTGTTATGAAACATCCCTTGAAATATTTATGCTGTATCGAACTCTTAAAGTGTCAGAAAACACCCTACGGGATGGTGGCAGGGAGCAATATTCAATGTGGAAACAAATCAGTTTTTGTACAGCGAGTAAAATCAGACATCTTACTTCACTCCACATTTGAATGAGATAAGCTGTAAATCTGCTGACTTCACCTTTGGTCTGCATTAGTATGTGATCTCTGCTGCCTTGCTAGCTAGCATACGTGTGCCGTTGCTCATTGTAAAGCTGAAACCCTATCAGTTTCGTGAGCTTGTTCCGTATTCCTCTATATTATTGTGCATATGGTTGCATAGCCATTCCCTGTATAATAGCAGTAATAATTGTGTTTTGAGGTGGAAAAATGAAAAGCCATAAGGATATCAACAGCATATTGGGGTGAAATGTCTGGACATGCACAGTACATCTTATCCTTTGCTGTATGTATGACGTAGTGGGCCTGTTAATTTGAGACGCATCAAGGTAATGTACGCATCACATGGCTGAACTCTTATCTTTGAATTATTTATGTCCCCATTAGGTAGTGGATTGGCAGGATGGCAACAGGCGGGGCTTCATTTGACTGTGCTGATGAACAGGAGTTGCCCAACTGGACTGTTGGAAATGGAACCCTGGATGACAGGCTAAACAATATGGTGGGTGAAACTGAAAAATGGAATACAGTTTATTCAGTGGGATCGAGTCAAATCCTGTTTAATCCATCGCAGTTAATATAAATCAAACATTTTTTATGCATAGAAATTGAACTGGTTTTGGTTTTCAGATTAACAAGATATGAATTTCCGTGCCTGTAGATGCTACAAAGCAGCGCAGAGTAACTACAGGGTTTATGTTTTAAATCATAAAAATGACTTTTCCTTTTAGGACTGGGGTGTTACGCAGAAGAAGGCCAATAGGACATCTGAGAAAAACAAGAAGAAGTTTGGTGTGGCGGTGGAAAGTAGGCTGACCAACGACATCTCCCCAGAGTCCAGTCCAGGGGCAGGACGCAGGCGGGCGCGCACTCCTCACTCCTTCTCCCATGTGAAATACGCCACTCAGATGTCTGTCCCAGAGCAGGCTGATCTGGAGAGACTCAGGCAGAGGATAAACTTCACTGACTTAGATGAGGTGGGTGAGAAAAGGTGTTTTTGATTTATTTGGAATAAAGGGAATTACAGCTCAGACCAATGCGTCACTGTCACAATGTAAGAAATTCAAACTGGATTTGATTCACATTTCAGACGGTCACTGAAAATAGGTGTATTTTACTTTTGTTATTACAGAGGAGCATCGGAAGCGATTCTCAAGGCCGGGTCACAGCCGCAAATAACCAAAGGCAACTTGCAGAAAATAAAAAGGCCTTTCTACCATTACATGTCAATACTAATAAAAGCAAAGAGCTGGCTGCATCAGCCTTGGCCAGTGAAGACAATAAAAAACAGACCCCCGGTCGGGACATCTTTGCTAGTGTGCTAAGCAAGGATGCTTTTCAGACTGACTGGACATCTTTGCTTGAAGGACAAGGAGGAGAACCAGGAATTGACAGTAGCCAGGTACCTTTATTTTTTGCTGGAATGTATTTGTATTGTCTTAAAGGTCTTGAAAGTCATGACATTGGATGACATAAGCAAAAAGGAGTGCTTATACCCATTTCAGGAAATGTGTTCTATGTATAAGTGTAGATAGTGGTTACAACTTAAGTAGAAGATGTGTACCAGATCATTATAAAATTTGCACCATCACTGCAGAATTTATTTCTGTATCTTGTCCTAATTAGCCATGTCTGTATTGTGCTGTATACTTTTCTCCAGGTTGTCAGCAAGCTTGTTCAAATTAGGGAATATATTGCCAAGGCCTGCTGCATGCGAGATGACCTGTTGGAAAAAAATGATATCCCAGCCAATGTTGAGCGTTTAGCACATCTAATAGATCACCTAAAGGAGCAGGAAAAATCTTGCTTGAGATTTCTGCAAAAGCTGTTGGTTAGTATGTTGAGATTATTTTATGATTATTTGGTCAGTTGGTTTAAGGAAACTGTCCTGTACACAGGCATGTGTTCTGGTGTTAAGACACATATATTTTTCATGGAGTACCTGCCTTAGGTCAGAAAAATACCTGATTTAGAAATAAAAGAAATTAAAAAAAAAAAACATGAATGCCTGTTTATATTTTCACACATCTATATAGAGGCATGTTTTATGTGGTATAATTGCTGAATCCATTTCTTATTACCCATGATTTATGTTTCCAGTCATGATGGTTATGTTATATTTCCTTAAATGCTATGGTTGTCACGGAGGTCATGGATGGGTCAAGTGAAATTTAGAGCCGCTTCTGACATATAGAAAAGGAAAATTCTGTATACAAGCCTAAAATGGGATGAAGCTTAAAGGTTTCACTTCAATGTGAAATGTAAAGCCTTTCCTTTGTATATAACTCTTTATATTTCTCAGACAGGGATGAGGTTGTTGATGGGACACCACACAATCTCTTAACAGGTGCACCCTTATAATGCACTGGTCTTTAAAAAAAGGTTTGATGCTTTTGGAACACATGAGAATTTGTCATTGTACAGTACAGAGTTTACATGCATAACAGATACAACCAGGCTGAAGAAACATAATCTTAACTATAATGTTTAATATATTGCATAGCACATTGCCATGTAGCCATGACCTCTTAGTGTCAGAGGAAAGTATTCCAGATAAAACATTCTGATCCCTTATCAAAAGAATTAGTTTGGTTTGTATTAGCTCAAGTCTTTAAAGAGAAACTATGTGGCCTGAGACCAAAATGTAGCTGTGATTCCAACAGCCTGTCTCCTACCTGTGAATTTTTCTTATTCACTCATTAAATTAATAGCCACAGTTATTGTTTTTGTTGGACAAAAAAAGCCTCCATCCTAGAACACATGTATGATTTTTTTTATCTTGTTTCCCATCTATTGATCATTTACAGTACTTGTCACAAAAGCTCCCTCAAATGAATGATTTTGTGTGATGCGCACATCTGATTGTGTTAACCGACTCCACGTCAATACTCTGAACTCTTCTGCAGGCAAGAGAGAATGATGAAGATGACATTGGCACCATAGATTCAGCGGTTGGGTCAGGCTCTGTTGCTGAGAGCACATCTCTGAACATAGAGGTGCAGTCTGAGGCCTCAGATGCCACAGTAAGTAAATGAATTAGGACCTCATTCTGCCAAGTGATTTTCACAATGCTGTCATTTAAAAATATGTTTGCTTCAATCGAAGAGACGTGATTAAAAAGAAAGGGAGTTTTCTGCTTTAGTGGTGTGTTGAAATATTTCGTGTTTGTTTTGGGTCCCACTTAAATCTTAACAGGGGAAATGTTCCATTTTGCAGTTGTGTCCTCATAATAAAGTGAAATCAATATCTGCTCCATTTGTGGCCTCTTTGACCAGGAGTGACTTAGTGGGTTAATAGACATTATGTTACATACATAATGATGTACACTAACCAGTATAAGTATTGTAGAAAACTAATTTGACTGATTTGCCCCTATGATCTAATCATAATTTATTTAAACTTGCTGAAGGAGGTATCTCAAATTGTGAGATATCGACCCCGCATTGAGGACAAACTAGGGAAGCCAACGTCCCCAGAACAGGGTTCTCACTATGATGTTACGGCAGCACCAGCCCTCAGTGACAGGGGGGTATGGCCTGATAGGATTGTTAGCCAGCATCTTGGAAAGGTACCTTCAAATCTGCATTTAATCCTCATTGAACAGTCTTCACTCTCCTTTCAGTTGCTCCTCCTTCATGCAGTACATGAAACTTCACCATCTATTCTGTTGTAGAGAAATACAGACAAATATTTAAGATGCTTCAGTTTCACTTTGCTTCTGTCTCTTAATTTTTCTTTTGAGGTTTGAAAATTGCAGTTGCCCTCCTGTTCCTTCCATTATTATGGCCTTCCAAAAAATAAAAATAAAAGAATCCCTGAATAATTTACCATTGTGTCCGACTAACAGCTTTGATATGCCATAGATGAGTACATTGACATTTTACTACCTCTGTGTTAACCAATTAAATGCTTAAGAAAATTTCCCCGTTTAGTCATATGTTAGGTGGTTTGTAGTATACAATTGTAGCCCCTCGGAGAAGAAAGCCCTTGTCATGGCAGCAACTCATTTTCTTTCTCATGAAAACGGTACAGATATTTTGAACATTGGTCATATAATGGAAGTTAAAGCTGTTCAGTTTTGAATAGTGGTACTAATAAAAAGAACTAATGGTGCAGTGTTGATTTAGTGGTGGTTTTCTGACACGCTGTGCCGTTCTCAGGGCCGGGATCTGCACGGGGAGGCGAAGGAGGAGCTGGAGAATCTGCGCAAGCAGCACGCCCTGCTGAAGAGGATGCTGCAGCAGCAGGAGCAGCTCAGGGCCCTGCAGGGGAGACAGGCCGCACTGCTGGCCATGCAGCAGAAGGCCGAGCAGGCCATCGCAGTCATGGATGACACCGGTGAGCTGCTGCAGGAACATGAGCTTCAAGGGTAGTGCTGGAGAATAGATACCTTTGTTTGTTCGTAATTGAGACATCAGGCTGTATATATTTTTTCCTGGATGGAACTGTAACAGTGCATTAAAGATCCAGATGTTTTATTTTGCGCATTCAATTGTGTGTGTGTTTGTGTTTTTTCTTTGTGTATGTAGTCATTACTGAAACAACAGGCAGTGTTTCTGGAATCAGCATCACCTCTGAGCTAAATGAAGAGTTAAATGATTTAATTCAACGGTTTCACAACCAGCTGCACGATTCACAGGTAGCGTGAATTTTTACTAATTACAGAATATTGTTTTGTCTAGATTGTGAAAAGAGGCTTGAGAATGCAAGTTAAATATGAGGTTGTTGAACTTGCATGTAATTGTGTTTTTGTGCTAATATGGATGTTATTTATTGAAATGCATATAACAGACAAAGTTGGTGGCTTGTGCAGTATCCTTGAGGTCATTTTCCAGTTCCTGTTGATTTTCCTCCATGTTATACTTTAGACAAAGACAGTCCCGGACAACAGAAGGCAAGCAGAAAGCTTGTCTCTCACCAGAGAGGTCTCCAGAAGCAGGAGCCTTCCTGGGCCTGAGCCTACTGCTCCTGCTAACGTGCAGCGCACAAAGCTCCAAGAACTGCAGGACAAGAAACAAACCATGGACAAAATATTGCAGGAGCTTCACACACTAAGAGACCACACTTTAAACAACAGTTCCTGTAAGTATCTTCTGTTTCTGCTATATTCCCATTTTCTTAATCAAATGCAGAAGCTGTATCTGCAGCCTATTTGTCATTAAGAAGTGTGTTCTGTCTAGGGTATAAAGAGCAAATTTAAAATGCCCTCTTCATGCACTTGTCCTTCAGGTCAGCGAGTGGAGCCCACATCTCAGCGCAGCCCGGATCAAAGAACCATGCTGCCTGGTGCAACTGCAGGACGATCTGCAGCCCTCAACCGAGTGGCCAACAGCCGTGCAGCTGCCCGGCTGGACTCCTCTACCTCCCAGCACGACACTGAGGCACAGAACATCCACCCTGCTGAGAAACTCAGGTACGTAACCATACTGCTTCATGCTAACGTTTAGCTTTACAGGAAAACAATCAGATGACTTGTTTTCCTGTTCGACTGGTTGTGGTGTTAACTGAGCTGTGTTTGCTGAAGGAAACTGAAAGAGGTTCATAAGAGGCTGAATGAGCTGCGGGAGCTGGTGCACTACTATGAGCAAACCTCAGACATGATGGTGGACAGGGTCAATGAGAACAAAGATGAGGATGAGGAAACTGAGGAGGAATCCATTTTTGAGCCCATGTTTGATTCCGAACAGGAGAATCCAGAGCCCATCACAAATATAAGGTCAGCTCCTTATAATTTACGTGTGCAAATTGTAATGCAAATGCTGATTATAATCACAGTGATTACACAAGGCCAGCTTGGCATTTTTCACTTTCAAATGAAAGTGCATTCCTAACAAAGTTGGGATGTACTTCTCTGCACTCCAGTTCAAGTAGTGAACAGTAGTTAACTGGATTGCTGCTTTCAGATTTCCACACTTAACTTCAGTTTGTCAATATGTGTGCTTCTGTACCTGATTGTTTACCTGTGTTACCCAAGTTTTGTTACAAGTTACAACTTCAAAAATTAATGCCAGAGACAACATTTAGTAAAGTCAGTGCCAATTAAAAATAATAATACATATGCTTTGCTAACATTGCCAGAAATGCAGTAAATGAACTTTCCACAGAGCTCTTACAAAGTAGTAGAGAGGACTGTATAAACAGTTGAAGTGTTACTGTTACCATAACAGTAAAATAAACCTGCCGTTGACAAGTGAGCATGGCAAAAATACATGTGTTGACTTGGTGAGTTGTTGTTTTTCCCAGGAATCCCCAGCATTCTAGAAACTGGATGGACATGAATAGCTTGACCAATGCTCACAGCAGCAGCAACCGAGATGGAAGGTTGAACACTGAACACGAGATCAACAACCGCTCTGCAGCTAACCTCAGAAGTTTAAATATCCCATCTGCAATTGGTAGTGTTATTTTTGAAAAGTATTTTTACATTTATAATGCATCAGTTTGATGACAGATCTTAATGTACTTTAAGGATATAGATGTGTTGATGTTGAGTGTTGATAACATAATGCGCTCATTACTGAATTTGATATTACTGCTGTCTTGTTGGAAGAGTGTCAGTACAACCGGGATCACCCCCGCAATGAAGTGAGGGGTAACAGCGATGAAGAAGGACTGGGGGATGAAGAAGAGGCTCAAAGGAGAGAGGCAGCGAACAGCTCTGCCTCCAGCCGCAGAAGCAGTCAGGAGGAAGACCCAGAGTTCATGCAGAAGGTCCACAGGCTGCGCTCTGCCAAGGAGAAGCTTCGACACCTGCAGCAGCTAGTAGCCATGGTGCAGGTGAGGCCAGGTCATCAGCTCACTACAGCTTGGCAATTCAAGCCATAAGATGCAGAAAGTTAACAGCAGTATACAGTCACAATTTGATGGAATGCACAGCTTGGTGCATTCCACTCAAAACTGATGGCAGAACGCTATTAGAACCTGTTTGTATTTTCAGAGTGATGACACTGATGCGGCAACTGCCAATGCCTCCAGTGTAGCAGAGGATGATGGACTGAACCAGCAACCCAACAACACAAGAGCTGCTGTACCCAAGTCTCAGAGGGATGTTGCTCTCACTGAGAAAGCAAGGTACTTCACAAGTTATGTTTTTGTTTTCCAAAATACAAGATGACACAATGAGATGTATGTACAGAATTTCCAACGCATACATACGTGTATGTGTGGAAAAAAGAAAACTATACAGACAGGAACGATATAAATACTACAGTAGAAAAAATGCAAAAAATAATCAGATGTCTGGTGGTTTTGAATCTGTACTGACTGTCCTTCACTCGTTCAGGTTACAGCTGTTTGCTGTATGCATATTTCATAGAGTGGTGCTGTGTGTGCCTACTCAAGTTGAGGCTTTGAATGAGGTTGTTATGTGTTCGTCATGGGACAGAGAGAAGTTTTATGAGGCTAAGCTGAAACAGCAGCAGCAGGAGCTGAGACAGCTGCACAACGAGCGGCAGCGTCTAATGGAGATCAAGGGCGAGATCCAGGACCTCCAGTGGGCCTGTCCCGATCTGCAGGTACATCTGCAATCCTTCCCACAGTCTTTAGTTCCCTCTCTAGTAATCAGCCATTTGGTCTCACTGACTCTTGATATTTCCAGTTGCTGTGTACAAATTGTGTATGCCCTGTTATTTTCAGTTATCTGGGGCTAGTATCAGTCAGCGTGCGCCCGAAAAGGCTCCTGCTGCAACATCAACCCCTGCAGTTAACATCAATGGAGCCGTGTTGAACCGCACAGTGGAGCCCTCCGCAACATCTGCTCCTGACAATAAGGTAACAGTCCCAGGCATAACCCATGAAGGCTGTTATTTTGGATCTGTTGTTCAGAGCTGTTTGTAAGGTTTTTTTTTTTTTTTTTTTTTTTAAAGCCAAAGTTCCGTTAATAAATGATGGGTTTTCTTTTCAGCTGTGGTCAGAGATGCACCGACACCAGATCCTGCGGGAGCACCTGAGACAAAGGAGGAAGCAGCTTGAATCTTTAATGGAGGAGCATCAGAGGCGAAAAGTACTGAATGACACTTCCAACAAAAGAGATGGCGTGAAGCAGCCGGTCTCAGAGCTGAGCAGAGATGAAAGGTTAGCCCTTGAAAGTCATATAGGATCTTCCAAGTCACTCAATACTTGATTTTACTAAATCATTTAAGTTAAAATAAAGTTAAAGTAAGTTTATTCTTGTGATGGACCGTCTCTTTGTCACCCGTAGAAGTGTATTTCAGTGGATGCTCTGTAGAAGATCTGACTAAATTAACCTGGGCAGTTGTGCATATTTTGTTTTGTGGGTATAGTACTGTGAACTCTCCATTTAAATTTAAATTTATCACTATATGTCACAAATTAAAGATAACTTAATTGAAGATCTGTAGTTTAATTTCTCTCTATCTTCACTATTGTACATATCTATATTAAAACCCCTCTCATTTGTTTAATTGCTAAGAACACACATTTCTTCACACAAAAGCCCAGAATCCAGTTTCACACCTCCTGTATGTGCTAATGACATTTGTATATACTTGTTTCTTATTCTTTCTTAAAAACAATTCTTGATCATTTTAACACATGAATACAGTCCATAAGCTTGGTGCACTCAGTTTTAACAAAAGTTCACATTTTTTAGCTATTAACATTTCAGTTAAGTTGATGGATAAGGACAACTAACTGTGGAATGTTACCATGACAGCCAGTTTTGAATGTTCATATTGCCAATACAGTGACTTGCACAGTGTTGTATCAACTGTGTCTGGTCATTACTCATGCATTAGAGGGTGAATGTCTCGTATTAACATCAGAGCGTAACATGTAAGGAAATGGAGATGTCTCCCTCACAAAAACAATTCCATGTAATGCAGAATACATGATATATGTATGCATTGTTCTTTCAGCCATAAACATTGATTATGCTGGTCAAATGCCGGGGGAAAAACATCTAATGTTCACAGTTAATATATAATTTATAATAATTCTATCTGTATAAATTATAATTATTGTAAATATGGGAGTGCTCTGTTATTGAAAGACAGTGCTAGGTGTGTGAAAATTATACGTTTTGTTTTTTTCTGCAGGAGAATGGATACGTGGGGAGTGTCCCCGCAACCTCCACTTGATCAGTATGAAGACAGCGTCCTCTTGGACATGGGAGCTGGAGTGGAGGAGGAAGAGGAGGAAGTGGACTCCAGCTCGAGTGAAGAATTCCACAAATTCTCCAGCCGGAAGCATAGATCTCACAGTGCCAGGAAATCTAGAGAGAGGTGTGTTTCCACTGCACTTTGACTCCAGTCAAAATCCCGGTTTCCGATTAATGCTGCCTGGAAAATGTGAATATTCCTTCTGTAATCTTGTCTACAGCTGCCGGAAGACCCTCCACCTGAATTCTGTGAATAGCGACATGCGGCCCTCACCCAGATCCAAGCAGCAGCAGCAGAATGTTAGCATGCGGCGTCAGGAAAACTTGCGCTGGGCCTCGGAGCTGTCCTTCCTGGAGGAGAAGCAGCACTGGCAGGAGCAGATCAGCCAGCTCAAGAAACAGCTGGACTTCAGCACAAGCATTTGCCAGACACTCATGCAAGACCAGCAGGTCACTCTCCCCTTGGCCTCATTAAACTAAACCTTGATTGATTAATTTCCTTTGCAGTATTTTCAATGTATTATTGTTTAGGTTTTTTATTGTTTAAAGTTGTCCAGGCTTTAAATTAAGCATCAAGCATTTTTTTCATCCAAAAGTAGATTGGTGCTTTAGACAGCATTGGATCTGTTTTTGAGCGTCGTTCTTCCTCTCTCTCGCAGACACTCTCTTACATGCTCCAGTCCATGCTCGCCAGCCCCTACAGCATGATGCCAAATAATATTGGATCTCCACAGGTGCACCTCATTATGCACCAGCTCAACCACTGCTATACGCAGTTGGCATGGCAACAGAACAATGTTCAAAGGTAGAAACCTTTTGTAAGCACATGAAGGTTGCTACGATGTAAAATAGTTTATACAGTTGGATTTGTGTATCTGTGGTATTGCCGGTTCATCGGATATGGCAGTATTGTGGTATAATACAAATAGAAATGACTGGTATGTTTAAAAACTTTTCTTTACAGACTGAAACAAGTGCTGAATGAACTACAACGCCAGCAGCAGTCTCAGCCAACCCAGCAAAGTGCAAATCATGACTCCTCTGCTTGCACCACATCTTCCAGTGTGTTCCCCTCTTTCAGTCTACCTACCTTTTTAAATACCATGAACATGCCTGGGCCTGGCAGCTTCTCTCCCCTTTCTTCTGGTATGTCTTACCTTGAAATTTTTTTTTAACGTAAACAAGAGCTCAGTGCTCATTTTCAACTCAACAAGCGGAGTCAGAATTAAACAAAAAAGGCTTTTGTACCTGTCCAGGATGGCTTTAACGCATCACTGAAACCGCTGCCCGTCTTTGATTGTGAATTGACACATTTCCTCCCCCCAGGGTTTAACTTCAATCCTGCGTTTCCCCCTGCTGCTGGAGAGCTTCATCAGAATCCAGCAGCCCAGGCTCCCACGGAGCCGCAGCTGGAGGAGCGGAGCGCCGCTGTGAAGCCAGAGTGCATGGGCTTCCCACAGCCTTTTGAGAGCTCTGCTGTCAGCGCAGCAGACAAATGGTATGACATATGTATTATCCAGGCACAGCTCGGCGGAGAACTTGTGCAGAATATTTGCCCATATTTAGAGCACACATAAAGAATTCAGTCTCTGTTTCGGTAACAAGGTGCAGTCTAAATTTGTGTCAGTACACAATGTGCCTTTGCACATGAGCACTTCACCTGCATTAATATTAGCACAGTTCACCCCGTAGCATCTGCCTTCTGAATGCTAACTGAGGGACATTGCGTACTGTTATTATATTGCCTTGGTTTAAAATGTGAATGCAGACCTCTAAACGACCAGCTGGAGCCACTGTTGCATTTTCTTTCTGAAGACTTTTTTGGCAATCTGAATGGAAGGTTTCTATGCAACAGCTGCATATGCCAAATTTTAAAAAGATATGTATGCGCTATATTCACAGAATCCAATGCACGTTGTGGAAATGCTTTCATGCTTTTGATTTTAACATGAAATAAACACTGTTTGTTTGATAAGGACTCAGAAGACAGGGGAAGGTGCCAAACACCAGAGTGCTGGCTGGTTGGACCATTCCCACAACGGGAAGGCCGACCAGCTGCCCTCTGGCCTCACGGACAAAGGTGCTTCGGGCCAGAAAAGCAGCACGCAGCAGCCTCCCAGAAGCCTCGGCAGCAGGCGGTTTGATGAGGAGTCGGTGGAGAGCTTAAGCAGCATGCCTGACCCCCTGGATCCCACCACTGTCACTAAAACCTTCAGATCGAGGAAAGCCTCGGCTCAGGCGAGCCTCGCCTCCAGAGACAAAACGCCCAAGTCCAAGAACAAGAGGAAAAGGAGTAAAGGACACGGCAAGAAAGCAGGTGTGTGATGTGATACATAGAAGACATTTCTTTCACTTCAGCCTCAAATTTACATTTGGTATCCCCAGTGATTAGTATTATTAAAGCAATAAAACACTTTAAATTCATAAATCGATACTTTCTCTTGTCATAAAGAACACATCTGAGTAATTTAGATACACTGAAGAATGATTAACTGCCTGTCATTATGTACTGTAACAGACCTTTATTGTAAGGGTTTGAATTAGAGAACGGTAAGGATTACTCAACTAATGGACTTGAATAATGGAGCTCATTAATAAATGTAATTAGTTAACTAGTGTATTGCTTTATCTGTCTATAATTCGACTGGCTGTGATACAAGGACTTTCTGAATTACAGGTGTAGTCAAAAAAGATTTGTGTATAATATAGACTAATTAGTTTGACAGTGTGCTGAAGGTAGGTGGAAATCAATCAGCTTTGAAATGGCTTCATCTTCCAGGACTTGAAAGTGACAATGTGTCCAGTGACTATGGCAAAGACAAGGGTTCACAGGCCAGGCAGACAGAACGACCCGAGAGGATCTTGGAGAAGCTCACACAGGAGAAACTGGACAGCAAACTGAAGATCAGCAAACCTAACGACCTCTCTTCTGGTAAACTAACCTTTCAGATTTTCCTCAGAAACAGACACTACTTGTCAGTTGAAATTACGCTGCTGAAGAAATTGCTCTAAGCGATGTGAAGTTAGCTTAATGATAAGCACACAAATTGTCATCTGTTTCAGTGTTGATTAACACCATTATTTATATGGGTTTAAATTCTATTGGGATACCAAGCGCAGTCACAAAATCCTGGTTATATTTCTGTTCACACTGTGACAAAAGACATAAAGTGGTCAAGCTGTTATTTCATGAGCTGTTTAGCAGATGCTAGCCTTGTTTTAGTGTGAGAAAATTGTGTGTGGAAAATTGTCTGTTCTACAGGCATGGTATGGCACAAAAAGGAGAAGCAGTACTAGTGTGTAAAATGGCATGTATCTCACAAAATATCATAATAAAAAGGTATTTACACCACAATTGTACAAGCATCTCAAAATGTGTTAGCACATGAGTACTTACGAATGTACTCCTTTGTGAAAACTGATGAGAAGGTTCACTACAAATAGCACATTTCAGCACATGAAATGTTTTAAAATTGCATAAAATGCTTTTCCTGAAGTAGACCAAGACAGACACATTTTTTTTGTTTTATTTTTTTTTGTTTGTTTTATTTTCTCCACAGAGTTGAGTTTAGGTCAATGTGTGTGGGTGTCTGTGAATTTCTTTCAGTGTCAGGCCCATGTCAGGCAGTCTCACACATTATAATCACTTTTTGCTTTGGAATTTTCTTTTAAGAATTTCATTTATCATATTAACCATCTGTAAAAACACAAATTGTGAATGTTGTCTAATATTATTTTGTTGTGTGTTGCTTCCCTGATTTTCTTTAATGTTTGCACCTATTTTTGTCGTGTTTATTTGTCCCATTTCACACAGCATATGCTTGGAGAACACCTTTCCTCTCTAATAGAATTGCATGCACTGAAGTACAAGGTAAAATATCCTGCATGTTAACAGTTGCTTGGATTGGCTGTCTGCTCCCCTTACCCATTTTTATTTTGCCTGACTTTTGTTGTGGCAGATGCTCAGTTAACACAAATATGCACGCCATGTTGCAGAACTGGGCCTGGATGTGTCATGGAGCGAATAAGAGTTTCCATTTTACTTTCATCTAGAGCTTGACAGCTGTCTTTAAAAGTAATTGGCATCAGGTTCAGATTGCTTAAGATACATGCTACGTTTTGCTTGTTACAAAATGTTGTTTATTAGTTTTATTCTAGAACTGCACTGCTTCTCTGCAGTACCTTCAGGTTCTGAGAAAACTAAAGCTAAAATCATAGTTATAGTTTAAAAAAAAAAAAAAAAAGTTTTCTCACCTGACAGTCAACTGGTGGGTGAATGAGCTGGAGATCTTACTTTAGCATCAAGTGATATTATATTTGGCCAGCTTGTGTCAGTTTCTGTGACTGCATGTGGCATTAAGGACTACACCCTTGAGGGAGAAACACAGTTACAGAAATTCCTGTCAGTATTGAGTGTATTAGTGTATTTGGATTGCAATGCTTGATATTATTGGTAAATAGAAAATTGTGGACAGTGTACAGTGGAGTAAACAAGTGTGCTTTTTTGGTATTTGCAGATACCAGCAGTGATTTTTCCCTCTTTGAAGCATTGCGAGAGACCATTTATTCAGAAGTGGCCACTCTCATATCCCAAAACGAATCCCGACCACATTTTCTCATTGAGCTTTTCCATGAACTTCAGCTGCTAAATACTGATTACTTACGGCAGAGAGCGCTTTTTGCCTTACAGGTAACTCTTAAATTGTCACAGTAATTATGCTCATGCAGTTAGTACATAATTAACAAATTGCATTGAAATAATGTCACAGCATGCCGTATATTCTGATGGTGACACTAGTCGTGAGCCTTTATTTAAAATTGTAATTGTATTACACATGCACAGCGGACCTATTTTAATTTGTGCTTGTTTTTAACAACTGCAGGACATTGTGACCAGACACTTGACTGAAAAGGACACTGGAGAGGAGCAGCCCATCTCACTGAGCTCTGCAGCCTGGGCTGCCTCCAACTCAGAGCTCACTCCTAGTGAAAGTCTGGCCACCAGTGATGCAGTAAGACGACATAGTTCATTTTAAGACATTCTGCTTAATTTATTTATTGCCATTTTTCACTTTCCAGCTGTTCAAATGTGTATTATTAAATACTGAAACAGTCAATTGCTTACCTTTATATTTGTAACACTCATGGGGGCATTGTGTGTCTTCATCGGCAATGACTTTTTTTGACTAAAACTGTAATGTATAATAGCACACATTATATTTTAGTTATGCATAGAGCCTCAATCAGAGTGATTAACAGTGCATATACTTGAACATTTTGTACATTCTGCAACACATTGCATGGAGGAATCTTAACTGAATTAGTTGAGCTAAAGTGCCTGTCCCTAGGGTACAATACCAGTTGATCATAATGGAGTCAGTCCTATAATCCACATATCTAGAGTCCACTGTACTAACCATGCATCTTTACAGCAGCAGTGGAGAACGACTGAATTTCAATGGAATGAAGAACCTTCTCTGTCTTGTTCTCTCAGGATGTTTCTGACAAGAACATTGGGAGTGGGCTTCACTTAAGCAAGAAAGGCAATGATGGTGACTCTATAGATAATGACAGCACCCTGTCTACCTCTTCAAACCTTGACCCATTTGCCAGTGATGATTTAGGTAATTGTGCAAATGAATACAGTGACCACAGACTAATTTCTCCTCTGCCTCTTACCTTGGCTGCCGTGCCTGATGTCTGGTTTCTGTGCATGCTGTCTTGGTGCAGGAAACACTGTGATACACTTAGATAAAGCGCTGGCTAGGATCAGGGAGTATGAACGCATGAAGTGTAATGAGAATGTTGCCAACGCTTCTGCCACTGATCCTGGTACAGTGGCCCAGCTGCAAGGTAATGGGCTCTTTATGCTTTTCTGCTTTCTTCTGCTGTGCTCAAGAGGGTGTACTTTGATGCTTAATACTCTACAGGTAAAATAGATGCCAGGTATGAAGTGATGTGTTTTTTTTCCCCCCCCAGGTCCTTCAGAAGGCCAGAGCATTATTGGACAGATGTTTTCAGGTGTTCATTGCCCACAGATTGACACGCAACAACTGGACAGGCAGATTAAGGCCATCATGTCAGAGGTCCTGCCCTTTCTCCAGGTGAGAACAAAATATACTGAAAATATTTTGTTCAAAATAAATTTCAAAATGGCTCAAAAACGTTTGTCACCTGAATGGACTAGTGCAACCTCAGCCTTCAAGCATGTTTGTATGCTTTGTATATGTGAAGGGGTTTAAATAAAGATGGAGATACTGTTTAGAGAGATGACATGCAAGGGCTGCTGATGATCTTGATGATCTAATGATCTTGACTGTGTTTGCGTTGTACTTTCAGGAGCATATGGATGACGTGTGCTCCTCCCAACTCCTGACCACCATCAGGCGTATGGTGCTGAGGCTCACCCAGCAGAATGACGAGAGCAAGGAGTTTGTCAGGTTCTTCCACAAGCAGCTGGGCGGCATTTTGCAAGTCAGTACACCCCATCACCTCGCTAGGGGCTTACTTGGGGATGTTTAGGTCACCCTTTACATTCTTTTCGTTTTCATTTGATTTTGCTCAGTTTTTCTCTTGAATTCTTGAATTCTCAGGAGTCTTTGAGCAAATTTGCTGGGAGAACACTGAAGGAGTGTGGAGAGGATCTGCTTGTAGCGATTTCTGAAACCCTCTTCAACGAGCTGGCATTCTTCCGACTAATGCAAGACTTTGATAATGGCAGTGCTGCTCTGAAGAAAAGGGGCAAAAAGAGAGCTGCTTCCCTCCCTGTAAAAGAGACGCATAATACACGGGTGTGTAAGGCTGTGGATCTTTCTGTGCGTTTTCTTCCCCTGTCTTTGAACTATTGCATGTCCAAATTCTCTTGAATAGACTAAAGAATAAATAAACATGTAACTTTCCAAAAAGTTGTACATGTATTTTACATTTCTCAGTGCGGACGTTTTCTCAGTCATTTGACCTGTATAGATTGTCAGTCTGAATGCCCAACTGAGTAGTCGCATGGTGTCTCATGCTCCCACACATCAAATATGAATGCTGAATGCAGTTTGAGGGCTGAGTTACAGCTGTTGCAGTTAACAGTTGACAAGGGACTCGACAGGGTAAAATCTGTTAAAACATGGCTGAATATTTACTCTTCCTTTCCAGGAAAAGAACTCTGCAGAAGATCAGTCATTTTCTGCAGCTTTTCATGATGAAGACAAAGTAAGTTATTGATGTATATGATTAAGAAATAAAATTCTAATTTTAACAAGAATATAACCTTAACTATGACTAATCTTCCGTATACTGATACTGGTATATTAACAAGCTACTTCTATCAGTATGTTCAATATATTGTATATTGTATAATGTCTACTTACTGCAAACTAAAATCTATACTCATATATAATATATTTTTATATATAAATGTAAAATTGTGTACATTTTACAAACACACCCACGCATATGCGTGCCTACCTTGCTGTGTTTTCTAGTACACTGTGTTGTATTGTAGGACAAAGATGACACAGAAAAGGAGGCTGTCTGTGATGGCCCTGAGATGAAGGAGGGCCGGAGCTGTGATGCCTCAGAGAGGGAGGATGAGGATGACGATGACGAGGGACTCCCTCTCTCAATACGTATGTGAATGTAATGAAATGTAATGTAGCGTAACATAAGCATGAAGGAAAGGGAAAGACATCATAAAATGAACATGGAGGTCTGACATGAGAGAAATGATTGATTGTGAAATTAATGTGAGGGATAGATTTTTATTTTTACTTCTTTGTAAGAAAGCAGTATCCTTCAATAGTCTTAGTTGTACTAGATAGTAGTAAGCTGAAGGCTTTCATTGTGGTGCGTTTGGCTGAATCCCCTGCTCTCAGGCCTGTCGAAAGCAGAGACCCAGGCTTTGACCAACTATGGCAGTGGAGAGGATGAGAATGAAGATGAGGAGCTGGATGATTTTGAGGCAGGGCCTGTCGATGTTCAGACCTCTCTTCAAGCCAGTTACGAAGCTGCCTGTGAGCAGGAGGAGGTACGGCACTTTAACACCCACGCTTTAAATGCTTGAAAATGTCAGATTAAGATGCCTGCTGACAGTGAGAATTAGGTTAAAATGGTGGAAAATGAAGTAGAGAGAGGGGTAGATATTCTTAACGTCCTCATTTTAGTGTTGTACTGCTGTCCACAGAGTTCTCAGATAATGGAAGAAAAATGCTTGTTTTAATGGAGTAATCGTTTTAATGGAGTAAAACTTCTGAAACAGAATGCAGAATGCTTAAAACACTAGATAGTATAGATATAGGTGTTTGTAACTCATTATGATTCTGCGTTCTGCTTGCACTCAGAAGTGAAACATGTTCTCATTTTGCATGTGACAGACTCTTACATTGCATCAAGGTGTGATAAAGCCCTCCTTTTGGCTACAGTCTTGTCATTTTTATGCTCAAAGGTGGGGAAAGTAATTTTCTGTATGCTGTAGCCAATTTTACGGAACTCAGCACTATACACAGTTAAATTTCACAGCTGATGAAAGTACATTTGAGGACCTGTATAGCTTCCTTTCCAGAAGAAGAAAAGGCAGGGCTCCCAGATCCTCATTTGTTGCACTGATTTGCACATGATCAGGATAAAATGGATTTAAATTCAGAAGTCTTGAATTCCAGGCTTGCTTATGAATGTGACTTTTGCAGTGTGGACTTAAAAGTGCATGTATAAAAATTTTCTTTTTCTCCTAAGTAATTGTGTAATGCATAAAAAGGTCTACTTAGTCTTCTCATTGAATGTTGGGCTAGTACACAGTTTCAACATCTAAACTGTAATTTGATCTATATTAACTAGAGCTTTATCTTAATCTTTAATTACATTAATAAGCAAGTCATGGTCTCTGTCCTATACCCTAAGAGTAGTAATAATAATCAATCTTTGAACCTGAAAGGAGTCAGTCTTGTACAAGTATTTTCCTTGCTGTTACTCAGGGAACAAATGAAGTCCCAGAAGAAACTAGCCAGGACACCAAGTTAGATCAAGAAGCACTTGAAAGCTGTGATGGTATGTAATTATGTTTGGTGTCACTCGCGGCACTAAACCAAGTCTGGTAATGTTCATTTATGAAGATGCACTGAGCTGTTTTTTTTAATTGGAACTAAAATCCATTTTTGCTGTAGGCTAAATTGAAGCAGGTTTTTTAGTCTTTCATTTTATCTTCCATCACTTCAAATGTTAATGCATCAGATGGCGATGTATAAATGGTAACATGAAAGGTCTTAGTGATAAGTGGATCCTAAGAGACTGGATGCAGATGAACCTAAATCATTTTTTTCTTTTTTCCTTCCCCTCCTTCCAAAGTGAAAAGCAGCAAGTCGGAATCCGTCGAGGCGGTGGACTCCGCAGAGGAAAGGGAGGGCTGTGACCCTGGTGCAGCTGCCCCTGCTGCTGCTGAGTGCAGATCTGGCTCAGTGCAGCTTCACGGTGCAGGAGATGCCCTTCCACACACGGCCTGTGGAGCCGCAGCTGCTGCGGCGTCACCCGTGAGCTCACTCACCTGTAGCCCCGACACAGACTCTCCCGTCATGGTTAATGAAGATGTAAGTTACAGTTCCAAAGCTTGCTTGTTGCTTTTACAACAGTCACCCCCCATCACCAAATCATCTTGGTAGATATGATTGCTATAGTCTAATGTATGTAGTTGTTTTGTCAAATTTATAATGACAGAGTTTGAAGTCAGTCCTGTACTTTCAACGTTTTAATTGAAGGATGACCCCTATGTTTTGTTTAATGTTTTGGCATAGTGCATAGGTGCTTTTCAGTAAACAAATGATTTAGATCCTGATCTTGGGATATTCTGCGAGTTTATACACTTTCAACGAGTGTTGACCGCTTGTGTATGATTTATTCTGTAGGAGATTGGTTCTGGAAATTTAAGCCAAAAGTCTGACGAAGATGATTTTGTCAAAGTGGAAGATTTACCATTGCAGCTTTCTGTGTTGTGCAAGGTGTGTATTTTCACAGATTTGAAAATTGAGGATACGCTAAGAGTCCAAACTTGATGAGTACATTATATATAAGCATGAAAAAACAGTAGTTCATCATTTATTCTTAGAAATTCAAATTCAAAGCATGTGTATTTATCAATGATTATGTAATACTTGAAAAATAAGAAATGTGAGAGCCCTAAGGCTGTATTGTTATAAGCAATTTGACCAGTTAAATAATGTATGTGCTGGGAAGTGCTTGTACTTGCTAATGAAGTAAAACAAGTTGGTTACTGATTCACTGATTTCAGTGCTGTTAAGATCTCTGTGTAATTACAGGAGGAGCTCCAAAAAAGAGTAACAGAAGAACAAGAGAACAACAATCTCTCATCAGACGTTCTTAACGGAAACACAGATGAGCAAGGAGGCCTGGTGGGAAATTCTCAAACACTAATAGAACCAGGTAATTTGCAATCTGCACTGAACAAGAATGAAGAAGAGCACACAAAAATAAAAAATGTTGGCTTTATGCCTACCCCCTTCTTTGGGCTGTCTATATTAAGTCTATAAAATTTCTACTGCCAGATTACAATGAAAAATCTTTGTGAAATGCCACATTGCAGGCAGTCCCTGCTTTCACAACACAATGTGTTCCTGGAGTTCACTGAACAAAAACAACAAAATAAAATTTCTATCTCACTGCCTTCGCTGTCTTTCCTGATGTTGCGGTCACTTTCCAGCCTCACCAAGTAATCCAGGGTTTTTGTATAGTAAAACATTTTATACCTGTTGTAAATGCAGATCCACATAAACCAAATCTTCAAGAAATAGGGATGACCTGTATAAGGACATGCCTAAAACTATAGCTGTAGTCTTGAATGTTTGTAGATTGATGTCTGTAGATTGTACATATAGTACATCACTTGAAAACATTTTTCTGTTTTTATTCTTATGTCTTTTTAATTGATTGAAAGTATGTACATAAATCATTCACAGTGGTTCAGTGATGCATCATTTACAATGGTGCCAGTAATAATGGAAAATTTTGCACCCAACTAATCCCGTGCAAGTCTGATAGTAAATGAATAGCCACACATCTTGAGAAATGAATACAATAAATTTCAAAATGGTTATATTCGACACTGTGTTGCTTGCCATGGTAAGGGTGTGAAGATATCGTATTTGTAAAATTGGGTGTTTTATCAGTAGTCACAATGCTTTGATATTGATAAAGGCGTGTTTGTTTACTTTCCAACATTGAATGGTCATGCATCCTTAATGTTTTTTGTTTGTTTTTCCACAGAAACAATCGGAGCTCAGAGTGCATGAAATGAAATTACTTTGCTCATATAGTTGTGGTGATGATTAAAATAAGTTGGCACTACGAACACGTATTTCAGCGTTTCCACTAAAAATGTACAAACCTTTGTAGATAGTTACCTGCCTTCTAACAAGATACCCTTTAGAAAAATGTGTTGATTGAGCACTGCACATTCAATCAAGTTCTCTTATCACACCTTACTTCTGACTGGATGCTGCCCTTGAGAGTCAGCCCCAAAACTTCTGGTAGCATCGGAAGTTTAAAAATTTTGTAATTGGAGTACTGTAAAACCTGATAATTAGATGTTCAATATCTCATAGGGCTAATGAAAACTGGGATGAAAAGTTCAACACTCATACCATGTAAGGTTGTGTTTCATTTTTGTTTAATCTTACTTGATTTGTTATTGCACTGTTAGTGGCAAATTGCAAAGAGTTAAGTGTTTCCTACAAGCCTCTGAGATAAGAATTACATTAGCTAATGATAAGTAGAATTTAAGGCAGCAGTGTGAAACCATATCAGACATGGAAAAGAAGAGGACAGTGGAAGAGCTTTTAAATTCTGGAGTCTTCTGTTTGGAGTTCCAGTCTGGGCTGATGGATCAAGCTGATATAAATTCTGCATTTGAGCCGTTTTGCGATAAGCCTCATTTTGCAACATCGGCAAGCCCGTTTTCGTTAAGGGGCTTTAACTCACCCCCATTTTTTCGCCATTTTGGTGTTTGAATTTGATCATTTCTAAGCATGTTGTAATTTTGTGTGTGTCAACTTTCGCTTTTTTGTTTAAAAAATGTACATGGAAAGCACTTGGTCTTCATTTTGACATCTTTGACCATTGAGTGATTAAAATCTTCATTAAACCAGTTGGCTTTCAAATTTTACATTTCTTGTTGAGGAATGTTCACTCTGCATTCATAATTCCTCATTGTAGTTTATTTCAGTTTGTTTTATTCAGGTGCTTTCTTGCTTTGCTCAGCTCGTGTTTAATTTTTATGTACTGTATTTGCCTTTTAATAATTTTTAAAATAAATGATTAAATTATAGGATATGATCGCTTTCATGGCTTTCTGTGTGTGTTCTCCCAGAATAGTCTCTATTGAAGTTGAATCTTATTCTTGACTTGAAAAAAAAGATTAAATAAAACAAAGATGCTGAAATGCTTTGGTTTTAAACCACTTCTATTTAAGGC
The DNA here is from genome assembly GCA_019176425.1 of Megalops atlanticus. Taxonomy (NCBI): domain Eukaryota; kingdom Metazoa; phylum Chordata; class Actinopteri; order Elopiformes; family Megalopidae; genus Megalops; species Megalops atlanticus. The sequence goes on along the minus strand of CM032891.1, from coordinate 18,172,897 downwards.
CCCATCACATACTCACTTGAAATGCATATAAAATACATTAACGGGTGATGTAATGAAACAGTTTTCCTCAGTTTAAATTTAAAATTGCATGGAGAAAAATGCCACATCAGATGGTTTGATATTTATTTTTTGGATTATACACTATGGCATAGAATGGCATGAGGGTTTTTGTACTTGCTATATATCCTGTCTCAGGAATCAGATTGAACACAGACTTTTCTTGATGTTCAATTTTCAACTTAATTTACAAAAACAAGTCTTACATGAATATTTATATTTACAGCAGTTGAAGCCCTGGAGTGTTTTGCAGAAAGCCTAATAAAGTTTTGTGAAATTTCCTGTAAGCCCTGGTTTTCTTCAGCATGCCACTATTGTTACACTTCTACTGTCTAGTCTCTGAAAGTTGTATCTAAAGCTCAACAGCTTGGTGACACTATTCAATACTTGTGGAACATAACCACTGTTACATTATACCTAAATGTCATAACAGAGAGGGACCATTTGCTGAAATAATGTGACCAACAGTGGCACAGCACACTGAATATGCATATAAATATGTAATATTGTTCAATGCTGTCGTGAAAATACTATGCTTTGTAGTTAATTCCGGGTTTGAATTAATATGAATATAGCTAGCTAGCTGTAGTACATACTGGACATAGCAAGCTACGTACATTGACACATACTCTTTAACACGTAGCTAACTAATTTGTGTTAGCTCCCCTCTGTAACGGCACATTCTGTGGTCTTTCATAGTAGTAGTTTTGTATATAGATACGTAGTTTTTATGTTAGGTTGTCAAAGAGCATCCTAGCTTTTTCCATACTTCACTCTGGAGGGTAGCAGCAGCATATGGCCAGCAGATAACAGTTTGTATGTTTTGAGGTTGAAGGTGAGGGACCTGCTAACCTAGCACAGGCAATGGCTCACTTGGTTCTGAGTGAGTGGAAGCAGCTCAGGCCCAGCCCTCCTGATGGGCTTTGTATGGCAACTGGCTTAGTAGCGCAGCATTTCATTGTGCATTTGGGGTGCTGAGTATTTTGTGATGAAGCCATCACAAGGACATCCGGTACCATTGCCGAAAACGACAGTGTCATTATGCCGTTCCCATCGTAGAATGACATGTAAAGCGAAAGGCACTGCACTGCCCAAGGCCTAATGATTCACAGTCTATAAAAGGCAGCAGCAGAGATGTTTCATTTCTCCAGTCTTGCCCATTAGGCCTCAATGGCCCATCAATCCAACTTTAACAGACAGGTCTGTGGAGTGACAGCCTGTTGTGAGTGCGGCCCAAGTGTGATTAAGATGTCAAAGCCCTACCTCCGCAATGGATGAGTTTTCAGAAACAAATCTATGATCTCAAGGTCAACTAAGTATAACTAAAGCTTTGCTTTAGAATGGTGCCCTGTTCTTGTTAAAAACTTTCAGATTTATGCCACCATTATTTCACATGAGCATTTGAAACCTTTTCATCAGCTCAAGGTATCGCAAAGGTTTTGTTTTTGTTTTGTTTTTTTTTCTGTCCTGAAAAATGATACCATTTGCTATCATTTTCCATTTGTGAGCTGCTGAAATAAAAATGCACATCATTTACTTAGCAGTAAATTGCCTCAGTCCTCATCTGCTGAATCTTGTTATAGTGGCCTCTCTCACCTCAAGACCGGAGCTGTTATAAGGAAGTGAATGCATGTTTTGATAAAATGTGATGTGCAGTCCCATTGTGAATGCAGAAAATTGAGGCCTGTCTACTCCCAAGAGTAGCAGAAGAAAATTCAGCCCTCATTTATGTGGATCTTCTCTTGCTGCAGTCTTGTTCTTGGTAACTATATCCATTATTTCTAGGAAATAAAGTGTGGTTCTGTTCCAGTTTACCTTTCAATGGGCATTGAAAAGTAGGAAGTATTTAGCAGTCTAGTTGAGAATTTTAAGCCAGAAGACAGTGGCCTCAGAAGTTTCACCATGCTGTCCAAATGTAAACCCAAGGATTTCCCATACAGTGACTTCAGGCCAATCCTGTAAGATGAAAGAACTGCATTTCTAAGAAAATTCACTTCTATTTCAAACAATTCCTAAATATAAATAGATAACATATAATAATATATTGCACATATAAAGGCATCTTTCAAAAATCTGTAGCACTTTACTGAGTGACTCACTTCAAGCCAGGACCCTGGGGAACCCCCTACTCTTTGTGATTGGTGATATAGGATCATGACTACCGCAAGTCATGTGTACACCCAGTATTTTGAGGTCTGGAGCAAACAATGTCATCGTGAAATTGGAAAGTGAATACTTGCATCATGTTGTTTATAGCTCCCCAGGTTTTATGTGTAGCAAAAGACACTATTTTTATAAAAGGTACAGCACATCTTTGATTTCACAAGATAAGCACACCTACATAAGTAGCATTGATATACCCAAAATAAATTGGCTCACGTGTCCACTTTAATTAGAGACTATATGCAGCGATGGTAATTAGCAAACTGTCAATTGGAAGGGCGTTACAATTGTCAAAATTTTCAATACCCCCACACACCTCTCCCACCACCGTACGCACAATAGAACAAAATGAGGTTTCATTTCAGGCAGGTTTCCTTTAAAATCAAAACCTCAGTAATACCACTTTAGCCACACACAAAGTCCTCGGGTGTCCACAGGGGGCCGCGCTGCTGTTTCACATGCAGGGCACACGGCACGCATAATCGCAAGAACCCCACCACTGTTTCCAGAACAGCTCTCCAAGGCTCACAGGAGAGAAGGATGACAGTGGCGGTGGATGCACGCTCTCCTCTCTCTCTCTCTCTCTGCCATGACAGTGAGTGAAATCTCCAAATCCCTCACCTGCTGTTCATCTTCGCCTGCGCCTTTCTCACCGCTAGGAAATAAAACTCGCATACTTCTCCCTGACCCGGTGACATGTCAAAACAGACTCCACACGCCGGTTCTTTAAGAACCGAACAAAGCGGGCTTTTCATTCTCTCATGCAGGCTTTGTTCTCCTTTGCATGCCATTTCCCCCCCTGATGAAAATCAAAAAGGACAAACTGTTAAATCTCAACAGTCTCTGCTCCTCGCTCTCCTTCCTTTCATCTTGGTTAAATGAATCAGTCTGGATGATGGAGACTCAGCTGCATTTAGACCGGGCTTCCACACTTCAGAGTTCGTTTTTGTTCTTTCTGAATCATGAACTATTTTTTTTTCCACCTTTGAAGAGCCAATCTGAAACTGTTCACTTTTATTGAAGCTGACTTGACACAAACATGAGGCTTTAAAAAACGCTGTTAAATGCCCTACAGAGCTATTATCTGCTTTGCCATCCTAAGTGGGGAACACACAGAGGCATGGACCAAGTGTGCACATGAATAAATCCAGCCTGTCCTAAAAAGGGACATTTACCAATAATCACTTCTCTGTATGTTTGTGTTCTCTTTTTGATTACTATTCCATAACACATTCCTGATATTAACATACACCATTACATGTGATATTCATCAATAATCAAAATGCCATTGTTTATAGAACTGGTACAGTTGGCCTGTGAAGTAACCAGCTAACACTTGTCACAAAAGAACAGAACAGTAAGAGAAAATGTTCAAAAAGCCCAAGTACACAGTCAGCTGAAAAAAATGAGCCCTTGGTTCTTCAGCCACACCCTTGTATTTAATAGGCAGGATAAGCTCATTAACCAATAGGCTGGTTCACATAGACAAGGACAATTATCACTTGACAAACAACCAACTTGTATTGAATGGAACTGATCAGTGAGCTCAGTTATTTACAAGGCTGGAAATGAAAGACAACAATCCTTAGACATCCAACAAGTGACAGGTCAACAAACAATTTTTGGGGAAAGGTGAATGCTCTCCTTCACATAGCCCCTGAGTTTGGGCCTGATTCCACTGCAGTCATGTAGTACCCATCAGAAGGAGCAATGAAAATCCAAGCCTTTACTAGGCACTTTAACTGTAGTGTGTGTCTTAGCTTTAATATTCTGAAACTGGCCTTGTATTGGATTCTGTTGAAACAAAAAAGGAATGTAAAGCTTATCCCATCTGTTTCTGAAAATAAATGTAACATCAAACACCATCACAGAGAGGTGAGAGAATATTCCAGCCTTATTCTACAAATGAAATCTCACTGATGAGTTACACTAATAATTAATCATGCTTGGAGCTGCCAGAAGATCCCTCTGGACCAAATTAGTTACTTCCAACATGTCACTTCCTCATCCCCATCTCAAAAATGTATACATACCTGTTTCCTGATGAAAGTTAACTGTCCACTTATTGGTTTGTGTAGTCTTCACAAACTTCACAAAATAAAGATAAGCATTGTGGACATTCTTGAGCTGCAAAAATTGTTTTCTTTATTTATGGTGACTAAAAAAATTGCTTTTCACATTCTGTTATTTTACAAAACCTAATAGCAGGCATTAAAATGCTAAATTATTCTGGCAGTTTAACTAAACAAATCTGGAAACAAAGGACTGCTCACAATTCAGGGGCAGTTGTTCAAACCCATAATCAAATTGAAGGACATTAAATAACTTGGGAGTCCATTTTTAACTGAAGTTCAATGTCTTGTGTCTAACTGAATTGCCTTGTGCAATGCTTGCACCCAACATGATATCAGCATCACTGGAGAGTTTAGTTCTCTCTGGGAACTCAAATTCCTTCAGCGATAAGTGCTGCACACCATTCAGAAAGAGTACAGGAGCATAGATCTTGACACAGATACTGACCCAAGTCCTTTCTAAGGGGGCTTAATGGCTGTTTACTGGGTGAACAGAGTAGCCTGTGCATCATACACACATTATCTTATCTCGGTGAAGTTTATGTGACGTATGGGTGTGTGTTGTCATGCAAATGTGAGGCCATGATTTTATGCAAAGCAAGGATCAATGTGTGGGGTGAAGCCAATGGAACCAACATTGAACACTAAGTGTTATCCATCTATGCTGTTTTGCAGCCCATACTGTCACAACTCCACTTGTATAACAATGCGTCCTTGTGCTATTTGTGCTTTTAGCAAATGGAATATCTTTTTTGCCCAGATACAATGTGTTACCCTATACTAGTTATTCCACACCAAGCTAATATGTGCATAATAGGCTCTGATTTCATTATCCTTCAGCCAAAGTCTTGGACTGCTAGAGGATATTTACCTTTAAGATATTTACCTTTAAGATTCAAACAGTTTGTCAATCTTGTGCAGGAGTGTTGGCATCATTGGCCATAAGCTGAACCACTCAAAATGTATGGCAAATGAAGGCAATGATATTGTTGACAGGTGCACACCAGATTGCCTGGCTGCCTTGGACATTGAGATTCCTGTAGCACCCCAAAGGTGGCTTTAGCTGTGGCATCTTGGTTCAGCCATAATGTATCCAAATTTTTCCTTTGTACCTACATGCAGAAACATAAAAATGATGCGATGGTGCTGAAGTGCTGCCTGTGTCTTACTTCTCAAGAATAAAGAGCTCCCCTGATGAAGAGCGCTTCTCCAAAAGCAGAGAGCAGTGCTCTCTACATTAGGATCAAGTTTATAATGGGTTATTATGAAATGATCATGAAGATGGAGGTGATGATGTTTTTGATCTTGAGGTGTTGCAATTCATAGTCTCCCAGATTGTGGCCTATCACTGAGAAACTTCATGTGGCTGCAGGACAGAAATTGCTGACTGTGGATTAAATCATACAATGTATGTGAGCCATGCAAATTGCCCTGGATAAGGGCTTCTGCTAAGAAAATAATTGATCTTGATAATAAATACCAGTAATTTGAAGAGACCAGTTTTCATTCTATAGAATATTTTAACCCTTATGCTGTGTGTCTGATTGAATGAAAGCTGGATTGTGCAAATAACTGAAATATATTATTATGGTCAATGATAAATCACATTTGTATACAGTCAACAGCTGTGTATGTGAAATGGGAACAAACTTTGCTGAAGCCAACTATAAATAATATGTGACTGGCACAGATTTGTTGACACTACGTGCTTTTATGAGCTATTTGTTATAGTTTATAATAGGTTATATGCAAAGTCTCTTCATGTCTTGCTGTAATACCAAGGGAAAGACAAGGGTGAGCATGCTTGTACATAATACTGGAAAGTAGGCATAATTGAAGGGATCTATAAGATTTCATGGGAATTATCAATTCTTTGTGAAATTTCAATGGTAAAGAGAAGGTAGGTTTGGTTATCTATTATTGGCAATTATGGTGTATAATGTGATAAAATTACATTTTATTGCTCTCATTTTATTTAATCAGTTTCATCACCAATGGTCCAGTAATCACAAATGGCACAATTTCTGAAAAATGAGGTTCACACTGTAGAGGTAAATGACCCTTTTCAATGACCAGTGGAAATAGTAGGGAATGAAATGAACAAAAATGTAAGGTTTAGGTTTTAGGACTGAGATGAATGCAATATTTAATTTATTAGAAATTAAATAATATTTGATTTATTCAAATGCATTATGGTCATGCAGTAAGGTTTTTTCATTGGTATTCCTTCAGATAGAAAAGTAAATTGCTAAGCCTGCTCGGGGAACATTTCAGGCTGCTAAATGGAATGGGAGCAGTGGGAAAAAAATAATCACAAACTTGAAACAAACCTGAGTGAGACTTGAACCAGCAGACATTAAAAGTAACATGAAAAAAACAAAGTCACTTCAGTTTTTCAAAGACTTCCGTTAATGTGTTTGGTGTGGTATTCACAGAGGTTAAAAGAAATATTCCTGAGAGCTTTGAAATTGATTTGTCAGTCACAGCCGTTGCACTAAGTTGAGGCTTGAATTTCCAAAAAATATATTATTTGATAGAAACAGAAATAGAACAATGAACAGCAGCAATATCATCTGAATGCATTTCCTCTATCAAAGGCTTAATAACTTTTTTAATTCAGCATCTTCCTGTCTGATGTAAGATGCAAACACATTTTGGAGTCTTCCTTCAGAAATAAGACAGTATGAGGCAAAATTCAGGTGGCATTATTGCAGAAAGTTTATATGATCTTCAATACTTTTATGGGGTGCTCTAAGACTGACTACCTCAATGTCAAGATCAAGGATGCAGCATATCTATTTTAAATAAATGTAATATTTATTGATTATAATAAAATCATGTCAGGCTGAATCAGAAAGGTACTCATACAACTGATGAGTCCAAAACAGGGTTGCAAAAATGGGAAAAAGTATTTTTAAAAAGCATTTCATAAAGCATTTACATATAGCCAGGTAGCCTGATAATAACAGTACTGCCAAAACATTGTGCAGTGTGTTTTATTTTTAGTTGAGCATCGAAATCTGAGCTGTTCATGCTGGTGACTTTCAGATAATGTACAACAGAAAATGTACACTAATGAGCTTTAGCACAATTCACACCAAAGTGCCTCTGGGCACTGCCCTATGTACACCAAGAAATGTGAGACACCATAGTTATGCATTTTCTCACTGCATCACATATTTACACCACTCAGAATAATGGTTTGGCTTTTGCAGAATTCTCCTTTCATTTGAGATGATTTGCAAAATTCTTGCCAGTCATTCTTGACAGTCTTTCTATTTGTTGGCCCAGACAGTGCAAAAGCCAAAGGAATTTGGAAGTGAGCCTCTGTGTTCTAACTAAGCACTTTTATGCTTGCACCTGCTTCCAATGAATCCCTCATGTCATGACACATCATTTATGGTGTTTCCATGAGTGCATTTTTCTGAAAAATGCTTCCAAGAACTTGCAGGGAACAATGTACAAACCCCAACAGGGTTGTCCTTCTGCTGGGTGTAACATATCTGTTTCTAACAGTCAGGTACAGGTGATCGGCCATCTTGAAATGCATTAGCTCAAGTTGGTGAAAACATCCTGGTTGACTTTTAGTGTGCTTTTGTTGCCAGTCTTTGTAGCAGTGAGGTATCGTGTTGTCCTCTCGTGCAAAAGTGTAAACTCATTATGGCATCTGTGTGGCACATGCCCCCATAAGGAAAGCAAGTTCTTTACACTTTGTATTTTGTTATTGTGAGAAACATAAAAAAACAGGAAGCTACAGAACATTGTTTGCAGCTATCCTACAGGTGTGGTGCTGAGTGTTCTGCAGACAGAGGTTTGAACTAGAAAGATGAACAGCAAGGTTTGTGTTTACAGCTGTGGCAGTGTGAATTCTCATGTGTCCAATGAACCCTCATTCATTTGTTGAAGTAGCTGATAATTTTACATGAAATTCTGATTTCCTCAAATAAGCAGATTTCAACACAGTTAATGAGAACCTGTTCATGTTAATCATTGCTAATCACATGCGATTTGATTTCTGCCAACATAACTACCTAACTAGAATAGAGAGGAATATGTGCGTATGGCAGCAGTAATCAAAGACAAATTACCTGTTTGAGTTGTACAAAAAATGATGCAGTTTCCATGTTTCTTGTCAGCCTAGATTCCAACATAAATAACATATACTCACAAAGATTTGTAAAAAGTAAGGGTGCCGAGTCGGTCAGTTGGTGAGGTGCAGGCTGAGTGCTATATGGCCATATCATTTACCAACGATGACCCGGATCCCACAGCAGAGGAACAAACCGGCTCCGTTATGCCAGCAGATAGGGGTGGGTGGGTTGGCAAGGTCACCACTCTCAGCCACCCTGCGATTAATTTGGGTGCTGGTGAGTTTCTCGGATGGCATCAGTTGAGAAGTGCTGTCCTTCAATGAGTTTTTCACTCCGCTGCAAAGCGCTGTGTGACTCGTAGTGTAAAAACATAGATGCCTGCTGTGTGCGTCTGCGTTGGAGGATTGCATTCATCTTGCCTCAGCATTCCTGTGTGAATGCAGAGGTTTTTGTGGTGAGGCAAGCCTAATATACAAATGCTGATTCCAAAATCCAGGTTGTATAAAGAAAAAAAAAAGGCACACAAAATGTAAAACACAAACAGAACATTTCAACAAAGCACTTCTCTGCTGCACTGGCATGTGGGGGTGGAATGAAGACTGGTTAAACTCTGATGAAAGTACAGAGAATGATTTTGAATGTCTGTGAGCTGACATGGCAAGGGCCAGATATTCTCGAATCTGTTAAGTGAGAACAAGACTGGTTTTGACTCATCCTACCTGATGTACGACTGCAGCCCTGCTCATGGGATATCTCTGCGCTTGGCACTTACCATGCTTCGGGTCTCCAGGCCTGACAGCCTCCATTCACTCGACCGTGGAATTGGCTGCATTCTTATACTCTTACAAATTGGTGCAAATGCCACACACCTGTCTGTAAAAACGTATGATGGGCAGTGACAGAAGAGAGAGGAATGATGCTGGATGGTGACAGCTGTCTGACACAGTCTTTCTCCTTCAGTGTGAATGTGCATCAAGAGGCAGGTTCCAAATGTGATTGTAATCTGTATATGTAACAATTGCACTTACATTTCATGTTTTTAATTTGTTTGTCATTGTCATTAATTTGTCTTTAGTTTTCCGTTTCCCATTAATGGAATAATCATCAATAGGAAGCATTTTGATTTGTTATTATGTTACGAATTATAATGTATTAGATAATGCTGCTATCAATAGGTCCAGTCTATAAGACCAAGCATTTTATAGGTTAGCCAGTAATGTGCACAGTTAGTGACAGAGTTCTATAAGTGATAAGTTAACGCCAGCACTTAAAGAGTCTAGTCATAACCTGCACTGGTTCACCATAGCTAATAAATGTTAATTAGTTCATATTGCAAGATGAAAAATGGATTATGTGGTGGATGTATTATATTCATTGTGAAAAGGGCTGTGTAAATGTTGTTACTGCAATGTGTATAATGTTTGACTTTGCCCTGCAAAAACGGTTTTTATGGCACTTGGGACATAAGATATAAATGGCTATTTATTCATAAGGGAATACAGGTACGAGGGAAATGAGGTGGATTTGCAGGCTTATAGCCATGTAACAGAGATAAGAAGGTACTTTTAGGGCAGATCATCCTCACCACTTCTCCATTCGATTTCCTTTTTATCTTTTTTTTTTTCCTTTTTTTTCTTAGCAATCCATCACTGAAAGGTTCTGCAGCCTCTCAGACTGGGCACCTTATTCGAGAACCCAGGAACTGGGCAATTTCCCATATCATTGTCTTTTTCAATTTCACCTGTCCACAGTTCATGAGTTTAAACTGATAGAATTTCTCCACCTTCTGAATTACTGTGCTGCCGGATGGTATTGTGCGAGGCGAGTCATTGTGCTAAGCCTATCATCCATGAATTCCTGGATATGGCATGTCATATTCAATTACCTGGATCTACCTCACAGTATAAGACAGAACATAAAAACAAGAAATAAAAAGTGGATTAAATTAGATTTGGCTACTGACTGACTATATTATGTGTTAGTGAGACAGTTACCTTGAGGAATAATAAAAATGGTGATAATTTTTCCTAGACTGTTATTTCTGGTGTGTTTCTATTCAGGTTGTGTTAGATATCTGCATCGCTCATTACAAATGCAGAGAGACAACTTTAAAAAGGTCACATTTGCATTTTTCCACCTAAAGAATAGCTTTCGCAAATGTACATGATAAATTAAATCTTCTAAATAAATAGATCAATACAGGAATGAATGAATGAAACTCTGTGAATCTTTGAATTGCTCAGGTGATATCAGGGAGGTGTGCAAATCCTCTGTTTGGTGTTTACTCTCCTGGTGCACTGTACTGTGGTGTGCTTGTGTATTGGAGAATTACGTTTGCTACGCTCAGTGCAGAAAATTTTGCAGATCATTTTGTATGATGATCCAAATGTAAAACAAGCAATTGCATGGGGGTTGAGACAGGTAAAAAGGGGGGTTTAACAGATTGATCTGAGACATGTTCTCCCATGAGCCTCTAACCCTAGCAATCATTTTTTTGTAAAACTAGTCATTTCTCTATAACATTCATGTATTTTTTTTAGTTTTCAGATGTAACAACTTCCCTTGTTTATTGCTGCTGTCTTTGCAGCTGTTTTATCAGGAATTTACAGGAACGCCTTGTTGTCAGTGACTGTTTCTCCCCAAAGCAATATATCTCTGAGCTAAATATGACTATTTATAGGATAGTTTGCTTAAAATGAGCATGACATTGAACGAAGAGTACATTTGAATTATCACTTGAATGTGTTATTTCTCTCTCGACAATGTAAGATCTATGTTGATCTGTTCTGTATCGTGAGTCAAAAATACAAAAATAACAAAACAATAGAAAACCTTAAACATGCAAAAATAAAGCAATAACAATACTATCTTGGAGGTAACCTGAGCACAGCTAAGCTTCCTTAGTTCCACCTCACTGTCTACAAGTGCATGCTCCCCATGGAAGCAATATTACCCCATTCCCTTAAAACAGTTTCCCCCAAATAATGATGTATGACTGGTGTCAAAGGTTATTTGATGTAAATGAACCAAATACATTTTTTCACAGGAGGGAAGAGCTGGATACACTGATGATCCCACACAGTAATGCATTTAAACAGATATTTGGCCTTGAACTCTCCATGCCCTTTGGCAGTGATACTGTTCTGTTGATGTTCCAGCTACATCATTCGAAAATCCATTATGTTACTCCAGGGGCAAATGTAAGTCAGTATGGTCAGACATGCCTTACCATTATAGTAAATAATGGTGTGCAAGAAAGACATACGTAATACACCTAGTAATAGCAGTATCCACTAATCTGCCATCCACTGCCATCATTGTACAAATGTAATTCTTTTTAATTGTACAAATCACCTGGCAAGTAAAATATAGTTTTTCCAAATGTAACCAATTATTTAGGTCTGTTAGGGACCATTAGACTACAGAGTCAGAGAAACAGCACAGAGATGACTGCTGTGTATGGTCTTGTGAGGCACATGTGCAATCAATTTGCCTACCAAAAATGCCCTGCTTCTTCTCTGCCTAGTTTATCTCAGCCTGATGGTACTTTATGCAGCATCAGTGTCTTTTACCTGGACTGTTTCACTGTATCCAGAAGGGGGCAGTACATACATGTTGTAGTTTAACAGTTGGCAAGTTTACATCCTTCACTGAAGTGATTAATTCAATAACTAAAGTAAAAACAAAGTGTCTGTCAAATATATGTCAATGCAAAGTATGATGAAGTACTTAACAATATTCTTCATAAAAAATACCAATAAAAATCCCAATGTGTTAAAGGAAGGTGTAATGTGTCTGAGTTTCATCAGCCTTTTGATCCATCATCAATAACAAGGATCAAAGATCACAGTGAAATATATATTTTCGTTGCACTGGTATCACAAACATGAGCTAATACAAAGAGTTGGTACTGTCTCACAGAAAGCCAGAATAACAGCAGACTATACTGTTGACTTTCTATGCATGCTGCCATCAACTTAATACTTAGGAACTACTGAAGGAAGTTTTTTTGTTTGTTTTGTTTTTATTGTTGGATTCTGTCACATCAATGATCTAACAATAGCAAATATGCATGAAGGTCATTTACTCTGGCAGGCTAAATTTCCCAATTAAAGAATGACTGATTGCATAAGAATATGTGGGCCTGTCAAAATTAATAACATTTGTTACTGCTAAAAGGCACATGAAATAAATGACCTTTTACAAAGGCAAAATGCAACAAATACCGCATCTGAAACAACTGAATAACTATTAAGTGTATCAATTTTCATTAAAATGTAATGTGAAAAAATGTATTATGTCTTATACTACTACTACTACCACCACTACTACTACTACTTCTACTACTACTGCTACGACTACTACTACTACGACTACTACTACTATGACTACTACTACTACTAATAATAATAATAATAGGGAAATTATATTTTAAAGATCTTCCTATGCATGTATAATATTTAGAGATTGAAGCTGTGTATCAGGTACCAAAGTCCCAGTTTGCAGGATATTCTGTGTCTCTGTATGGCTTTATCTAAGATGACAAAAACATGCTATTGACTTCCTCTGCCCTGCAAGACACATAACAGTAGATTGTAGATGTCATGATTTCATGTGATTGAGAGGTCTCTTCTAAATCCTGTAATCTCAGGGGCAGGTGAGATTGAACCTGCCTCTGTGTGTTATTAAAGTGAAAGGGTCAGCCAAAACAGGTAGCTTTCTCTCACATGGCAGTGACTTTGTTTTTGGGCTATCTTTTCTTTTTCAGGAACCACAGTGTATAAATAAATTGCCAGCATAAAAAAAAGAAAAATTAGAGGCTGAATGGTCTTGATAAGCTGCATGCCTGTTTGCTTGTGAGCTTGCTCCTTTGTGTTTCTCATGAGCTGCACTTGCTACTTGCCTGTGCGGTTCCACAGGGAGTAAATCAAGTGCTGTTTGCATTTTTGCAATTTTTCTGCAGCTTCTGCTTTAGGGTGTCAAGCTCTGCAATACAGAAAAGGATATGAATGCTATGCTCTGATCCATAAAAACAATTTGAAGTCCTCACTTCAAAACACAAAAAAATGTTGAAACAGTGGAATATTCAGTATAGTGCTAATATCTAACTAAAGGCATAACTCTGGTAAGAGCATATGTAAAACAGCACTCTTTCAAAGTAACCAGTGACAAAAACATGCTGTATTGTGGATTGTTGCCACTCCCAAGGGTAAGCTATATGTACTGTTATTGTCTGTTTGTCTACCTGGTCGTTCCAAGTTGTGTGTGACATGGTCAAGCACAACATGCCATCCCCTCCTCTCCCTTGGAAGCTGTCTCTGTGTCTGGAAGAGAAAACCTTGGCCCTTAATTTATCATGTGGGAATACAAGCAAAGAGGAGCAGCTGTTTTCATTCCCTGTTGAGCAGTGAAAACCGATTATGAGAAACGGTCAAGTATTGCCTATGAACTGGCCTTTGGCCTGTGCACAGAATTGAACTGTGTTCAATGAATTTATGTGGCACACATTCAGCTTTTGAAATGTTTTTCAACTCACCTTCCCCAGAATTAAGCGATTAAATAAGTTTGGACCTCATAAAACAGCTGCCCTCACACATTCATGCTGCACAACTATACCCTGAGGGAGCAGGAGATATTCACTGAAATGACAGTTGGAAATTTAATTGTATAACAGCCAAGAGATGAGAAGGATACAGAGTCTGAGATGGATAGTGTACAATGCCAATGCATTCAAAAATAAATCCATTATAGATACAAATCAAACTCCTTAGTTCACTATACTGTATCATTTCCTGGAATCATAAGGATATCATTTCAATGTGTAACCTTCCATGAACACCTTGTGCAAGTACTGATATCTCTGTATAATTAAAACCACATGGACAGACAAGCACACTAAGTGACCTGTGTCTGACTGAGAATGACAACAAGGTCTATATATTTTTGATATATTAACAGCCACAATGAGGATGCATTTGCATATTCAGTTATCTATTAGTCAAATATACAATGTAACACGTACCATTATAAAGAAACACAAATAATTTGACGTGCTCTCTAGAAAACACAAGTCTTTTAGCAAACCAGAAGTTAATCTGCACCCTCTTCCTCTTTGAATTTGACTGTGTATCTTGTTGCAGCAGCCTCATCCTAGCCACCATATACATTACAAGACCATTATGCAGGTGTGTACAGAATTTGTGCAGATATTTCTCAGAAAAATGATGTTGTTGCACAGATAAGTGTATTGTGTTCCAGACATTATAAATGACTACAAATATTAGACAATGTTGTGCTTTGGGACAATAAAGTGTATTGCAATCTATCAGTCAAAATTGGAGAAATGTTCTTTCATGTGTCATATGCAAGGAAAGAAGATAATATGAAATACTGCTTTAAGAACTGGAGTGTAAATCAGTATGCAAGACACACTTTACATTCACTCAATTTGAGAGAATTCAGTTTGAAATCATGCAGAGAACAAAGACAACTGTGACGTACCTTTATGTACCAAGAGACAGTTATCGTTCATCTGGCAGGATGCATGAAATTTATGCTGTCTGAAATAATTTTCATTGTTTTCTGAACTGGAGGAAAATTATTGAATCTCTGTTAGTCGTATTTTATTTATTTAATGTAAGTATAGAGTGCAAAAGAAAGATCTATGGCCATTATTACTATAGTCTATAGTATGGAAAGAAATAATGAAGGATTGAGATGTGGTGTGTGTAACATGGTATTGTCTGTTTGTGGGATGTTTGGGTCCTAAATTATAAACTCATCGTGGGAAATGATTATTCTGAAGTTGAAAATGTATGTCCAAAAAAATTCAGTTATTTTCAAAGTTGAGCCATTGACAGTTGAGTAAGTTTTTTTTCTCTATAATAAAGCCAAGCAATACCTAGTTGATCAATGTTTCTATGGTTAAATGTTCTGTTATTTCATTATGCTGACTTACTCAATATTTTCACTTTACAGAATCAGAATGTTGTTTGGATGTTTTTGGTTGGGAAGTTTCAGACGTTTCAGTTTTGGAAGTCCGGCTTGGTTCGGTTCAATTCAGTGCAGTTATAAAAACTGAGCATGGAATATTGATAAAATTAGTGCTGAATTTGGGACTTGAATAGGGCATGATAGGGAAAAAAGATGTTTTGCAGGATTTATGGTGAGGTATGGAGGGATATATTTACATATACGTTTACATCTATTCTTTTGGCAGACGCTTTTGTCCAAAGTGACTTACAAGTGACGCAGAGTACAACACAAAATATAGGTGATGGAGACTGAAGGGTGAGGTTACTGAAAGGATCTTCTGTGTGAAAATGTCAATGCAGCAGTAGAGCTGCATGGTCGACAGGTTGTTGCTATTGTTTTTCAGAGTGCAAAACCAAAGAGCAGCAAAGCCTGTTGAGAGGCTACCATACACCCTATTCTCTTTTCGCAAGTTCAATTAAAAGTGCTTTTGTCAAAATCTCACTGAGGTGCCATGTGAAGAACGCTGAGTGCAGGCAAGCACACGGTATGTTGTGACTATTCAAGGGAGAAATTGAAATGTTTGCAGCTTCTTAACAGCTTATGACAGTTTGTGTTAAGGCTTTGAATGCCTACTGGCAATTTTCTACATCAACAGTTGAGTGCAACTTGCTCAGATAAAAATATAAACAAATATATAGCACAGTCATCTCAGGACATGGTGAAATCCTTAAAACTTTCTCCTGAAACTGATGCTATCTTCTTTTTCTCCCAAGGATAAGACACCTGACAGAAATCTGTATATTTCCATTGTCATATATCAGTCTGTAAGATAAACTAATGGCACCTGCTCAAAGACAAACCCTGTTGGGACTTTGCTTTGTCTATGGACATTCATAAACATCTGTTGGGTCTAATGAGCCGGCTTCTGTTATGGCAATACATTCTGGATGTTTTTAAGTCCACTCTAATGGGATCTCTCTTTTTTATATGCAATTCAGTAGCCATTTTCAATTGGCCTGAAGCCACATTATGTATTATATAATATTGTAACATGCCTACAAAATACCAATTTGGATTCATTGCTCACATATTCAGACAACAAATAAAAAGCCTACATTTCCTCACATAATGTAGTAAAACTAAAATATACGTTCGAAAGAGTGTTACTTGCGATATAATAAAAAACGCAATGATAAACTCCTTTGGGTCCACATTGCTCTAAATCATTCCAGCAGTTCTATAAACTCAGTGCAGACTAATCTTTCCTCTTCCTGTTCCTGTGCCAAACTATGCAATCCAGTGTTAAAGAAGATGCAAATCAAGTCAATGAAAAGATGTCTGCATACTGGTCTTGTGAGTGATTGCCATTCACATGGTTTAAAGTAGCATCACGTAAGGAATTTTGTTAAGGGCATCTATTCAGTGGGGACGTGCAAGAATTCAGGCAATCAGAGGCACTCAAGGTTCACAGCAGGATGTATAACCTGTCCAAATGTTTGCAGATGGCATGTGGTATCAGTGCACAAAGAATGCTGAGAAATCACTATTCATCACACATGAATATGTTTATCCATCTATTTAGTGGCTGCATAGAATGCAAAGTATTAAACACAGCAAGGACAATGGGATACACTGCAAGACCAAGACCAGATGCCATGCAGGTGGAATGCAATAGCGCTATTCAGAGAAAGAGGAGAGATAAATATTAATATGACATGAATACATTTCTCCATCAATTCTGTGCTGACATGGAGAGAGTAAGAGAAATGCAAATAGTTGTTGCAGTAGTTTTTTTCAAGCTCTGAATGATGCCTCAGATTGGCTCTTTAAGCAGACACAGTTCCTTTAATTGATTCCCTGTTGTTGCTGGTGATTAAATTGAACTCAAATGGAATATTTTTTGAAGATTTTGTTTGATTTTTTTGTTTGTCATTATAATGGAGTGTTGTGCATTCTGAGTCATCCTGGGTAGGGGTGTCTGTGGAGTGACTTCATAAAAATGAATGGAAATGGATCTTGTACACTTGGGCCTTTTGGAATATACTTACTTTCTTCATGAACTGTTGTGTCTATCCAACAGTGCCAAAACTCATTATATATATACATATATATACAGTATATATAACAATATAACAAAACTAACAATATTAACAATATAACAATATTAGTTAGTAGTAGTAACAATATGTAGTTAGTATTTTGTAGTTGTTCTGCAGGGTGTGTTGTAATGCACTTATGTATATGTGTACTTGTTATCACAACAGTCACACGTCAGTGTATGTATGCACTGCTGTAAGTAGATCAATCTCATACAGTGGAATGACTTTTTAGGTCTGTCTGAATAAGAACATATGATAATTGACAACAATGTGTATCCACATGTTCCAAAGGGTAAAGGAAATTTCTGGATTGTTTAATTGCTCTGAAAGTCATTATGTCATTGTGGTCTTGCACACTACCCCCATTTTATTAAATGTCAAGATTGATCTGTTTTGTTGTGTAATGTAATGATGTATTAAAACTGGGCTTTCATGTTAATTCTCATCTATTTCATGACTTGACTGCATTGATAGCCAACAGTGGAGTTTAAAAAAGAAGGAAAGACATTAATCGGAGTAATAGTAGGAATACAAGGACATATTTAGAGAAGGTCAGCCCAGACGCAGGGCTGCAAGCTTTTTAATCAATGAAAGAAACATTAAGGGGTTTTCTCTGTGTTAGCTAAACACTTTTGTTTGTGTTGTGGACAAGTGGAATAGAGCCATTAAAATTTCAAAGAGGGATGCAAAACAAAGAAAAGCACTCTAGGAGGATTTCCCTAGATGTTTCCTTAAGATGCATCAATACATTGAAATCTGGAACATGAGAAGCACCAAGGGGGCCCCGCTTAACCTGCTGCTGAGTCTGTCCATACGATCACATAAAGATCGAAAGCTTCCAGGGAAAGCCTCGAAGACTGACTGAAACATTTCAATATGTTTGTGGTTCGAACTACAAAGTAGTGTGTTCCAGCCGTTAGATTGCTCGTAAGAGGTTTGATGTATTGGACGGCAGGACTCCCTGACACTCTTTTGCACTGTGAGGCTCAACCACATTGGCATACCTGCTACGAGGGAGCCACTGTTCTCAAGCTGAGCATCAAGGTATGGAATCAGGTAGCGATTGCGCCTCTTGCTGCGCTGTAACAAAAGATGATGGAGCCCTCCCCAAACTTTGCATGATTTAGCTAGCACCAACTTCATTACACTGCTTCCTTCACACTGAGTGGTGGTCATTAGTTTTAATAGAAAAGATAGTGGAAGACCACCGAGAGCCAGAACTTCACAGATCTGCCTGTGTCCTTTTGCAACTGTATAAAAAAGTATGCCTTGATAAGCGTTGTCAATATTTTATCTACTGAATGCCTTCCATTAAAACATAAATGGAAAATAAAATGTCAGTAACAACAAAACAGCGGTTGTGTTGGATTCATTTGGATGTGTTGGATGCAGATTATTCAGGATCTGTAATAGCTATCCACACATATATCGTTTTGTTCTGAAATAATTTGTCTGCTTTTACTGATGTCTACTTTACTAACTTGTTGACTTGTACTTTTTCTGACTTTTACTGGTGTTGTATTTTACACATTGAAAGTCACAAGTCTCTTGTGTATAGCAAGAAGAAATGGGAATTTTCTACATGGAAAAATTATTATTCAGTGGAGTTATTCACTGGAGAATGAGTTAACTCATATGGCTGCAGTTTGCAGATTTCGGGTTGTACGGGTTAAATGTCTACCCGGATTCCTTTCCTAAGGGTTTGTATTAGCCAGCAGTGCGTTTCATTTGCCGGTGGTATTAACATCACAAACATCCCTGTATATTTCAGTAAGTCTTTTACCTTTATTGATATGAAATGGTCTATCTCTACCACTGTCATGAGGAAGCAAAGAGCACTTGGCTTGCAAGATTGATTACTCGCGTTAATGTTCCTTTAATATGCTGACAAAAAGTAATAGACACATTTAAATGGAAACCGTAATATTCTAATCCAAAATTTCAATTCAACACTGCAGCTGGGGAGTGGGGAATAATTTATCTCCCTTGGCATATCCTCAGCTCTTATAGAAGTGAAACTTGAAAGAACAATGTGAAATAAGAAAAAAAATAGGTCCAATTCAAGAACAGATTTGGAATCATTACATCCAAACCTTCCCGTTTCTGCTCAGAGGAGTCTCTTACTGCTCGTTCCTTTCCCTCTCATTACAATCTCTAGTCTCCCCATAGCTCCAGCAGCCACTCATGTCTCAGCATGAAATTCAACTCCAACAAAGAGATCTAATCATGCCAATCAATTACATTGTTATAATATAAATTTGAACAAAAAAGTACAGCCGTCCAGTATGCCACCTTTATATTATACCCAGATACAGGCCATCAAAGCCACTGTACCTCTTTTTGTTCCGTGATTGCTTGTATGAATCCCAGAGCATCTTCCTTTCCCTGTGAGTGTCAAGGTTTGCAAGCATTTGTAATGAAGGCCAGCAAAGAAACTGATTTGTCTGGCTGACATTAATGTTATGCACAAACTGTTCTTAACATCCTTAGGCATATAACATTTCAGTAAATATTTGCACATGGTATCTATGTGCTTCATACACATGACAATAAGTTTAATTTATGATCTGGCTACTGTGAAATTCAAAAGTGAGGATGTTTGCCTGAATTGAAGTAATTGAGTGGGACAATGCTATGATAAAAATGAAAATGATACAATGATGGTTTAATCTCTGGTAAGACAGAGACATCTAATCATATTCTGATGAATATGATGGTAATGATAATTGAACATACGTTTTATTATTTTCAAGTAGAAACTACTCTATTTCAAAATGATATACAAATTGACATTGGTAATGTTTTTATGAATTATAACTGAATTAAATTTGACAAAGAAATAACAGTGAAATATTTCCTGTACATTCTCAATAACACATGTATATACACATCTTTCCCTTTACATAAATACTACAGGTATTTAATATTTGAGGACAACGATAAATGCACATGCACACAAGCATGCACATGTCCACACACATACACACACAGAATGTTTTGGACAGGTGTTTCTGGCTTTCTTTCTTACTAGTGTTACATTTTTCCCTCAGTAGTTAGTCTGAAGTATAAATGTGAAGTCAAACAAGTCATTTTTTATATGCATGTTCCCCCCAAAACACCACCAACAATGGTTGGGAGTCACATTTATATTCCAAAATGTGAGGGATTTCAAATGTCACAGTTCAAGTCTTGACTTACACTTCAACACAAATGTGATGTTAAAGAAGAAAATGGTCCCGCTTTTAAATTTAAACAACTTACAGCACATACAAGAGATGAAGGTGAAACACCTTTCAATAACAAATGAATAACAAGTGAAAGTTTTGTGAAAAGAGAAGAAACAACCCCTGAAGCACCAGATGTAATATTAACATATCACCACTAAACAGCTGGGGCAATGAGATACTTTCTTTGCTTGCAGCAGTTGATGGTCTTATAAAGGCAGAGCACAAAATCAGCTTTGATTTAATTGCAACACAATCAGCATCATTTACACATCACCATATGTCTTATGCACAAATATATACACATCACTGTTACTATCTGTTAAGGACAGCAAATCTCAACATTGTTCATGATGTACATTTTTACAGTGTGGCAGAGTGTTTGTGTATCACACTATATTTCATGTAATTAAATATACTAAATATCATAAAAACACAAACAAATTTATATAATTTCATAAAACATAGTGTTAACATATAATAATATCAAAACAATTGTACATATTTCCCTCAAAATACTGAGGGAAATATGCACAGCTTGCACATGGGAAGGAGAAGCAAAAACAAGCAAGTGGCTGTCAGGAGAGCTTAAGAGAATGATATGGAGCCCGGTGGGCTGGAAGAGCAAGGGGGTCCATAGGCCTGTGTCATTACCTGGGAGACGGCCCAATCAGGAGGGCAACAGATGCACGCCCACGTTGGGATCGAGCGGGGAGGACACCCGTGATAAGACAGGACATCTTGGTCACACTGCAGGTCTCTGCAGATGGATCTGAGACAAGGGATGCAGCACAATGGGGCCTAATCAGTACTGAACAGCCTTGTGGAGCATAACAATAATTCTGTCAATAATGGTTGGCCCATCACCGAGGCATCAGAGACCCTAATGAATGTAAAACCCCTTTTTTAGAGGGACTATAGGAAGCACTTGAACCTACCACCTCCCAAAAGGTCTGATATTCTGAATCAATATTCTCTCTGTGTGGTTTTTGTTGAAGAACAATAAACAATAAACTGCTCTGTCTTGCGCTTACATCATGTTTTTTTTTTTCTTTTTGATGTTATAGATATAGTGGAGTAAGTTAGACTTACATAGCTGGCTGTTAGGGATGTGAATGTACCATAGCCTATGGTCCATGCATGCTTTTGCTATACCACAAATTGTCTCTGTAGTCTCCATAGTGAAAGTAATTACCCTGATAATATCATTTGAACATATATAGAGCGTGAATGAAAACAAACAGACCACAGACAACAGTCTAAAAGTTCACTTAAATGCTGTTTGTATTAGTTAGTCAAACAAGGTAGTTAACTAGCCACCTAACATTTAACTAAAATATGATGTTTAAACTTATGTTTACTGAAATTTTAATTCAGTATCATTACAGTTACTTAACAAATACTCTCATTCAGAGTGATTTACATAGCTTACTATTTTGTTTTACCCTATCTATTTCTACCGCTGACTGTTTACAGAGACTATTTGAGTTAAGCACCTCACCCAAAGGTACAACAGCAGTACCCAACTAGGGAGCTGACCTGGGCACCTTTGGGTCAAAAGCTGTTATCACTAAACCACACTGCTGCCCAATTAAATTACATGTATCATGCCAGATAAACTGCCTTCTCAAGGCAGGTATCCTCTTACACACAGGCAACTAACTGTCTAACTATCTTTAAGCTAATATTAGCTTGGCAGACTGATGTGTATTTATCTTATGATTCTGATGGCAGTAATCAAGACTGTGTAATTCATATATTCTCAAGAATAAATATGGTAACTACTTAACCTGTTGGCTCATTGGCTATAGACACCATTATGATCCTACCCTATTGAACAGTTTGTTAATATTCTATCCGACCACAAAACCTAGCAGCAAAATCTAGTTTAAGGAATACGTGTAAGAAAGATCCACTCCCTTTTCACTTCCTGGGGCACTTAAAGCAGTGTACTGATGCTTCAGAACTACAAATTAAGGAACCAAGAGTAAAACTTTTCTGCTCCTGAGATGATGTAGTGCCATTCATTTCCATGCCTAACAAATTCTAAGGTAAAAAAAAAGAAATATGAAAATGAGTCACTTTGAGTTGTAGTGCCCCTTTCATTTTATTTTATGTGATTATTATGCATCTGACAAACATCAGTAAGAAAAACAGCACTACAGAGAATCATACAATGCGGTCTGCCCACACGACCTTTAATGAGTCCCTTCTTCAAGGGCTCACTCATGTTGCAATACAATTGTACAAAAAACACTCCCATTCAATGTCCTTTTAAAAATGTTTGACCTTTGATGCTAATGGAGTGTGGTCTCTTAAACATGCAGGGGCAGCTTTTGTAAACAACATCATTTATAGGCAAATATTGAGACACACTGAAGGTTGGTGTTGAAACATTTTGAACAAAGCTTGATTTATAACAAGGATTGATCAAGGACCGGAGAACCACCTTTCAGTTATGAACTGATTTACATCTGTACTCCAGATGTGCCGATTTACCATTCTAACAATTAAAAGAATTAAAAAAATGAAAAAATGTGTACTAGTTACAACCAAACTGAAGAGACTGTTGTCCTCCATGAATCAGTGATTTAAATGATTCATGGAAGTTTAATTTTCACCTCTATGCCATCACTAAGCAAAAATATCCAAAATAGTTTTTGCAATTGATTAAACATAACTGAGGCTAAATTCTGTAGCCTTCTGTTTTCTTGTTGCCTTGTTTTCTCATTCAACAGAAACATGTCTCTGTATGTAAAATAGGTAACCCCCACTAATTCTGTAAAGTTATTAGTGAAGGCAGTGTTGCTGTAAATTCTTTATAAGTGTAAAGTATAAAACAAATTAGTTACATTTCATTAAATCCCTTGATACAAAATGATCGAAGTTTGACAATTTATTTTGTGGCTGTATATGAGGTTGTCTCTGAATGCTGTGTTTTCAAATGAGGTTGACTATTTCAGACATATTTTGTATATTTCAGAATACTTTGTATTTTACAAAGTCAGACTTCAGGGCCATTGTGAAACCCCCTTTGGAGTATAGATATGAAGTGGATGGTACACCAGCCATCCCAAATCACTGAATAATTCTAACTTCTAACTTAAAAGGGCTAACAAGGTCATTTTTGTACTCATTACTCTCTCTTTACACCATTTCAGTGCTCTTTGTCTGCCCAGTGTCACATGACTGCACATCTACATCCAGGCCCTGCATGCAGTTTAGTTTTTAGTAATGCAGCTATGTGACTATATAAAGGGGAATTAATAATTTATACTTATGTATCAAAAATAAGACCAGCGTGGTTGGCTCTCACAGTTGTGTGCTTTTCAGCACTTAATAACAAAGTGGAATTACAGAGCATTAAGAAATAACCATGTGATATTAAGTACAAGCTCAAAATTTGCACATCCATCCAAATGAATTTGACATTTCATGTAGTGCTTCCTTGAATATACAAACACCTTTTTTGTTGTTTCTGGCCTCATTTTCTCTTACTGCTTACTTTGTTTCATTAAAGGTTCCCTGTTGTTCAAAAACCTCCTTTTCCTTTCCAGCCACATGAGACCACTAACTGAAATTGATTGTGTACAACAGCTTTTCACTTTAAGCATATTGTGTACTTTAAAATTATTTTGTTACATTTGAAAGAAAGCAATTAGCACAATTACAAAAGAGACTTGGAGAAAGGTTTTGGGTGTCTCTTATTTTCCGTTCATTGTATGACCCAAAATAATGCTTCTTAAGCACCCTTTATCAAGTAACCTAAAGCAGAGTTGTAAAACTCACATACCATATAAATTGAAAGTACAACAATAAACACTGAAAATTCATAGGTCTACAAACCTTGAAACTTTACTAATGCATGATTTTACTGGGAACAAACTTTAACTCCCACTCAAACTATTCAACTATTCTGTTGTCACAGGTAGTAGTTTAAAATTGTGAAAGTCATTCACAGAAACATCATAAATAGTGTCTTGGGTGTTCTACTCTTGTTTGGTTGGCTTTTCAGATGGGTTGAGCAAAGAGTGAAAAAATCATGGCTACAATAAATAAATCTGTTGCCTCCATAAAGACAGGTGCATCTGAAACATCTCTAATGATACTTGAAATAGGAATATAAATATTATAATAAAAATAATCAACTCTGCCACACATATATACTCAGAAACACATATACAATCTTAATGTGTATTAAACACATGCTTGCCTAACAGATTTTTTCCCCACAATCATATCTTTCCAAATACACATAGCAGAAATTTAGAATGTAATAAGTGACAACATATTCTAGACAACCGTATGCCCATGATCTTTAGAATACAAGCACTTTGACCACTGGCTTGATGTTACTGAGGACTGTTGCAGGACATAAGTAAGGTGGTTCTGGGAAGTTTACTGCCAGCTCTGATACATCTGTACATTGGAATCAAATGGTAATTGATGGGGCAGGCTCTCATTTGACTGCAGAATCCTCATTCGGTATAGGTAAAATGCCTTAAACACATTGGAAGACAGTTAAATTAACACACAATAAAGGACAATTCACCCATCTTGCCTTCATAAAGACTATTCTGTTTCTCATGTGATGAACATGCATTTTCAATATAACCCATATCAAACATTTTTGGAGTACACTGCATTGGTTGATATATGTTTATGATTTTGGAGCTGTAGCCTGTAACATTTTGTCATGAGCAGTTAACTTTAGGATTTGAAGACTTTAAGTTAATTAATTGGGCAGCAATCTATGTTCTGTTGGAATATAAAATGCTTCATATTACACCTACACTTCTTATAATGGTAACCTACCACCAGCTTTAATTTTAAGATAATCTTGTTTACACTGATGTGTTTATGAACCAAGAGGGCTTACTTAGTGTTAGCTAAATAGTTATCTAAATTGCAGTCATGCAGAAGATATAGTAGAACAGCTGCACTGTAAGCAGACTCTGCTGTGATTTGACCTTAATAAATCACATGTAGCTTGATAGATCATTTTATAGCAAAATGATCACTATATTCATCATGAAATGCACAGTTTGCAATGGATAGAGTTTGTGAGCATAGTTATTATCTGTGATAACTATCTGCTCTGCCTAGGTGTGGTAATTGCTTTTGCTCAGTCCTTTTTGTGGTCTTTGTCGACTATTCATCATTGAATTATTTGATATCTCAGCCAATCAGAGTCATGTATTCAGACTACAAAGTGGAAAACATCATAGCCCAGACATCATAGCCAAAGGACACCTGTCCGGTATTGTTATATTTATTGTTATATTTATTATGAAATGAATGTATTAGTTGAGCAGAAAATGCTATCCATTTCTTCATTATAGCCTGTGGAAAACTGAAAAGTTGCAATGTACTCACCACAGTGGCTGCTTTAACTGCTGCAATAGGCAGTGGCTTCTGCTTCATTCCAGTTCAGTTGTGTTATTGGTTGCCAGTGGAGACAGCTATATCCAGTCGTTCAGTTTATACTGTGGGGCCTCAGGCTGTGAGATGTTAGCATATTGCTGTACAAACCCCATTAAATCAAATGGGGGGTGTAACATGAACATCATTCATTCATTTTCATAAAGACTACATCCCCTGTGATTATTTAGTTAGGAAAAGGCACTGGCACTGTTCATGGTATTAATCATTTGATCATTTTAAGAGTAAACTGTTCAGTAAATTGTTCTATATTTGAGTGTTTGCACTGATGAAAATGCTAACTTGTGTTATCTTGTTCATGAAAACTACTGCATGGATTTTTGCAACCGTGGTTGCAATTTGTTACTTGTCATGGTGAGATGGTGTATAAAGTCTAGGCAAAAATTGTTTTAAAATGGTTAACTGGCTGATATATTCAATGTTGAATTTCATCATAGTATAATATTTAGATGTTAAAAATGGTAGTGTTTTAAACAAGTGTCAGCAAATTAACAAGCTATAAAAAGGCATTTTGGTACTTTCTATAATTTATTCAGTTTCATTTATTGAAAAAAAAAAACTACAAAAAGCTGCCATCAAATTTTGTTTTAAGCAAAGAAATGCCAGATAACTATGATTTGGCACATGTTTAACACCTAGGGGTAGATTCAAGCCATTAAGATTTTATTCCAAAACAGACTGCAGTGCATGTTTGTTGTTCTGATCTAACATCCGTTTCATGTTTGTGGGGCTATTTACGAATAGTAATTATGTAAATGAAGCCAGCTGCAAAACATCAGGTTACAAACAGCTTAGAGCGCTTTCATTAGATGACTCTTTCAATGCGTTTTGTGTGTAAAAGCTGCACACAACAACATGGAAACAGACAGCCCAATGCTACACCATGCTGCCCTGCAAAACCACATCTCCGAAGTGACTGCATTACAAAGAAAGGCAAAATTCAAACACCTAGAATTAGAAATGTTTAATCAAATACCTACATTACCACAGCAAAGCCTCAGGCCCATAAAACAGTTTGATTTGAACATGGCCACCATGAGTTTACTACACTTGTTGATGAATTTGGTGCATACAAGCTGACATACTTACACTTACTTGTACTTATACTTAACATACTGCTAAATGTACGCTCTCATATTCTTATGAGCCATGATAATGGTGCTTGCAATCACCTACAAGCTGAAAGTCAGAAATTGTTTGCCAACATCATTTCACTGTCTGGATGAGCTAAGCTGACAAGGGGGACTGCCAACAAATATCAATATAAAAAGTCCATTAATGCTATCAAATTTATAATCACATTTTATAGCCCATTTTTATAATAAAAATTGTCACAAAGCGCTGAACATGAACCAGGGCCAGGGCCAGGTGAGGAAAAAACTGGAAGAGTATTCCCTGACCCTGGGAAATCATGGGAGTCTCCTATAACAGTGAAAATGTTAACATTGGAACAGCATGACAAAGACATCAGTACATTGCATCAGTTCCAGTCTACGGGCGGTGTGGTGGACGGGGGTGGTATAATGGCCTCAGGTAGGCCAGTCCAATAGACTGGACAGTGTAGTGATAATGCAGACATTCTGTTTGTTACAGCCAGTAAATCAGCAAGGGGCAGAAGCACTTGCTTGTTATATATTCCAGTCATTGTTTCCTTCAAAAACCATATGGAGGATGATAGAATGATAGCAAGACACAAGCACCAAGGCAAAGAACTCGATGAAAGTGGAGCCTACAGTATTGATTTGTAGTAAGACCAGCACTTATTTTAATAATTCACAGAGATTTAATTTATACTAAACTTGCATAGAGTTTAAGAACCTTACTATCTATAGAACCCACTTTAGAATGCCATAACTAATAAAAAAAATTCAATAGGTGGATCAATAAGTCACAAGATGCTTGACATAATTAATTTGGCAAACAGCAAACAGAGGAAGTGGCAAATGAATTCATATTCGATTACAGTTTGAACAGAATCACAGCTTACACAGACACTTAAATGTAGAACTCCTTACTAAAATCCCTGCACAGAATCACCATTGATTGCCACTATCCTCAGATATAATTGTTGGCTCTGTGGTGGTTTTTTGTGTCATGAACAGTTTGAAAATCTGCCGCAAAGTGTCTTTCTATTCACTGTCTGAATAAAAGAAAAATTGATGTAAATGGATTGATGTAAATATTTATTCATTGTGTGAACTGCATTTATAATGGTTCTTCACAGTTATGTCTTGAGTTAGCTATCTGTCTATATGCGCAGCATCCAGTTGAAGTTATCTATGAGGATATGGCATGGTTGTTGTAGATCTGAGTCACTCTTAGGCAATATAAAGCCATTCATCTGTTTTTGGTCTTTAAACATGAAAATACTATATGTATTCCTTGCATACTGGTCTTACCTTTTATTACAGTTTAGTATGAAGTGGTACACATAGAATTCAAATTAAGCCTAAAATGAGTCTTCTTCTTGACTTTTGGGCAAGGGTACTTTTTTTCAAAAGACAAATGACTATGATTTCTGAACTCAGCATCCAAACCCCCCTGAGTTGCAATTCACCTGAAAGAGATGGACTACAATGAACACATGGCTAAAATGAACACATGGCTTGGAATGACAAAGAAAAAAAAAAATATGGCCATTGAGTGGTGAGTGGGGCATGAACACAGGGTATGTCAGCAGCTCTTCCTCTGCCATTGATTTATTTCTGTGGGAATTTACAAGGTCTCATGCCTTCATTTGAACTAAAAAGAGCATGCACGGAATTGGGTGAGGCAACTTGGTCTGTCAAACATAAACGCACCCCATTGGTGCCTGTCAGCTCATCCACTGCACTATTCAAAGTGTTTGCAAAAAACAGCACCAGGCTAAACACCAGCTCCAGCTTTAGTCTAATTTCCACCTTTGGAATCACTAATGATTGTGCTTGACAGGGTGTGAGGGCAACATGGGCTTTCAATGCATACTCATATTTTGCATTTTGGTCCCCTGAGTCAGCGAGTCTAACTCGGAAGAAAATAAGAAAGAAAATGGAAATTATCATATAAGAAAGACATAAGCTTTTCGTCTCTTTAAAATGTATTTAGCATTCTACAAAACATTGCCATTCTGCTAGTCTTCACCAAGATTTTAAAATCCTTCACAAAGGATATGTTTGAACATTCTACAGTTCTAAACTCATCTAAAGTTTTAATGGTTTTTCATTGTGTATTACTTCCGTTATGCACTGCAACAAATTATGGAGGCACAATATAGAATTATGGAGTTGTGACCACACCATAATTCTTGTGCAGTCAATTAAGCTATGATTAGTTTGGAATTTGGGCTCCTGTTATTATAGGTCTGTAATGAATCAACTATTTAATCCACAGCTCTGTCTGGTCCAATTAAAGTACAAATTTCTAATCTACTATTAGGTTAATTATCCCACAAGTTCTTTAAGGGTGTTTGCAACTATAGGCTTTGCATTACAGTGATGGTTTAAGAGCTTTCTAAAGTTTGGAAATTTCCAGGATAAAGATTAGGACAAATATTTCACAGGAAATTATATACAGGAGACCCTGTGGTTTTAAGTATTTGGATTTTGAATATTTTTGTTTGACAGCACTCTCTCTTACCCAGTTTTATTCTGGTCCTGGGCCATAGTGGGTATAAGTATTGTTTTTGAAGAGTTAGCTAGAAGAGTTAACCTTTTTGGTGGCCAAAAAACTTGACTGAGTAACACTTCAACTAATGATTTTTCAACCCCTTTTATTACACAAATTGCTTTATCACATTGCATTCCATGTGTTTAGTGGTGAGAATGAACAGTTTTTTTCAGATATGTCTATTACTGGGGCAGTTTTCTTTCATACCATGAATCGCAAGGGTCTCCTGTAGGCAGTGCTCTCCATATTTATTCCCACTTGATTAAAAAGCTTATTACAATGTTTATTACATAAACATTATTGTAATAATAAACAAAACTCATATTATCAAGATATTAATTTCCTCTACTTGAAAATGTTTTAAGCATTAATTTGGTGTTAATAATACTGCACAGAGGAATTCCACACTGCTGTTGTAAACTGATCAAATTGCCGTCCTCCATATCCCTGCAGTTTTCATAACCCGTTGGTCCACGTTGCAGACCGTTCATGATGATAGAAAATGTTCACTGTTGAACTACAGATACTCAGTCTTTGATTGCAGACAGAGGCTTGTAGGCATCCCTCGTGGTGAGTGCTATTATGTAATTGTAAATGGTTGCTGTGACATAAAAAAAGGATAAATCTGAATAGTGGATCAATATGAAACCTTTTACAGAGGGGAACAACAGAGATTGCTTTCTCTATAAACCACATATTGAAGGTTTCTATGTCAAAATGACAAATAAAATTAAACACTTCCATCAAAGCTTCACTAAACGAGGTAATTGTTGGTTAATGAATACCACAGGGAATATTTGCATCTAGGAACAATGTCAAATCACTCAAAGATATGCTCTTTCTGGAAGTTCTTGATGTTCTGTCCATGGCTCCTTTGCTTTCCTCTTCCCTGTCTGCCAAATGATTGGGTTTTGCTAAGAACATCACAATTAGCCACTGAATTTATGATTAATTAATTGGCTGTGCCAATTGTTTAAACGCTACTGATAATACAGTGCCTACAGTGACACCTGGAGGATTACAGTTGAAATTCAGGTTTAAATCCTAGTGGGTCATTATGAGAGAAACTGACAGCCCTGTAAGAAAGATGACCATGTCAGTGAGGGAGCTGGATGACACTACCCATAAAAATGAACAGAAAGAACAAATGTTAAAAAACAAGAATTTATTTTTAAAAACCAACAAAGGTCCAGCCTAAGCACACAGTCGGGGGGGTGTGCTGAGCCACACCCACACACCTGCATTTAATATGCCTTTAAATAGGCAGGTGTGGCCAATGATCTGGTTCAAGTAGGAGGATGTAAAGTGAAAGACAGGGGACCCATAAAAACAAGTACAAATGACACAAACAATCAGGCTTTGGGGACGGGTGAATGTCTATGACACGTCTTTACCTACTACTTCACCAGCCACAAGGACAAGTGGAGAGATGGCACAGGCACATGGAGGTATCAACAACAACGTATAAGCCAGCCAAGCAGCAGTACCCTGAAGAGAAGATCACCACCCTTTCCCAGTGAGTCGGTAAATGTGTTGGTTCATAGCCCAGTCAAGTTCTTTAGGGTTGACTGAGGTGAATAGTGACTTGAATATTTTAAGTTTCAACCAGCATATCTAACTATACAAGAGCACAACTTCACGTAATTCTGTTCTTTAATGATCTGGAAAAATGTGACTTTAATATAATTTTATCTGCACATTTTAAATGGAGTGATATCAGCTTGTATATCCAGCCTTTCCAAATCAAATAACACAGTCCCCTCAATAATTCTTATGACAATCCTTTGCAAAATCTGCAATATTAATTTTATTACTTTTAAATTAATAACAGCTGTTTTCAAAGCGGCAGTGTTGTGTTCTTACCCCCAGACATCATTAAATGGCCTACTTACACACTGATGGCCACTGTTTGTGTTGTCAGGTTTCAGTTTTTAGGGGTTTTTTTTTGCAAGATCATTGCAGGGAGTTCTTAGCATGGTTTGCAGACATTCTGAATGATTTATTACCTCAATGAGTCAGAAGAGCTCTTGCAATCTGTCAAAATCTTTAGGATGCAGTCAAAGATCCATAGAAAATGATAGAAATGAAAGAAAATTTTCTATCATTATCATGAACAGTTTTGCTTTGAATGTGCCAGGTCTTAGGTATTGTGACAGTTGATACTAAGGCAGGATGTAAGAGACAGAATATATTTATCCTTTATCCTCCGTTTGTTCATAACTGATGATGGAAAGAAAGAGACATATTTGCTATATGTAAGAATAGTGTGCTTAAAGTTTAAAGCACAGTAGGCAAGATTTAATTAAGAGATTTGGTACAGATTTAAATGTTCTCATTGGCAAGGCATACAGTGTAAGGCATGCAATGTAAGATGCTGTGAATTTTGTTGTTGTTAATACAAAATAATTGGGAATTTAGTTCAATGAATTAAAAATCAACTTAGTCTGAAAACACTGAATTTATTAATACATGTAACCTGCCCACGTCAGCTGAAAAAGTTTGCCTGGTACTAGAATATTACCTAAAATTTTCAGAGACATGCATTTAGTCATTTAAGGTCAAAAGTGAATAAACTGATGATGACAGAATTACAAATTATATAAACTTTGAAAATACAAGCAGCCAAATATAGTATTTAATATGTTCATCAAGTTTTGTATGCCTGACTTAAAGGTTGCAGGGTGACTGGCAGTCAAAAATACTGGAAGAAAATCAAAATTAAGTAAAACCTACAATGAACAATAGTTTTCATATCTTCACATGCAAACCAATTAAGGAACATTAGAGATCCTCAGTACTATGAACTAACTGATTGAAGTAGTGTTAAAAATAGTTCACTGAGTTGTCATAGAAACTGATTTTATGTGTACTCGAGGACAAGAGAAGCATTAGAAGCAGGAGGTATTTTGGGATTTTGGAGGTGGTTAAACAAAACCGGATATTGTGATTGTGCTTTCTGTTAATGAGATGTATTGCTTCATGTAATTAAACTACATAAAGGCTTGTTGCATTGAAGTCACTGTATAAGATTATCTGAGGGTTGCTAATGATGCAATAAATTGATAGCCACAACCACACACTCACTTCCCACACTGTACTTTCAGCCCTTGACACATCCATTACTGTAATTCTTCTGATAAATGAAATGAAAATTTAACTGAATATTCTACTCCTCTTATTCAGAATCCTCATTCTAAATACTGTCAGTATTTGATTCTGTATTAGCTTCAGCCATGTACATTCAGATTTTTCCCCCTTTTTTATTTAACCGTTGATGGAATATTAGTATGCATGTAACTGAGCCATTTCTTTCAACACACACACACACACACACACACACACACACACACACACACACACACACACACACACACACACACAAATTCACATTTGGACAGCCTCATCAAAGCATGTTCAGATAAGTCTGATTACCTGAGGTTTAACATGCCATTGCAATCCAACCAGCATTTTAAAGTTTGAC
Source organism: Megalops atlanticus (assembly GCA_019176425.1). NCBI lineage: Eukaryota > Metazoa > Chordata > Actinopteri > Elopiformes > Megalopidae > Megalops > Megalops atlanticus. Next base: position 18,139,648 of record CM032891.1, on the reverse strand, counting down.
AGATATAAACCCAATACATAAGACATTTTTTAGCAGTGAGCACTGAAGGGCAGGTTTCCCCTCTTTCCCTGTTATTCAACTGTTGAATGATTCCACCATAAAAACGAAGATAATTTTTCCATTGTTTTGTTTAGGAGTTTTGTTTCATATCTACCTCAGATATAACCAAAGAATATTGAAAAGCAGAGAAATGGATGGTCTTGCCAAACATACTGAATTATGACATCACTCTTTATGCACAGACCATTAAACTAGATGATTGAACATTTGTAAATTGTATTCCTTGTGTACACTGCCCAAGAGAATAGCAAATTGGCTAAGAACACATGCAGTATGCCTTAAGTCTGTTCTCTGTTGACTTAGAATAGCACACATTCATTAATAAATGATAACTGTAAGAATTATACTGCAATACATAATACTTCAGTTTCCATTATCACAGCCTTAAGTCTCAGAACTTTTGTGGGCATGCTATTCAGGAAGAGTAATTGGTTCTCAATGGGCCTTCCTTCATGCAATGACAGTAAAAAGAAGAACTGTCTCTCCTCTCCAGCAGCCCTCATCATCGGCTTGATGGATTGCATCACCTGAAGCTTATGCTGACTAAATGTGTCCTCCTCACTCCTTCTCATGCCCTTCCCACTCCATTCTCCATACTTGCATTTTGTTCTCTTCTCCTTCCTCTCTGATGCTTAATAAATCTCAGCCTTGGCATGTCCCTGGCATGTTAATTTATCACACATTAAGTCATAGTTCCATCATAATGCATTTCTACTCTACAGTATTACAGACTGATTTGTCTCAGCCCTCAGAATATGAACTGTTCTCTTCCTGTTTAACTGAAATCAGTAATGTCACATTCATGACCTCTTTAAAAATTTGTATTGCCTTGTGCCTCTATGAATGAGGGCTTTAATAAGATATAAATCAGAGGAGCAACCTGTAATCTTACTTAAAGGGACTAAAAATTAATGTTAACCAACACAACCAAAACAATTCAAGCACATTCCTGAGAGGCAGTTTAACTAAAAACAAGGGTAAGGTCCTCAACTACCTCACCAGCAGTTTCCTTCCCCCAAAATACTGATGGCCGTCAGCTGTCTTTATAAGTGGCCTAACAAAGGTGATAAGGAACAGCTCAGCTAATTAGCAATCAGCCTCAGCTGTGCAGGTGACTGTCAGTGAGGCCGCTGCTGTCCCAGGTCCTATGGGAGATGGCTGAAAGCACAGACAGCAGGCAAAAAAAGAGAAGTGGGAGCAGCCTTCTGTACTCCCACCCCACCCTTTCCGGCATCACATTTCTATCAGTTACTTTATCTTCTTTTTTAACCAGCCAAGAATGTTACCAACAGCTAGCCTGATGTGATCTGTGTATCTGATGTGAATTAAATAATCAGTTAACCATGCTAGCCTGACTTGTAGCATTCCAAATTTGTTTCCTTTTAAGACAGTTGCCTAGTTAGAGCTGCCTTAGCTGAATGCTGCTCAGAAAAGGCATAGGCAACATCATTTCCTTTGAGACACAAGCATTTTGTAAATCATTTTTAAAGCTGATAGGGAAATTATGTCTAACAGCACAGACAGAAGGGAAGGAGATGGCTGCACCTGCCAAGAGCCCTATTTATCTCCAGGATGCATCCTGCCCTGTAGTAATCATCATCTACAGGGACACAATGTAAACATGTTTGGATTTGATACAGTTAAGGACCCATTGAAAAACAAAAAACATTCATGACACCTGTACAGTCTCCAAACTGTTCATGCTTTATTGTTCTTACTCACTTCATTAAAGGAAGTAATATACTCATGGTTATGTCATGAGTGGAAACCAGCCAGGTCAGTTGTGTTTGGTCAGTATTTTTGTTGTTAGAACATTAGAAGATCTTGTCAATATATAGGTATGTAGACTGTATACTGTGTATGCTATGTACATAATGCTGTTCCTTCATGTCTATCTAAGCACATAACTCCAAGTGCCTGTGCTGTCTCATCCACTCTGTTAGAGCTTCAAAACACTTCATACTTTGTCAAAGAGCCCTGATGTCCCAATTGGAACTTGATTGTTATGCTTTGTGTGTGATAAGCAGTGAGGAGCCATTATGCACTGTTACTTCTGACATTCCCCTCCCAGACAAATCAAATAGATATGATGAAATTTATTGATGGTATATTTCCTGATGTTCCATTTTACCAAAGTTTGTAGTCACTGGTAAAACTAGTCCTGGGGTTGAGGTAGTGCAGTATTGTATTTCTCTTTGTGGCAGTTAAGTGGCTTTTCTTGTGATATTGCCATTTTGATAAATGCCATGAGACTCTGTGCCAGACCTTAAACCACCATGAATACAGTACCCAATTTTGACATGTGATTTAATAACTCTATTATAGAAATGTCAGAGAATATGTATCTATTTATACGCCATCAAGAAATACTAAGACAGTCAGACAGATATTGCAATTTTGACAAAAAAAAAAACATTCATTGTCATGAATGATTTCCCTCATGTTGTTTGTCATGTGTGTTGTTTTTTGAGAAGGGAAGATCTTACGTAAGATCGGAAACTCGTACACATTAGTAAACATTTTAACCCGCATCGACTCATAAACATTTATCTGAGTTCATAAATCCACTCTGTCAAAGGCTAGTTAGAAGTGGATGTAATCAGTGTGGAAATTAATCAAGAATGAAATTAATCCCTGTAATTAAAAGTTAGAAGGACAATGCAAGCTATACATCATTGACTTGCTCCTTACTCTTCTGCACTGATCTGTCGTACAGACAAAGCAATGGCCTTTCCATCTGACTGATCTATGGAAAGTCCAAGGAAAATCTCCAAATTACACAACATTCAAGCATATTCTTAGTCACATCTTCCAGTACAGATACTTATTTAATATCAGTTGTGTGAAACAGTTATAGCAAAAATAACAATTATTCTTTCATGATAAAATGAATGTTTACAAAGAATTTTAAAACCATTATCAAGTAAAAGGTTTGACTTTTTTATATATGTATCTGTCTTTCTATAATTACAGCTGTCTGCTTACCTTACTAGCTGTTACAACAAGGCCACCACTGTACACTTAAGAGCTCATAGACTACAGGAATAGAAACTAGCCTATTTTTTGTGGTATTTACCACAACCTGCAGCAGGGTTGTATCAGCCCTGTGTATGACAGATTGGTAGGTAGGTTTCCATCCTAGGTAGGTTTGTATGGAATTTATAGATTAGGGACTGTGCCTCATGAACATATGAATGCAGTTTAAATTGAAAGATAACAGCTCACATTATCTGTATTTAGTAAAAACAAAGATCTCATGATGGTATTGGTCACTTCTTTTTTCAGTCTGATTTGGTGTTTTCCAAGGAGGCCCACATTTTCTCAAATTGTATTAGTGTTGTTTCCAGATGTCTCCAACAATGAGGAGCTGTTGATGTCTGTGATCTTTCTGTCAACATTTGTTCTCATGTCAAATTTTCTCTGTCCTCAGGGCATGAATGAATTTTCCTAAGGCATTCTTGTGAATTCCTCTTGATGTGTAAAGATAGATGTTGTTATCCACTGAACACTAGAGTTGCCGTACCCTTTCAGAATTTTAATTGTTTTGCCACAGTAGTTTTAGGGATTGGCTTCTTGCTCATATGATTTATATTAAATGTGCCATATTCATTTTGCATTCTGTTTGGTAAAAATGTGTTTATTATGTACTGGATTGCCATAGTTTTATGTTGATAATCTTGTATTTCTATATTGCCTTATTTGTCTTTATTTGATTAATTGCTTTAGAATATTTTTGAGTAGTCACCTTTCATGGTTAGGATGGTTTCTTTTAATCTTACCTAGCAATGCCTCCCAGGGTACTTTTAGCTGTTTTGGTCCTCCCTGGTCCTCTATAGTACTTGTCATTCAGGACCAAAGTAGTATTATAGAGGGTCAGGTAATGTAATTATTACCAACGGTAACCATGAAGAGTATCCGTTCATTCATTGATGGGTTTGTACAGAATTACTATTAACTGAATTACCAAGGACCCAGGTTTTCTGTCAAATAGACCTTTCCAAAATTTTCTTGGTTGTTGTGATTGTGGGATAGATATTAACACCTAGTGCCACACTGTCGTGGTTGTACCCTTCACAACGGTAGGCCAACATGCAGAGTTAATTCAGAATAATATAAATATACCATGTATATACTATGTATATTTTCATGTATTAATTTGGCAGTGACCAGTTCATGAATTGTGAGATGCTCTGCATGACCAAATGCAGATACAAAAGCATCAGCAACACAATCGAAAAACAAAGTGCTAACGCAGTGGTAAAATAAGCATAATGACACATACCTAACACTGAATTATGATCACACCTCATATTAATGATATATCATGTTAAAGAAATCACTTAATGTAGCTGTTTTGATCATGAAGAAACAGTACTGAGGTAGAAGGAGAAACAAAAGCAGTTCCAAAAACCTGCTATAAAAGTCTTCCATCTCAACATGGGCTGACAGCTAGCTCCTCTAATTATTTAATGTTATCTTTTTCTCCAGATGGTGGAGGAAAAGTTGTAAAACTTTATTTGTTGTGTGAATTCTCTGGTAAAATCACTCACTAATAATTTTAGTAACTAATTACTTCTCAGCGTGGAAAGAATCACTATATTCTATACACAGTTTGGAATGCTATGACATAGTAATGCTGCCACAGGCCTTGCTGGCCCACAATAAGGTGACCTTTCTGAGTCCAGGTCCAATGACAATGACCGTACATCCATGTGTTTGTGCCTTTCCCCATCCTCAGCCTGAGGTAAGTGTAAGACATCTTGCACTGAATACAAGCACATAGTAAAGGAGCCTGAATGAATCTGTCGAGACCCTTTTCAGAAAGAGATATCTTGATACATGACATCAGCAGGGTATCTCGCGGTTTAAGTCTCACTGGTGGCCCTCATTCACAAAAGACTGGATATTTGGTTGTTCCGCAGATGGCAAAAAGTAATTCTGATAGTAGAGCCTTTTTCACAAAGCCCTTCCCCCTTCCCCTGAGGAATCAGACACAATCTTAATCTTCAAATCTAGATTAAAAACATATTGATTTTGTGTGTCCTATAGTCAGCTTGAGCACTGTGATGGAAGGTAGTGTGTGGATACAGAAAACTCAGGTGCTGAGAACTGTCCTTGCTGTCACCTTGTCATAAGTAGTTCAACATTCTGTTTCATTTGGGACCTGCCCACTAGGTTGGGATGGGCCTGGAACCCCTCTCATCACCATATGCCCTTTACCTGTCTCTCACTTCTTTTGTCAGCTTCCATAATCTATTCCTGCTGAAAATATAGAGTGTTGCACCACCCCTACATACTGTGCTCATTTGCTTTGCCCACTTATCCTGACTGCTCCCTCTGTCATTTTCTCTCTTCAGCCATGTGAGAAACAAAATCACCTGTGGTTCAGCAACCAGCTACCAAAAGCATTCACTGGATCGCCCTCCATCACTGGATAGGGAGGCCACAGAATTCCACCAAGTCACTCTTGGATGGGAAGATCCTCCTCATATCCCACCCACCCGCATCCATCCATCCAGTGACCTAAGACTCTATATAGTGAACAGATGGATGTACAGGTGTTCAGCCAAATGGCTTCCTTTGTTAATTCTGCTGTTTTTTCCTATTAAACTCTTTTCCAGTCTTTAATAACCCTTTTCAGAGAGTAATTTTCCTGTTTTTGCCTATTTTGCTTTGGGTATTTTGGCTTTTTCATTTCCCTCTGGAAACCAACTGTAGTTAGCACTGTGTGACAATGTCTTTGAAAATGCTGGACTAAGCACTACTGAGCTTTGCTTAAGTAACTATATATATAAGGCTTTTTACCATTTGCCCCCATTTGGGAAATAAACCTTTGAAATCTTGTCCTTTGAACTATCAAAATGGAGTGTGTTGTTAAAGTAGAAGTATTGGCTGGGATTAAAATGCAATTATAAAATCATATTAGTGTACATGCTAGCACATTGCCTTAATTAGGGATTAATAATGTCAAGAATATGCTATGTGGAAGGTAGGATGAATAGTTATTTAGTTATATGTAGAGTTGATGTAAAGCCTCTGTTAAAGCAGAAATTGAGTGTTGAGAGTTACTGAAAAGAGCAATGAGCGATAACAATGTGGTGATAAAGCATATTGAGTTATTTAAATATAATGACATGGCTTTGTGTGCCTCGGGAATGAGTCATGTCCATGACCTAAATATTTTTAAAGTAATTCTAAGGAATCATTTCTTAATTAATCATTTGCCTAATTTATATTCTGTATTCATTTCTTGAACTCACACACTTAGTACCACCTTATTGTAAAAATAATTTGATAAAATCTTGCAATAACAATGCTGTGAGGCCTGTTTTTTGAATATTTGAATAGTTTCTGCTCACTGGTCATCAGTGTACAGGACAAAACATTTTGAATGCAGTGACATGAAGAATGATGAACTTGCACAAGGTATATTTTTAAGGCAGCATCCTTTGTGAGGACACCTCACCATAAAATGACTAAACCAGTCCACCAGGGAAAGGGCCAGAAACAGACTGTCATCAAAACTGAAGGGACTGTACACATGGTAGTATGTTAGATGTACAATAGTTGAAGCACATTAGTGAGATTATGAGAACAGGAACCACATCTAAATGAAAACCCTGTACATCTCAGTGTTGTCTGAAAGGGAATTCTATGAATTGAACTGGGTTTTTCTTTCTGTTGAGATAATGAACACTTTTTTACAGCTATCTTATTCATTAAAGTAGAACAGCTTGTGCAGTGTAAAAGAATATATATCAATGAAAAATGACACAAGCAAGGTGAAAATATAAATGCTGACCACATTAAATCACGTACATAACATTTTTGTATCACAAGATCCATACATGCAGATATGGATTCACAAACATTCATGCATGATGTGACTTTTTATATTTCAGTTATTACTATTTCAGCTAATTAATGTTAATATTTGAATGCATCTGTCACCAATTATTGTTAATTATGAAAAGCTTACAGGTGTCAAGATGACAAACATAATTACTTATAAAACTATTACTTCTTTTCAAGCATGTGAAATATGTAAATATGACTAAAATGACCTTAGCTGCTGTGAGCCACACTAACTCAGCCTTATGCAATTGAAAACCCACAGTATTAATCTTATTATTGCCATGGGAGATGCATCTCCAAATTGAATCTCAGCCCCAGATATCTGTTGTAGAGTGTAGTGTAACAGCATTTATCAGTTGCCCTTTACTGTCCCAAGATTATGCAAAAAAAAAATCTAGTTACATGTTTGACAGTTTCATAGTCTTTTTGTGGCTGTCCTGCTTTGCCTCACAATGGACCAGCCCCCTTGGGTTGTTTATCAGTGGGACGTTTTATCTGTTTGGTATTTCATCTGTTTAGTATTCTCTCTGTTTTTCATGTGCTTCTGAGGCTTGATGACACACCTGTATGCAATATGTGGGAAGAGACCTTTTTCTAGCACAGCCCTCAAGCTTGGAATTAAAATCTGTATGTATTATTGTTAACTTGCACTGCAGAAAATGACAAACACCCAAGCTGAAATGTCTGTTTGGCTGTTTTTCGAAATATGCAGTCAAAACGCAATAATAGGCAATGTTTTGAGGAAGGGTATTGGTGTATTATGCTGAGTGATGCCAAATTTTACTTCTGGACACCACTATCTATTCAAGTGTTGTAGAATATGCTTGTTCCTGAAATATTTTCATGAGACACAATTGTCTTCAGTACAATGATGACAACCCTTCATCAAAGCCAAAAATAACAGTATTTGACAGTTTTTCAGTGAAACATCAATGCTGGAGAATTTCAGTTCTCCAAAAAAAGTGGACTAGGTAAGCTAGTGTTACTTGAAGAATCAAAAACAGTTTAGATAATTATACATTACTTTCTGTAATGCACCTGTAACACATATTTGCTAGTGTAGATGTGACATGGTGTAGAGGAGTGAAAGGATTTGTTGCATTTTTAATGTATGTATTGTTTTGAATGTCTAATACTGAAATGTAACATTGTACAACCCCAATTTGCCAAATACTGATGTTCAGCTCAATCTGGAAGAAACAAACTATTTGGGCTGAAGACAACTGCAGTGTAGCCTGTGTCCTGTTTAAACATACCCCTGAAATACACAACCTCGGCATCTATCTTTTGTACAACCACACAGGAGATATGAAAGACATACTTTAAAATGCTTTGTGCAAACAGAAACCACCACAGAATACAACCGTTTTTGCTAGGCCTTGAGTTATGAAGATGTCACACATGGGAGATAAGACTCCCAAAGCATCTTTGCCACTATAAGAACCTCTATTAATTGAATGATTTGGTTTGATTATCCCCTGTGATAGAGCTTATCTCCAGAGACAAGAGGTTATTTACTTAACAGGGCTCTATTCCAAACAGGAAGAGACCTTTACAACATAATCATAAAAATGTCTCAGGACCACTGCACAACACATTTTTCTTCTCACATTTACAAAGTGAAGAGATGCCATGAAAATTATATACAGAACAAAACAGAATCACAACCATCAATGGTAATTGTATACTACCATACCCCTTTCATCAGGACAACACTAGAGTGTCATACACATTTCAAGCCAAACCAATCACTATAGTTCCTGTAATGGAATTGTTCATTCAGTTCATCCACATGATGGGAAATAGGAAACATAGTGAAACAAGCTAACATTGACAAGTTATAATAGGGCCAGAGCATATGCTGTTTTTGAGTCATATATTGCATATTTTCAAAAAGACACTGGAGCACAGAAGGAAAAATCAGTCAAGTCAGAGAGAAAACAGACTTCATATTCTTTCTCCTTTTATGCAAGCTTGGAAACACATAAGGAAGGAGAAGGGACAATATTGTGAACTGTTTTGGAGCACCTCTAATCTAATCTATAACTGCCTAGAAAGCCGTCAAGAATATTTTTGAAATTTAACTGAAAATGATATCCCCTACTCCCCATCCCATTTTAAATAATGCCCACCTGTCAGAAAAGAAGGCTAGAATTTGTTTTTCCTGCCTTTATTTGGTCTCTCTTCCTTCTTTATGTAGCAAAGTAGCTAACTTTAAGTTTAGCCAACTGGATCCCTTTCAAGCCTAATGGCACTCAAACTCATGGTATGTCATGAATATTGGTACAGTCAGCAGATTGTCGGCACTCTGTTTCTTGTAGTGCCTAACAACACCCCCTAGCCATGTCAATATTCATGATACACCACACGTTCTCATGCCATAAAGCTTTACTGACCAATAGGAACAATGAATTGGAACTAAATATTTTATAAAGAGGCTTGCTGCACAGATTTTTTATATTGTAGGATGAGAACTTCAGTACCCGAAGCAGCCTTGATCCCTGCTCTGAAACATAGTGACAAAACACACTGCTTTGAATATGCCACTCAAAAAAGTACACCCAGTTTTACTCCCCTGGGACAGATATGTCATTGCGAAAGCATGCTCAAACACAGTATATATTCGCTAATCCCACATCTGATACTGAGTCCAAAAAAGAAAAAAAAACAGTAATGCTTTCTCATTTTTATTCTTTGAATGCCAGTTTGTCAAGACATTGATTCTGCAGAGATGTGTTCAATCTGGTAGTAATATACTTCACTTTGTATGGATATGATTCTGTGAACGGTATCTTTCCCCATCACAGAGCTTCACAGAAAAGTGAAGTAAAGTAAAGTCATGTGCCCATTCTGCCCCCCAAACCCCTCTCCTAGGCAGCAGCTATGTCACAATGAACACTTTGGTGCAGTCAGAAAAGCAGCCTGCCAGCCTTTTAACGCCTCTGCTGAAGTTCAGCATTGTCCTTCTCACCCTAGCTGACTGCCTGATCCCAATAATTTAAGACAGGGCTGCTTTGGAACTGTCCTATTCTCAACTCTTTCCCCAACCCTGTATTACCCTCAGTCTCTCTCATTGAAAATCAGATTTTAAAATAGTAAGATTACTTGCTCTTGCTTACTTTTCTCTATCATTATCCTGGAAAAGGACAAGCTAAAGCACTTTACAGAATAATGCTCATAACCTTCAAAGGATAATGGTATTATATGAATCACAAATGAATTTTGGTTGAAATGAAGGGATCAGATTGCTCTGGGGTACTTTCATGGTTGTCTCTATTCTAGGTTTATTTTCTACAGTTATGTCTAATGGATGGCAGGAATGTGATCTGCCAAGTTGTAGGTTGGTGAGGCATACTCCATAACTCTGAAAAATAGGGGCTTCCCACAGATATAACAATGACCCTGAGGTGTGACTCATTACACATATTTGTTTGGTATTATCATCGTTTAAAAATGCATACTTTGTTCATTTTCCTGTTAATTTCTATCATTACAGATCATCTAGTTCCTCTAATTGCATTTCTCACCATTGGTCTGTATTCATATTCAGCCAGCATGTTTTGAATTCATCAGAACACACACTGGTCTGCAAGTCACTCACTCTTTTCGGACAGAAACAAAATAGGTCTGAGCCTTCAGATAAAATCCACATGTATTTCTATGTGTGAATGAATGTGTAAAAGTACTTTAATAAAGTGCTTTATGAAATGATTACAATACAAAAATCAAGCAGACTTATAATTCTGCTGATAGATCATCTTAAAAACCTGCACTGAAGTGAGACCCTTTTCTTGTATTTGGTTGAGTGTAAATGTCAGCAGCTGGGAGCTCACCTGTAAGAGTGATGAAGAGGACGGAGCTGAGGGTGCATCTGTGCTTTTATCTGGGTGTGGGAGCTGGGCAAAGTGCGAATTTAAACTCTGCCTGGGGAGAGAGGGGAGAGTTTGCCTAGTGGGGCAGCTGACATGCAAATCAGCTTTTGATTATTGTCAGGGGGACACTCCCCTTTGTGTGTTGAGAGTGTTATGTTTGGATGTTTTGTGCTGGCAATGGAATTTAGTTTTTTTTTTCTTCTGTTTTGGAGGCCAATATCAACTTGGCAGTATTACGTGCGAGAAGGAGAGAGAATCTCTCCTCTTAGTATCTTGTATGGTGTGAATATGTGTGGAAGAACTGCACTAGATACCATCTACTCCCTAAGCAGAGTCGCAGTGGTGGGATGTCAGTATAGGGTAGGAGTGGAGCCTTGTGAAAGTGTCCTGGGTTCTCTTATGATGTGTGTCATGGAAGGCTAGTCTTTGAGTATATAATTGGCAGGTTCTGCTGGACAGGAGTGCCTTGAGGAGAGAAGTGAGGAGTATTAGCATAAATTATTGGAATGGATTTTATTAGTTATCTACAGTTCACTGTAAAGATAGCTTCACACCTACTTCAGTTAATACTGACACTGGAGGGCACACACTCCCTCACATACTTTGACACAGCAGAGCGGTGGACCATGACCTCCAGCTGAACATGTCATGGATCAACTGGAGCATTTCACTGTTGTACACACAATCCACTGCCAAATTGTAATGAGGAAGCAAAATATGTGGAGACACAAAAGTATTCCTCCTGCACAAAAATAAAACTTTCACAGCTGTGCAAGCCACATGTCTTCAATTATCCTTCTGATATCCCACTGCAGGAACATCTGCCGAACCAAGTTTATGTCAAATCTCAAGCGATAAGTGCTTGACACTCTGCAGGAACAATGCCTCAGAGATTTTCACTTTGAGGTATAATGTGAAAGTAATGATTCTGCATCTTTAACAATCATTCAGAAAAAAACTTTGAGAAAGTCCCACTTGTATAGTGCCTCATGCATAGATGGAAGGTGGAAGAATTGGGAAGTTTACTATATTGTGTGGAATGTGTGTTGTGGGCCACTGTGAAGCTTTATACATATTACTTTTATAATTTTACACAGCTTTATACACTGTAACAATAAGACATTAAAACAGGATCATCATAATTCATGTTTTGGTCATTATAGGAAAATGGGAGAATTCTTTAAATTGAATCATGCTGTATAACATGGGAGTGTATATGAAACAATTCAAAAGAATAATGTGAACTGAAGAAAACAAAAATATATCAAAAACTGATTGTTGTTTATGTCAGTCCCATAGGGTACTTCTGAATTCCAAGCATTGGCAGCAGCCAGGTGTTAAGAAGAGGGCTGTTTATTAATATTTTGTGTCAGGATTTATGAAAATCAAAGAAAGGCAAGATAAAATGTCAAAGAATAAATTCAAAGAACATCTGGCTTACCATGGAAAGTAAATACCAAGGCAAATAAATTCTGCTACTACAGAAATTTGCCCTCAGATACATCCCACAGCCCTCTTCCTTCAGGTCACCATATATGCCCCATCCTCTTTACACCTCACCTCCTGTAACAGGACTTGTGAAGGCCAAGCAGTACGCAACAGAGGCAATATATTCAAAGGCACATTACACATGCAGGCTGTATGGAGAGTCTGTATGCAGGTCTTTTGGTTTGAGTAGTCAATACATGCTAATTTGCACTGCAGATGTTTTACCCTGCTGCTCTCTCTCTCACCTCTTGGTCTGAAATAATTCACTGATTGGTTTACAAAAAGGCTAAAGTACTATGGAGTCAATGCAATGGTATTGATGGACAGTTGACCATCACAGGTACAAGCTAATGCATGCAGCTGAGAAGCTTTCAGTTGCCTCCTTTAGAAATGAACATCGTTACTGGAACTGTGTCGATGTGTGCCTTGAAAAATAATGATAATATTTATTATTAGTCATATTCCATTTTTCATGGAATAGAACAATGACAAAAATACAGACACTGGAGTTTTTTTGCAATGCTTTTTGAGAGAAGACTGAAAATATTAATAAGGTTTGAGAAGAAGTTTTACTATGAACTTACCTTTTTACTTTTTACACTCTTTTCACAGTAGTTACTGCCATTGGTATGTGTGGAGGCAATTGCAGGTGCTTCAGCTTGGGAATAAGAATCCTCTACATACCTATGTATAATACATGTGAAAATCAATCAGTTATGTCAAACCTTTTACTGTCTTGCTTGAATATTGATTTAACAAATTCATTTAATATTTTGAGAATTAAATAAACTTACATGTTATACTAATAAAAATAAACAAGTCATAACCCAAAGTTAACACTGTGATATGCACATACATGTTTGCATACTTGCTAGCTGCGTTGGTGTAATGAAAAATGCTTGCTGTGACGTGGTGTGAAATTTGCTTGTTCATTTTTCAGGCAAGCCATCAAACCTGCGCGAAGAAAGCAAAGCGAAATTTCGCTTCGTGTTTGGATAAAACAAAAATAGCAACGGCAACTGCACGGCGAAAAGATGCAAAGCAACAGAATGAATGTTATATTATGCATATAAGCTTTTTACCGAAAATAATATATTCGAATGTAACCCCTTTGTAATCACCAACAGTTTGATTAGTAACTGTAATTTAATTGCATATTTTTTCTCAGTAACTGTAACGGATTACAATTACATTTGTTTTGTAATTTAATTACGTAACGCTGTTACATGTAACTAGTTACTTCCCAACACTGATTAAGAGATACACAAAGGGTCATATAGCAGACAGCTACATACGACAAAAACAAGTAATACACCATACAGTGGTATCTGTCCTCATCAGTACATCATCCACAGGTCATTAAACATAGTGTACAAAAGTTTACTGGCTCTGAAATTCTCCTCTTCCTTGTTGTCCTGAAATAACTGACAACTGGGGCTCTTGTCATGCTATGGTCTTTTACTTGCAGCTGCTCTAAAAACACTGGAGAGGGAAATGTTACCATAATTTATATTATTATGTTAAGTGACTCACCGCAAGATCTAACATCACCTCATCTCACCCTTATCTTACAACTGAAAAACTGACACCTTCTCTGGGAAGAGCTGGAATTGGTGAAATACAGAGATAAGGACATCTGTGAATTAATCCTAGTGCTTTTTTCCAATGCATTATAATTCTGTAGTTATAAAGAAGTGATAATTTTACTCTGTTTCAAGCTGAGAAGTCATCGGTAATTGGGTTCAGGGGCCTTTTACCTTACCTAACATTTCTAGAATGAGCAGCACCTGGCTGTTAGTGTTTGATCCTGTGGGAACTCCCACTCGCAGTCTATAATGGCATTGAGAAATGCAGCCCTGGCCCTCTGAGTGGAGTATATTGCTTGAGGGGCAGTATCATATTGTGTGACATCTGACTACTTCAAATGAGTCCCATATTTTTCTCTGTACAAGATGTCATGCACATGCTTGGTTATTGTATTCAAGTATATAAAAGGGGTTATAGGTAATGTTCTGCCTCTGTTTGACTCTCATGCTCTTTCTCCTCATCTTAATTCAACAACCAAGCTGCTCACTATTGCACAGGTGGTGCTAAACAAAAGGATTACTGGTCCTGTCATCAAGAGTGTGTTTCTCAATATGGGGCCCTATGATTATCCACTGTGGGTAGGAGTTATTTACATTATGCAGTTTAGCAGTTTCCAAACAATCAGACTTCAAACACAGCAAGGTATTGCCCATTCTGGAGACATTCACCATGGCTAGAGTTAGTTATTCTGGTCTTTAGTATAACCTTTCATTATTAGACATTGGTAAATGTAAATTCATACAACTAAATAGCATCAAGTATGAACAGTATATAGTAGGGGATTGCACTAGAAATGTACTGCATGAGACATACATTGTTTTATTGTTTCAATTTAAGGATATTTTTATGGTAGAATTACAGTTCAGATGAAGGGATTATTAATTTAATTAATTGGTAAGTCTCCCAATTGCAGTTGTAAGTCTTAGTATAAATTGTGTATATATAAGTGCACCCTTTTGACATGTGACTGATTAGAGAGAACATTTTTTTTCTTTTTCAAAAGAATGGCATGCACAGATCCCTCACCCCTCTAATCACATAAAGGTGCCTCCAGATTTGAGACAGAAAAAACAAACAGTCATTTATGTGGTCAAGATGTTCATCTTGCACCTGGAAATGTGAGGACAGATGTGGTAAAGGCTAATTTATGGAAGCTGAACATCCATTGTTCAAAAAACAGAAGGTAACCATGTCCCTTATTGCAGACACAATAGCTTTAAAGTGTTCATAAGTTATCATTAACTGAATATCCTGATTATACAGCTACTTGCACTGCATATGCATAACATAAACACACTGTATGCATGTTTGGCAATAATTATTTACTTTACACAGGACACATGAAAGAGCTATAGTGTAACAGTAAAAGTAACAGCTTATATTCTGACACTTCTATCTTTATCATCACTGTAACTTTTTATAGGCCTTCCCCTGTAATGTGCAGTACTCCTGCATGCAAAATTGTTTAATTTTTATATATACTCTTGAACTTGTGGTTAATATTTGTAGAATGCCATTTTCAGAAGTCATTTCCTGTTTTTAATACAAAAAGGGAGAAAATGATTAAATATACGTATTGGAGGAATCTAAAAAGGCATCACAGTGTTTTTTTTAAATTCACTGGAATCACATTAAGACCAGTACATCATATTTTCAGGTGCCACTGATCTGTGCCAATTCATATTCATGAATTATTGAGATATGCTGGAAAACATTTCAAACATGCATTGGCATGCAAATGGGAAGATGGCTTTTATGCAAGTCCTGGTATCTAAAAATAGTTTTGGAGAGGGATGGATGGAGAGAGTACGAGGGAGAGACAAAAAAGAATAATCTCAAAAAACATGGAAAACTGGAATTGTGTTCACTTTGAGGTTTTCACTAACTGAGAAAAGAGGGACGGTTAAAATGCTCTGGGGCTGTCGAGGGTTTTATTGTTTTACACAGATTGGACAGGAGTTCTGTATGCTTTGTTCCCCACCGGGGGTCCAAGATGGAGATTGTCTGCAGAGAATAGAAAAGTTTCAGTCCAGGACTGGTAGAGGAAACTTTTGGCCACATCAGTTCACAGAGAAATCTTTTAGTGAGAAAATAAACCTGACCGTTACACCGAGTATGTTGCTGGAAACATTGCCATTAGTTTCTGGCAGTGAAAAGCACACAGGGTGGAAAGCAATATTATTTTGTTGAATGGCTAACATATCCCTTGCAACCTAGCACATATGGTGGAAAAAGACACAACAAGCTCAGGGGTTAATAATGAGTTTAAAGCTTCTTACTAGTGGGAGGATGCACAAAATATGACCATGATAGAATATTGTTGGTATTGCATTCTGATGGAAGCCTAAATGCTTCAACCTATCCCTGTTATCAGATTGAGAGAACCTGTTTTGAATATTTTAATCTGCAAGATGTGTCTGCAGCCATTGTGCTTGTAGCTATATTTCAATTTCACGGTATGTTCAATCAAGTGGCTGACACCTTTTATATTAAAAAAATGCTCCTGTCTTTTACATCAGTTGCAGCATCTGTCTATGCATGGACGAATGCGGAAGTCACCCCAGGCTGTCCTGTTGTTCATTCTTTCTTTGTCATGTTTGTAGAAAGGTGTATATTGCATGAACACAGGTAATGTGTGCTGCCTTTGTTCAACATTGTTTTAAAAATGTTTTTCATTCAGTAGAATGGCTTTCAAAACTACGCATTCTGTTCTTTAATGTTATTAATCATAATGGGCTCGTAGACCTGACTGATCTTTTGGACCATTTAACCAACTAATGCTGTATGCGTTCCACGTGCTTTACTCTTCAAGGAGAGATGATATTGTAAAATTAATACGCTGCTCATTTTTCATTCCATCAGATGAAGTCTAGATGAGGAAGGGGATATTTTATCTGTCATTCCCACATGGTCTCTTGGAGCCTGTTGATAATCATTGTCACTATGTATTGAAATATCAGAATGATATATGAGCCCCAAAATGTCTGGGCAATTTGTTCCTTCTAGTTTTGACAGTCTGGTACCAGCCTTCTCTTACACTTACAGACACATCGTCTGGCCCTCAACTCCGTTTCAGTTTGATGTATTGCCCTGGTCAACAATGCAGACAGTCGGCAAGCTTTTGGAAATGTTAATCTGATTTCCTCTTGAATCCTTATTGGTCAAAATGGAGGGAGCTGCATTTCTTCGTTTATAAGTGTATTTGACGTTCCATCCTTTGCCAATGTGGATTATGATTGTGCTATGTCTGGTCTTCTTAAATCAATACAAACAGGCACAAATATACAAATCATGCAAAGGAATGCCATAAATTCCTGCAGTACACTATAAAAATCCTTATGAACATAACTCATTTAATTGTATTAATAACAGATATTTTAATGTGTTAGTTAAATTGATATTGTAATTTAAAATGATATTCCTTCCTATTCCATCTAGACTAAAATCGGTCTTATCTAAATCAATGATAGCTTGTAAAATTAGTGGTAAATAATAGCTATCCTGTTCCCTGAAAGACTGTTCCGATAAAGGTCCGTGTGATCAAAACGTTTCTTTTTTCAGCTGACTACTCATTTCCTGGGAGCTTCACACCAATGTGCGGTTACCATTCTTTCATGCCCATGTAATGCAGGTAGCAGGGTGTTTATTTCAGTTGTGCTCAAAACTCTGAGCTGCTAACGTCATTTGCTCATCTGCTGATCTGAGAAGAAACAAATCAGGACACAAGGACAATGGTTACACCAAACAGATTTAATCAACTCCAGTCATTAAAATGCTAACCAAGCCCATATTTTACAATGTAAGGCACAGCTGGTCTCTGTCACTCTAAGCTATATTTACAACACGAGACTGGATACAGTGCATGCTGCACTTTGAACACTCCAATGCACATTACACAGTGGCCAAACAGCTACTCAAAGGTGTAGAAATCAATCACTTATGCTGTGAGTTAATCTGAGGTCTACAGTCTTCCTCTTACATCCAGCACAGAATGGGGGATTGGAGAAAGAAAAGGTGTAATAATAAAACAAGAAGGTGGGAATTCATACAGGTATTTAATCTGCCCCCTGGCACCCAATGAAACTAGCTTTGATATGGTATTATTCTATATCTGTGTTCTTTCAATGTCACATTCAAAATAACCTTGATTGTCATATTTTACTTACTATCATCAACACATTTGCTGATACGTTTCTTCAGTTTGTTTCAGTTTGCCTGTTGTATATTATACTAATTTTAAGAAATCTGAAAATCAATGCACTTCTAATGTCACCATTTTACACTATGGGGTGTAAAATGATAAATACAAAGTGTAAAGGAGAGATTTTATTTTGTGCAGCTCAGAGTTGTAAGGGGACCTCCATATTGTATCAGCCTTGCCAAATCAAGGCTGATACAATATGCAGTGTACAATATATTTGGCACAAACATAATGTGAGAACAATTTGTGTGTGTGTGTGTGTGTGTGTGTGTGTGTGTGTGTGTGTGTGTGTGTGTGTGTGTGTGTGTATACTGCACGTGCACTTGTATGTTTTTTGTGTGTCCGGGAAGGGGTTGGTAGGTAGGTAGATGTGGGACTAATACAATCCAACAATTGTTCTTTGCTGATTTTGGATTCTTTTACTTCTCTAAAGAGTAGTTATTATCAGTAACATGGTGAAAATGACCACAGCACCTTACCTGATTATTTTGATATTTTTTCATATGTATTGCTTCCTAGATACTGGACAGTTATTTTTATCATTAATCCTGCAGTAGATATTTTGGTGTCATTAGGCAGATTTTTAAAATGTATAATGCAACCTGTGTAACAAGAATTCACAGATTAATTGCATTGTATTAAAATTGATACAGGGGAAATTGCTAGATCTTATTTGTAATAAAAGGTATGAGCATTAAAGTATGCTTTGTATTCTGAATTACCACATTCAATTTAAATTGTTGAGAATCGTGATGAGCCAGAAAAGACCAAGACTTATTACTATATTTATTTTAAAACACTTATTAATAACAGAAACATGTATCATCACTAGATCTTTCACTTTCATCATCTTGTGATGCTTATTTCATTAGGATGCTTACTATTTAACTATTAACTATTTAATCAGTTGTTCTTGCACTGTTTAAAACAGCAATTGATTACAGTTAGTTTAACTCGCAAAATTAAAGAATGTTGCCACGGCCATATTTGAAACCCCACCATTGAAATATTCTTTAACACATGGCCTGAAAAGGTACACCTGTAAAAGAAGGAAGGCAGATAATGGCATTTCTCTGTGATTCAGTTTCATTTCCAAAAAAAGGTGTTTCCATTTAAGTGAACACCTGCCACAGAATACAGATTTAGGAGACATTACTCCCTGCATACTGATGGAATAACTGCCACATGTTAAAAGTGTAACTGCTCAGTGTGAATGGTTATCAGAAATCGAAGGGCTATATATTTCATTTTAAACTTATGACAGATGGGATTATTATGCAAAGGTACACTCTCACAGTAATCAGATGCTGAAAATGAAATAACTATTTATTTGGTTGGCAAAGCCATTTGACATAATAGTGTCATTTCTTTGCCTCTATAGTTTCAGAGAAGTCGAGTCAAGGGTAAAAATGTGTTTATTTTTCCCTCAGCTCTAAGCACACTTAATCCTAAATACATCATTTCACATTGTTTGGAACAGTTACTGCTCTGTAAATGTTTTGATTGATACAAAGAACACAATTTCCCAGTGGTTAAACCAAACAGAATACAGATATCCTTACACAGAGCTATTGTTTGGTAAAATGCAGACATCAATGACAGTGAGGAAAGAAAAACATTATAATAATGCTTGAGACTGCAATTGTTTGTGTAATTTGGAACTAAATTGTATATTACATGCTCCTTAAACCATAAATGCACAATCAATAGTATACTATTTTTACTCTGCATTTCAAAATAATGGTTTGGATGTGTTTGGATATGCAACTGTGACCTGACCACCAGTGTACAAGGTAACATAATTATTTGCAAAATGTTATGCATTACATGACATCAGATTTTTATTGGCAAGGCACCATGGGAAAAAAATCGTGGAGTGCCTTACCAACTCCCTACACTATGCTAGGATGTTATTTTATTCTTCATCTATGGCCTAGATGAGGGTGAATTACGTGTAAGGGCATTTGTCATAGACTTTCCACCTCCATGCTAAAAAATATCCTCTATTGGGTTGAGGAATGGTTTGTAGGGTAGACGGAACATCACAATGAACTCTAGTGCGCTGTAAACCATAGTCATACAACCAGTGTGTGGTGAAAATGTATATTCTCCCTGGCCACAACAAATGTAATCACCAAATGTACAAAGCGATTGTATAGGGCACCCAGAAAGTTAAGCAGATGGGCAGAGTTGTATGAACCCAGCAGAGGGCTTCATACCATGACTCCATTTTCACATATGGCAGCTCAAATTGTTATATTCCATGGCATTGACGTCCACTCAGAGTGAATCCTGTTTCATACACATACAGAAACTCAAACTGGTGAACATTTGCATATAGATACAATACAATTGAGTACATATGCACTAGTACGTTTCATTGAAAAATGTTCACAACCATCCTATTTTGTACTGCATAATATGTTCAGCTTATACCATACTGTAAGTATATATACAAACAAGACATATGCACAATTCCAATCTGGAAGCCATCTCACTATTCATACCAGTACTGCAGTACTTGCAGAATTGCTGTACACTCTTGCCTGAACATATTTGTGATGAAAGTCCTTCACACTTTTGTCACTTCTTCAAAAGAGCACCAAATAGATCTGATTAATACATACTTGGTGCCTTTATTGAAAAGCATCCAACTATGGTTATTCTGATGGCAACAATCCATTGGAACGTGTCATCGGCAATTATTTTTAGGTGGATGTCTTTGAAACAAATGCCACTCCTTGCCAGAATCATGCTCACTACTTGCCACGTTTTTCTCTGCGATAAGAGTCCCCTGGCTTTTTTCCTTTCAATTCTGAGGTACAGTAGAGATGAGCATCATGGTAAATACAAGTTCATATAAATACTATAATAATGTAACTCTAACATTATGAGTAATACTGCACATACAATTCCTATATTGCACTGTATACCTGATATACCGATTCTAAGTCTGAAATACTTTTTTTGAGCCTACTTTACCTGTTTGGTAAGATTTGGTAGGACAAACACTCCAGCTACTTGAAATATTTATAGTTGCTTATACACATTTATTGATAAGTTCATAAAGGTGCAAAAAATACTAACTATGTCATGGACAACCCTGGGGGCTTGTTTTCTTTTGTGGTCCAATTGGTGCCGATATAGGAATGATTGACACAGTGATCATAGTAAATCGCACTGCTTCAAGTAAACAAGTTATTACAACAAAAGCCGCATTTATTTCGCTCAGCTTGCTCACTCAGTAAGAGTTTCATTTAAAGGCTCAAAAATGCTTTTACCTTACAGTAACAAAAAAGGATTTATGTAAACCTGTCCTATTTCGTACCAAAGAAGCGCAATGCAAAATTGTTACTTATTCTGGAAATGGAAGTTAAAAATACACAGAATGTCCAAAACACAGCAATTTACTCCTTAGAAAGAAACAAACAGCACTCAAAGTGTAATTTTTCAGAACATCCATCCATTAGTTTCTGTCAGGTCAAATATTTTAATTAATGCCACTCTTTATATTTTCTCTTCAAGTGCAGAGTGGAAAGGATCGTCTGGCATTTCTGAGGCATGCTTTCATGTAGTTTGATGAGATTTAGTTAATGACTTTTACGAGAAGTCCTCAGGTTTGTGTTTATTTATTTATTTTTAAAAATACATTAGAATTTTGCTGGTAAATGAGACTAAACAGAATTCCAAGGGGTGTGATATTGAAGCATTGTGAAAGCAAATGAGTGAAAAAGACATGATCAAATACTGTTGCTTCATTTTCATTTGAGATGGTTGTATGTCTTTGCTATTAACGTTCACCAAGACCTTGACAATGACCCTGTCCATATCCAATGGCAATGTCATGTAATTGCTCCATGTTGTCACAAACTGCTAGTGTGTCCTGACAGCCATTTCTACAGTGGTGTAATGATTGTCAGCTGTATTATCTTGCATTCCCACATGGACAAGGGCATCAGCAGTAACAAAACATAACTGTAAGCATATCTTAGATTGATTGAATAATCTGCATGACTAGTATTAGCATTTGAACACTTTCTTTTACTTACACATCCGCGTGTCTCTTAAAGTTGACAGTACAAAGTTGTAAACGTTAACTACTATTTAAGATTTTGCCAAGTTAAAACAAAACATTGATCATTAATAGCTTTAACATGATAAACATTCAGTTCTGAAAATCCCCAATACACCTGTGTTGTGTGTTTGCCAGAGAATTTACCAATGGACACATGGTATACATTTCTCTATTACTTAATATTACAATGCACACCAGTGCAACTTTTACTTTTTTATTTACATTAACATTTTCTGATGTCTGTATTTAATGGAAACTGAGGAATTGTAATTATTTTATTTTTTATCTGCTCACCCATTAGATGCAGATGCCAAGACCAGATGACAAGTTGTGAAAACTAAAATTTAAGAAATAAAAAACAACTAGCAGTTTCTGGATGGCTTGAGTTGTCTTGCAGTCAGTGCAGGACTATTGCCAAGCCCAAGAATGACTCTTGGCTCTGTCTAGCTCTGCATTAAATCAGCCACGAGAAAAGGGTCTGCAAGGTAATAGCCAACAAGTATTGGAGGAATTTCATTTTGCTCTAAACAGTCTCGAGAGTCCATATCATGCTGCTCATATAACTGACTACTTCCACCCTGCAAAATGGAAAGTGTGGGACAGACAAGATGTGACATCTCTGCTTATTGTTTCCCTTCCGTTCTAATTCATAGAGGTGACAGTTCTCATTTTGAAAGGCTAAATTAGTCATCACTGAGTGCACAGCATAACAGTGCTTTTCATAACTGATTGGCCATCATAAAAGGAGAATATATGAAAGCAATGTTTTGAAAGAGACATCTACAGACCTTTGGTTTTTAATGTTCTTCATTTTTAAAAATTATTTTAACTGAAAAATTTTCATTGCAGTAATACAATTATAATAAACTAATTCAAACAACACCCTAAACACAACAATGATCATTTACCACAGCCCAGAGGAACATCAAAAGGCTTCCCAAAAACAGCTTGCATTCAAAGGTTTACACATTTATGGTAAAAAATTAATATTGTCTTTACATTAGCATATTTTTTAATGATGCTCAAAATGCTTACTTTTGTTGAAAAGCACACTTCCAGGAAAGGATCTTTTTGACTCAACTTACAATTCAAGTCAAAACCATTATATTATTAAGTAAGAGCCTGTGGTATGGAACTGTTAAGCAGCTTTGCTAAAATAATCTCTAATCCAGCCAATCATATACTGTGTGCATGTGAACATGACTGAAAGAAATCTTTGAAACCATTGAGGGAATAAAAGCATTAGTCAAAGAAAATACATTCATCAACTAAAAGACAAAATCATTCAATCATTGAAAAAATTTCCTCAATCTAAAATAAATACTTGACAAAGCTGGGAGGAACTGGAGTATACAGCAGTGGCAATGGGATATTGACTATGGGAGCAAATGATCTAACAAACTGCTTTTCACAGGAGATTACACATATGGTAGGGCACAGCCAGATTTGCAACGCTGTGTAAAGCTCAAACTGGTTTCCTTTGCTCCAATTTAGGGAACAGAAGCCACTTAAGCTGCTGAGAGAGCATGCAACCTGGATAAGGCAGGCCCAAAGCTAGTTGTAAGGAGATTCTTTGTGGCTTATGAGGTGTTTTGCAGCTAAGACTAATTACAAAGAAGAATTACATGTGATCTATTAAACCAGTGTCAAATTACATTAAGGAAATAAGGTTAGTGAGTTTTTTCGGGATCAGTAATCAAATTTGCTTGCAAGTGTGGTGACTCAGTATCAGACAAGGAGTATTCATTCTGTTGGTCAATTGCCAATACAATGGAGGCAAGCAAAAACAGTTAAAAACAGTTAAATTCATTGTCGGAATATTCACCATCTGTGTGGAAATGTCAAACCAGTGGAGGGAGGAATGCCGAATTGTTCTTACAGAGACCTACCACTGAGTGATTCACCTCATTTTCTTGTGTTCTCTTGCACAGCCCACACCACCCAGTTGACTGTTGTCATCCACACCACATAGTGGGAGTAATAGCAATGATGCTTTTGTTAAAAGCTCACCTCTCACAGAGGAGAAAAAGAGAGCTCACTTGAATTCCCAGGGACATGCATATTAAATGTGCCAGAAGATTTGATCATTGAGTTGTGCCCCATGCATGGTCATGTCATCACATATGATAACATATTTGGTAGACCTCTGCTCATGGACAGTTATGTAAAACATTTTGTGTGACCATGTACTGGCCCTTTCAAACTTAGTCATATTACCTTTAAGTGTCCAGTTGCTCTAGCACCCTGAGGCAGTGGAATTTTGACAACAATTTAAATAATAAAAAAAAACAACAACAAGGTCAGAGGTAAACAGCAGCATATGAGGAACAAGAATGAGCCAATCTTTGTGTGATATCTGACATTATTTGTAGAGTTATAGGTGTTCACTGAGGTAGGATAATATGGAACCTGTATGCTTGAAAGAATAGCAGGCTTGCAGATAGAAATGCTCCACAAATAGGGTGAGCAACAGGGCTTCTTTCAAATTGAAAACTTAACCCATTTGCTTTATTACATAAATTTTACCTGAGTTAGTTTGAACATGACATGACTAATTATTCTACTAGTCTCTTTCTCTTAATCAGTTAATCAAAGTTTTATCTTTATATGGATTTTTTACTCATAGCTTTTACTGTTTGTAACAGTAAAATGTAACAGAAGATGTATGTTGTCAATAATTCATACCATATTTTCTGAAAAACAGCAAGAACAAGAACAGCAACAACTATTATCTATTGGGACCATACATACATAGTAAATTATGTAATAATTTTGCTGATCTATGTAATAATCTTGCTGATGATTGTGGTTCTCCTTGGTTGGACTCAGAGGCTAATGCTCAGGTTCTGCATTAGCTCTGAATTTCTTCACACTAAAAAGTTCCTTAAAAGCCTCTCTAACGTAGGTCTTCACTGATGTTAGAATGTTGAACAGAGTTTGGCACAGTTTCATTGGGAATCTTTCATCACAAGCTACAAATACTTGAATTATAGCTATTTTGTTCACAAGACACCCGTTTCTTGTTCAGGAAACACTCACCATATGGTAAAAGCTGGGTCCCTTAGTAGACCCACTGTCTTCAGCAAATCTAAAAATCTACAAAAAATCAAAAATTAGGGAGTTGATGTCTTTTATACATCTAGCTTTTAAGATAAGGTGAGCATTGGTTGGGTGTCAACCAATCCCAAATCAATGGTCACACCTCAGAAAATGAGAGGTCCTTATTTTACATCCCTTTGTTTGAGCACACAGAAAAATGCAGGAAGAATTCCTCCAGCCCCCCCATCCAAGCTCATGCTCCTGCTGCTATGGCTAACCTCCCCTTGCTGGTGAGTCTATCCAACCTGCTAATGATCCCATTCCGCTAACCACACCCAAAAAAAGCACCTGTAAGAACAGTGTTGATGGCTCAAGCGGAGAGTACTCTACAGAGAGGAGAAAATCAAGGACGAGGTGACACAAGGAATATTTCTGATATTACTACACTTACTGGAAAAAAAAATTGTTTTGTTAATACTGATGATAACACTTTGTACTAAATGGGAAATTAGGTTTTTTTTAAGTTTTTTGGAATGCATGTTCAGTGCTTTTTTCTTTACTTCTATTGCTATATGGTCACAATGGTTTGTCATGTTAAAGATGTGGGTCACCTGAAAAAAAGTTTGAACACCACTGACCTATTGGACACTTAGCGCTTGTTGGATTGACATCTGATTTGTCTTCGAAATGTGCAATTTTAGTCACCTGTGAAATGCTGACAATGGCTTTCCTCCTATCTTTCACTGTATGGCAGCATAATGACCTTAATAAACTGCTCTTGAATCTTAAAATACAGCACTGTCAAGTGTGATCAAATCCCTCCATCCTCCATAATAAGAAATTCATAACCACTGTTTCACTCAGCCCATGAAACATGCATGCAACACAACATAAAAAAATCACAGCTTTACTAAATTGCTGAAAACTGTTATTCTTGGAGAAACATAGCCTCTCACACTGTACAGTGAAAACAATGCACAGGGTCTCATCCTTCAAATGTGATTAAATAGGAACCACTTGTGCTATACAAGGACTTTAATCAAGCACACAATGAGGGGTGTGATAATTTGGTACTGAGACAGCATACGGACTCCATCCAAAATTGCAACATGACCATCTGGTATTACTTTGATCAAAACAACCAATACAGTCAAGAAGCTCCTCTGTAATTCTTCTCATAGCTACAGCAGCACTGAGAAGTGATCTGGTTAACCCCTTCCTGGGGTAAAAATAGCACTCGTCTCCTCTGTCTTCTGGGAAATACTGTGCTGAGCCTCAGGCAATTCTCAGCTTGTGCCAGATAATGCTGCTAGTGTGTGAGTGGCTTCTGCTAATCCACTGCTGAGTCCTGCTGTTGCCCCACCTGCCACTATAGATCCACAGCAAGCACAATCAGGTATTTTTTAGCAGAGCTGAAAAGGTGTAAATTAAAACCAGAACCCAAAGCTTTAGGAAACATGTCAAAACATGATACTAAGGTGGATACTAAAAAAGTTAATGAATCTGGATGCATGTCCTCTATTGTGATCTGCCCTTTAATGACAGGGGGTTTGTTTGAACAATGGTCTACTTCAATATGTTAGTACATTATTTATATGTGACTGCATATTGTATTTATATATTGTATTATTGCATAATCTATTGTAGTATGTTACTAAAAGAATAATATGTATGCATGCATACATAAAATACATACAATGACTAATACATCTTCTAGGCTAGGCTAACTAGCTAGAAAAACTAGGCAGGTTCACTAGTTACATCATGTTAGTCCAATTGCACAAGCAATGAAAAAGACATATTGAGCATGTAAAACCTCTGACTTAATGCAATATCTGATGATATTGCATTACATTATTTGCATATAATCCCTTGTGCTGAACAACACACATGGTACACATGGTACTTTGATTGAAAATCTCTGTAACAGCAGCTGGCTAACCAGCTAGCCAGCCAGCTGGCTGGGCGTCCAGCATACTCATACTGACAGTCGTAAACCAGTCAATCACTTAACGTGTTGAATCACTGGCATGTTAATCCATTGACTACCAAAATCCGTGAAGGTGAGCGTATGATCGCCCAGTTGCCCGAGCAAGCAGAAGGATATGTGGGGAAAATACTCAGTCACCTGATAATGATGTGTCAAATTATCAGCATATAATCCCCTCAGATCGACAAAATAGGTGAAGGGATAGCCGCTCCATTTGAAATTTCCTGAACCTGCCAGCAGTGGAATGCAAGCTAGCTACCTGGCCGGCAAATTCTGACAGTCATTTGTCTATTTAGCAATCTATACATCAACTGCATTATCTGACAGTCAAAAGATTTAAACAGAACAGAAATAATATGCCAAATCAATCACGTTAAACTGATCTGGCTAGCATGCTAGCCTAGTACCCATCTACGTTACGTGTGCTAATGGGGCAAGCAAGCATACCTAAATGCAGTACACCAATCCGCAGGCTAGCATAAACATGCATTCATGCATTTTGTGACAATTTAAGATGTGGATCATATATGTGCAACAAAATATTACAGACCTTCCAATACTGTCTCACCAATTTTGTTTTAGAGTTATTTGCAGAGTACAGATGCAGAATATAGTGAAAACCAATTTTATTTATCTGCTTTGGGGATATTAGTTTGAGCCAATATGTTCACTAATTTCATATTTACCTGCAGTTGTACTAAATACATTTGACCTCATTGTTGGCCTACTTTCATTCAATGTAGCATTGCTGTTCTTAGCAATATATTATATTTACACACATATATGTAAATACCTTTTTCATAACATACTATTGTAGACTGTCAATATGTGATCACATTAGTAATATATTAAATTATTTTAGCACATTATTGTTTTATTCCAATGTACACTTTGTGTTTACTGACATTTCATAGCACAACTCTTCACACTAGAATTATAAAGAAGGTTTGATTTTGATTAAGAGAAATGCAAAATTATATATATATATATATATATATATATATATTACTCTGTTGTTAGTCACTCAGGTTCTTTGCAGATCCTGAAATCACAACAGGAACTAATGTGTCTATATTTTAAAGATTAAGGAAATGATTTAGAGCCATTTTATTCAAACATAAATAAACAAAGACATTTGTTGAAGTAATTTGTGTCTTGAAGTGACTTGGTGGAACATGTTTCACAGGCAGAATTTGTCTGCCAGTTCTGCAGTCTGTGACCATTTGAGTGACGTTTGTTTGTGTAGTTTTATTTTTATGTACATTTACAGCACATATAAAGAGGTATGCTGTAAACAAACATATTTCATCATCATTTCAACATTCCATCTAACATCATGATTTGTGTTGCTGCCATACAAAGAATAAACTGCATTAGTTGGCTGGTGATAAGGAGCTAGAAAATGAGATTTGTATGATGCAGTAGTTTGAAACTAAAGAGGGGAAAGAATATTCTGGTGTATGCCTTTGAGCCAGTTATGAAGCCACAGAAAACTAAAGCTTGAGTGCAATGCAGGGATAGCTAGTTGAGTTACACTGCTGATGAGGAGAGGATACCAGCATACCCTGAGTAAGAGGATAGCATGCAAAATGCTGACAAATGCTGTCTGTGAGGCAGTTGTATTGGCAGTGTCACTTTGAGCACGAGCGTCATGAAGACATGAGTGGAGTTAAAATATGTGAAGCACAACACCTGTTTTGTGTGGATCATGTTCTTTAAGGATGCACTTTATATGTCTATGCCTCAAATTCCTGGCTCATCAGCACACAAGCAGATGATTATTTGGCTGGCTAGCCAGTTAGCTAATTACTTACCTTTCTATTTTATAGTGTGTGCATTTTGAAAGCAAGCCACTGTGAACAATGAACACGGAAACTTACTAGCTGGTATGCTGGTGTTAGCTGGCTAGATTTTTTGTGCAAGAGTCAGATGATAATCAAAATGTAGGTAAAATGGTATATGTGCAATTAATTTTAATGCTGACTTGCTAAAATGCAGAACCCTCTCCTTACAACATACCCATAATAAATACCATTGTGCTATTTATTTTCAGTAAGCAACTAGCAGTCAGATAGGGGGTAGATAGCCAACTATGTTGATGTGGAGAAGAAGCTCTCAAACATGTGCTTTCTTCACAACGAAATGTGTGCAACAAGCACAAGCATACATTTAATCAGTGGAGTGAGTGCCTGTTTAATAATGCACTATGAAACATGACTGTTCAAATAGGCTCTTGAATGTCAACAAACTGCAAAAGAGGAGCAGCATCTTTAGAAAAGAAGGCTCCCAGCTGGCTAGAGTTGACTTCAGGACTGTGTCTCTACATCTGGCTACAGCAGGTATAATACAGTGGGTGACACCACAGGAGTGTTGCAGAGGAAGGTGAAGAATGAGAGTACTCAGGGAGAACATAGCTAAAATATTATACTTGTAAGAATAAAAAATAACTTGGAATTTTGAAAAATAATATGATTTTTTGTTCTTATTGTTTCTACCATTAAAATGATTTGTGTTGAATAATTTCAAAGCATATTTAATACTGCATCATTTGTAATACCATCAGCAGTGTTAAAATAAATTCAATTTCCAATTCAATTTTTAGATGTAATAAGGAGTTATCTAATGGCAGCTGCATGGTGCAAGCATTTGTTCCAAAATGGTCCCAGACCTGTAATTCTCAAGCCACCATTTCTCCCCCTTGCATCTCCTTCCCCCCTGCTATTTTTGAAATTGTTCCACAAATCAATATAGTCAGAGGAAAACATGCAAAAGCAGCCTACAATATAGGTCAAACAATATAACTGCTGGAGGGAAAAAGAAATATCGTCATGGTGATGCCCAGTTTTTCTGATACCATGTTTTTGCTGTTGCTATAGATGTTGAGTATGCACTAGGTCAGGGGAGCACATATTGCATTTGTCGTGCAGTCATCAGAGAGGAGCAACCTAACCAAGACAGTGAAAACTGTGACCCATGGGGTGAGGCTGGGGGATGGGTTATGTTTTGCAGCCTTCCTGCAGTGTTCAGTACTGTGGGTACTAGTGATGTGGGCGTAGAATGCTCTTCTAATCTCAAAACTCCAACAGAGCTACCAGCTATCAGAGAGTAGGGCTGTGGGGCATGATGTTGAATGGAATTTTCCTAGCAGTTTTTTCTTCCCCTGGTTGCCTTGCAGAAAACCAGAAGTCAGGCTGGAGAGAGAGAAGCTCATCTGATCTGCTGAGGTGGAGAGAGGAAGATTAGTACATTCTTGATGAAGGATGATTAAGTATCCAAGATGAATAAGCTACATTTGATTTTTGAAAGATGTTTTAAAGACACCTGGCTTACCACCTCAGGTACCACAGGATTTTTAATGACCACTGGTCAGGCTCTTGCTTTGATGTCTCCCCCAAAAGACAGTACTTTCCTTGGCTTCTTAGATCATAGGGAAAAAGACCACAGAGTGGTAGTGCATAATTAAATATCATGTTGCAGTATGTGCCTTATGGCATCATCTGGAGTCAGTAATAACTTGGAGCTGTGACAGAGGTAATGCATTTTTTTTCAAGGACAGCTTGTGACAGTAGTGTTTTTATAATCTGACAATTCCATGAACAGAATGTGTACTTTGTGCTCTTTGTTTTAGTTTTCATGGAATGTTTTCATGAAGTGAAAGATCTGAGGCAGTTCAACAGCTGCCCATTGAATGTTGAGACAAATTGCTAATACTTGCACTGAATTGTGAATTACAATATGCCATTTCCATAAAATTTGATGATGAATAATATATTAAATTTACATTTTTCAGAATAACAGTCAGACGAATACTGAAATTGTAAATTTTAGTTAACAATTCACTTTAAGAATGTTTAAGAATGTTTTTTGTTAATGTTGGCCTGCATTGACAACGTAAGGCTAACCTAGAAATGTTTTTTATGTGTGAATGAAATCGGTACAAAATGAAGTAGCCTGTGTTAAGTTATGAACTCCAGGATATTTTGGTTAAAATCCTTGTTTTACCTGCCAAGAAGCTCAAACTTGGCAGGAAAAGGATGCTACAGCATGACACTGACCCAGAGAATTCACCAAAACCTACAACTAAATGGTTAACTGAGCACCAAAATTGTTCTGAACTGATAATCTCAACCTCCAAACCTCAATCAAATCAAATACTCATGATCTGAATTCAAGAAAATAGTTCACAAATGACTAATCAAATGATCTGGAGATCCTGGAGCAATTCTATCAGGGGAATGGTCTATCCTACTCAGAGGTGTCCCCACTTCATAATAAACTACAGGAAGACTCTTCAGGGTAATGCATGCTAGTAGAGGATTTTAAAAAGCTAATTACAAGAGTGTAAATAAATTGCAACAGCATACAGGACCTGTTTGACCTCTCTATTATATATAATTATGTAGCAAGAATAATTGATGTTGATGAGAGGTGAACTTTTTCAAGAGACATAATATTCTAGATAGGATTTAATTCATGCAAAGCTGAAATGATAATGAAAATAATACTAGGTAGGTGAACTTATTTTTCTGGTATGCCACAATCCAAAATTATTCTATATTACAGAACACATCTTTCCAGTGTTGACCTGCGAAGTCAGACACAAAAACCTCTTTGCTTAGTACATACTAGTAGCAGACATCCTGTAATTTCATCTAATAATAAATTTAATTCTAACACATTTGGAGGCAATGAGGCATGAAATATACATAATATTAATGCAAATAAGGAAGTGGAGTGTTAATATTTATTTTTGCATTTGATATGACTCTGTAGACTTTGAATGTTGCTTGCAGTGAAATTTGTCACACAGTTTAAAGTGTATCTCTTATAATTAAAACACATTAGACAGATGAGACTGCCAAAATACTCAAGCTCACACTTGAGAGCATGTGAATATAATTAATATTATATTTTTATTTCTTATTCCCCTATAATTGCAATTAAAACTTTGTCAGGCACAGCTGAATCTTAATAAAATTCCTTTGTAGCCATGCTCTGTTCCATTTATTATTAAAAAAAAACAAAGTGTAAATAAACACAACATAAATTATGTTACAGTATTATTAAAGTTATCATTGTCCTCATTTAGTCTATTTTACCAGATTTATTTGCTTTCTATTTTTTACAATGTGTGAAATGACATGAAATCAGGTTGTGAAGACATACAATAAATCACATCTGACAAGATGCTGTAATATCAATGGATTATGACAGTTCTCATTTCATTCAGGGTGTTAAAATGTAACATGTATGCTCAAAGCTGATAAAAGCTTTGATCATACATGCTTTTGAAGATGGTTAGATTTAGAAATAAATAAATTACTGTCACTATCACTTCATTTAGACATGTAGAAAATACATTCTTGGTAACAGGGAAATGAGATGAGTCTTTGTTTCATTGACAAGTAGAAGTGAAACACTCAGAGATAATAATATGTAAAAACATGAGTGAAAACTCAGAGGAAAGAAAGCTTATCTAGGCCATAAGGAAATTGGAAAAGGATCTAACAAAACTTGACTGATTAAATTTAATATCAGCCACAAGCTGTCCTCTTTATGAAAATATTCACAACATGCAGTGTCTGTGCATTGTCAGACCCATGCCGAAAATTATGATGAAATACCTAAAATGCATTTTTGAGTAAACAATCTTAAAATCCCAAATAGGCCCCACCAATAGAAGTTCAGATCTGTCAGAAGAATAGCCACCTTCAAAAATAATTATTTACATTTTTTGTTTTTCATCTCCACATGTGGGGATTAGTAGTGTGAAAAGAAAAGAAGACAGGCTAATGATATTTTTAAAGCATTGTTCTTCAGGTCCCCAGTAAGGCAAAACAACAAAGACCCTTGATCAGAAAAATACCTTTGTTGCTGTTTCAGTTTTTTTTTTCACTTAACCATTTTTGCTGGCTTTTTTCTCACTCATCTTCACACCACTTAGCCTCTCTCTCTTCGTAAAATTGGATTCTGTGTCAGAAAACGATTAAGCTCAGATCGTTCTAAACCAGATCGCCATGAAACAAAGACTGCTTGTGATCTAGTTTTCAATATTAAACAAACTAGAACTCCATCAAGTCTTATTTCAAATTCAGACACATTTGGGATCAATAGAGATCTTCAGCATTGGGACAGACAAAAATAGTCTCAAAGTCTGAGGCTTGAGGAGATGTGTATAAGTTTTGGTGACAACAAAATTAAATAACTGGTGAAAACAGTTATGCACACAACATCAGCCCCAACTTACCCACACATTATGGCCTTTTGCATTGTTATACATTACTTCAAACATTCCCAATGTTTTTCATGGGAGTTAGTCTGACATTCTGTAAAATGTGATTTTGATTCTTGTTTATTAGCTGTTAAGGACAGATGGTCAATATCTGCATCTATTGACTCTTTTGGTTCATTACCTAATGCACACAGACAAATGTTTTTGGGCTACACTCTGTGTTTTGTTCTTTAGGAAACTGAGTAACTGCCATTTTTTACTACTTTTCAGGTTGTAGGTGTTACACCTCAAATAGAGAGTGTAGCTAAGTTGTTGGATATCATTATAAACTACCACGCAAGAAAATTCTGAGTTATCATCACAGGGATGTGATATGTTTTTCCATTGCAAATTAAGTTATCTGAACATATTTTCCACAGCAGTAATCTGCCAAAGGCGATTACAGAAGAAGAAAGAACGATGCAATTTGGATTTTCCCCTTTGGCTGCTTTGCTCTGATTAAAATCTGCAATCATAACACTTGTTAAAAGGATTATTCAAAATTAACATTAATAAAACTCCAAGTACAGCAAACAACACTGCTGTGGCCACTTACAAAAAGTAACAACACACACTGTGAACATTTCAATAGAAATATAACATTCCATGCAACTGTTAAAAATTCATCTTCCTGATAAATTTAACATTATTATTTTGTACTCCATTAAAGGTCAGATTCTAGCCTGTTGGTAGTAAATCTAGACATTGTGTAGAGTGTAATATATGTGTTCTGAATGTACAAACACACTCATGGTTAAGGGGTGATTTATTAAGAGCAACATTAGAAGCTGCTAATTTCTGTTTGTTTTGTAATCTAACCCTTTTTAACCCGCTCCTCGGAATTCTGTTTTAAGCTTACCTTACTGTCCCATCCTCTACACTCTTGCAGATGCACTGAGGGACAATGAATGAAACCTTGTGACACACCTGCAGGCAGCTAATTCCTTTTCTCAGACTACAAGTTCCAGTGTGTAATAGAGTAGCATGAACATTGAACTCCTTGTGCATCTCTCACTGACATCACCCGAGAAACTCATAGGCACTTGATGCAAGAGAGTGCTAATGAGCTATCCAATCAAGGCACCCTGGCTGATGTAACCCACCCAGTCCCTGACGGTGAACGGAGCCAGTCATGTCCCAATGCTGAAGATTCCCTGTCATTGACACATCCCAGACTAAAATTTCTGATATCTTGGCCTGTAGGACATATCCTGCACCTATAATGAGTGCCTGTTCAGACTAAACCACCTCATGGCATTTTTTCACACTCTCATTTTTGTTTTTGTAATCCATTTAAGGGAGTATTCACATAAAGTAATTATGTTGTGTGAAGTTAGTAACATTTACATATTGATAACAGCTATTAATGACCCATTTTGTGTGGAGGTTGGGTTTGAAAGGTTCCAGGCCTGTAATAAAATGAAAAACATACATACAGTGCATACATCAATATAGGCAAGAGTAGCTAGGTTTCCTCTAGGAGAAGCACAGGTGGAGACCTAAATTATATATGGCTTTACTATTACTAACCAATTTTTAAATTATTATTCAGGCAATTATGTATCATCCAGCCATTGCCACAAAGTAGTTCTCTCACCTTTACAAATAAATAGCTGTTCCTGATAATGAAAGAATTCTATGGTATGGAGTGTATGGTTGTTCATCACAGTTTTTGCTATGAGCCATTTGGAGTTGCACACAGCCTGCACATTGACTGAATGAGTTTGCTTTCACTTTCCGCACACATGTTTATTGTGGAATCAATAAAATGAGTGTACAATTTATTGCACCTGTACATTCTGGAATCCTGCAATGATATAAAATCAATAGAGTGCTTTCTGAGCACTGGGGATGCAAACTCTCTACAACACTGCATTCAACATGTGACCCAAATGAGTGAGATTCCTAGCAGCTATAAAAAGCCTGGTGTGCCTCAAGCAAAGTTAACAGCTCTCTCCAGGTGTTAAAATGCACACCCCATAATCTCTCCTACAGTTACCACCTAAAAAACCTAAAAAACATATCTTCTCATTACTCAGTGGTCTCACATTGGAACTTCCCCTGCAAAAAAAAAAAAAAAAAAAAACATTACCATTAAGGCTATCCTCAATAAGCAGCAACCCTCCGTTCTCCCACCACTGCTGCAGTATACACACAGTTGGGCACTTTTTCTAGGTGCTGATTTTCTGGTCAAATGCTAAGTAAATTCTAAGTAAATCTGTTCAGACATTATCTATGCCTGTATTTCTTGAATTTCTCTGCACGTTTCTTTTATCACAGAAATTATAAGATAAGTGTGCAGAGCAGAGTGTATGTTATAAGCATTTTTGCAGAGTATGACTGTACACAGTTGTGGCTGTCCAGGTGGAGGGTAATAACCATGACACAGAGGTGGGTGGCTTCTATTAAATGTTGTATGTAGCAATGCTAAATGAAAATAATTCTGCAAGTCAGTTCTATCTTCTCAAGCCACTTTTAATGCAAATAATATATTTAATCATGTGCATATGAGCAAAAACAGAAAACCTTTCATTAATACCAACAACAGATGTGCATGAATATAGTTCATCATCATTTGATCTGTAACAGCCAGATAACAGTAACCAACAGTAATAGAATAAACTGTAAAAATAAATGATCATACCCTTGAAAAAAGTAATTAGTGACATATTTGTAAAAGACAACTTACCTAAGTATCGCAAACACTAGGTCATCCAAGGACCACAGAGGTTTATGGATCTCCATAAGTGGAGGCTTAACAGCAGAACATTCACAATGTTCTCAGTAATCAGCTGCTTCATACTGCTCTCTGTCACTCTCAGCAGCAAACTAGCTAACAGGCAACTGCTTTCACTTTAATAGCTGTTTCTAATGAAGCAAAATTATAAGTCTTCACAAGTAAGAATAGCCATTGAAGGCAATTCTTCCAAAATGACAAACCTGTCTGGTAATATAATTTGAACAGCATGGGAGTTTAATCTCTACCACCAAAGCTATTTGAATATTCACTGCTGAAGCAATGATTTTCAGCAAAGCAATGTTGGAGACAAAGGGTGTTTGATATACAAAGAAATAATAATGCAAAGATAATCACAGATAAGGCAGTAAGGATTGTATGATATTTCTCTATCATAATACTGTAACCCTGCTGGCCATGATGTGTGCTTTATGTCAAATCATATCAGTGTATCATTTTTAAAAATTGGGCTAGATTCTAAGCTGAAATGTAGTTATAATAATTTCTGTTTTATTTTGGTTATCTGGACATACTTCAACTTTCTGTCAGTGCTTTAACCATTTTCACAAAAAAGAAATGGGATTGCTTGAATTTCCTTTAATTTAGTCTTTTGTGTGAAACAGAAATGTGGTTGCAAACATGTTCCTAGAAAAGCAAAAGGAATTACTATTTTTGAATTTTCCCTTTCGTATCCTGCAAGGTTTATGGGTCTGCCTGCTATCACAATACAACACTACAGATGCTGCTGCCTAAATTATTCTGTTCACGAGAACAAAAGGCAGTAGAAAAATAGATTTTGTGGTTTTAATCTTGTTTTGTGTTATATAGATAGTTTATTAAATTCTAATTTCACCAGCTAATGTGTTAGAATATTCAAACTGTCAACGGTTTGAACATTTGTCTGAGCATATCATGCTATATAAAACTGAAAGAGCATTAACTCATTAATAGACAATTTATGTTCAAAAATATTATCTGTAGTAAGCTGCTGTAATTACATATACGCTGATGTAGGTAAATGTATAGATGCTTACTGACAAATTGATCATAATGTAATAGTTAGCAATTAATCAGTTTGCAGTAGATCAGTTTCATAAAAGATCAGAATCAGAGCAACTCGCCTACGGCCCAAAGAGGTGAGTCTGCAGAGGGTGACAAAAGACAGAAAGCGATGCTTTGATGGTGGTAGGAATCTCATGGCACCACTGAAGGGCCAGTCATGAGAATGTAATAATAATGAGCAGGTCCTTGCCACTGGCGACAGAGGGGAGGAACAGATATGTATTATGTCTGTCATCATGTTGAACTGAATGACATCCTCTCCAGAATTAGAAAAACCTATTTCCCTGAGGGATACATAAGACAATGTTATTGCAGTACATTACCATTAATGACCACAAGTATTCCTCCTCCATATTTCTTGATCGTGTAAAAGCAAAAGTGTATGATAATGGAAATGTTTACTACAAATGCACTGATTACAGAAATGGAATCCAGGTAAACTGAAAGATAATGAATACTCCCCCACAAACACATGCACTTGCACACACATTATTGGAGTTCAAAATGAAAGTATAACTATGCTGCTATATGATATCATGAGAGGAAAATCTCCTCCCTACTGGGGATATACATTTTTTTTCTTCTTTTCAAGAAGTTTGCCTAAAATCTGCTTCCAGACATGAGTTCCCAACCTTTTTTCAGAGGGAGTAATGTAGATGCCCCTCTTCGTATGATTTTCATCTGGATGGTTTAACAAAAGGTTTCAATACCCCATGTAATTTCAGGACATTGTGTTGATTAAAGATGGCTTTCCATGACTGAAAAGCTACTATCCTCTATTACAAAAGAAAATGATACTGAAATTCTATCCATTGCTTGCTTGCTCTTACCTGGCTTTTCTATATATAGAGAGAGCCACATTCATACTTGAACACACTCAATCACATGATAAGTTAACCAATATGACATTTAGCCAATTTAGTAAGCTGTTGTGCTGTATCATCACAGGAAATTCAGTGAGGACCCACCCGTTTGTACCTTACCACTTTTGTTTTCCTTCTTCCTTTGCTCCTCCACAAGGAGCCTCTCTAGAGATTTAATAAAGAGAAGACAAGGGAGGATAAATGGTTCTGAATGTTTCGAGTTCAAGAGAAATCCCCTTTTTCTTGCGCCATGTTTGCCAAAAGAGGATCATCAGAATACATCAAGCAAATTCTTTCATTAAGATGTAAAAAATAGAGGCCTTCATTTTCTTTTGAAAGACTTCTGATGTTATTGCCAAATGTGGATGAAACAGCCAGCAGAGGTGTCTTTCCTGGTGTCTTTCCTGGGCATTTGATTTGCTTTTACTTACAAGCTGGAAATATTATTAATGCTAATTAACTACTCACTATTTGGTATTGTGAAAATCGTTATGTGGAGACAACGTGTACCAATAGTCACATATCAGATTGGTGTCAAGCAACTCTCAGTAGGTTAGCAAGTTATCCAGGTAACCTCATCACTGCACACGGAGAACATCACAACCCCAACCCCATCATCCCAACAGTAGGTCCCGGCAATATGTCTGCATGAAGAGAATTTCTCCACATGACACCCATTAGTTATCTATCACCTGCCAGAGACATTTTTCTCCTCTTTCATTGTTCTTCAGTGTATGTCCAATGAAGCACCATTTAGTCAAATGAGAATGCATGTCTCTTTACAAATTACTGTAACTGACCACATCTTGCAGATTTAACCCTCATGTTCCTGATCTTGAGACCACCAGGTTGAAGTACATTCATTTGGGGGCTGATTTGTACAAAAATGAAGAGCAAACATGCAACAATGTAATATGGGCATTGCTTTGTGGTTGTACCCATTCCACTAGATAATTCAGATGATTCAGCTCATACACATTGCTTTTTTGTTGTAGTAATTTCTTGGTAGACCTGCCAATCCCTACTCTGAAGAGTTGCCAGCTGTCACGCATTCACAGTGACAGTCACGCTTTTAGCCCAACAGCTTCAGTGAAGCGGGAGTGTCATAGTTAATGTGTGAGAGATGGTAACCCTCCCACTGAGACAGCCATAGTGATTATGCCCACTCCCTGAGGGTAACTCGTATGTGTCTGAAATTAGCTGTAGGGAGTGAATAACGCTTTCAAAGTGCTCTTCCCATCCTCTAAGCGCTCCCTTTTAACAAGTATTATCATGAAGGAATTGATCCCAACAAGTAGCAGAAACTAACAGCTGAACAGTAACAGCTGATCATTTAGTACAGTTAAAAGGAAGCTAAAGCTGTAAAAAAGGTAAAAAAGGAAGGGATGTTCACATTTCAGTTGTAACTGATGGATTGGACATGTGTTGTACAGGATGTGGCAGTTATACAGTTGACTTTGTTAGTCCTAACAACTTTGTGATTCTAGCTAGTAAAGTAGCTTTCTTATACAATAGTATGGGCTATTGGATGGGCTAACTGGATGACCGTGATCTCTATATCACTGTTATTAAATTAAATGACTAGCCATATATGACTAGCCATAAATACTACACTTTGGAATTATTTCTGTAATATGCCCTAAAATATCCATAGTATGTACAGGTGTCCTGTTCACTTTGGTCATTTCAGAATAGAATAAAGCTGTGGTATTTATTAATCAATTACTAGAGGCACTGGAATGGATTTTTCATTATTACACCTCCAAACAGAAAGTTGTAGGGATCATAAAAGCACGTTACCCTTGCAAATAGGTCTGGGTCAATGTGGTCTGGAATGTCTCCATAACAGTGTTGCCTGATGTTGTCAGATGAAATTTGGTAGATAACAGCCTTGACCCAATATACTGCACTTGATCAGCAAAAGCCATTATCTGCCCTATACTTTCCAATAACCGCTCAGCTCAGAGCTACTTAAAAACTTTACTCACATCCCAATGATTTCTTGTCTAATTACTGTGTCACTGTGTTGTTTTTTGCACAAATTACCTCTATCACACAGGAGTTATACAGTTAAGTGATACCTCACACCTTGACAGTGATTATTACACTGAGATCCTTGAGCTCCTGTTGTGGCCTAAAAAGAGTGGCTCACAGATGCACTGTGATAACAGCGATGCTAATTAAGCTAAAAGGATCTAAGTATTTCACTTTTTTGTGTGATTTTGTGAAATTTCCATCCATACATTAAATATGTTGTGAATAACATTAGAAGTGAAGATACTGATAAAATTGCTTTACTTTAAAACAATTTCTGAATGGTTCAATGTTTTCAGTCATCTTGATCTTGGAGAAGGAGGAAAGATTAAAGCATCTGCAGTGATAATGGGAGTATGAGGTCCACATTGTTAGACTGGGTATTCATTAAAATTGAATGTTTTCTATTCACTAATCATAACATGCTGGAACAGTAATATATGCAATTAAAGTTAAAGCTGAAATAAAATTTATTAATTCAAACATCAGCAAAAAAGTCCAGTAATGTTGTTTTTTTAATGACTCTTCACTTGCTCATACTTCAAGATAACCCACATTGTAATGTACTATTTTCATTCAATATGCAATACTATGTACTTTCTTACCTTTAGGAATGCAGTTTAACTTATGTTTACTTAATGTTGTTTGCCTAATAAGAAGCACTCATTAAGGTGCTTAGTGACATTATGACAATCTCACTGTACACAGCACCTGATTTGAGTGGGGTGGGTTAATCAAGGCAGGTGATTGAGAAAGTCAAACTTTTAGCACCCAATGTGAGAACAGAAGTGTATCCATTCAGGTTAAATGAGCAAAAGTGTGAAAGATGGCTAACAACACTCCCAGACCAGTGAGTGTGAGCATAACATGGGTTCAAGCACTATCACAAGTTCACTTGTGCTAACCTGAAACTAGAGAACCTAGAAACTAAGGGAAGCCAAGTGCATACACTGCCATACACCACGCAGTCACTAGATCACAGTATCCATAACACATTGGGGTACTACATGTAAAATAAGTAGCAAGTAAGTGAGCAGGTGTCAGAAGATAGCCAATGAGTCTGCTGTTCTGACCCCAAGGGGAAGGTCATTCCATCACTGGGAGGCCAGTACAGACAGGCATCATGGCTCAATGCCTTGCACTCTTGCCCCACTTATACAATATCTACACCATTGCAAAAACCCTGAGAATATTATCTCCTCTTGTCCTTAAAACCCAACAATTAATTTTCATCTAAAAAAAAAGTACCACATCATAAGACTATGAATCAGTTTGCAAATTAATTGTTGTAACTGCAAAATCTAGCAGGTCTGTAATTCCACTTTAATTGGATAGTACTACTGCCATGTGATACATGAACACTGCATTTGGAGTACACACCTGTGGTACGCCACTGTCTGTCACTGTATATCTCTCTTGAATGATGTGACACAATGCTCCGCTGAAGTTGCTCTTCTTAGTGTTGTCATCAAGGGAGCAAAAAATAATATATTGAGAAAATATTTTAGGGAATTTATTAGCTCAATCAGTATATTGAAAACTTGTAAATTATTGCCATTTTAGTATATTGTAATATATGTCTGCTTTGCATTAATGTACTTTAAATATATTTGCTTTGTATCCTTGAGCTGAATAACATATTTTGCAATATATTACAATATATTTCATTTTTGTGCAGGGGAGGGGTTACGTTGCTTGCAGCCATACCTATTTAAGACTTGTGATGGTACTTCCACGGCTGGTCCTTGCTGTTACTACACAGTACTGTTCCTTGTAACCCCACTGTAAACTGAATCATTGGTATTCTTATTTTCTCATACACACATAATAAGCAGGGGCCACATTCTGGATCATGGATGGAGATCAAATCTTTAAAAAAAGGCTGAATAAACCTAGTATGTGAAATATTTGTAAAATAGTAAAACTGAATTGTTGTGTGTGTATTGTACAATGTTATGTGCTCACACATCAAGTCTAATATAAATATGAATTATTATGATTTGTTCTTCATATTGTTTCCGGGATGATAGGATGAAGAGAACATCAAGATGCAAATCTGTCTTTGAAAGGTCTTCATCTGGCCACAAGGAGAGCAAGTTGGCACATATACCCTCAAACCTTACAGTTTGGAAGACAGGGAGTTATTGTTCACTGCTGGGTTTTGTTTTTTTTTTCCTTTACTGATATAGCACCTTGATGGATTGGGTCAGTGCCACACATTATAATGCGTATTTTGAAATAAAATGTTCTCACAAGAGTTTCTAAGTTCATGTCAATAAAACCTAGCTGCTGGCTGTTCTTCTACAGTGCCCCAGTTGCCACAATGGCATAGTAAAAACTGAATAAAATATAACTCCTGAATTTGTTCCTTTATATCTGAGTTAGAATCTCAGTCCTCTGGTTAATACATTCAGATGTATTTAACAAAGAAAATGTAGTGTGAGAAAATTGAGAGTGGCGAGCCTTGAAACTCTTGAAAGTGGCTAGCCTCAAGTGAGTTCCTGTCATTAATTTCCACAACACTGTCAAATTGACTCCCAGTTATTGACATGGGATCACTGCTACTCTGAACCAAGCGCTGATTTCAACTAATGTACCATTCTCTGGGAACAGATGCTCTAACAATCTAAGGCCTGGGAAGGAACGTGGTGAGGTAACAATCTCCGTCTATTGTAGAGGGTGCAGACATGGCACTTTGGGATTATAGCTCTCATATGACAACCATTTCCCCTTGCTGCCATTTCAGTGCTCAGGCTAGATGGATTATGACTCTATATGTAAATCCATCTGCCTTTTTATCTGTCTGCACTAAATGGATTTTCTTCCACATATGCCTAGTTTTTGAAGATGGTTTATGCTTTTTCCCCTCTATGGAACCCTATTTTGGAATCAGCTCACCTCACCACGACAACGTCTGCACTTATGTGGAACACTGAAGCAAGATCAATTCAATACTCTGATACACTTGCACAGAGCCAGCAGCTATTTTTCACATTACAGGTCACATGGTGTGCCATAGTGAAGTGGACACTCATTGGAGGATGCTACTCCACTGACATAATCTGAGCAACTCAAAGGTGCTTGGGAAATGGCAGGATGCCTTAAAGCAATGAGATGAGGCAACCCTGGCTGGCCAACCTACCCAACCCAATCCACAGTGGAACTAAACCAAACTGATCCACCACTGTGGGCTCCTGGTCATTTTAGGCAGATGAAATGGCTGGTTTCAAACCTGAGCCATAGGACTCAGCCTCCATTTAAGACAAGCACCTTTTTGCAGATAATTAATTTAATCTGACAACTTTCAGTTTAAGCACATTTACTATGTACAATACAGTCATTTTGCAAATTGAACTAAATTGTAAAATCATGCTTTAGGCAGAAATGATTAAACCTTTGAAAAAGCGGAGCACAGGAAAGGAAGGATTGAATGCCAAACAAGCTTGTACTTTGTGAATTGTCTGTTATTTGTTATTCATTTGCATTTTATCTTTTCTGTGCTTTTATCACTTTGATGTTTCTGTATTTGTTTGTTTCAGTTTGCATATATATGTTCTCCTTCTCTGTCCTCAAATTTACCATGTACATTGGAATACATTGCTGTATTCAGTGTATGTAAAGGTAAAATAATATCCCTGCTGTGCACCACTGGATACATAAACCATGCTCTCATATTGTCTTAATAAAAGCAAACAGGGGCACATAGGGACTTTATTCCACAGGGTTACACATCATTTCATTACCCAAGACAAAAAGAGTGCAAACCCTTTAGGCACAAACTGTCAAAGTACTTTGTAATTACAGAATGTGACAATATGGGCTGACGTTAGTACTGTTGAAAAAAAAAACAGCTTTGATATATGTGGGTTCTCTGGCAGGAATAGAAATCGAAAAGGAATATTGTGTCAGTTTTCCATCATTTTCCTGTGCTGACACAAGATGCATGGATGTGAATAAATGAAAGTGTCTATCTTCTGCCAGGAGAGCCTCCTCCAGCTCATCCAGTAGGGA
Organism: Megalops atlanticus; assembly: GCA_019176425.1. Lineage (NCBI taxonomy): Eukaryota > Metazoa > Chordata > Actinopteri > Elopiformes > Megalopidae > Megalops > Megalops atlanticus. Next base: position 18,095,503 of record CM032891.1, on the reverse strand, counting down.
AGGTGCACTTTATCATTGGTTGCAACCATCACTGAAGTATAGTAGTCTGATCAGACCTTAATGAAATGAATCTAATGTATTTTATGCAGCAACTGTGAAATACCCTTATTCTGAAGGTCTTTGTGTCAGTACTGTACCTCTGTTGGGCAGGGAACTGTATGATCACTAATCATTGTGTTTGGCCCAGCTTTCAAAATACAAGATGACCGACCTGAGGCAATAGCCATGTTCATGTGTGTAGTCCTGTTGATGGCGAGAGTAATTATTCTTAAATCCATGTAGTTTTTGAACTATGATAACCCACTGGTAGTAATATAAACAAGGTCAAAGATTTTTTTTCTTTTAATACAGTACAATGTACTGAAAGATAATTAGAAAGGGGATAATGTAATGGTTATTAATTTTGTAATTATGCCTTATGAACTAGCCAAGCATATAATTGTGTTACACTTCTGTACTTCAGCTTAATTTATGGGTACTGTGAGAAAAATAGAAATGAAAAATGACTGAGACATGATTTCATTTTGAGTAACTTTGCCCAAGGTGTCACATTTTTATCAACCACAAACAATGCAAATGTCATTCAACCTTAAAGGAAAGATTAGATAATTATCTCTGTGTTACATTTGTGCAGTAGATTCTTGTTCAAAGTGTGTCAATACAGACCAATGTGTCCCTGCATAGATTTTAAGATGTATAATTTTACATACTGATTTCATCCTGGGCAGTGCATTTTCTTGCAGCATACTGGATATCTATGAGAGTGAAACAGAAATCCTTCATACTAAAATACAACTTCTTAAACTTGCCACATACGCTGAGAGTATCATTTTTAAGAGTAATACTTTAGAATTATGCAAGAATCGATTGATTACCTTTTACATCTGTGTTCACCAGTACAATGCAAACTAAGATACAAGTACCTTTATATACATCTAGGTGGGATCACAGATGTACAACAACTCATGACAGTAGTTGTTTACTTCCCTTTTTAGTACAAGCCATTCACATTCATTGGCTTATTTATTCTTGTCTGTCATATGTTTCCTCTACCCCTGGGCTTGGCACAGCCACTATTGTCCTGTGCTGAGAAACTACCAGAGTGCCATGGATCAGGGCAGCCACACTTTTAAATGTAATGTGACACATTCTGTACGTCCTGATTGGCTAATACACAGTCACACCCTCCTCAAACCTAAAAATTGTGTTCCCCAGCTCATTTGCCATCTGCTGTTGGCATTATGTATTGTCAAAATAATTGTATTGGCTCCATAACTGTTGTGTGGCCCCGCTACTGTTTGATTGTATTTGATTGAAAAAATCAGGGGACAGTGCTTCTGCTGTCACAATCTGTCACAGAATTTTTTTAACCCGGGAAGTTCATTAAAAAAGTATCATTATTATACATAATTAGTCCTTTTGCCCTCCACTACTGGCTACTTGCAGTACACATGATGAAATCAGACTGCTCCTAGAACAGTATCATATCACTTACACACATTGTTCTAAATGGAAGTCATAGCACTTTCTTACAGATCGAACTAGAGGATAAGAACTCTACAGCTAAGCAGATTAATAATGCATTTTGCCTTTACCTGTAGATTTTCTTTTCGCTGTTCAAAGCAGCTGACTCTGTAACCCTGCCTTTTTGAGCTGTCTGCAAAGTGTGCTTACAGTGACATACCCTGACCTCACACATGTTAAAAACAACAATAATCTGCAGCCCTTAAACATACATCTCAACCCCCCAGAGAGGTAACCATTGCATGTGCCTGGGTGTGTAGATGCTGGGCTTTGCATGCCACAATAGAGTCACGTGTTGATAATTCAGCAAAATGTGAGTAAATCGAACTGACGTAAAGACTTCATATGAAAAAAACAAACAAACTATGTGGTAAAATTAAAAAGCTTGATTAAAATAATACACACTGCTGTGCTATCCTGGAGTAGCCTTGATACTTGCATTGCTGTTATAAATTAGACACGTGACCAAGTCTCACTAGCCGCTGCCTTTTTTTACTGTGCTGAGACCAGACGTGACATGACCTTGCAAGCATCTTCTGAAAAGGGACATCAGGGAAAGGGACAGCACTGATCTTGGTGCATGGAGGAGGGTGATGGACACAGGGAGACATGTTAATAATTACAGCCTTGTCTTGTGGATTCCCTTCATAACATACTCAGGCGATGCAGAATCCCATGTAGGACACAATCATATGGTTAACTTAACTTTTTTTTTTCATTTTATAAACCTGAAGTTATGAAAGAAGCTGTAGCAGATGTTCTCTGCTGCTTTTATCTTCTGAACCATAAAATGAAATCCTGTGGTGGCCCACAGGCACAAACTTTAAAAAGAGTGAAAAGAGCAGGAGAAAAAAAAGAAGCTGGGATTTTAAAAAAATCAGGAAAAATCAATTAAAATGTAGAAGACCCATCAACCAAACTGTTATTTTAGCAGGAGTTAGAAAAAAATAGAGGGGAAACGATTTTTGCATTTGAATTCATTCTCTGTGAGGAGCACAAGACCAGTCTGTGCTGAATGTATGAATGGAACCAGGCAAATTATCAGTCTTGTTCTTTTACTCTTTCTGTGTTGGTCAGGAAAATTTGTATATTGCTGCACTGTATGTTTAACATTTTTGTTTCTTATGTCTGTTTCGGTGCAAGTGGGCAGATGGGCATCATATTGTTTGTATGCACTGTATTTAACGGTTGTGTCTTTTTTATCTTAATTTACAAATGAATGAATAAAACTGTTCTCAGTTTAGTTGTGATAAGTTGCCTATTTGTATATTCAGTGTTTATACTACAATACAGTATTTAAAATGTTAAAGAAGTAAATCCTTTCTCCTGGCTTCTACCTTAAAGTTACACTGGAGCAAGCATTCACAGCCGACTGACAGCTGAAAACATAAGAAGGTTCTTTGCACAAAAAATTACTCACTTAATATAGTAATAGATAATAAGTGATATTTAGTTACCCCTGCAGGTTGTGGTTAAGATGGAAAGATATTGTACAAAGCAACACATTTGCTATAAAAAGATAAGAAGTCTTCTCATTATGTCAAAGTAACATGTTTTGTTTATGCGTGTTTACATTTTTAGAGATAGTTCCATTTACACTGTTGGACTTCCAAGTAGCAATCATTTTGAAACATGTACAGATTAATATGGAAGATGACATATTTTCATTTATTCATAAGTTGCCTGTGAAGGCGCTCGTTTCAGTGTAGTGATCCAAGCAACCCTTATATGATGAGATCGCATAGCCAATTTCTATCATGTCCAAGGCAGAGGTGGTTGGCTTTGAAAAATCTGAAGCAGATGTATTGCTTTTTTAAAGTATCCCCAAAATGCAGGCATTTGACTTCAGTGTAATATAGTTTCTGCCATCCTCTTGTGGGGTTAGTTACACCTAGGTGGCTACAGGACTTCACTCTCGAGTAATAACATGTAGATGTGCGCCAGGGTCAGCATGACAGACAGCTTCAAGGACTGATTTAAAAAAATAAAACCCTCAGGACTGAGCAGTGCTGTTAAAATGAGCCCTGATCTTTCAGCATGGTGAGCCTGTCACTCACTCTGTGAGAGATGTTGTGGGAGAATGCTTGCAGGTGTTTTTCTCAGTGTATTTGTAATCCTGAATACTACCCTTATTCAATCTGTCATGTCCAGTTCTAAAATGGTAAATATTCTGAATAGACTGCATGTGGCCACAAACAGTGATTAAATTATATGGGAATATAAATGGGCCAGAATTTTTAGTTAAATATCCTTTGGTAGTTCCATTACCCATCAGCAAAGCTCCAAATATGAGGGAGCCATTTTTTGGGTTCTCTTTAGTTGAATTAAAAATCAAAATTTTGTAATGAGGTGAAAGTTACTGAATTTACCATTGCAATATGGAAGAACCTTCTGTCGTGGAAAAGCACATTTCACCCTCATGTGCAATAAGAAAATCTTGGTAATTTTCAGCTCAACTGGAGTGAAAGGTATTTGTCATACACCTAATCACATGACTTGCGCATGACTTTAAATGTGATAGCAGAAATGGGGATGCATATTTTAGACTACTAAACAGGCGCGTGAAGGAGAAACATACATAAAAGCATGCCTGAATGTTTAACCCGAGAACATTCAGTGGGGCAGAAACAATGTTGTGAAGACTAGTGGTTTGACCTCATCTGTTACCAAAAGGGCAGCTGTCTGGTTGTCGACATGGGAGAGAGAGGAAGAGGAGACTGAACACGATCTCAAACTGATCTCAAGGGAGGTCGCCTCACAAAGGCAAGTGCCTGGTTAGGCTGTAATCGATGGTGTCAGAGCCTTTCAAATATCCAGGAGGATTCTTGGTGTCATGGACATGGTTTTAGCACTGACAGGTGAGTCATTAATGGCCCTTTGTAGGGCACTATAAGTACTGCACCTTGTTTCACTGGGAAAGCTGGCTATCATTCATCACTGACTAGAGTACAGGAAAGGTCACAGTGTTACAGCGACAGGAGAACCAAGCTGTAACAATTGTTGCTACATTTAAGCTGGATATGCTTTTAAGAAAGGTATTTACTGTAATGCTAAAATAATTTATTTCTATTTACCATTACTCTTTTGATATTTCAATAGCCAATGTCTTATCTTTATTGATACAATGAATTCTAAATTATTTTTGACACATAGATGTTATTTTTTTGTAGTTTCGTCAGTGGACATTTGAATGACCAGACATGTTATATGCAGATGCAGGTGAATTAATGTATGTTCCATATTGCATGTTTTTTTTTTTTTTTTTTTTTTTAAAAATCTCAGTGAAATCTGTCAGAATGAATATTTCCCCTACAATCTAACAACGTTTACTGGCTCATTAAGTCAATTATTATCCTGCATTCATTTGAATCAGGTAAGAATGGTTCGTGTTTTATATTTTAATGAGAAGCCAAAGGAAGAGTGCCATATGTTCTTACTATTTAATTGCAGCATGGGACTAAAGTAGAGTGCTGTCTCTAGTAAGTAAAAAGAGTAAAATAAATAAATAAATGAGTACGATACGCAGCTGGAGTACTATATTAAGTCTAAGGGGAGATTCAATGTCACAAAAGTTCAAAAGTGAAAAATACAATTAAAGGACAGTTCTGTGCTCTGCTCCCTCTGGGTTTCATGTGCTGTGCTAATGAAAATGTTTCCTTAGGTTGAGTTTGTAACAAGGTCATCTGTCATGGTGCAGGGTGAGAGTGGAGTGCAGATTCTCAAGTGCCACTACACTGCATCTGTGGCTCAAACACTTCACACTACATATAACTGCCACTTGAAGAAAATAAGTAATATTCATATTCATAACGATGCAACAGTTACACAGTTACTTATTGTGTGTGTGTGTGTGTGTGTGGGTGTGAGAGAGAGAGAGAGAGAGAGAGAGAGAGAGAGAGAGAGAGAGAGAGAGATTTGTGTCTACTTTTACAAAAACAAATTCATGGCTTGCAGTCAATATCTTACAGTGGAATTAAGGAAACATTAATTAGAGCATAAAATACAGGTAAGATGGAAGGAATACACATGGAAGTGCACCAGACTTAACAAAATTACATCTTACATTTTGTATTTCTAACCAGGGGAGCAGTCATTTCAATTAACCAGCCAATCTAAAAAAGCAGAGTAAGCTATGACAGATGATGACAGACATAGATTCTCTCCCGGCACATTGTGGCTACATTAACTTATCTGTGATCATTTGGAATTTGCATAATCCAGCTTGCACTTCCATTGGAGGTCTCTTATCCTTAAATGGAACACATGTCATAGTGTGTTCCAGGGAGGCCTGATCAAATTGGAGGGCATTAGAACGCCAGGTAATAACATAGGTAGGTTAATAGGATTCTGTAAACCAACGTAACCATGTGACGGACTTCATTCTGCAAGGGAATGCAAGGTATTTGACCTTGGATGTGCTGACAGGGAGATGAGCTGGTATTTACATTGTTCCAGCAAGGTTTAAAACGGTCAGTCGTTCAATTATTAATTCAGGTCTTGAATAATAATTAGCAGCTGCTGGGGGATCTTTTCAGTTACACCTCAGCTGAAGGAGAAACTTTTATCAAAGATGAAACATTTTATACAAGGTAACAGTGCAAATTATGCTGAACAAGACAGACTTACTGCAAAATTTACAATTAAAATATTTTTACAAAGTTATAATTAGGAAAATTACCAAGTGTCTATCATAGCATTTTAACTGACATATTATTAAATGGACATGACATGGAAAAGTGTGTACTGTGAAAGTCATTGACCACTGAGTGTGACAGGCATTAGAATAAATATAAGCAGAGTGTCTGTGATGCACACTTTGCATCAGGTTGTAGATGCTGGCTTGTGTGATTCTATTGCATTCATCTCAATCCCTGCACAGCTCCCTCCTCGAGTCCTCCTACACATTGTCCCAGATCATGCCCCCCCCCCAAATGTTCATCAGGGCTAATGTGTATACATGGTGTAACTGTCACATTCACATCTCACAATGAAGCCATTGTTTAACATGCGCCATGAGGATGCCTTCTAGAATTTTGCTTTGTCACAATATGCCTGTTGAAATTGCAGCAAACGAAAGACTTAATAAATGTGTTATCTTGCAATTTAGTTGCAGCAAGTCACTATGTGGAGCTCTACACTGGCTAGGCAATAATGCCCAGGTCATAACACTTGAACCTGATCAATTGGTCTGTTGTGCACAGCAATTAATGTACCTTTATGCAAAGTTGCACCGCACTCACTTATGCCCATCAGGAGGCTCAACACAAATTTTCTTTTCGCTACTACAGAGGTTGAGCTGCTTCATTACCCGAGGTTCAGCCTGAGCTGTGGTTATCTGGCCTGCAGACAATTACTATGCAGCCTCCTTCTCAAAGATGAAGTGCCAGCGCGTGGGCTGTTTCAGCCTGGTGTTTCTGATGCAGCGGAGCTGGCAGTGTGAAAATGATCACAAGGATTGTGCATAATGATCTGATGAGGCATTGTACCTTGTTTTTTCCCAGAATATGGCCTAACGTGGATGGACTGTTTGGAGCTAACGCCACGTCAGGTAAGGAATCGCTGGCTGTGAACATCCTAGACTGCAAGTTGCAGAGCACTGACTTATATTTCTCACTAGCAATGCAAAAATTTGTCCAGAGGTCATCTCATGTGATGGGTCCATTAAGCTGGAAGAGGCAGGACAAAGGGTGGGTGCAAAGAATTAGCAAATACTGAAAAGGGCTAGAAATGTATACTTTTAATTCACTGGATAATAATCTGACCATGGTGACCATTTCACTACAGTAGTGGAACAAAGACTGCCTGCATGGCAGCTTTTGTTAGTTTTGTGTCAATCAACTTGTGACAATAGCGCTTGTTTTGGATATAACTTCCTGCCTATATTTACATTTGTCAGATAAGAAAGTCTAACTCTATATAGCATGAAGAAATGTTACACCTCTGACATCACAGAGTGTAAATAAAGCTGTTTTCTGCAGCAAGAAGGCTGATAAATGACTGCAGGACTCATGTAGCAGTATGATCTTGACATGAGGACATTATTCTGCCTGTGATTTATGCTCATACTGTTTTTAAGTTGTATCATTATAACTCCAACTACGATGATCAGCTGTTTCACGAAAACCAGTACACTTCCATTGTATGAGCATCTGCTGATGGGGATGCTGTTTGTCCCAGTATTCAGGTTAAGATAAAAGATAAACTGGGTTCTTACTGTATGTTCAAATTGTTTACAAATATCTTTGCCACCTCATCCTCTCCTTTCTTTGTTGCCTGGACAGCATTTAAATGCTGAGGCCGATTTTCACTCTGCTGAAGTAATGAGGATATTTGCCTGACAAGTTCATCAGCAGCTGTCTCTGCTGAGGGGTGAGGACAGTCAGGACGACATGCACAAAACTTTCACTCAAACTGACGGTCTGAAACTCACATAGAGGATGTGCTATCAGCAGGAAACTTTCCCATCCTTTCCCCAGAATTAAGCCCCATATAATACATTGTATGTAATGTAATTTACAAATGTTCATAATAGTGGTATATTTTCAAACAGAAGTTGTAGTGAAAAAGGTATAAAATGTGAAATAACAAGCTTTGTTCTGCTGTCAAAAACATCAAAAATCTAGTAAATTATGATCTCTGACGCATCTTCTGATATTTTTTGTACACACTGACCATAAGTGGTGTTGGACTGAATCTTTAAATTTTATGCCAAGTTTTCTGTTGTTTTTCCTAACTCAGAATTCAATTAGAATTGCTTCATTAAAAGCACTGCATAGAGTACCATTTTCATGAACCCCCTCCAGTACTCAACTGCCCATAAACAGCAGTGCATCTCTAAAGAAACTAGGAACAAAGTACAACTCACAAAATGGTTCATTTAATTATCCAAAAGAACTTTACAAGTGTAAACTTGTTCAAAATTGGAAACACAGGTAATGAGGCTTGTATAATAAACAGAGGACTTAATGCCATATAAACAAACCATAATTGCTACTCTTCTAAAACTTAAGAGCTATTCATTTGTAAACTTAAAAGTGCAGCTGTTCTTTTTTAAACACACACTAGTCATTAGATATTTTCATCCTGTTTTCTATTCTCTGGAATAAAATACAGAATTTTGACATGAAGCGAAGTATATACCACCTGTAAATGAACACTCATTTCCATGCTGTTTATCTTTTTACATTGTAATACTTTTATGACAAAGCAATTATGAAAGTTATATCAGCCCTGCATCAATAAAAATATTATCTGGTTCTCAACCCTGACTTTGTTTATCAAGGATACCACTACTACTACTACTACTACTACTAATACTACTACTACTACTACTACTACTACTGTAATGAACGAGACTAAGGCTACTTTAATTCAGAAGGGCAAATAAAGTCAAATATAGCCAGGGTCAAAAAGCCATAATAAAAATAATAAAGCTAACAATCCAAATCACGTTGGGCAAGGTCAAAAACAGGCAAACAGGTCAAAAATCACGAGTTGGAACCAAACAAACAAGGATTGCAAGATTAATATGCAGACAATTCTTTTAATGTAATGGTGACTAGAAAAGTCAAAGTCAAACCCAATTTGTTAGTAAAATCATTTTCACTTGAAAATACAGTTTAGTAAAAATGATAAAAATAAAGTTTTCATTTTCAAAAATACAGTTTATCTGATAAAAATAAAGTTTTCCAAAAAGATCCATTTTATCTCAGTCTATGCAGGGCTTTGGTGGCAATACTGTAATTGGGTTTTTTTATATTTTTACTTTTTTCCCTTTTGGCCATGGCTGTTAATTACTACACCATTTTAGAAGATTCTCATAATAACATTATGAAATTATCATATTAGCAAAAGGTGTACATGTTGTCTCCAAGTAACCTCAATTCACTTTATTTGGAAAATTGTATGTGAAAAAAAGAAAACAATGAAAAAATGGCTTACAGGCTACAGTATCACTAAATGAACATGTTCACACTACCCTGTCAAGTAGTTTATTACGTTTATTTTATTATAATATTACCAAGTCTGTAGAATGGGCTAATGACTTAGAAAACATTGAGAAGACAGCTCATCCATGACTGCAGTTTTCACTTTCCAAGATCACTAAAAAATTCTTCATAATGTTTCAAAATAGCTGCTGCCACAAAAGTATAATCAGATTCATCAAGGGTGGTTGACCAACCATAGTATAAACAGGAGCTTTAAGCCATAAATGCTCACTCTAAGAAAAAAAATATTTGCAAAATACAGCTGGAAAATTTGTTTGTCACTAAGGGTTTTCTTGGTGTCTAGTTCCACTTTTAAAGGCTTCAGAATTGCTTAGGAAGAACAATGGGCATGTTTTGTATGGTCTACAGGGATGACCATGGCAAAAACACTGACTGTTGTGATGTTTTCTTGTGCTTTCCTCATTCTTCTCCTGACTTAATTTCCACTATCGCAGGCCATCATATTGTCAGTGCTAATGCTGTAATTGTTAACACTCATTACATTTACCTTTTCAAATCATTATAGTTTGAGGGAAGTTCAGAGATGGTTAACTGCAGCTGATGAACTACACAGTGTTCAGTCCCATATGGCTTGTTCCTCCTTTCTGTCATATTTTTTCAAATACTGTGGACCAACATTAGCACCAGGTGAACTGTTACATACATTAAACAATCTGCATATATTTTACAGTGTCACTTCCCCTTTGGAAAAAGAGCCTGTTGTACTTGCTCTACTGTCAAACAGAGCCTCAGCCTCAAGCTCAAACTCTGCTCCTCATGTACTCAACTCTGCACAAATGATAATAACACCTACGTTACCATAAAGTGATTACAGTATTTAAGATATGATGGGGTAATTCTTTCTGTTTCATACTCTGTGAATAATTTCATTTCTATTCAGTCTACAAGCACTTGGAAACATCCCAAAAGCATTTCTGTTCTTTCGTTTAAATTTTTGACCCCTTTACTGTCTTCTCCTCCCTAATTAGATTTTATGACTACCCACATAAAAGTGCAATAAAGGATGAGGTCATTGACTACAAAGTCACATTTGTACATACCTGAAATACTTCATATTTTTTCTTTAAGTAATTTATAAAGGAGAATCTTCAGGATGGAAATGAATTTAAATACATCATTGTGTAATATGTTCAGACTGCACAGATCTGAGTCATGTCTCTTGTGCCTACATAGACATAAGTTCACAGAGGGGTGGAGAGCTGGCCCATTTGCTTATGCAACATCAAAGTCATTTTCCTGAGTTAAGTGACTCCAGTCCACCCAAAGTCTTATTTCAGCAATAAGTCATGATGCTATGAGCTCTGCTGTTGTGCATGTACACAGAGTGATGTACATTGCATAACATACCTGATATTCTGTTTTATCAACAAGACAGAAAGACAAAATAGGCAGCAATACAAAAGGAATTCTAAAAAAAGGCTCCTGGCCAAAGAGCAGGAATACCACAACTGCTAAAGCAAAATGACTTTGTAATCATTTTGATTTAATTTCAAGTGTAATAAACCAGGAGGGGAGTGAGTATCAATAAAAATGATCATTACAGCATGTTAGGCTATACAGCCTATACTAACAAGATTTCATGTTTGTAAAACCTGTGTAGGCTACATATTTATCTCCTAGAAGCCAAAAAACTCAAATTGTGTCTGAATGAACTTTTAATAACACTGAATTACTTGGTCATTTTTCCATTTTTTTCCAATTGAGGTGCAAACTTTTTGTTTGAATCATTGTTTGGTTCTGTATCGTTGTAATCTGCCATCAGTGTTTCTGCCATGTGACACACAGGTTTCTGCATGCATCTCAGCTTGCCTGAAAGACATTTCACAGTGGATGGTGGACCACCGCCTGAAGCTGAAACTGGCTAAAACTGAGATGCTTTTAATTCCATCAAAGTCCTCCCCGTTTAAAGAGCTCTCCCTCAGCCTACAGTCTACAAGCTTTAAAATCAATGTTAAAAGCCTTGGTGTAGTGCTTGGTAGGCAACTGTCCTTCTCCTCTCAGGTGGCGGCGGTGAGTCGGGCTTGCAGATTCTTCCTCTACAACATCCGATGGATCCTCCCCCATCTTACTACGTATTCAACACAGCTCCTAGTTCAGGCCCTGGTCCTCTCACGCCTGGACTACTGCAACTTCCTCTCTGCTTGCCTTCCTGTCTGTGCAGTCAAACCTCTACAACTAATCTAAAATGCAGCTGTACAACTTGTCTACGACCTCCCTAAACATAGTCAAGTTACTCCCCTCCTCATCTCACTTCACTGGCTTCCTGTTATCGCTCTTCTCAGACACGATCCCTGTCTGCACTGGTCCCTCAGTGGTGGAATGAGCTCCCCACGTGGGTTAGGACAGCAGAATCACTTGCATTGTTCCGATGCAGGCTGAAGACCCACCTCTTCAGACTGCATCTCGGTTCCACTTCTGTCTCCACCCCTTAACACCTTCTACTTCTAGCATTTGATGTTAATTTTACATCTAGTATTGTTATGTATTTTGATTTTGTGTTCTTGGGACTGTTGTATGGTAGTATACTTGGCTTTTGTCAGAGTGCACAAGTTAACTTGTGGTAGAGCTTGAATAACTGGTCTGTGAGTGTTGTTAACCTGGTCTGACACTGTTGCTTGTTTAAATTAAATGGATACACTTATGTTCTATATTGATGGAAGTCGTTCTGAATAAAAGCATCCACTAAATGGATGTAATGTAATTTAATGTAATCATTGTAGATGAAAGTATTCTCCCTGTACATCAAGCAGATCTATGAGATCTTTGTCTTTTTCAGATCCTGTTGAACAATTTTGTGGTCCTGAGTTAGCACCAATGAAATCTAATGAATGGTTTTGGTGAATACAGAATTACCCAGAAGTTTTGTCACAACATTGCTGAAGAATTTTAGGTGTAATCAAAGTAAATACTGATTCTGAAGTTGTGCTGACATTGAAGCTGTTTTCTGTCAAGTCTATTAGCCATTGCTGTGTGAAAATGCATATTTATCAGCAACAACTTTCTTCACAAGTTTTAATAACATTAATTGCCTGTCAGTTATATTTACCCTTGCAAATATGTGCTCTACTCCTGCTTTCCTACAGAGTACATTTTTAATCAGGATGTGAATGAAGGGAGGCAAAATAATTGTAGTATAGGTAGTTCTACTTTTTCATGTCCCCATCACCAACATTAACTGGTTCCCTATAAGTGCGAACACATTTACATATCTGAGTAACATTTACTCAGTGGCTGCTAGAGAGAAATGTTTTACAATATCTCCATTTGCTATTGAGTGATTTATTCTAGATAAGGAATATTTACATAATAAACAAAACACCTGGGAGTCTTTGTAAAGTCTCTATAATATGTCATCAATTTCGACAAAGGCGTAGCTGACTCAGCATTCAAGAGTGAAACAGAAAGCAGAATGGCCACCCTTCATACTGTCTCTGTTGAGTTTTTTTTGGTTGTTCCAAAACTGTAAGGCATTATAAAATATCGAACACACAGTAACACATCTTTGGATCTGTTGCTATGAAGATTGTGTTGTCTATTGCCATTATGAGCTTGAATGAATACAAGCAAACATAAAAAAATGAAATGCTTTGCACAAGGGGACCAGCTTGCTAGCCCTAAGAATTAGAGGGAGGGGCTGTATAGTCCTTTCTTTTGGAGTGTGAAATGACTTTAGATAAACACCAGGGTTAACAAGGGCTTGTCAAAAATCTCTATGATAATTTTTAGATGACCTTTTAATTTTGATGGTTCACATAACAATTACATGGTTTTGTCCTGATATTGTTTGACACTTATGGATCAATGTTGATGTTAGTACAATGTTGAGATTTGTTATTGAGAGTACTGGTAACACATTTCATTGCAAAACTAAAATACATAGTAGTACTGCGTATTATAATATAATCATTTTCAGATATAATACAGTACATATAATATTATATAAAAGTCATTTCATGGCTATTCATGCCAATGTAAGTAGTTTTTACCTGAAAACCTGAAAAGTGGAAATTGGAAAAAGTTTCTTCTCGTAGGACATCAATATGTCTTTTGTGGTAAGATGTTTGAAAATTCTCAGCTGTAGTGTTTCCCCCTTCTGGCCCCAGAGCCCCACCCTTTTATGTCCCTGAGATGAAGACATTGAGGGACGAATTAAAAAAGAATGAATACCAATCACAGATTTTTTGGTGTCTCGGGTATAGATGTTTTAACAACTAATTCACTTAAGTAATTATGTAAATCAGGTATTCATGCAATCTACCCACACCTTTTGCACTGATAGTAATTAGCCTCAATACGCTCACAGGGAGAGAGAATGAGGAATTGTAATATGCTTTTTGAAATTCTTAAATTGTAACTGCTGAAAAAGACTACTGTCTGATCCGGCAACTTTCCCAATTCCATTGTCGCTGGCTTGTAGGGCAGTGATAACAGAATTGGTCAATGTACTGATTCTGAATTACTGCTAGGCTAAACGACTGCTAATATTGGCTATAATCCCCAATACTAATTTACCACTTAAAATCGATGATCCTTACACAGAGTTACATGATGTCTCTTAATGAATGACAAAGTTTTGACAGGCAGGTTCCTGTGGTTTAAAATAAATTATTTTATTTTTTCATAATTTATCTCCCTCTTGCATGTGCAGTGCATTGGCCAGCACAGTTACATGCACTGATCCCAAGTGCATGGCAGCCACATTTGTAGTAAATAGTTTAGTCCATGACATAGACCAGTGTTTCCCAACCCTACTCCTGGCGGCACACTGTCCTGCACTTCTTCTATCTATCCTTGCTCTACCTACCTGACTGAACTCATCAGTGGCACGTTTGATTAGCTGAGCACACCTGATTTAATCAAGCAGCAAGGATAGACAGAAGATATGCAGGAGTAGGGTGGGGGAAACACTCACACAGACATTCAACAAATACAAAGGTTTGTTATTTTTGAAGACATTTTTATTTTCCTAAGGTGGTATCAGTGTACACTGAAAATGTTAGGGGAGGCAACAATGTTTAAAATCTCTTTCTTCACCCTGTTAGTTTCCCCTCTGTTGCTTGGGAATTAGATGTGCCTCACTCATTCCAGAACAATGGCTCTGAGAACATCTGAAATTGCTCTGCTTTTAGAAGGTAGAGAGATGCCAAATGCAGAAGCAATAGTTGTTTGGAAAGAGCCGGCTGAAATGTTGAAAGTAATTTAACAACTGAAAGCGCTGAATGCAATCAATGAGTGATAGCCTCAATAGTGTTGTTTACTCACCTCAAGCAATTAAATTATTGATTGTATTCTCAGACTACACAGATACATATTTTTGTCACCCATACCTAGAAGAGGGATACCCTCTGTGCAGAATACCCTCTCTCAAGTGCCTAAGATGTTGATGATGTCTTTGCCTCAAAGCAATGATAGCTGCCATGGCCATTGGCAGATTTGCATACCAAATCAGTTTTACATAAACTCTCAAACAAATACCAGTAGCCTTGAGAACTTCATAAAATATTCATGTTAATTGCAAGTGGTAATTAGCAATGATCTTTGTGAATTGAATACTCTGTGTAATGAGCTTTATTTGCATACAAATGAATCATATTAGCCACTGAAATGCATATGGATAGCACAAATTAATTGTTGAATACCGATGACATACTGTGCTATTATCTCCTTGGCAGCGTAGTTAGGAGTGATTTCAACCCAGTGCAGGTGGTTTGTGAACTACACGTATATTTTAATACTTGCTATGGCTTTAAGACAGCAAAGCAGTGCAATCCTTTTGTAAATTTGCCCCTTAGAGTCCAGGGATGAAACCCTGAATTCAGAATATATCTTCATAGAACATACTGTTCAATGTCAAATTTGGGAATGTCCACATGTAATCTTTGGCCAAATTCTATTATGGCTTTCAGTGTTAACAGACTTGTCTCTGCAATGAAAGTAGACATTGTTGTATTATATATAGTGGAGTCAACTGGTGTGAAATTGCTCTGATTTAGTGTGAATTTGTAGAGGAGAGAACAGAATGCAAAATTATACTCAGATGCTCAACAAGTGCAAATGATATAAGCTATCGGCACTTGGAAATATGACTGAGTCATGCCTTCACACAGCCATTTTTTAAGTTGTCTATTCAAGGAAATTTTATGGAAATGTGATATTTTGTAAGCCTTCTTATTTGTTCAAGTTAAGGTAAGTGGTCTTTGCAACCGAATAATTATATTTGTAGTTTCTAAGACAAGAGCTGTGGCTCTTGACTTCAGAATATGTATGTTTAAACAATGCCACAATTTAAAAAAACTGCAAACAAAAATAAAGACATGCGAGCAAATATAAATTTATGATGTCTGTCATTTTGTCAGTAATGGCTTAGAATACAGGAATAGTAAAACACTGGGTGAATATTTTGAGTCTTTGGAAAGGTTTCAGCCAAATGGTAAAACATATTTGGAGAGGTATTAAAAACAACAAATGTCTGTCTCAATTGTGTGTGTGTGTGTGTGTGTGTGTGTGTGTGTGTGTGTGTGTGTGTGTGTGTGTGTGTGTGTGTGTGTGCGCGTGCGCGTATGTGTGTGCGGTTTATTTTGTTTATTTCAGAACAATAGACTGCATTTAATGTTGGAACAAATTTTAAACCCCTATTCAAATAAAAAGAGATGTTTTTCTTTCTGATTAACAAGTTCAGTGCTGTGGTGTACCTTTGCTGGAAGCAATGCTGCTAACACCTGCTTTGGCATCAACATCACAAGAGCTTTTCTTTCTCTCTGGGAAATCATATTGCACTTAGTAGGAAGCCCTCCATGCAGCTCCGCAACTGTGAACTGTCAGGGTTCAACAAAATGCACACTATTGTAGAGCATCCCAGAGACTCTGATGCCTTCACCCTGCACTCACTGCCTGATTATATGGGAAGTGATAAGATGATGTTGAGTCTGCTGCTTCTCTGCATGCAGGAAGATGCCGATCCTAGAGACACTTCAATCTGAATGACTAGTCTGCTAAAAGCAGGGTTAAAAGGCAGGAAAAAAATACCATGACTGAAATGGGGGCCTGGGGACTTGGTGTCCAAAAAGACCAATGGCGAGATGAGGGTTACAAGGGTTACCCTCATCCGCTACAGCTCTTCCAATGGTTGTTTGATCATCTATGGCCAGCATCAGTGAATGGTCACCACCACAGTCAACCAGGTCACCAGGGAGACAAGGAACATCAGGGTTCTCCAACACTCTGCTGGACACAGTGACCATTTGGAGAAGGATCCAAAGCCATCCCTGAGATGCCATAATGCTGGACATAAAAGGACAGACATAGGGCACAAAAGAAGAAGGGGTAATCCACTGGAAGGACATTGCCATCTAGGTCACTCAACAACAATCTCTGTAGTGAGCTGGTTTTGCTGCCACTGGATAAAGAAGACAATAATTTTTCTGTTTTGTGTGTTGTTTTTGTCACACTGATGTATGATTTAAAAACAACTGCTGCAAAACAAAACAACATAATGAAACAGATTTTTCTATCATCTATATCCTTAGGTGTAATAATATGTGAGCAGTGTCACATTGTTGTTTCCACAATGGTTGAACTGTGCAGATTTTTTTTTTAATCGAAAACTGTTTATTTGTCATTGGGTCATTTAATTCCTTTTCCCTCTCTTTTGTGGTGTGCCTGAATTATGAATACCAACTACAGCTTTCAGTCCTGAACCATGACAGTAGCACATTATTCACTGAAATTAGCTTATCCAAACCATGGCCCAGTAATGTCACTTTAATAGTTCCATAAGATGCATGGACGCAATCTTCTTACTGCTATCAGCTATGTTCTCTGTGACCATGCCAAGAGGAAATTTGAAAAAATGCTTATTTAGCACAATTCTACATTGGCTAAATTGGGCACTAAATTGTGCCATCCGTCTTCGTAGCAGTTTTGCATGTCCAGGGGAAAGATTGTAGTATGCCACCAGTTCAACAGCATTACTGGTTCTACAGTTATTACTGAATTGTTTTTGTTGTATCATTGTTTTCTATTATTTGTAAGGACAATTATTTTTGCTGTTAATATACAGAAAACAACACAATGAAATGCAATGTTTGAAATGCCAGATAGAGTATGCACCTATATATTAAAATTAAAATTGTTGTTTTGGAATTTAAAAAAATGCAATCAACTTTTATTGTTTTTATTGAGTTTGCCATTGTTGATTTATTATTATTGTGTTTAACTCTACAGTACATTTGTAATAAAAGTAAGCAATTACACCATCTAATTGATATCTCCCAATTACATTTTTCTAGCTTTTTACCAATAAATCTAGCAAATCACTTTTACTTCTGCATTTATACATTTCATCATGTTGTAAACTGAGGTATGTGATTATTTGAATCAATCAGACAAAAACGTTTACAGGCTAAATTGTTCTAAAGTTAACAAACAACATCAAATCATGATCTTTGGGGTTCTCGTTAATATTTCAGATCCGACGTCATATCTTCCCCTTGATGAAACATCTGTCCCTCTTGAATCTATCACTCCTCCTCCTACTGAGTCTGCCAAAAACACTCGAGTCAATCTGCACTCCTCCCTATCTCTCATTTCAGTATTGATACTTTTAATCTGTGATATTCACCAAGTTCACCTCATCCTAATGCATTCCACTGAGCTTATTGTCCAGCCCTTGAACGTTTCTCACACTGGTCATATTAATTCTCTTTGACTACCCCTTCCCCCTCATTCTACTTCCTTTTCAAGTAAATCCCATTTATGCTGCCCGTCTTATTTTCACTCTACACCATTGCTCAGTCCCCTTCACTGGCTTCCCGCTGCAGCTCAGAGACACCCAGAACCTTTGCTGGTGTGTGCTTGTTATTCATTCTGCTTATCTCAATTCTGTCATTCTTCCAAATTTTCTGCACTCCATCCAGTTCTCAGAGATCATCTGCTCCAAGCAGCAGCCCATCTTGTTACTCCCCCATTGCAAAAGATTAATTGGCAGACTTGCATGTAGTTTTGCAAGTTGTGTACTAAATTGTGCGCCAGTATCTCGCACAGACACCCTTGTGTCTAATATTTCTTATTTTTCTGCATGCTTACATAGTTCCAAAATATTATTATTCAAATAATAATAATTGTTTAATTTTCAATTCTTAGTCAATGGCTTCAACTCTTGTATTTCTATAACAACCTGCCGTTTATTGTCTAGCATTTAGTGTCAGACATCTGCTTTCAAACTGAACTGTTATAATCAGCTTGAACATCTTAATTTCTTTTAAACTGTCATTATATATACTGTTTGACATTGTGTTTACATGAATAATGTCTTGCTTTTAAGTTGCCTTACTCTGTCAGACAATATAAATAAAATGCTCTCACAAGTAGTGTGCTAAATGCTTTACAGTTCAAAGACTATAGATGGAGTTACATGAAACATTTGTTTTGAGAATATACTGTGGAACTAAATAGTCTTATTTAGAGGTCCTATTTATTTTTTACAGGGTCTTTTCCTGAATATGTGCTTATCCTGAACAAAATATAAAGAATGGAGAAAGAGGACCACAAATCTTGTATTAAAATGCTTTAAAGATGACCTTATAACAATTTAATTTGTATTTATATATTGTATTCACATTAGGCATTTTTTAACAGTGGCAACAATGGAAGTTAATCCTTCATAAAATACAGATTTTGATCTCCTTTCATTTTCTTTTTAATTGAATTAACATCCTGATTTAGTTTTGTTCCGAAGATCTGAAAAGGAGGGGTCAGCTGCACTCATAGAATAGGCAATGAGAACTGGACCTGACAGAAGTTAATGACTGCACTTTAATTACATGTGCACAAGCTCACATGTGACACGCACCGCACCTTCCGGCCTCTTCAGTGTGCTGAAGACAGAAGGAGACCCAGTGTCTTGCTGAGGTCAACTTTATTTAAAGAGAGAGCTGGAGTCGTGGCAGTGGGATAGCAGGGAAAAGGGCCCTGAAGTCCTTGTTATGAGGGAGGTTTGTGAAATGAGTCCAAAGGCATCACACTCCTGATTTGCACTCTGAGATGAGCACAAAGATGAGGTACAGTTTCCTGAGAAAAATGACTCCTGAGTCCACTATGCAGGAGTGTTTTTCCTCAGACAAAGTGTAGAGTGTTGCTGTTTTTATTTCTTCAGGTCTAAAAGCAGATTTATTCTGTAGTTATTCTGTGGTTGACAGAGTAATGATCCAAGGTATTATCATTGAAATCATGGTTTTTCCTGTCATTGTGAACAGCGACACCAAAGAGTGGGATGTGAGCTTAAGTGACAGTCATGACAGTCCTCTTCCTGTACCTTCTCCCATATACTCCTCATGGGTGGGGTGGTGGTACAGGGCTGCTTATTTCTTCTGCTTGGAACTTCCATGTTCTTCTGCTATCTCCTCCTATGTATATTACACTGTAACTGTCACAGACTCAATTACACTGCCCATTATTGCCCTCTATTTCCCTCAGGTCCCTCAGGGAGCTTTCTGGATGAGCTGGATGTCCTCCTCATCTCTTTCCCAGAGGATAGGATCCCACTGGTTCTCCTGGGGGATTTCAACCTCCAATTAGAGAACTCACAGACTGATGACTTCCTCGCAATTCTCCACTCAGCCCTCACCTACAGCAGTTATCCTCCACATACAGGATGGGAAAGAGCTGGACCTTGTTTTCCCTCAGGTTCTACCCAAACAGAACTAACTACCCCTATTTGTGTAGTTTTATTCTAAGACATGTTGATTTGCACTAATGTAAGATCACATTATACATTATTGTCTCTTTATGCAGAAATAAATAAATAAAGCAATAAATATGTATGTATGTAATAATGGTTACTTGACTATGTAAGGGGTTGACACATGCTATGATGTGCTGACTTGGGTCCTGTATGCAGTGCTTTTCATGGAAATTTATAAGACGAACCTTGTACTGAAAGGCATCGTATTTGTACTCATTCTTGGTAAGTCTCTGTCAATAATAGTGTTTGCCAAACGATTGAATAATGATAATAATACTGTAGTATCTGGTATACCAATGACAAAAGGGGGAAATTACATTATTTAATGCATGCATCAATGTAAGTGAACAAATTTAAAATTGTCCAGATGTCCATTGTTCCCTTTAAAAGACCATGTTCCTCTGCAGTGAATGAGGCTGATGGGCTCTAGACTTAGTGAGTCTAGAAAAACTTGCTTGGCATAAGCACTTCCCAAGGGCTGGACTGAGTCATGCTGATTCGCAGCACTTGAGTGAGAAAAAACAGGAACATAGTGGCTTTGAATGCAGCGGTTCCACAGCTTTGCTTTAAATCAAAGACCTGTGTAGCCCCCGCCTCCCCCTCCAATTTGTACCCAATTTATCTGTTTAACATAAAAATGTAACATGTATAAAATCAATACTGATTGCATAAATTAATATTTTGGTCATTGTAGCTATACATTAGCATTTCATTCAGTAGACTCTGTGATACTAGTGCTATTTTCACAGGCAAACATATTTCCCTCTGTGCTATATGACTTTATAGTTATATTTATCGCCCAATGTTTAGTAATAACAGCTCTGCTTACCAATTACTGAAACAGCATTTATAAGATATATATTTTTGGCACATAGACTGCAAACTGAATTCCTCAAGCTACAAGCAGATTACCACTTTTACATGGCAAACTGCAATCAGAGGATGGGATTACATTAACTCTCACAGTTTCATGGTAATGGCATATTATCATATTACAATGACCATATTTCTTGTGTATTGAAATATGCAAAATAGTTATTATGTCATCATGTTCCCACACATTCACAGAGTATTAATGTGTCTTGGAAGAACAGTGCCTTAGATGATCAATTTCATAACTATATTTGAAGATCAATGAAATTGTGACTGATATGGTAATGATTTCTGTAACTAAGGTATTAATAATACATCAAATACATTAACTACTGATAAATGTAGTGGTAGATAGCTCTACTCTATTACTGGTCAAATTTTTACTGTTGCAACACCTCTCAATAACTCTATATGGTTCTACACTGTTCCTTCCTCAGATCACAAAGGGCCTTGGTATTCTTCTTGGTAACAAACTCTCCTTAACAGACATTGCTTTGGTGACCTTTGTATGCCATATATATAAATTAAACCCCCATTGTGATGTGGGTGTCAGTGTTATAACTGTAATTGAGCCACGACTGGTCAAGTAACCCCTACTGATGTCTATGATAATCTGTTGTGGGAGAGTAGAGATAGTTGCCAGATCTGCAACACTATGGTCAGATTTGAAAGACTGTGGCAACCCTTAATTTCAGTATGTATGCAATATCATCCTTTAAACTGGCTTTTCTTTATTAACATGCTCCTACACTTTTCCTTATAGGCTTACATTGAAATATATATTGATTTTATTGGAGATTATACTGGAGAGCTAAAATTAATGTGTAAATTATTTGGTTTTGTGAAAGGTTTTGTATATTGTGTCATGGGAGTGATACAGATGTCTGACAAATTCTATTGTTAATTCATCAAATACATCGTACAACCAAAATACAATAATATTTCAGCAACACTTTGACAGTAACATGAAGACAAAATACAGATGTCTATTGTCTATTCTCATTCATTCAGAGTTGTGGCTAGTCTTTGACTATTTGCCATTAAATTATTATTTTATTTGTCAAAGGATTCCACATATACTTATCAGATTATCCATCAAAGCGAAGAGAGACACAACTGGACAGCTGTTCTACTGAGTGACAAATATCTTAGCTTTGTTCCTGTATGAAGCCTTACATTAACAAGTTGGAGATGTCAAGAGATGTAGGAGAGTGTTATCTGCACTGGAATGCGCCTACCATGCTGGAAAAGAAAGTTAGCAGTGTGAAGCTGTGTCCTGAGGTCCCCTGGGTGTCACCGCATTGAGGTTTGACAGGTGCAGGCTGAATATAGCTGACAGAGGTGGTCCTTTGCTTTCAGCACAGATCCGGTTCATTACAGCTTCCAGGCCCTCACAAGCATTAGGTGACCTGTGCTGCACCATGGCTTGTATTCATTCATTTATTAATAATGAAGTGGTGTTCCACTGAAGTTTCTTTTTTACATCAGACATGGGTAGGAGGATGTAATGGTATATCAGCATTTCAGATCACGCATTGATTATCAAAAGAATGGTCTGAATTTTCAGGTGGTCATGAAAGTATTAAGAAGACAATCAAATGGCTGTGAGTAATGTTGGAGTAGCATAGGAGGAAATTGTAACCAAATTTAGTACATATGAATATGTTGAAATGGCACATGTAACATGAAAGCTATATCTTTAAGAAGCATCTGCCAAAGGAACCTTTTTAGCCACCAGACCTCTACACAGGCTGTAATGATTTGAACTAAAATGTGTCTATTTCCACAGCCACAAGGATCTATTCGATCCATCAGATAAGAACTGCATCAGATAAGGCATGGCTAAACTTGATGTTTAACCTTTAATAAAGGTAAGTGCTGGTCTGTGGGTAAATTGAATTGAACAATGCAGGTATCTTGAGGGAATTAGTTCTCAAATAATAATAATAATAAGCCTCTGCAATTATACATTACATACTGCAGCTAATGAATTCAAATGGAAAGCGTGACCATTACTACCATTGCAGTTATCTTGAGCAAATCACTTTTTGCCACATGGAGCTCATAATTGTAATTGCCATAACTGTAATGGTTAGTAGTGACAACAGCTAATGTTGTCTAATATCAGCTACATTCTGTTAATGTTGTCTAATGTCAGCTTTTTCTAATGTTGCCATTAGAAAATGTTAGGGTATCAAGAACAAGCGAACAGAACACCAGCTCTCAGATGAAAAGTAATGAGGTTGTTAGACTGTTTGCATGTAACAAAATAAACTTTTCACTACTGCCTCACCTTGTTTGAACTCCCATGACACAATATAAAGGTAATCTGCAGATTATTTAAATGGAATTAAATGAAATCAGAGAAAAATGAAGTCAATTAAATAAAAGACAGTCCACTTCCCTGATATGACAGAAAAAATTAATCATATCCGGTGGCTTATTATGTTTCGAGTGAGTCTATGTTGTATTTCTCATTTCTATGCTAATCAGAGTGCGTATAATCATAATAGTCTGGTGTAGCACTATGCTATGGACAAGTTTTTGTCTGTCATTAATATAATTCATATGTATAATGTACCATCATATGTGGATTATTCTTTTCTCTTTTTAGTGTTAGGGTCTAGAGATTTCGAAACAAAAGTTACATTCATTAGATAATGATATGTGCCTTTTTACATATATATCTCAGAATATTTCTAAGTATTTAAACACTGGTGAATTATACTGATGTAGCACACTTTTCTATGTATCAGACATGGATGTATTAGTGCATGGATAACTTACTAGTTTTGATTTTCTGTTTAGTCCCCCTCCTTTATTTCCTGTTTATTACTCATAAGGACATTATTACACATGTCCCTCCTCTGATAAATGCTAGCTTGAGTTTTGGATACATAGACCACATATTTAAGTTTAATCACAGACTCAGTTTGATTGTATTGAAGTGTGGCAGGTCTTAGTTTACCTTATGTTGTTTAATGCAGACTCAAGAAGCCTGGAGGGAAGCTATGACATTTTGCCCTTGATTTGGTCTGGCTGAATCATCAAGCATTTTCCCATTCCACTTCATCATGGATTCTGCCTATAACCTCATTGCGATTCTACATGCAGCAGCATGGAGTGATGACACTTGATTCTCCACCTGAGGATTGTGGGTTCAAATCCCAGACAGGATGTGACTCTTGCGCCCTTGCAGAAAGCACTCAGTCTGAACTGCTTTGATTGAAAAGAACAGTGGATAAAACCTCCAACTCAAATGGGAATGGATAAAACAAGAATGATGTTGTAAACTGTTGGAGTCTGTGTATGTTTTTCATGGTACTCCCTTGCAGCTTTTCACTAACCCTCACACTATGAAAGAGCAAAGGGATTGTGCAGTACATAGACCTGCTGGTGTTCACCAGTATATAGCGAGTGCATTACTACACATGATGACTGGCTCATCTGCAGAGAACTGTGCTATGTTGTCCAGCAGCACAGTTCAGCAATTATACTCATTAAGGATGTTTACATACTGCACAGCAAATAATATTATTGGTGATTTTTAGGCAACATTGATTTTTCCAAAATGACTGCATTTTCCAATTCTGGTTTAGGAAAAAAATTGGTATAAATTTAAAACTGAGTAACGTGTAATTTTTGCTTGATTTAAAAATTATAATACTGTCACAGAAGACATCTTGGATACATCTCATAGAGAACAAGAAATGCATCACATGCAATACTATATGAGCCTCCAGACCATAGTACATCATATAAAATCCTCAGCGAAAGTACAATATTTAGTGTAAAACCGACTTTGACCAGCTAAAAGGAAGATCAAAGACATTGTTTGGTTTAGCCATATAGTTTACAATACGCTATAAGGATGGGTCGAAAAGAAAGTTCACAAACATGACCCTGTGTATGTTTTATCGATGTAAGCATTTAAGGTCTGCTGTGTGGTGATGGACAGATGAGCAGGATCAACCCTTACCAGCCTTACTGTTGGTAGGGGGTCAAAGCTGACTCTGTACTGGAGTCAGTGATGGAACCGCGTTTGAAGCATGATTTCCAGTGAGTGGCAAGCCAACATATAGCAAAAGGAGTGGGTGAGTGTGATCACAAAGCCCTGCAGGTCAAATGTTGTTTAGATTGCTGCTGTGATTGAAGCTTCACTGCTGAAAGCAGTTATACCAGTTATACCTCTAAGTTAAACAACAGGAATATACAGTATGTGCCCTTTAGGAGCTTGAAAACACTGTGACACTCATTCAGTAATGTACTGAAAATACATGTTCAGGGCCTAAATAGTGAATAACTTTAAAATGAAGGCACTGTAGGCACTTTCCTGTTCAGTTTTAATGCTAATTGTTCCATGTTTTAAGCAGACTATGTGCTTTAGAATAAAGTCTCAGTTGCAGTTTGGGTCCCACAGTGAGGAAATAAAGGCAAATAATGTTTTGTAATTGATGTTATTTCCAAGGTTTGAGTTACAACAGTGGATCGTCTCAAGATCATCTCAAGGGAACAAGCTTGCACTTTTTTGACTGCTAAGCCTAGGCCTGTCTTTTTCCAGCACAATGCAAAATCTCCTCAGGAATAAATGTTATTTCAGATGACAAGGTACATAAATACAGGGGCATTCTGATGCAGCAGAAACTGTTAAGTGTTTTTGTTTAGTCAGAGTAAGCAGGCAAGATCCTTGTGGGCCATGAATGAAGAAAGCAGTAAAATTAGAAGTTGTTTTCCTTTGACATCCAAAACTGGTGGGGGCACTTCTGCAAAAGAACTGAGATTAATTCTCAGGGCCTTGGAAACCAATGATTTCATAATCTGTACTGCCAGAATGTTTTTATTGATCCCTATATATTTGGACATGATATTTGGACTATATATTTGGTTTTATCATTGTTTCCCTCTCATTTTATATTTTTCATTTCACTGAAACCACAGAGGCATTTATAAACTAATGCTACTGAACAGGCATAGACAGCACTTTGAATTTCAACCATTGTAATGAAGAGTTGACATTTAAATCAATTAATGTCGTTTTTCTCCCTTGCTAATACCAAAGAAATGCTAATTCATCACCTTATTAACAACACTGTGTAATTTAATCTAAGCATTTTGGTTTACTAAATTACACATCTCTTGTACAGATGCCATGAATCACACAATGATTAAACAACAGGGGCTGGTCTCCAGGGGAGACATGCAATTCATTTATTTTCTGAGAATTACACAGCAATCAACAAACAACTTTGTGATAGTAGAGTTGGGGCACATGACATATGAGTGTTTACGCCCCCATTTAGACTGGTTAATATCCCAATTCACAACTAGAAATTACATTTAAATTGGTGTGAAAACATGTTTTGCTTTGACTAACTCTCTATATATTTTGTTATCCTGTCTCCCAATGGAGAAAGTACACAACAGGTAAAATACCTATATCTTCTCATATTACTCAATTACTGTGCAAGATCTGACATAAATGCAAATGCAGCAAATGTTCTCAGAAAAAAGTTATGATTCAAAATCCCATTTTTCTGCTTTTACATTGTGTAAGTGAAGAGGTTTATTTGGTTTGACTTGACCTATTAAAGAAACATTTACTTCAAGTATATTGTAGTCACTTTAGTATTCATGCCCTGTGGGTCCTTGCTCCCAGTTGTAAGTATCACTGGGTGCTTGCACTGTATGCACAAGGATGAAAGCAGCCTATGGCATGAGTGCAAATGGGATGGATATAATACAGCAATCATTCTAATTCAGAGGGCTTTCACATACACTCTCAGAATCTGAGCACTCATGAGTTTGTGCTCATGATGAGGAAAATGGGTGTAATGTGAAAACAGAACTTGGGACAAATTTGGATTTGTCCTTCAGTTAAACTGGCATTCAGAAAATTTTCACAACCTGTGGAAATCCTGCAAATACTTAAATACAAGTGTTCATAATATGTATGAATGTCAGTATGTTTTATTTCATTACAGACAGACAGACACACATACTCACAAACACACACACACACACACACACACACACACACACACACACACACACACACACACACACACACACACAAATATTTCAACAACTGATGAACTAAGTTAATGAACTCAGCTCAGCTGTGTAATGTTTTCAGCAAAAGGAGTTAACAGTCTGGTTCAAGTAATTATTTAAAAAACACCAATTTAGGAAAGTCCTTCAGCCAGAGTTCTTCAGGGATGTCATATCGGCAGCAGAAAATAGAGGTGACCATTCAGCTCTGGTAGCAAATGGCTGTACAAAGTGATTATGTCCTCTCTTTGGGGACAGTATTTATTGCCAGCATTGCAAATATACTGATTATGCAGAGTCATTTGTTTATGTGTCTTTGTGCACATAAATGCAGTGATAATGCATTTTTCCTGTCTGGCATCTGGTGTGGGCAGAGGGCCTGTTAAAACGTAAATTAAGAATTAATAAATCCATGTAATGTCCCTATTTGCATAAAAGATGGCCCATTCCTAGGCTCAGCAAATGTACATCGGCCTCCTAATATGCTTGGAGGGGAAAATGTTGAGAGGAGGGCTGTTCCCAAATAAGACTTTAGGCCATGGTATAATGGATACGGGCTTGTATGTTGTATTCAAATTCCACATGCATCATTCAACAAAAAAGAATAAAGATTTTGACCAGCACAGCCAGTGACTGGTCAAAAGTTAACAGAAAGTAAGCAAGAAGTTGTCAAAAGGTCTGAAGCTTTCTGTTTTTCCTTACAGATGTGTTGTATATGTATATTATATAGTAGAAAGATGTACATATTGGATCATTTCACTTTGCTTAAAATTATTATACCTGTACTTCAATCTTAAAAACACTGCACAATGAAAGTCATATTGTAATTGTCAAATTGTATTTGCAGGTCATATTGTACAAATAATTATTTCTGAACACATTGGGGTCACATTTATCCTGTAGTTAATATTTTGTGAATCCTCCTCTGGCATGGATTACACTTAGAAGACACTTGTATGAAGTTGTGGTGCTTCTGATTTTTCCTGACAGGAGTGTGTTGAATGCTTAGGAAAGTTTTTGTCCCAAATTTTCTGGCATATATTGATATACATGACTCCATCTATCATAACATGCATTCCAGATGAAAAACATCCCCAAAACATTAGAAACCAAAAACTCAATTTTGCTTTCATATGATGATCAGCCATGCTTCCAACTGTCATTCAGATGTACATTGCCAGTCTTTTACCTGAATTTGCTCTGTGTAGTGATATTAAGAAGATGATATTAAGATTTGAAAATTAAACAGGAAAAATGACCCAATATGTACATTTTAACTTTAATGGCATATATATTTTTCCTCTTTTGTTAGAGATATGAATAAATATGGAATTCACTGTATGTTGGAACTAACTACTACACACACAAAACCCACATATATGATACTTTGTGCTAATAATATAATCTAAAATCAAAATAAACTATTCTGAATACCATTATTCATGGACCAATGTGTTGTTCTGATTTTTAATTTCTTTTGTAGGTTGACGTGGCTCATTGTTACAGATTGAAAATGCAAAGATTCCTTTCCATACAAATACTATTAAAAAAGAATAAGTAAGCTTGGGAAAATCATCTTAAGAACACTTGTTCAATTAATATTTAAGAACATAGGACCTGATATCCTGTCAGATGTGTTCCAGAAATATTCACAAATAAAGCATGTCAATTATGAAGTATCCCCCAAAAATTCATTATAGACTGATGTTATTCATACTCAATTACAATATTACAAGAAGAAAATTCCAGGGTAACATCAGCTAGGTAAGCAAAAGATGCCAAGAACATGAATACAAGACTTAAGTTTCACATCCAGGTGATGTGACCAAAACTGCTTGGTGTGTGACTTTTTGTGAAATATTAATTTGTGTGGCCAGAGAAGAATGCTTTGGATGCAAGAATTATAAATTCAGCCATCTGTGCGCATAAAACAAACACTATTAATAGGGTGTCATTTCATAGAACTTGCACAAAGAAATGATGGGTTGGCATTAACACACAGGCTACATGACTGCCTCAAACTCAATGACAAAAATGAACTCATAATGACTTATTATTCTTTCCCCTACAATAGTAGTAAGTATTTCAAAATCTGAAATGAGCAAAACCAATTACTGCACTGAAGTTGGAAACTGGATAAGCTGTTAAATATATCTCATAACCTGTGCCTGGAATATGTCTGTTCATTTACTATACAATCACAGTGCTGATGGGCATCTACTCCACCTAAGAGTTGTGTAAGCACTTATCAAAATTCACTTAATAATTCAGTAAATCATTACTTACAGAGTCTTACCAGAAAGACCCCATTCGGATTCACTTATAATATAAGATGACAGTGGATCACAAAAAGTTATTAGCAGCCTACATAAAGTTGTTTATTGACAGTCTGGGATCTACTGTCCCCAAGAAGAACAACACTAGAGCTATACCCATTAAAATAATGTAGGAAATGGCCTCAGATGAAACAGCTGACAGTAAAACTGTGTAAATTGGCAGGTTCCTCTGTCCAGGGTGGAAGGGTTGCTGATGCACCTGCCTCTTTGAAAATCCCATCTCTGGGACAGAACAATTTCTCTGTAATATTCCAGCCGAGGTGTTTTCATAATGCTTACACAACCATTATATGACACCTGACAAAATCATTCATTAACAGTTCTTCAAGTTGACATGAAGCATCATAGATGTTCAGCATGTCACTTTCTGTGTCAAGGTGACATTACAGGTCTTGACAATAGCTTGTGGCTATTGTCGGCCTGCAGCATCTTTTTTCACCAGGGGACTACAGGTCAGTAAAGTTTGTATCTTGCTTGGCCTGCATGGCCACTATAAAACCATGATGGTGTTATAGAATTCCATGGTAAGCTTTTTGAACTACCTTGGTTATCAGTAACTAGCAAGCAAATACAGTAATGGAGACATGTGCCTAAATTGTGACATTGTAGACATCCTGTCTAATTTATTTAATTTATTTGGTTAGCTTATCTTACTCGTTATTAGTCATTATTGTCATAGTACAAGTGAAATCTTTTTAGAAAATCATCCTGCAGGCCTATTGTCGGTGGATTTTTCTGTGGGCAGTTTGTCAAAGATGTTCTAAAGTGATGCCAATGTAATCATTACCCTCTATCAGAAAGATGCTGATAGGGATATATTTTTGTGTTCTAGCAGCTGTAATCCTAGTGCCTGGTCTGGTAAATGGTCTCCTTAAATGCTTTATAGACTTAGGGCCCGATTTATTAATGGCACTTATAAGGTCTGTTATTTTGTGTGCACAATTAAAGAGATTGAGCATGCAATGTTTTCATTTTGCTGGTTAGTTTTAGCATGTAAACAATGACAGCTGTAGACAGTCAGATTTAAATATGCACTATTCCTTTGAAAAAGTGATTTGTACAATTGTATTAGTTATTGAACTATCATTTACGAGCATTTTCTCTTGCCAATATTTTGAGCATGTCCATAGGAATGCCAAAAATGATATATTCATTTATAAGGTTCAGCAAATGCTGCGGTTCACTTGCATTTCCACATTTCAAGCAATCATCAGGGCGCTAAAGTAGATAATCTTCTGTGATTAGTTGCTTGTGGTGACACTTAAGGGTGTGGTAAAATGCCTGCAAGTAAATCAGACCCTCAGATGCTCGTGTCACTTCATGGATGATTTTGTTGACAAGGCACGGTATAAATAGATGGAATAATGGAGATGACGTCTTTTTCTCCAATGATAATTTTACCCTGGAAACATTAGTTTCTCTTTTAAAACTTTGTTTGAAACAACAGTAACCTTACAGAAAAATGTAACCTTTTAGTAATAATGCAATTGGTCCTGTATCTATGTGCACTTCACTGTGTAACTCATTTGATTTTATTTTGTAGTTAAATCCTGTGACTAAAATATCCTTGTCATGCATAATGTACAGCTAAACACCATTCATCACATGTACAATGCAGAAATTGTTCTGACCATGAAATAACAGCTTACTGTATGAGATCCTTCTTGTCTTATCAGTTTTACTGTGTAGAATCTTGGGAAAATTAGTATTCAGTAATTCAGTATTTCATAGTTTTTGTGTGACACTGCATGTAAATGTAATTAGTTGAATTTGTACACATTAGTGATCAACTGGAGCTAACAATCATAGCGTCAACATTACAGATTAAAGCAACATGCTACTTACATGAGCTTCTGTTTTTTCAACATTCAGCCCATATAATTATTTCATCATGGCTAGTCACCTCTAGTGGGGTCAATTAAGTGTCTACATCATCAGGTGTGTCCAAGTTCATTTCATCACAGACTTACTAACTGATGCTATTTTCAATCATTTATTTTCAATGTCAAAGCATTTGTGACCTAGATGATGCTTAAAGTTTAATAGTGCTGATCTCACAGACTGAGACTATTGGCTCAATCACTGTGGAGCTCAGTGAGAAAGGATAATAGCGTTTAGCATGAAGGGAATCTAAATGAATGAAGGTGTTTGTTTTCAACATGTGAACAACTCCATATTCTCAATGATGAGTAAAAAATAAGAGAACAAAGGAATTTCATCCATGGTTCCACATGTTTAAGTTAACATGCACCAAAAAGTAATTAGTAAAGGTTACAAACAGCAACAAATACAAATATTTTTTGACTAAAATAGCTTCACGATCCAAAGCTAATCAGCTGATGTAAGTTTGTATATTTGTGTTGCCTCAGAGCCTTTATATCATTTATCCTGGCTTGCAGTGCAACTTTGAAATATCTGACTCAAATATACAATAACACAACAAAACCATTGTTCTGTGATCTTTCTATCCAAAAGAAAAGAGCATGTGAATCAGTCACTCCTATCTCATGAAATAGTCCTTGAACTGTTTTGCTGATAACCTGGGCTTGACCCTTCAGAAGATAGAATAGCTAGTGCTACTCTTAAAAAATTGTATGATATAGACATTCCAGATTCTCAGAGATCTAATCCCTTGATGTGTCTTTCGATACAATCGTATTGTTGAAAAAGAAAATACTTGGTGACATTATGAGTCATGGCAGTGAGATGTGCTTAAACCAGCCAAACATAGACAATGTCCTGTCATGTCACTGATGTATCAATAATGTGTTCAGATCTGTATACGCAAAAAGCAATTGGCCACACTAGGAGTGCAACTGAGGTGAATGACGTGGTCAACTCCCAGTTAGTTAGATATCTTAGCAACTTGAAATGACACCAAGATGTTTTACCAAGATGAGGAACTGAAAGATAGAGTGGATTTACCCATCCTTATAGAGAAATGGGGACCTCAGAACACCTACCACACATTCCTTGTTTGGTATTATTCATTGATATCAAGGGAATGGATGACCTAACCCAAGGTGAACTGATTAAAGCAGGCTGTATCAGCCTGCAGTGCTCTAGCATGGTTGTGTTATAGTCTAACTGCGATAAGCATTATTTTAACAAGCTGTGTTGTCATCTTTAAAAATTTTGCCTGTAATGGATCACATCTACAGTAATGCATTTTTTTTACTTATTATGTAATTAATCTTTGTTAATAATTAACAGGATGCTGAAATGAGTGCTTTGTTCATTTTGAGAAGCATTAGCCTGTACCTGCTCTAAGGTATGTTGACAGATGGAGTATATATCATTGCCTATCCTCCAGTCTGCTGAGCAAAAGACCTGGAGTTTCCATGTAAAACAAGAGAAAGTATGATAATTTTATCATACTGCACAAAAGCCTCCAGCATGTTCATTTAATACGAATGCTCCATTCTTCAACATTAGGAGTATGTATGAATAATTATGGTTACAAATCAGGGGCTTAAAGGGTCACTTAGACTCTATTTTGAGGTGTGCGTTTGACAGATGGTACAAGCTGGTAAAAGATAATCTTACAATAAACTAAGAAATGTAAGTGCTATTGCTCCTGTGAAGGAGAGCCTTCACCACCTCTCCCTAGAGACTAAATGTTGATTGATTTTTCATGTTTGTAATTGGTTTGGGGAACCAGCCTATTGGTTAACAAGCCACACCTGATTAATTAGAGGCTGATTAAATATAGGTGTGGCTGGAGAGCAGGAGGGAAGGCTCATTTTGTCCCTGATTTTGCTTTTCTGCTGGTTGGTGTAGGCTGGTTTCTTTGTCTTTGTATGGTTTAAAAAAATAAATTATTGTTTCTTTTAACCTTCACTCTTTTTGGCTCATTTGCGTGTGTCAGCCAGCTTCTCTACAGCTCCCTCCTTTGAACTTATTTGTTTGTATCATTTTTTCATTTATCATTTATCAGTTTTCTCAAGCTAATGCTCTGCAATACATTGTATATGTGCAGATGATAGAAACTTAACTTTTGATAAATTTAAATTCACAAGGTTCATTTGACTTAATCTGGTTAATTAACTAATTAATCATTTTTATTTATTCATTAGAATTGGCTTGCTTACTGTATAGTCTTCTCACTGGCATGTTACTCCCCATCAGCCAGTTGTCTCAATGATATATTTTTCACCATCCAATGAGTCAGATTTTTGTAATTTCACATTGGTTTTACAGAATATGACATATTTGCAGGGATAAGCCATTAGTACTAAAGAATATCTGCACAATTTACTGAAATCACTTTGTGCACCCTAAAGGACACATACAAGGTTTTTATTACTGTTACTTTTATTTAATGTCAAATTTTACTTTAGGGCATGTATTTTCCATGAGTAGTGACTAAAATAACAGCCAAAGTGTATGGTTTGTACATTGTCCCATCTGTGCTTGAGTCAACCCTATTGCACAGCCAATACACTGTATAGTTCTTTTTTGTAGTTGAGAATAATCCCAGCCTGAACAGATTTGTTTGCAAGAGCATGCACTGTGCAATATGTTCTTAGATCAAGCAGTGTCTCAAGGCCCAAGGAACAGTGAATGGACCTGCACATGGGGCATGGAGAAAAACACAGCCCATGTCTCCTGGCTGAATGTGGGTTATGTTGGATAGGATAACATCATAACTATGGCTTTAGCAGACTGAGACACAACTGTAATTCAGTGTGAACTCAAGGTAAGGCCGCTGGTAGGAGAGAGAATGAAACAGATCAGTGTCAGCAGGCTACAGGCAGTGCATGAATACTGTTTCCCATGTCCATGAAATTTGATAATTGACCAAAACATGCAGCTGTAGCTAGACATTTAAACCCAGACACCATATCACTTTGCCAAGCTGAGATATTGCAGATCTACTACCTCCTGCTCAGCTGTCTTCTTTAAAGACAGATAGGGTTATGTATAGAAATAGCCTCTCCTGTCTTAGTTTGGGATGGAAAAATGCCAGGATTCATAAAACCACCATCACAAAAAATGGCGTGACTGTCAATTATGGACAGCAGGCCCCACAACTTTCAAATATGTAATGAAACCATCTATCTAACGTTTTCTCTAGTCTTCATACAGGAGTGGAGATTTGATTTGAAGGTGTGGGGGGCTCTTTTGCAATAACACACATACCTCAGTGAACAATAGTGAAACAATAAGCAAACTGTCTTGAAATATCATTATTCAGCAATGAGTGTCTACAATGGCTTGCTATAACAAGGCACTTAAATGGATGCATGTGGATAGATTTCAGCTATATGAAGATCACTCTCCATGCCATGTTTGACCTTGCCCCCTCCTGCTCCTAAATGACCCAGTTGTTGATTTTCCCTATATTAGGTACAGTATATTTCTAAAATAATTTTGTAAAGTATTACAATCCTTTTCCCTGTAAACATTATGAACAAGTACTATTTAATATTTGCGCAGTACACAGCGAGCAGAATGTGAACCTAACTACTCATACATGCAGGTGTCCTTTATTGGGAAAGTACAATATGACAAAAATACCAACCAGAGGTTAATGATCTATTTTTATCTATATAAATTAGTTATTGAAAATGAACTGTTCTCATAATGTTCATTTACAATTATGAATATACACACCAGATTAGGGACAATTAAGATTAGCTGTTGTGATATAGCAACACAGAGTCAGCAATAACTATAAGGTAGGGACCTTGTAGTTGGTGAAATGGTGAAATAAGATGGACAGGTGTAAGTAAAAGCTTAGCATATAGTTATTTTCATTTTAAGGGGAAATTAATAGTGGAGACTTGCAAAATATATGTACCATAATGGTCTGAATAAAATATGTTGGGCAGTACATTGAGTTTTACATGGCTTCAAAGGATAACAGCTATGTTTGATCAGTTTGAAAAGGTTTTTTTTTTTTTTTTTTTTTTTGTAGGTCTACCATATACACGTATTAAGAGCTTTTCCTGGAATTCAGAATTATTTTATACTTGTTAAGTATTTCATTCATAATTATCTCAGATATTATATGACTAATATGGCTAGTCCTCTCTGCATACACTGAATCATTCTTTTGTGGTTTTAATGGGGTGAAGAAAGTTTAAAAATCTCCTGATCACAACTTTAATTGGCTGGATCCCAATTTAAAGACTGCCTTTCCTAAAGGCTTTGTTGGAGAGTGACAAAAGTGATAATAGCTGTATTTCAGCCAAAGAATGATTAGAGTGTCCTGAAATTTTGTCCAAGTATATTAATATAAAATATTGAAGAATGCAGACATTACTGTGAATTAGTGAAAAGTGAGATGAAAAAAAAACAAGCATAAGTGTCTGCATATTCTCAATGGCTGCACATTGCATACCTATCCACAAATAGGTAGCATTCCCCCTTAATGCAAGTCATGCAGGAAAAAGACTGTTGGCATCATAGCTAATCTGGTGGTAAAAGTGGACCATAATAAACCTCAAATCAGGTTAGAAACAGAGCTTTCATTCACTTGATGGTGACTGATCTTTGGCTTCTCTGTTTAAAGATTATTTTTCTCTTTCATGTTATACGGCTGCAGGTTACTTTAGGAATGCATTTACTCTTCAGCGAGCATGAGCTGTTTCACAAAAATGTTGGGGCACATTGTTTATTTGAATCCTGATGGGTGGCATTTATTTCCATAAGAGATACAAGAGGGAACGAGAAAAGCAATTTGTAGTTCATTGAAAACTATAAGGTTATGCAATACTATAAAACTGCACTTCGATGTCACACTTCAAAGTAAAAGACTTTTAAAGTCAAAGCTGTCACTCAGGATATTCAAATGAATAGGTTTAGAGAAAAAATAAGTTTGACATTTCCTCTCAGAAAGAATCAAACTGACATTTATTTATTTATTTATTCAGCAGGGACTCTGTACAATTACTTACAGTTACTTAACCAGAAGTACCTAATTAGCTAAATTACATCTGTTTCTGTTCATCCAAAACTGACCCTTTGGGGATGCCAGTAGCACAGTCAATTAATGAGGAGGTCTCGGTACTAATACTTACACATTGCTGTCTCATTGGTAAATAGCTTTGCATCCATTTCATTACACATGTAATTGTGACAGGTTGCAGGGGAGCAAACTATGATTAGGGTATCAAAAAGCTTTTCTCCCACCATAGCACACCACACATTCTCAGTTTGGAGACATAAGTGATATTAAAAACAGGTTTGGTTGGATGTGGTGGTGATTTCTCTTAAATTCTATTCCCAAAATCATGTGCAAGACCCTGAACAGACTCAATGAGATAGCTTTTAAATTGGGGATTTAATTATCTATTGGATAATATGGTCACTTTAGAAGACTAGACATGTAATTTTTGCAGTGCTATACTAAACAGATTAATCCCTATGACAGCTCATCAATGTAGAAAAAAATAGTTACTCCTACGGACGGTACATGATCAGTCATATATTTGCAAAAGACAATGCTGGAAGATGGCATTGTAAAGGTTAGTTTTGTCCATTGTCAGAAGTTGCCTGCAGGGTTAGCACTTGTCAGTTGGACATGGCTGACAAGTTAGCAGCAGCTAGTGGAAAGATAATTACATGCCAGCTACTGTAACAGTCTGGTGTGTGGGGCAGACACACCATGGAGGAGATGGACTTGCTGTGAAACAGCCATTAAATAAAACATTCCCATGATTTTACCCTTTGATTTTTACTTAGATTATCCAGGGCCTTTGGATTGTAAAGGTTGCCCTTAAAGTAGGGATTGTTTCAAATAGTCGCACTTACCTCTGTTCTGTTTTGTCAACTAAATGAGACAAAATTTTATTTTATCACTGTGAATGAAAATACAGTGTAATTATTTTTACTGAGTATATACTTTAATGGAGTGTCTGAATTTTGATTTTTAAAATGATACATAAATATATTTAGTAATTGTCGCTGTAATGGTGTAATGAATATGTGAATGTTGGGACCCCACTGCTTGAACAAAAAGTCAAAGATCAAGATAAATGTCAGATGTCAACTGGGTTACCTTGGGAAGTAGAGCGTGCTTACTTCACAATATAATGTGATTACAGGTAGCCTGGCTTACAGTCTAGCATGGCCTACTGGCCTACTGTCTCTTATGGAAGAGATGGTCATGATAAATGTCCAAGCTAGACCAAAACAATAATATTTATTTGATAAACATGCTTTGGAGACACATAAAGTATGTAATCTGTACTTTGTTTTTGACAACATCCTTAGATGGCCACATATAGATTGGTTTCAAATCTACTTTTAACCTTTACAGCAAGAATAATGGAGAGGATCATTCATTCATTCAGTATAATACAATTTCAATGTGTAACACGTTATGAGTAACAAAAATATCACAGGGAAAATGTCAATGCCATTTAAAAAAACCCTTATAATATTCAATGTAATTAATTTATAATGTTATGAATTATAGTGTAACAAACATTACTCTTTTTTCCTTTCATTCCACCACTTGTATGCTCCTAAATGTGTGCTCACGTGTGCACAAGATCCACAGCCTGGGGAAATTCACTGAGGGAAAGCTAATTAATACAGTGAAGCGCAAAAGAAAATATATCACCTCTCACATCAATAATCTCAATCCACTTAATCTCCTGTTTTTCTTGACAGAAGTTCAACTGCTCTCATGGTGACCCTCTAAAGGTTTATTCGCATTTGGGACACAAGAGATCAATCGTTGTTTTCAGATCACTTTATTCTTTGGTTTAACTTTGCAGGCTATGTGATGAGGAATCTGAAGGACATCCTCAGGTCAAGTCAAACAGACTATTTCTTGCCTACCTCATATTTTATATCCAAAAAATTATTTAGCTAGTGAACTGAGCATTGTGGCATAGTGCTTTGTACTGTATGAATTGTATATTATGTAACTATTGTATAACTGTTATTATTGTTTAACTATTGTATAACTATTATTATTATCACTATCCACATCAGCATGGAAGACTGTGATGTGTATTGTTAAATTAGTTTCATGCATTTACAGTTCCTTTATGAATATGGAAATAACAATGAATTCAGTCATTTTAAAAAATGAGAATATTATGTATGCTATGTAAGTATACTTATCTATTAATATGAATGTATATATGTGAGTATAATCCTCAGAATATTAAGTGTATATACACAGGAAAACACAGAAACACAGTAACTTTTACTATTGCTCAGAAACTATAGCTGCACAAAGGTTTCTGGTGAGTAGAATGCTTGTAAGAGTGGCAGGTGCAAACTTTGCTAAACAAGAGGATCGGATAACCTATGGGCTGAACCCTGATTAATGCCCCTTAAGCTTGCTGTGTCTCCTGGCTGCAGATTTCTGCCGTCCATATGCACAGATAGAGAGGCACAAAGAGCATTAGCTTTTATTGGTTTACAGTTCATCAGGACTAATCTTTTCACTGGGACTGGATAAATTGTCATCTTAGCCTAAGATCAAAAGCTCCACCGCGGGAACTACAGTTCATTTCTAAATGAGTTGAACTGGTCTGGATAGTCAGTGAAACATATGATGTATGCAAGATTCTGCTGTTCTCCAGCCCCTGGCTGAGCTTTTTTTTAACTTTATCTATTTCAATCCTTAAACATGCTTTAAAATTTCCTTGATTATTTGTGTTGACTTGTAAAATTCTTATTTGAAAATGTCAAAAATGTAACTATACACTTACCATCACTTACTACACAAATGATCACTTCTTACTCATCACCATTTTCCTCTATCTTAAAGCAGCAGACATGTTTGAGTCATACTCTTCAATGTCTATTTTTATTGCCTCATAGATTCATTGTTCGATTTTGTGACTGAACAAAGATGACCTTGTGATTGGGGATGCATGTTAAGCACCTGTTAAACTAGACTTGTTATCAGAGTACCCAAGCAGCTCAGTCAGTTGAGGCACTGGGTCCAAGCGCAGGCTGAGTCCTACAGCACAGACCTGGAAGTGGGTCTGATGTGTGTCATTTTCTGACAATGATGAGATTCTACAGCAGCCAAATACAATCGGTGCCTTTCTGCTCAGGTAAGGAGGGCTTTGTTGGACTGTACCCCATCGCCCCGTCGCTGTGGCACTCTTCAGAAAATCACGAGGCGTGTGAAAGTCACTTGGTTGACGTCAATGGAGATATAACTGTCCTACAGTTGGCGGTGTGGTGCACCGTGGGACTTGAGAGAAACAGCCGTTGGCTGCACACAAGTGTATTAGAGGATTGGATCCATTGTGCTCCAGTGCTCCTGTACAAGCACAGTAGGGTGTTGTGGAGAGGCAAGCTTAATGCAGTACAAAGATACAAAAGGGGAAAAAAGAATCCTAAAATGTTAAAAAATAGACTCTCCAACCTTTGAAATTATATAAATGTAATGTAAATGTAATGTAAGCATTTACAATGGGGAAATGAGGCAATGTTCTCTATTTATCATTTCTTCTTTTACTTTGATCCTTTTCAATTGAGTTTCAGAGAGGCAAACACATTTTATAACTCTATGATCCTCCTACTTTCATCCAAATACACCACATTCTCCTTTTCCATTTAGTGTTATTAACCAGTTCTTGATTTTTGAGCTTTTATACTCTTAGAGAGAGAAGACAAAATAACATGAAAGGAGCTCTTTCTAATCTGAGTGAACCCTTGGAATAGGAACACCAGTATTTCTAAGATAAGGACACATTTTTGTA
Source organism: Megalops atlanticus (assembly GCA_019176425.1). Classification (NCBI taxonomy): domain Eukaryota; kingdom Metazoa; phylum Chordata; class Actinopteri; order Elopiformes; family Megalopidae; genus Megalops; species Megalops atlanticus. The sequence goes on along the minus strand of CM032891.1, from coordinate 18,055,290 downwards.
GTTTTGTTACATGTCTGTTTATTCTATCTATAATTGTTATTCTACGAATCAGATTTGTTATGTGATTGTTTTGTTTTTTTTTTGGGATCTTAAATATTGGTGAAGTAGCAACTACCTTTTACAGGCATGAAGTGAGTGTGTACATGTGCATCTGCATCTGATCTTGCATCTGATTATTAAACCAATGGTCTTTTTGGTGGTACTTGTTAAAATATCTGCTTTAAGGTCCCTTCACAGAAAACTTCAGAATGTATGTGGGAAGGACATATTTGATGAACAGACCACACGGTAATTATCTTGCAAAACTTTTAAGGAGCTTTGAGATTATATCCCCTGAAGCACAGTAAAGAAAAAGAAAAACTCATCAATATTTTTGAAATAAAATTACATGCTGGTAATTTCAAAACATCCGGAGAAGTGCTTGATGAATATTAATTATTCATGAAAACGTAAACTGTGATGTGGTTTACTGAATGCCCTGTTCTGAAAGGGCAAGATATTGTTTGTGTTTAAATAACCTCTCTGAGAATTTTCAATGTTCTGAGAAGTGTGTTTCAACACCACTTGGCATTTCAGAATCCTTGTCACTGCTTTAAGGGTTCTAATATGTTATCTTATAATAGTGTATATATTATGGTGTGTACTTTGTTCTTTGCAGTGGGAGAAGGAGCATAATTATTACAAGTATGGCAATGGATGATTTATTCATAAAGGTACAAAATTCTGAGAATGGCTAACAAATTTGCCCATGACACCAGTCTGACATCTGTATCTGAGAGCACCAGTTAATAGTGTAGCATGGTCTCTTTAGAAGCAATCTAGTAATGCTGATCAGCAAGGTGTTTATTAGATGACAGATGAAAGTCGTATTCCATCTGTTTGCCTGGTTGCATATCATCTTTAATTTATCAAGCATGCTTTCCATTTAACAAGCACCCTTTCCTTCCATAACCTCAGATAATCTGTTTCACCCTTTATGGAGCACTGAAAATAAGAGGAATCAAGTTCTACTGTTTATTGTTCTGTTGTCAGGGCAATGTCTGGGCCAGTGGTGCAGCATCTTGGACCTTGTTAAAGCGGAATCATTGTAACATTTACATTGATGATCCAACAGACATCTTTCAAGGTTGCAAATAGACCGCGCAAATAAATAACAGCCAGATAATTGTGAGGCATAGAAAATGTCAGGTATATTCCCGCAGGTATGACTGTTAATCGGATATATATATAATCTGCTATTCAGTTTAACTTTTCTGCAGTTATTTGTGCTGGTAAAAAGCACATGCAGAACTGCATGGCCTCACAGGTATCACTTGCTGTGAAACTGTAATGGTGTAGTTTCAACAACGGTGTAAAACTCAGCTGCTGTAATGTCAGCTTGTGTAAGTGTGCCCATGCATACACTATAGGACATTTTATGTAGGACAATAGAGAGTCAATGTATTGCAGTATTGTGGTGCCAGCAGCAGGTTTGACTCATGAGGTCAGGGTGGACAATATTGCTTAAATGCTACCCTCTTTGTTCATATACCATTCTCTCTACATGAATTGACTCATAGGGAAATTCATGTTGAGTCTTCCTCATCTTTGCACCTGTGTTTCCACAGCAATGCACGTGCAAGACTTGATCTTGTTCTTGGAGGCTGTTCAGCAGCATCTGCTAGCATTTTAGAGACCTATTCTTTAATTGTGCACAGCATATAAAGCAGCTAAGGTCACTGCAGTACTCACCTGTAGTATGCATATATGATAATATTATTTTGTGGTATTACAGAGACTTACTGTCAAATGTATCACTCATCATATAACATTTCAGAACTCAAATATCATCGGAACTTTATTTTTCAGTGTACCTGCTGCAGTTGTTTTCTTACTTTGGCTTTTTGCTAAAAAAGTTAGCAGATTACTCAAGCCACATGAGACAATGTAGAAAAAAATGTAAAAATAAAGTATTTTTAATTGCGGTAAGATGCATTTTAATTGCTGAAAGGCAAGTATAAAACAAACGAAAGGCTCAACTATTTATAATGCAAGTTGATCACAGTTTTTCAAATCAAAGCCCATCTTTTTCTGAGTACAATTTTTTCTAACAGATATTAAACCAGGGATGACACAATTTAAATTGTGAGAATTAATAAAGCAATGACAGCCCTTGACATGCTGGTGAGATGAATGTGGATGCAAATGTGTATTGTTCTCAATTCTAACTTTGCATATTTCCCTTTGACATGAGGAACAGTGTTGAAAAGCACATCAGGTGGCCAAGTTTGGTATGAAGCAGCTTACTGTTCATAAGATATCAGGAGCTATAATGACAAAAGATTAACAAGTGTTCTAATAATAACAGCAGTACAACAGGAAGACAAAGTCATGCAAATGTGATAGGGTTGAGGGGAAAACAGGAACAGAATTAACAAAGTTACAAAACCCTCCCCATTCACCCTATACATGATAGATGATATAGAGTGATACATGATATAGAATAACTGACAATTACCCAACTCCACACTGTACAGTTCTGTTAAAATAGTCCTATGTAATAATGTCCTTAGAAGAAGTTTGTTTGTGAAGACAGCATTCATAACATTTGGAAAATTGAAAATCCAAGTCAAATCCATTTCAATTCATGCAACCAAAGCTTTGACCATTCCATTTTATATATTTGTGTGGAAATTTACAATGCTTCATAAAAATTCTGTACATCGAGGCAAGCCTAAATCATACAACAGAAAGTTTTCAGCAGCATTAACAATCCTTTAGGGCCCTGTTTTGATCTGTAAAATGCAGAACATGGGGTGAAAGATCTCCAGGCAGACAGGACATGTTGTACCACATTTGGAGGGCACAAAAAGGTGCCACAATAATCCAGGTCAAGACACTATTGAAATATCAGTATTTTTATGTGGTGCAGTTAGGGGAAAAGACACCTGCACAGAAGTTGCTATTTTCCCCCTGCTTTTCCTAGAGCTTGCTCTGACTGGGCGCATCAGGGGTGTGACAATTTTTACTGGAGTGTGACCTAGCACAAGCACAGAGGAAAAATGTCACAAAAACTGCTAGGCATGAGACTCAGAATCTGTTAAATTGTCGTAATTTTATTGTACAGACCCAGAATGCACAGAATGGGAACTGATGAACAGAAGTACCAAATGATAGAACATTATCTGGGTTGGCTGAGATGAAACAATTCTTAGGTGTTGTTATCTTTACATTTATCGATCAACAATTGTACAGAGGGCTTTATTCTGTTGTGGGTTTGGTGGAACACAAATTACAGTATTGCAGGATGAAATACAAGTATTGTTTGAGCTGCACTGTTCTGACCTTGATACATATTCTAAATGACTTATTGAGTTTAAGATGCATGTTTTGAATTTGAATGTATGCTATGATTACTAGTTTTCCTGGGCTGTGCAAGAAAGGACCCCACACACCTGTATGCTCATCTTCATCTCATGTTCTCAGTATCTTTAATAAAACATTCAGATTCATTTTTACGAGTTTAATAACAATTTTTTGGAAAGCAGTTCCTTTTGATAAATTGCCAAAGCAAGTTCTGTTACCTGCTGTAGCCCACACAGATTAGAGGTTGCTTGAATGTCAATGTCTAATACTGTATATGTTGCAGGGAACTTTCTCCCAGCAGATTTCGATGATTAGACAGAACCAGACGCACATGAATTCAATAATCTTTTACACTCCCCTGACAATAAATGTCCTGTGAATTGTTCTGTACAGAATGAGATTCATTAGAGAGATGAAAAGTATTGAAGTACTTATTGTGATCCAGAAAGATATTTTGGATTGAACAGTTTGTTATTCCTGGCTTAAAATTTGGTAGTGATTTTTAAGGTTCTTTAACATTCTTAATGTATCGAGAGAGCTGAAACCACAATGCAAATTTTCTTTTCATGTATCAGCTTCCATTCTCTCTTTACAAAGGGAACGCAAGTACTTTTCTAACAATTCCTTAACTTTGACATAATCTAAATAGGGTAATATAGTCGAAGGAGCATGTTAATGTAAACCACACAGATCAGCACGCTCTTATATTACTAATACACCCTTCAAATTCCTTGGCTTTGTCTTTTGGAAAAAAATAAAACACTACAGTACTACAGTAACTACAGCAATGTAGTGGGAACTACATGGAACTACATTGACTGATCTATATTAAAAATGTTTTTTTAAAAGCTTGAACCTTTTAATGACACTACATATTGTTCTGATGAAGACTTGAGTCGTACCCAGTGAGTGTTCCTAAAAGGTCATGTTGTCAATCTTAGTATAATGATATTTCTTCCTTAAATTACATTTTATTTGATCACCAGGGACAATAAAATGTATCTTTCCTTATATATGTATTCCTTTCCTCTGTAATGTTCTTCACTGTAAATTTTACTACCATATTTTGACCAAAGCAAAGTGAAATAAAGGCAGCCTGTCTGACTAGTTGAAAGCTACATTTTGTGCTACATGTGTCATGTTCATTGTCTATCTGTACGGAATAGAGCTGAAGTTTTCACAAAAATGCATTACTCATATTAAACCCCATGAAAAAAGGTAAATGCTGTAATAAAGCACTCCTACAATCGTGACTCCGAAGTGTTAATTGATTCAGATGTAATTTGGAATGAATTATGCCATTTATGTACTTTGTACGCCTGTATTTTGTGAAACACATTGTGGCCCATCTACACGTTTGCCATGATCTTTGATTAATGAGATGAGGCTTTGCTGTTTTTTTCCAATTGGAAAGTAATCAAATCATGAACAAGACTGACATACTGTTGTGCACTACATATAGTTTATCATGAGTTGTTCAGTTCAGTTCATGTAAGCAAAAGACACATGGTTATGTTCAGAGTAGATACCACATGTCATCCAATCTATACTTGCTTCATGTACAAAAATGTCTTGTTTTGTGTACATGTCCTGTGAGTTTTACACAGTATTTGGGGGGCTGTATACATATCAGAGGTATAATTCAGAGTTTATATCCACCTGGCTGGCCCCTGCAGAGCTGAATCTCTGTGACTGCAGGAGGTGTTGGTTGTTTCATGCTCTCTCAGTAATGGCAAGTGTTCGGTTTGCAGTTGGTCGATGCCTGAGAATTTTAGCTGATTTAAATAGCATAGAGGCAAGAGCCAGGATGTTGAAAGCAGAGTGGAGGGTGGAGAGAGGGTAGAGAACACTCCACTGTTCCTGCACATAGACATGCAGCACAGCAGGGCCATGTTTGTGATTACAGTTGAGGACAGCATGTTGGGAGGTTTCACTGGGGGGCAACGTCTAGATCAATATGAAATTTTTACAGCTGTGGAGAAAACCCCATTAATGTGCTTATCATCCCCTGCTTACCAGTTTCACTAATTATTGGTGTTGCAATATATACTATTCATTGCAACAAACTCCAGGGGTTAACATGACCTTCAGGCCATCTTCTCATACAGATTGTCTCATAGAGGCTGTGCAAACACATAGCTATTGTTCACACAAGCTACCGAAGAGGTCAATGAGTCCTGTCATTACCCATTTCACCTTTTTATATCTTATAAATGGGCTTCTCAGAGATCAGGATAGTAAACAACAAACATATAAAAGCAAACAATAAAAGTAATATTTGTTTAAAATGAACAGGGAGTCTTTTTTATCACACATTGAAAACCAGATGAAAAAAACACTAAATGAAATGCCATGTAAATATACTTCTGGATGAAAATATGAATACATCACTGGAAAGGTTGGATCATCTTGGACAGGAATGGCAGATAAATTGTATGTCTTGCTTGTGTATTATTGGACTTGAGGATAGCAGATTAAGCAAAAGGCACAGAATAATAAAAGAGGCAGAATACATTTCAATAAAAGCTTTCATTTTTGGCATTGAAATATTTCATTTCATTTTGCAATCAAATATCTAAATGCAAGCATTCATGTATCTCATATTGCAATTTAATATGTATATGCTTTGTATATATGAGTGTTCATATTCATGGTAACAAAAGCAGTTCTTTTGAATCAACATAATGTCTAAATACAATTATTCACAACCATTAACTGCATTTACCAGTTTACAACCAAACGTACACTTATATAATATTGGTGAAATACAGTCTGATGAAACAATGTGAGACATGTTTAACCTTCTGTAGCCTGGCTCTGTTAAAATGTGAACTACTCAACAGTCATTTTAAAGTTATAGAAATCTGGATAATCAGTATGAAATTCATTATGATACAATATACATTTTGAATAAAACACTTCATTAACATTCATATTTTAGTTTTAAATCTTCAAAAATCATCTGACATTATAGTCTGAATGTGTCTGAGGGTAACGTAAGTATTCTGAATAAGGCAAATTTATGATTGGCTGGCATACCAAATCCGAAAATGAATTTCATTTGTCATAAACCCTAAGGGAATAATTCTCACACCCAAAAGGCAACAGCTGGATCCATATGCACTTACAGTTGTGATGGTGTGACCAATTCTGCAGTCAACAATAAAAGAAAATGATCTTATTACTATACTGCGGCTGAAGCTCATGCTGACAGTCCATCATGTGGGTGATCATCTGACATATTCCCTTTCTTCTTGGAATATGAAAACGTTTCAACATTGGATGGCACTGGAAGTTTGGAAGGGCTGTTACAAATCAATTGAAAAATGTGTGTGTGTGGGTGTGTGTGTGTGTGTGTGCATACTCCATTATTTTGGAAGTTATCTATTTATATTTGTCCTCCGCATACAAAAATTGCTTTACATTTTAGTGGATTCACTCAACTCAAAGTAAGGCAGCATTGTTTATTTTCAAAATATTCTCTACCAATTTACTCACTACCTCATCAGTTATCAGAAACCTTTTGCAATTTTCACCAATATTTCAGAGCAGTTTACACTCATCACAGTTTACTTACACTTACACAGTACTACTACACTGCAATGGCTTCTGTTTTATCATAAAAGTAATACTGTAACAACTAAACACATTTTATTGACACTAGTATAACAGATTTAATGGGCATTGTATTTATGACTTTCACAGTATGTTTGAGGTTTAGAGTGAGAGTTATGGGATTACTTCAGACCCTCTAACTGGTTGTTTTTCCAAACAAATGAAAACAGCTTTGCACAGCCGTCACCTCTGTGGGCACCAGAGAAACCTGCTAATAACATCCTATGGCTCTTCCGGGCAGCCAAATAGGGGATGAAATAGGAAATAAACCACCTACTCTACACTGAAAATTGGGATTTGCACCCCCCTCTGTGTTTAATGGAAGCGACTCTCGTGAAATCCGTGCTTCGTTTCATTTCCTGTACCTGTGTACACCGTGCCTTTATATTCCCAGTGCCGCCCCCACCCACCCACCCCCACTGTCAGGTAGCAGTGGACAGCAATGCTAAATAGCGCAACACTAATCAAAATTTTTGGTCCTTCTTTGTTATGCCACTGGGACCAATTCTGAAACAGGATTTCATTACCACTGATTGTCTTCAGCTCAGAAAGAAAATGCCTCGAAGGGGAGGGAAGTGGATAGGCCATTGGATGTACGTGGCATCTCATCAAAGTGGTACATAATACCTTTCAAACCTGCCCAATAAGGAAAAGCGTTAGCAGAAGTCAAGCAGAAGCAGAGCTCATCTGGAGTGAATGAGAATACTAGCGCTTTTATGTCTGGTGACTGCCACAATTGTTTACGTTTAAACAAAGTTATGGAAAGGAATTCTGTTCTGTCTGTTGATTTCTTTTTTATTTATTTATTCTGGTAAACTGAAATTGTTACTTGGTCTTGATATAATGGCTTCCCTGTTATTTTCACATTATTTTGTCATGTGCCATGTCTTTACAGCTGTGAGATGGTGAATAATCCACTTCTATGACTATTCAATCAGATATACAGTGGATCTAGAAAGTCTACACTTTAAAAAATAGTTTTTGTTGTCTTAAAGGCTGAAATCAAGACAAGTGAAGTCAGACCTTTTTAGCTTTGTTTACACATTGTGACCAACAATGTGTAAGTGAATGCCTCAGTTTTTCAAAAAAAGTGTTAAAAATGAAAAAAAAAACTTTGAATGTCTTGGCTGCATATTACTTGGTGAAAGCACCTTTTGCTTTGATAACTGCAGTGAGTCTGTTTGGATAATTTCTCCTTGTTGCAAATAGTTGTTTCCTTGCACTGGCATGCTCTAAGAAACAAGGAACGCTGCAGAGAAAACCGACAGGAGCAGCTGATTTTATCCCAAACTAAGCAGAGTCACTTCAGTTGGTCACAGATGAAGTCATTCAGCTTTGGGCGTGATTTGGATGATCAATGGTTAGATCAGAGTGCAATTACAACTCCCATACTGAAGGGTGTGTAAACATTATGCAACCTTTTGCAAGGTGTATTAGTTTTTTTTTTTTCCGATTTTAGATCAATATTCAGAAATGTGCTGCCTTTTCTTTTTACCTTGATATTGTTGGTTACCCTGTCTAAGTGAAAGTGGAAAAAAAGCTGAATGTGTTTTCATTTCAGGCCTCAAATCAATAAAAACAAGAAATTTGGAAAGGGCGTTTTAACATTCTAGATCCGCTGTGTGTATAGAACCTAATTGTGATAGTGAACCTAATTATAATGCGGATGTTTATAAATGCATGAAAGTCTGTATGGGAAATTATTCCTGTCTCATTGGCATTTGCAGCTACTGATGAAATGCCTTGTTTTCTGATTTACATGTTAAGGTGATTCATATATGGATATTGCCACAGTATCACCATTACAGACTGACAGGTGGAGTGCTATGGAATAGGAAAACATTTAAGTATCTATCCTATCTAAATGTATCTTCAAGATGATTGCTTATTTGAAATTGCACAGCATAATGATCAGAAAAAGTAAACAAGGATTGAATTGCTGTATTGTTCTGAAGAAACACTTCTCATTCTCATGTTTAAAGAATGCTTGTAATAATATATTATTTGACACTATTAAGCAAAATGAGGTGCTATCAGTTCAAGTTATTATACACATGAAAGGAGAACAGAAGTCAGAGTATTAGCATAATGCAGTTTACTATTATGTACGACTTTCCCGTTCTGATTATGAAATAGTTTTCTCAACTGGGGAGTAGGATTCTGAAAAAGGCAGATTGATGGATTTTGTACTACACCTACAACAACAACACACATTTTCTAGAATTTTTTATTCAGTTGTGAGTGACAATGGAATTGGAATTTTCCAACCTGCAATCTGCATACATTCATACATAAAAGGCTCATACATCCGAGCCCTAAACAAAGGTATTTAGCAACAGTTTTAAAAAAATCATTTTCATGTTCAATTAATCTATAGTTAAATGTTAAAAATAGCTGTACCAATGCTGTCAAGTGTCACTGAAGCTGCATGACAGATTTCATTGAATATGAAAATGGTACATATGGTAAATTCTATTCTATAGCAGATACTATTCTTTCATACTGACATAGGATAAATCTGAGTTAAATTTTTGCACACACAATAAACTACATTTTTGGTACCTTGAAAAACAGTTTGTTTCACTATGAGAATAGGGTGGCTGATTGCATGCATGGAAAACAAGCTGATCAGTAATAATAAAAAGAAGATTGCAGCTCAGGTCCATGTTGCTTAATATGTCAATTGCTTCAATATGTAAATTATAATATGTAAGTTTAAGTAAAAAAAATATTCATGATAAGGTAAGCCTGATTTATGACTTAACACCAGCACATTAATCCCAAATAAAAATTACATTTATTTATTGAATACATAAAATGCTCCTTTGTAATGACTTCTGACATAATTCAAACTGGAAAAGCCTTGAGCAGCCTTTGTCATCTGTCATACACAAATTCCATTTCATTCATACAATACATAATGCTTAGCAGAATGTTAATGTTAGTAGAATCTCAAGAGGTTGCAATTTGACATGAATTGAATTGTATTCAGTCATACAATCATGACATCTCATAATGGTTATTTTTTCAGTTTGACGTGCTTATTGTTACAACTGATCATTGAATTACCATACTGGAGTTAGCTTTTCCAACATTTTAGTGAAATCTTGGGCATAAGAATAAAGAGAAGAGTAAATCGTTAAAATATACTGAAGCTGTTTCCCTCTAATTCAGTGTAGGAATAATAGCAACACTGGTACTGATGTTTAACAAAAGATAATATATAGGCAATAAAAAAAACATACATCCAGCTGAGACAAATTAACTAAACACTGTATCCCAATATACTGTATTGGCATTTCCTGAACAAACGGATTTGCTCTTGAGATTAACTGAAAATTAAACATTTAACAGAGTGCGTGCATCAGATTGCTGGCTTTAATAAGATCATGGAAATGATGCAGTAAAAACAGTGGCTGTCAGTGTCCATGGATGACAAGCTTAAATTTTTTCTCAATTAGATGAAATGGTGTCACACCATGCTCAGGGCTGTTACCAAAGACAGAAAACACCATTAACTTGCCTGATTTGAAAAAAAAACATCAGTCTTTCGTGGGGTTTGTAACATGAGTGACATAATGATTACATATGAGGTATTTTGACCATCTAGCTCAGCCATCCAGGACCAGAGGTTTGGCTGAACACTGTAGAGGCAACACTACCTTCAGGGAGATGGCAACAACTGCAGTCAGCAAGATTAAGGCATAGATTGACTGCAAATCAATGGCACACTGTTGCTTCCCTGACAATTCCGCTTTAATCTGAGCTGCGCAGATGCCCCCTCAGGCTCTGAGGCAGTGAGATAAGGCCTTTATGTCATGGGAAGGTTAATACTGTACATAAGCTAGTAAATGTACAGTATGTATTAAACCCCCAGTGAAAACCAGTGTACAGCAGTATTTCCCTACTAAACCTGCAATAGCAGGCGCTGGAGCTAGTTGGTTATCAGAGGTGCAAAAGTCCATGTGTAGAAAGTACAAGTACCTTCTGCACCAAGTGAAATTTACATTTACATTATCATTTAGTCATTTAGCAGGCGCTCTTATCCGAGTGACTTACAAAATACTAAATCAAGTGTCACAACCCAACAGCAGGAGTCATTAGCTAACACATCATAGTCTGTTTACACTACATTACATTACGTCATTTAGCAGACATTCTTACCCAGAATGACTTCCAAATAATGTTTAATGTCATAGTGGGTATGAGAGGAAGTCTGTGCCAGAGTAGGTACAAAAGAGAAAATTTGATATTATAGCAAATGTTTTTGAAGATATTACATTAAATTATTGTCATTTAGCAGACACTCTTATCCAGAGTGACTTACATAGGTTACAACTTACATTTATACAGCTGAATATTTACAGAGGAAATAGTGGGTTAAGTACCTTGCCCAAGGGTGCAGCAGCAGTGCCTCAGCAGGGAATCAAGCCAGTAACCTTTCGGTTACAAGCTTTGCTCTTTTACCGCCATGCAACAGTACTGCCACTGATGGTTAGAGTTAGAGTCCAGTGTTAGTTGAACCAAGATGCAGTTTGGACAGATGAGTTTTCAGTCTGTGGTAGAAGATGGACAGTGACTCAGCAGCTCTAACTGTCGTGGGGAACTCTGCCACTAGGGGGCCAAAGTAGAGAACAGATGTGACTGAGAAAATGAAGCCTTTCAATGAGGGATGGACCTTTTCAAAGAGACCAGGGCTGTGGAGTGGAGTGGTCTGGCAGGAATGATGGTTTGATGCTGGATTGAAGGTAAGAGGGTGATGTTCCTCTTGCTGCTCCAAAGGTTAGGGCCAGAGACGTGTATTTTATTCTGGCCACAACTGATAACCAGTGAAGAGGCATAGTGGGTGAACATTTTGGCTGGCTATAGACAAGATGAGCGGCAGCATTCTGTAAGAGCTGGAGGGGCCTGATAGCACATTTAGGGACACCAGCAAGGAGAGAGTTGCAGTCTTGGATGCAGACACCATTGTATTATCAAGGGTAATGGAGAGACCGATGAGAGGGGAAGAGGAGTCTGGAAGATAAGAGTAGTTCTGTTTTGGCTAGATTGAGTTTGAGGTGCCAACTGATTATCCAACTCGAAATGTCACTGAGGCAGCCTTTGATGCATGAGGAGATATGTACATCAGTGGGTGGAGAGAAAGAGGTGTGTATCATCAGCATAGCAGTAGCAGGAGAATCCACGGGTGGATATTAAATCTCAGAGATGTTGTGGATAAGGATAATGGGGGAACCAAGAACTGATCCATGGGGGTCCATACTTGCCTTTTTAAGACGGGGTGAGACACAGGCTTGCTTAAATTTATAGAGGAAGCTGTCAGCGATTACGGCGGAATTAGGGAGGACATGCAGTGCACCACTCGATTACTTCAAAGCAGGGATCACCCATGACCTAAATTAGATTACGCAATCACATTAAGAAAATCTAACAACAGTGGTAACAGATCAGTAATAGTACAAATGAAAGCACTAAATACTAGCAGCAACTTAACAAAAGACAACATGTTAATTCTATAACACCACAGATACAGAAATCAAAGTTTAACTGAGTCAAAATGAGACTGTTTTCTATATCAAAGCAGATTTCCTACATGCATATAGGGTATAAATGAAAAGTGTACCTGTAAAAGCCATTCTTGGACCAAGAGGAAACCTAATAAGGGTGTTGGATAGCCAGGTAATTTTTTCGAATGATTAGTGTGTAACTTTTTATGAATATTAAACAGTATCTTTCAGTTATAAGATTACTTGCCCTACCTGTGAGTGGAAGACTGGCATGGGTTGTCCTGGAGAAGGGAAAACATTGACTGGAGGTGACCCACAGTTTGCAACATTTTTTTCACCATCTGAAGAGAATATGGACTGTCAAAGTTTATATGACACCTTCAAGTGTCAAACACAGAAGAAACATGACATTTACTTATACTTTATTGTTAGAGACCTTTGATGAAAAATAGAATTGAATAGCTAGCTAACAAGCTAGCAGTCTAGCTAACAAGATAGTTAGCTAGACAGTCTAGCTAACAAATTTGTCTTGCAAGCAATCTAGTTTTTGCTCCCAAGTTAATATGAATGCTAACACAGTTTGAAAGCTTTGATAAGCTAGCTAGTGAGCTAGAGTGATGATGGGAAATGCATTCCTGAAATGTGAGTTGTTCTTTTTTCTTTTGTTCTTTTTTAGCAGTGCTATTTTATTTTATTTTATTTATTTTTTGGTATTTGCAGTCTTTACTTTAATTTGCTAGCCAGCTAGTTTTCATGCATAACAAAAATTATCCTGTTGATTGATAGAGCATCTTGATGAGAAGCATAATAAGGGCATAATTAGGATTTCTTATATAATGGTGCAGAAAAAAGTGAGTTAGATAAGAAGCACATAAAATGGATTCCATATTTCTTATGAGAAAGTGTGAACCGGCGGTGAGACTGTCATAACATTATTTTTTTGCAACACATCCCCTACAGTACCAAACCCAGGAACACAGCATCAATAATAAAGGTCAGGAAAGAAATTGATTTGGATAAACAATGTTTTTTCTTTTGAGGTGCTTAACATAAAGCTGTCTGAGAAAGTGCCTGGAGGTTATTTTAAATGAAAATGCATAGTTGTTATTGACACAACCTGACTCAATGGCAGCGACTATTTTCTCTCTAGTTTCTGTTCATTTTCAGGCACACCAAGGCTCCTGTTAAAAACATATGTAAGGCTAACAAAGTGTAGGGCAAAATAATTTCTAGATTGCATATGCATTTTCTTGTCTAATTGTTCGACTGAAACTGGGGCCAGATTCAATAAGCACAAAGGCTAAAACTGTTATAAATTCTTTCATATGTCCATATGTGTTTGATTTTAAATTATACAGCCCCATTTTCAACATGCTGGCAATAAAAGAATGATGTATGGATTTTTGTGTAAAACAATGACCTAATGGCAAAGCACAAAGAAAAAAAAACTTTCCTGAGACTGAGACAGAGATTTTAACATTGGGGGTAAAAAAGGAAAATGTTTGGATCTCTTGGCACCATATACAAATATCACCATACACCAAACACACCAAATACTGTGAATGCAGAATCTATGTAACATTACAGCTGAGCTAAGAGGGATTCACACAGCTATGAATGTTGGCCCTCGTTATTTGTGAAACTGACTTAAATGAAAAAAAAAAAATAACAGGCTGCTTTGATGTGGTCCACCAGCATAACTATATACACACAAGAACAGTCATGCATTTCATTATAAACTAAGTCATTACACAGATTTAAGACTTTTCTAGGTCATTGGCATTGATTGATTTATTAGGCATTCTGTAAATCAAAACAATCTTTGGAGACTCTCTTGTCTTTCTTGTCTGTTTTCCCATAAACCAATGTGAGGTATATAAGGTATTTAAGTATACAACATTTTCCAGATTTTTCTAGATAACTCTGGATGCTTCTCCCAAATTGTTGCTGTAAATGCAATGTCTGTCATTCACACAGGTCAATTTCCAGTAGGATTACAAATTGCACTTCTCCCATGCAACCATAAGGAAATAGATATCTATGCATGGTCTGAAAAATTCTCACAAAGCCTTTTGAGTAGATGAAATCATAGTCTAACGTTGCTAACTGTGAATGAAATAATACCAAGTGTGCCTTGAACATGAAATACGCATTCATTTCATAAATGCACTGTATAGCCAACATGCACTGAGAATGCATGTTGAATGAATGGATTTCTTTTATTGTTTTGCATACATATCCATGGTCTGACTCGCACTACATTTTTTGGTTTGTCTCACAATTACTGACTTTTTGTAATTACTTTATTTACTTAATAAATTTCTTTAGTTAAGATATACTTTGGTGTGGTCTCCCCTTCATGTTGCTCCACCGAGAGCCAGGTGGTCGTAGCAGTGTGTGTGTGTGTGTGTGTGTGCGTGTGCGTGTGAGTGTGCGTGTGTATATATAGATATATACTTGAAAAAGTATTCAGCCCCTAATACTGTTTTCACAATTTATTGTCTCAGACTTCAAATTTGAAATATATTAAGATTTTTTTCCTGCTGGTCTACACAGTATTATGTAGACCAGGACTGATCTAAGACAATATTGTTGGTGTATTGCTGTGAAAAGAGAACAAAGTGGAAAATGTTTTCAAGGGTACATGCTTTAATTATTCAGAAGTTGTAATTGACGAACATGAATCTGCTACTTCTGTAAGAAAGGACAGTCATGATTTATATAATTCAGCACTATGAATTGCAGTCCTAACTTTTATTAACGTAGAGTTCATAAATAAAGCAATTAAAAAGACAACCTATTTGTTGGCAGGAGGCTTTTTTTAAAGGGTAGCTGGGTCTACACTTTTGCATTTTATTTGTAATAGTGTGACAATATACTGTACTATACTTCCAATATACTGTACCATACTTCCAAGTGATGTTTTGCAATTTTACTTAAATTTTAAATAAAAATCATGAACGTGAAAAATATCTAAATGCGATGTTCCAACATATTTGAAATGTGTACCTTTTCCTTTCCACAGTGTGATTGCATTTCAAGATGTGAGGCATAGTCAAATACCTCTCATGAATAAATACCATGGAGCTCCCCATAGCCTCTCAAGAGTTTGTCATAAACCTCTAAAATTATTTTTGGAGAATGGTGAGCGGTCCTGATGTGCTACTAAGGTTAAGGACTCTAGCCTACACTGAGTATGCCACTACAGCAGGCAGTGCTTTTTTGCACTGTGATGCAGCTGACTACACAGACACACACATGTACTGTCTGACAGAGTCAGGTGATACACATCAGTTCTACTAACCATATGAAATGCAAACAAAGGAGACAAAGACATACAAACTAGACTAGCATCATTGAGATACTATGTCTGTGGCATGCTGTTTGTGTGAAATTCAGTCCAGTCTCCAATATTTTGTTTTAATTTGCTTTATTCCTTTAAAAGAGTGCCAATCACAGTTTGAGCAAATAATCATAGTTGGAGATTCTCAAACACCATATTGTACTCCTTAATTATTTAAAGTTTGGTCCATGTAGAATGAATAATAATATATATTGTTAATGAGCTGAAGTGCATATGCACAGTATATTGGGCATTAAGGATAGCAAATGACTGTCTCAGTGAAGTTTTACATAAAAAACAGGTTACCTAAAATACACTCTCATTCTTCTACATAATGAAAGCCAAAATGATATTAATGTTGTTGGAGACATTGCATCAAATATTAAAGATTCTGCTTGAGCTTACAAACAGCATATTTTTGAAATCCAATAATATGAGCCAACATTAATTCAGACCGGATAATCAACATGGGATTGTGGTTCTGGACACTTTCTAAAGTGATGAATTTTCATCATGGTGAATATAAAATGTGGCAGAAAAAATTCTCAACAATCCATTTAATTATGTTAAAAGATTGAAAGCAAGCACACAACCCTTACAGGGCTTTGATGCATGATGATACCACTGTTGTAAACAGAGCTTGTAGCTGGTTGTGTATCATGATGTACACAAGGTGAAAATTAAACTATAGCAAGCAGCCCTGAACATTTACTATTCATTAAGTATAACCACCCACCAGAAGCAGAAAAACACACCATATTATCAGTTATTACCCTGATACGTCAATGACCTGAGCTGAACCATTTCTCACATGGCCTTGGTAACCCATGCAGTTTCAACACCACATTATGTTGATCTTACAATATGTGTCTGGCTAAATCAAGTTAAGATTGATCAAGTACTTTTGCAGCCTTAAGTTCTTTGTGAGAAAAGGTGTAATTTTTAGTCTAGTGTGTGGGGAGATGGTAACATTTTCAAAGCTTTATTCCTGATGAATGGCTTTTATTTTCTGCCTGTGGTTTTATTTTAAAAACAGGGTGCAATATGAATCACAATTTTCCACCAGATTGGAAATATTCAACATGATGCCAACATCGAGTGGGCAGATATCCACTTGTATGAAAAGTACAGAATAGGCATTAGGTGGTAACATTTTGCATGTTTACATTGTTTAAATGATTTGCCAGTTGAGGCAAATACTCTGTTGCTTGTGGCAAAAGTAATTGCTGTTTAGCCAAAAATTTCTTACATAGGTCTTTGGCACAGGTCTCACACGGCCTTTTTGACATAATGTTTCTGCAACTGTTTGCATGACAGCTAATATGCTTGTGAATATGCAAACCTTTGGCAAATATGTCGCAAATAATCGCAACAGAATGCATATTTTAAGCAACTTTAAGAACAGTTTGACAGAATGGTGCATTTTCATACAGACAAAATGCATCCTTTAATACAGGTAAGCAATGAAATATTGACAAATGATAATAAAATTGTGTGTTTATACTATGTGTGTGTGTGTGTGTGTGTGTGTGTGTGTGTGTGTGTGTGTGTGTGTCTGTGTCTGTGTGTGTGCCTGTATGTGATAATTAGCTACCTTGAAATACCATGACCATATACAATAATGCTATCTTGTTATCTTGTGCATGATTATAGGGAATGCAATGAGAATAAAACAATACCATAATAATTACTCTGTAAACAGCCACAGTGATCAGAATTGCGCTAGTGGGATAATCTTGTATTAACTCCATATGTGAAGTAGAATCTTGAAAGCACACTCAGTCCCAAGTGCAAAACCATGTTAATGCAAATCCAGCTGGATATCATAGTACCAATCAAGACCTCTTTGGTTTCCAGTACACTACAGTCAGTTGTGCAACATACATGTTGATGATGACATTATTCCTCTCTCTGCAAGACAGGTCTTAGTGTTCCAACACCAAGAACACATAATATCCCCCCTTGCGCCCTGCATAGTTTGTGTGAAATACTAGAAAGGCACCCTAGAAAACCCTTCTGTTTCACTGTCTGGTGTGCTGTGGACTGCATACAACACCAACATGGCAATTCCGCTGGCACTAGTCCAACTACAAAGGTTAAAGGTATGCATTGAAACTAGGACTAGACTGCCACCCGACCTTCAATTACAGTATGTGACCTCAGGAGAGAGCTTCATCTGCCCTCTCCTAGTCATTACATCCTGGTCTTTACAGCATTGTCTTTCATTTGAGACACCCTCGCTGGTCTCAATCAA
Organism: Megalops atlanticus; assembly: GCA_019176425.1. Lineage (NCBI taxonomy): Eukaryota > Metazoa > Chordata > Actinopteri > Elopiformes > Megalopidae > Megalops > Megalops atlanticus. The sequence continues at coordinate 18,037,226 of CM032891.1, read as the reverse complement.
TGTGTTCAAGTCAGTTATGTAATACTTATCAGAATTCCTGCAGTAAACGTGGTACAGTTTTCTTTATGACTGTTGTATCAGACTAATATTTTGGAATGATGTAAGAAAAAATTGTAAGCAATATGCAATGTATTATAGGCAAGGGAAGAGGGAGTAAAACCTAATCTAAATTTCTTACATAATACAGAACAGAGTTGCAATTTAATAGGTTAAAGTTACCCTTCTGGGTGCCACATCAGCAAAATGCGTATTGGCAGAAGACCTGAAGTTCCTCATGAAGGAAAATCATGAACCACCCTGTGTCCTACTATAAAAACTAGTTATTGCTGTCTTGACAGCAGCCTCCACAGTACTAGGTGATACATCTCAGCCTACAGCTGTGGTGCTTCTAGCATTCTTTCCAGGGTTTTTATGTGGAGTTAGGATACCCGGTGAATTGGAGGGCTGTCGGAATTAATGCCGTTGCCCTGCTGAAGATCTGAAATGAGCTTTCCCTGGGAGGACCGGACAAGCGGGCCAAGTGGAGAGACAGCCAAAATGTTGACAGTCTGAGGAAAAAAGAATCATTGTTATAGATTACAGACTCCTGCAGTGGAGAATGTGACAGGGTTCTATTTGCGGTGCTGAGTTGGGGAAAAAAAGAATACCACTGCTATTCAGATCTTTGGCACCAGATTCCTGACAAACAGATCTGAAAAAGGCTGTATAGTAGGACAATTCGAACAGGGGTTTTCTTGTGCAGTTCATGTCAGGTTTAGCTGTAGACTGTGCCTTGGGGAAGAACTTTTTGTACAGTATACAGCTCAAAATGAACAAAAAACACTTGGTTTGGAATTAGAAGTGTAACTAAAATTGATAATATCTCTTATACACAATGTAGCATCATGGGTCCCAGGGAAACATTATTTCAGCTCTACTGTATACTTGTATATGGATGGGCTGACAATAAAACTCTCTGGACTTGACTTGACACGCAAGTACACACAAGAACACACACACAAATTTTAGACGCTACCATAGTAAGTAGAAGTAGCTACAAAATGTGAGAAGAAATTTATATTAATGGCTTTCTGTGGCACTAAGAGCATGCCCAACTGTTTGTTTAATTTAGCTTCAGCTGAGAAGTATGATTAACTTATAACAGCAACAGTATCAATAATATCAACAGAGTAATTACAATGTGACAAGATGGCAAAAATGAATATTTCCAGTTATCACCCATCTGGGAACTGATCTTGTTTTAAGAGATTAATTTGTACAGTACTTGCATTTATTTATTTATTTACTTACTTACTTACTTACTCTGGTCATAGTTCTATTTCAATGTGTATTGTTTGATATTTATTAGTTTTACTGTAAATGCTGTATGTTGAATGAATCATTGTTCCTCAGAGGCATAAACATTCACTTTTGGGCATTTTAAAAAAGTTTTCTTCTGCATAAAATATAATAATAATTTTCTAATATATCTCAATGGCAGAATTGTACACTGTGGGCATTCTGGTTCTAAGCACACCTGCAGAATTTGAAAACATGCTGTTAATTTGACATAGGTGCGGCCAGTTAGAGTATTCAAATTATGACAGCACTGGATAACCAGAAAAAGAGATTTTAAAGATGATAATTTAAATAATCCGGACCTAGAGAAATGGTCGAGGTCAGAAAAATCTAACTGTTGCATTATGTCCATTACCAACAGTGCTTTAGAATCCTGAAGTATGGCCTGGAACTCTGAAAGAGCCCCCATGTCCAGCTGTGGAAACTCAATAGTGCTCAGCAGCCTTCAAGACATGTAAAGTAGGTTTGCTGTTCAATCAGCATATTAATGAATCCATGGTCACACAAAAACCTTATCCTCTTCTCTGAAGCTGTTCACAGTCACATGCATATACAGAGAGACACTTAGATAATGGAATGTTCCATGTATTGTTTCATTATCTTTCAAAGATCAAATGTCACGTTAAAAAAAAGGACGAGTACTGACCTATATAATTGAAATTGCTCTGCAGTGCTTTACTCTATCAGAAAATGCAAGAGCACATGACATTTTTGAATGAAAGAAGAAGCCAAAGAACTCTGTAGTACTGGCACAAGCACAGGAAAACAGAATGCATAAAGAACAAGGGGTCACAGGCGTAGTGTTGGATGTCTTCCGCGTGTGCTTGCATGCTCCTGCCAGCTTTGCCTCCGCTGTTTTTGTACACCACTGTTCAGTCAGCAGTATTTGTTTCTCGCAGAGACAGTTCATGCGAGGCAATTCTGAGAAGCTCATGAATATATGTGAGACCATTAAGCATTTTTAAGGCATTGCCTTCCATGCATGCGCTCTAATAATTCAATGCAAATGAGGCTGTGGGGGTGTTAAATAGGATCAGAAGAGAAAATATGTCTAATAACAACCTTTGCGGGGTGAACGCTCATTGCCGCTGCTCTCAGTAAATTGCTCTGTGAATGATTAAAGCCAGATAAGCAACTGATGGATGAAGATTGGTGCTCCAGTCTTATCTGTGAAACAGGCTTATTTTGCTTCTTGTTAAGAATTGCTCTCGTCTGACTCATGCTTTTTTACTCTCCCTCCATTTTAGAATATAACTGACATTTTTCATTGGACTGCTTTGTTATTTCTCAGTGATAGATGTGATAGAAAGTTGAATTAGAAATAGAAAATTGGTGAACATGTGTTCAAGCATTTTACCGCAGTGCTGTTTTAAAGTAATGCATAATGAATTGTAATGACTCTGCAAACTTCACAGGCAGCTTTCTTCCCTGCTTCTACATGGTTTTGTGCTCAACAACAACCATGACCCATTCATTGTATTTCCATCCTTCAAAGAGTAGAAATCACATCAAATGCACCAAAAATTTTAAAATTTGCTTGATGATGGATTATATTGTTTGGTTCAGAAGTTTATACTTTACGAAGGGCAAACAGAGAAATGGTTTTCCTGTTCACAAGCACCCATTAAGGAACAATTCTGGACATGAGTTGCTTCTCTTTCTACAAATTGAGAAATAACACAGTGCAGCTGAGTGTTGTGCAAGATCTATGTGCAAGTACACCAGCACCTGCAGAAAATGCAGGCAATCATTTTGAATGGCCCCATGCCAGGGCCTACATCTGAACAGAACATAATTCACATGTAATTAAGCCATTTACCACACTGAAACTCAGCTCCATTGCATTAATAATCATCTCATTTTGCTGCTCTCCATGCTATTCTCTTGCTGCAATATACTTCAAAATGGCATTGACTTTTCCACCTAACAATATTATAATACAGTCATGTATATGAGACGTTTCATCCGTGATATGATTCTACATAAAATGTCCAAAACATAATAATAAGTGATAAACATACTTATAACACAGAACAACATAGATGCTGTACAGTGTGATATCATTTATATCACTGATATAGTATTTCCATGAAGGGATACAGGACAGTATGAACAGAGTGATATCCACACTCAACCTTTACTGTCAGTCTCCACACTGAGGAGTTTAATTGGGGCTCCCTCTGGAGACCCATATCCGTGGCTGGGTACCTTACAGAGGCACGTGTTCATGGGAAACCAGCCATCGGACATAAATCAAGACCCGATCACAGCACCACCGCCTGCCCCCTGCTCTTCCCCCCTCTCCGAGTCATTAATTAAATCTTGTCCTTTTAATATGAAGCAAATTAAGTTGCTCTTTAATGAACCCCCTTTTTAATTATGGGAATGACTGCCAAGTGTCTATTCTCTCTCACATTTACCCACAAAACTCTTATTACTTTTAAAATCACTTTTGAAACTTCACCATGGTATTCATATAATCCTTCATAATTCATATAATTTCCATGTCACTACAATTACAATTTTACAAAACAACATTATCTAAGACTTGTGGAAGGGTTTCTTCAGGCAACATAGACAGCTTTCTGTCACATTGTGTTGTAATATCTATTTTATGTGCAGAACGGTAGATTTTGATTTATTTTAAATATATTATAGATTTTTAAGCATTATTACTGCACATATGTGTAATATTAATTTTCTTCCATGTTAAAATTTTCAGCTCCAGGATAAAAGGCAAAATTGTGCACAAAAGGCAAAATGTGTGTGCACTTTGTGAAGTAAGACCAAAGACTGATGAAATGAATTCGCACTCACCAGCATGTTTCCCTGGATCATTTTGAAGCTTATCCTTCACATTAAACTGTCTGAATGTATTTCGGCTGTCCATCACTGCTGTTAATAACGATGCCACTCTAAATACTCTCATTAAAAAAATAAATAATAAGGGCAAACTCTGAGAAGTAGCTACAGTCAATTTAATGAATACCTATGAAATGACAATGCTGAAAAACCCAGAACATTATTTGACTTTAAATTGTGTTCTCCCAAAAAGTAAACAATATCATAAAGTCTTGATATACTGAAATATAAATACCACTGCTCTGTGTAATCCTAACTGTGTTCCATTTTACTCAACCACAAAAAACTGAGGACATGGGAGGAAGATAAACTGTGAGAAAGAAACACTGGTATGATCCTCAGATTTTGATGCCATATTGTTTAAGAACACAAGTAGGAGAAGGCAGTGGGTCTCTGGGAGCAAAGCTATATTCCAATGTCTGGAAATCTGAAATAAGTTAGGGTTAGGGTTAGGGTTAGCACATTTTTTTAGCAAAACATACGGAAAATGTGTCTCCATACTGTAGTTGAAATCCCCCAGTACACCACCGCAATATACTACAATGTCCAATGATCTTCCTACTAGTATGAAATCAAGAAAGAAATGACAATCATAATATACAACATTGCTTATCAAAGTGCATGTCAGACTTTGCAAAGATCACCAAGGTCATATTTTCTGTTCAGGTTTTGTGGCGAATTAATTTCTCTAATGTCAAATGAAATGATTCCCATGACAGCAAAAACACCTTCATCCGTATCCCAGTAAAATGCTTATAATAAAAAAAACCCAGAAACACTTGGGAGGCAATCAACAGTCCTGCTCTGTGCTCATAAGTTCCATCTCAGTAGTCGGCTCTTATCTAGCGCTTTTGTTTGATGAGAAAGGGTCGGAGATAGTGTCTGAAGGTCACCTCCTGGAAACATTCCTGGTCCTGATAAGGACTTTGCAGCAAATACAGTAGATGTCACACACAGAAATCCATGATTTGCACAGCAAATATACTTTCACACCTCAGGCAAATATCCTCTAATCCACTTTTAGTTCACACACACACACATTTATGTATACACTATCTATAATTACAACAACTAATGTGAAAAATACAGAACAACGTCAAGTAGTGAGTTCACAGACTAACTGCACTGATTATAGTGGAATACCTGTGCAAAATGAGTCAACAAAATCGCCAGGGTGCAATGTTAATTGCATAACCTAGCCACCTCATTCACAAAAACACACAAGCCATTCACGAAAAATCAGACTAATCTATTATTATTAATTTGTTTACTTTTATTTATTAATCTGATCCCAGATGAGCCCCATATTATTAATAACATAGGAGCACCCCCACCCAGACTTAGATTTTAAAGGTACCAGCAAATAATGGATAATGGTTGAATTCTAACCTATGTATGTACATGTAAGTAACGAATGTGCAAAAAAAAAACACATTTCAGGAGGCAGTTATACAATCCAAAAGTGGAAGATGGAATATATTCAGCTTTTGCTTCCACTGATCAGGAGATCTCTGTCTCCATGTCTCAGTGATGGAGCCTCATGAGAGCTGCTCCAGTGTCCTCCAGTTCTTTAACTAATGGTTCTGTTTTTAAGTGTGCATTTGCAGGAGTGAGCTAAAAAAGCAAAAAAGAAAACCCTATCCAAAAACCAAAGAAGGTACAAGGGCAAAAAAAACCCAAATATGTGGTAAATGTAATCAAACAATTTGCAACTCTGTATCTGTAGGCTACTCAAAGGATTGTCTTCTGGAATTTGTACATAAACATAAGACTAATGATGCCTGAAGCACAAAAAGACATTACAACAGATGACATAAAGTGCCTTTCAATTAATGTGATTTTCTAATTAATGTGTTTTTCTACTCACTTCACTGTGAGTAAAATTGTTTCTAGATTGCTCTATTTTGCCAGTCCAAAGCAGATCTTCTCATGTCAGATTACAAAATATGACAACTATAGTGACAAAAATAAAGCAATGTGAAAAGGTAAGCATAAAAAAGAATCAAGTGCACAGTTCAGATCATAATCATGATAAAAGCACAAACTCAGAATGAATTCTCTATCCAAAAGCCTCTGTCATGTGCTGTGCTCTGACTATGTGCCAAAATACCACCAAGTTTCAAATATTCACCAGCAATCCTTCAATCCATGGACCCCCACATATGACCCTCCTAGACAGGTAAAAGCGATAGCAGTTGAAAGAATATTGCAAACCTGGTGCTGCTAATATTTTTGCCAACTGTGCTGGTAAAATACATTTCCACTCTATGCATTTGGCAGCTGCATGACATTTTGAAAACTGGGTCCATCTTCTCAAAAACAGAGTTAAAAAGGTGAACTGACAGATTTTTCAAGCTGTTTTTTAAAAATATTTATATGTAAATTGTTTTCGAGTAATCTGCACTCAGTTCTGGCAGCTTGGCAATATTTCACATTATGTATGGAAATACTGTTTTTGAATAGTATCCTCTTCAGATCCTCCTCAGCTCTATCCTACCCTGAAATAGTATTAACAGTGTACACACGCATACTGTAGAATAGGTCATATAATGAATTGTGTGCCATTAAAGCGAACAGCAACTTTACACACCAGTAATCCCCAGTGTTACCGTCACATTTCCATTTGGCATAATGAATGATGGCATGACCTGAAGAGAACACAGCCATGGTATTTATAGATGGCTACTGCCAAGCATTGTGCCAGTATCCATATGTTACCACATTATCCTTTTAAACATTATATAAATTTCAGGATACTGAAACGATTTGAATTCCAGGAATAATCGTCCCTACTCTGAGAGCCCTATCAGCAAGCTACAGCCAGACTCCTGAGGATCACGGACGATTCTTAACTTCATAGGAGCCTGAAGTTTGTGTGTTTCAAAGACGCTAAATTCCACTGAAAGGAAAAGTCTGTCTCTTCTATGACCTCAAAGGGAACTCCTGCAAAAAATATGTCTGAACCTGACATTTGGAGTCTCACTAGAATCCTATTACGGGTAAGACAAAAAGTGATGAGTTTAAATGTGTAGCACATATGAACAGCTAAGACACGTCAAATGGAAGGTATTGATTTTTAAATGAGGTGTTAAAAATGACAATCTTTCTCGCAACACTGATTGTGCTAGCTGGGCAGTGTGAACAACATCACACATTTCTGATACCACAGCACAATCAACAAGTTAGTTAATAAACAGCAGAAACACTATTGTGAGACAAATAAGAATTACAATGTGTCTCACCACCAGAGACACATGGAAGTGCAGAGGCCATAGTATGCAATGCCACATCCACAGATATTTTCCATAGCTTAATCAAATTGGCACCAAAATATATATGTTTACAAGTATACAGAAAACAGCACTTGGTGTGTATACTGCATTATACAAAAGAACATTAATTGCTACATACTTTGAAATATCTACTGTCACAGTTTTGTTTTTATTTCATTATAACCTTTCTGACAAAACTGATTGTCATTTAAAACAGAAGATGGCTAAATCATTCAGTATGTACTACTCAACAGTAAATGTGAAAGATCCATAACAAGCACACTCATTCACTTTACATTTACATTTATTCACTTGGCAGACACTTCTATCCAGTGACTTACAAATGAGGCAGAGTACAACACAAGCAATATGAGGACAATATTAGAAATTTCAATAACAATAACAAGTTTCAATAGCTGGCCAGATAAGGTACAAGCTAGTTGGTAGAGTGTATGCACACTCCAGTATGCATACAAAAATGGGTTAACATTGCTCTGCAAAGCCTGACATTTCGAAGAACATAAACAGTGGAAGAACAACAATTAATTAGCTGTCACAGCCACACTGGAGTGAGTCTATATGCGGCTCATTTCCTGGAGTGGACTGAAACCCATAATCTGGAATTACATAACAGGGTGGCAGCTGCATGGCTACAGGACTCAGCCCTGCTGTTGCTGCAAAGATCCTCACCTCCCTTTTGTCAAGTGTTTTAAAAAAAACACGAGGGCCAACCTTTCTATGTTGCCTTTGCAAATGTATTGATATGCACCAGGCAGCGCGACACCAAGGATTATGGTCCGTGATAACTTTGATAAGTAATTCACCTGGTGCAATTTTGAGAGGTTAAATAGCTACAGCCACATGTTCTACGTAGTATGCATGCTAAGCACAGTAGGGGAGGTTACAGTTCAAGAAACTCATCAATATGCTTAATTGTTTCCATATAAGAGCACAGCTACAAAGAACATGTTTAGATGTGTTTCAGATCACCCGCGGACGTATCCTGGCAACCTAAATTTTTCAAACTAATCCTCACAAGTACTTGATTTATAAGTTACCCTATTACATTCCACAACAGATAAGGGGCTGAGAATTCATGTCCACCATTTATCACGGTAAGATATGAAATGACATGTCCCCACACTCCCGCAGGCCCATCCGTCTCTGGGTGGGTGTTGCAGATCTGGTGCTGGGAGGAAAAAGTGGCTTGCAGGTTCACCATCTTTCATACATGTTTTATAGCCCCAAGCAAAAAGAAGTACTATGGGCTTGTCAAGTTTCATTTAATGACACTTGGGGCCATTATCATGGCCTTTGACATAACTTTTCCTTAGCCTTGAACACTGGATTCATACAACATTGAATGTTTGATGTGGTTGATATACCACATTATGTGGCAAAGATGCCAGACTTTCTTCAGGAATGATCCCCAGTAATTCCCTTTTTTGTTTATATTTGCCTCCTGATTCATCCTCCTCACAGTACACTCTTTTATGCAGGGTAAAAACCCTTCCAGTAACCCTGAATACCTGGATGCCACAATGGTTAAATCTTTGTGAATCTTTGTGAATGTTAGCCATCAGAAGAAATGTTAGGCCCATAAAGTTTCAGAAGCTTTCTATAAATGTCCAAACAACAATATGAAAATATAATTGTTTCACTGGATTTTGTCTGTAGATAGTTACGGGTATGAATAACTTTCTTATTCACTGTGACTTTTTGAAAGACATACATTACCATAAAAGGGTATAAATAAATATGGAGGGAAATTTATGTGTGTGTTAATTCTACTATTGTGAATTAATTTCAAAATATTTGAAATCATATTCCAGAAAGGTCTCTAATAAATGTTAGATGACAAAATCATGTAATGTCATGAATCTGCACACATATACATTGTAGGCACATATATTTATGTTCTTATTTGTTATTATATATTGTAACATCCACATAACAAGAGAAATTGCTAAAATCTCTTAGCCTAACAAAAGGACATTAAATGCTTGTGTTTGCCTTACAGAGACATTTGTTCATTGTCATAAGTCTATGAAGTCCTTAACGGAGTTTTATGAAGTACAGGATCAAATTTAATTAAATTAAATTGTTTGACACTTACCATGTACATAAGCTTGTGTTTCTGAAAAATAGTAACTGTGCATTATTTTTTCCTCTGAATCTGATTCAGTATATAATGGCTGGTAGCGCACTGAATACAGGCCATGTCAGGAAGACTCAACACCTCACATAAAGCTGACAAAGTTGCATGATTGTCACATCTCACATTGAATGGATTTATCTAAGCCTCTCTGAAGACATCTCAGCAGCACAACAGTGTCACACGTATTTTAACGTTGGTTCGCTAATGTGCTGAATTCCCACCATTGCCAGGAAGGCAATGAGACAGATGTCTAAAGTCTCTGAGACTCAATTTAAAGCTTGAATCCAGTGTTATTTTCTCCATTTTCTTCTCTGTGTAATATAAATGTGTGGCTTTACCCGAGGCATGCTGATAGAACAATCAGAATGGAACACTGGAGATTGTTCCAAGCGAAGGAAAAACTGTTATCACAGAGCCAGTGGACTTACTGTTCTGTAGGGAGCAAAATATATTGGTAGGGGTTTGGATAATGGATATTTTTATTTTGATCTTTCCAGGACGAAGATATCTAAATTTAGGCAATATAAATCAATCAAAAGAAAACATTTCATGTGTAGTATAAATGAGTTTAATGCACATAACAAATGGATCATTTTCTGTAATGAGTCAGTCACCACATAAGATGTTGATGTTCAAGGGACATTGTTTTATTTCTTTATTATTATTATTGTTATTATTATTATTATTATTATTATTATTTAAATCCACTGAATGGGGGCATCAGGCATTTAATACATTGGTTGTACTAAGCTAAAAGTACTGCATTGGTTACTTTATAGCAAGATGCCATAGAAGTCAAAACTGTAAACAAAATTGTTTTTTTTTTTCCAGAAAAAAGTAAGTGGGAAATGGACTTGTATAAGTGTACTCAACTATACTGAATAACAAGTTTAAGTGTTGACTGTGCATTGACACAGTCATGATGGCAGGGATACGTTGAAGTGATTGGTTGTTGTGAATTGATTAGTTGATGACACAACACATTTAATGATTAATCTCTCCATGTCATCTGTGTCAATCTTGATTGACTGTTGATTGTCAGTCAGATAGGCCAGTTTACTACACGTTTATGTCTACCTTAGCTGAGGGACCCACTATGCCTGATGTCTTTTCTAGCCTCAAAATACAAAAGCACCACATTCGCCCGTGATGTGATAAAAACTGGGATGAAAATATTGTTGCATTGAGATGATATTGTCATGTCACATATGCTTATGAATTCCTATCTATCAATATGAAAGTAACGCTATAAAGAGTCAAAGTTGTAACAGTAAAACCTGCAAATTATTGCTGTTTTGAAAGCACCAGAATAATTTGGTAAATGTGTGTCAAATATAAGGTCAGTTGTATTAAATGGTCTTATCTGGACTTTTTAATTAGCACAATTTTAAATAAAGCTTAATGATAAACCTCATAACCTTCACTGTAGTCCCACACCAATTAAGCAGATAACGAGGGCAGAGATAAATGTGTTTGATATGATGGTAATTTCTTTCAGCCAATTATGGTGGAAGTAAAATAACAGAAATACAAAATTTGTATTAATGTTCAGATTTTGTAAAGGAATTCTTTTGAATGACATTACATTAAATGGTGATCATCTGTAAAAAAAAATTAAGGTTATACAATAAGTTTAATTGTAATATTACCATGAGGCACTGGATATTCATTGTACATATACAGTACATGTTGATTTACCATCAGTTGTATAAATTACATTCAGCCATTACAGTGACAGAATAAACATTTTTGTAAAACTTGAATACATGGTAACACAGATCAATAAATGCTGTCAACTGTACTAGTTGACTGCAGATTCGCAACACCATAGGGAATTAAAAAACATGGATGGGATTTTGAAACAGTAGCAGTGCACCCTGTCAAAGTAGGACATATCTTCTGCTGAGCAATATCCCTTCAAATATATCTTTCTACAGAATTCAGTGCAGTCCCATTTACAAATCAGCAAAGCAAGCCTGCTATCATGAGAGGCATAAATATGTCTAGTGGTGTGACATTACTACCAGTGATACACTGTTAGGTGCTAAATAGTTAGCATGCCACAGGCGGGCACACTTATGTGAAGCTTAATTATGGTGAATTCATTTTATCTGATTTTTGAAAGAAATATGAGGAGCCTGCCTTCAAAATGTCTGCCTTCTGATTACTGAAAGGAAATATGACATTTTTATGAAACCGTGTAATAACTGATTATAAAGTATTACTCTGAACTAGTGTGTGTTTCAGGAAGCTCAGAATTTGAAACACTGAAGTGAATCTTTCTCTGATTTAATGAATAATGGAACATTTGTGATATTTTTTACTGTTTCTGCCATTATTTGTGATCACTCATATGTCTCACAACCACACATATGACCTTTTCTTCTGTTCTTTTTTATTGTAGTTTTGATTTTCAAAAAAAAAAATATGCTACTGTGTTTGTTGATTCAGCTTATCAAATGTTTTGTGGGTGCTTTGAGCACAATCTTAAAGACTTGCTCTGACTCATAGCAGAACAGATTATGTGGGAAAAGGACAAGCAGATATACTTTCCATGTCAGTCAAATGCCAGGGTTAACATCTGCTACTCTGTCAGCCATCGTCTTTCAAAGTCCAAATGATACCCCGATTGGTTATGTGCATCCATGTATTTCCTTTCCATTCCACTTGCCAATTTTGAATACAACTGAGATCTCTGGCAAGAATGGTATTTCACTGTTATTTGTTACAAAAATTTCCCAAGTGGTGTAAGTGCATAAAGAAAATATGGGTGCTGGGAACTGGTCGATCAGCATTTAAAACTGATTAGATGAGCTGCTTGTCCAATCAGGACAAGCAGTCTCACACATACTTGACTGCTGTTATGTAGTTAATACTGATAGGTAACCACCTATTATGATTTACATTGAAATTAACCACAGGGATTTGTATTGTATTGTGATTGTACTGTATCCCTGTTGACATGGGAACGCATTTTCTAATTCTCTGCTCAGTCTTCCACAATTCATACTGAAATAATGGCACAGAAAGTATATGATAACTGTGCCCCATGCACCACAATAATAAACATGAGTCAAAAGAATGGAGGAAGTCATATCAATTTGAGGAGAAACAATGTGAAAATGTTTAATGCTTACTTAAGCCATATGGATGATTGAATCCTAATAACAACACAGAACAACACAGAACAAAACAGACAAAAAATGTGGAGACATCCTGTAGTGAAATCCTGGAGCTTTAAAGGCAGACTGCCATTGGCTGGGGAGAAACTTCAACAGCATATTTCCTATAGCAAAGCCACAATTGCATTATTGTGAAGGAGCTGTTGTTTAGGACACCTCCACAATGTACTTTAATGCTTTTATTCTCTGCATTATTTACCGCTATATTATAAGGCACATACATATATTCTTAAAAGGAAATTGATATAGCATGGCTGTACAGTACAACTTGCATTTGCTTTCAATCCACATTAATTCCAGTGACTCAGTGTTGTTTAAATGTCAGCCATGTAAAACGAAAAATACCATCAAAGGGACTCTGTAAGAATGTGTCATTCATTTCTGGTGGTTAAAGGTGGAGTTCAGTTTTATTTCCCTGAGCTGTTTTTGTGAACTGTGATCAATGAGTAAAATTCTGATGGGGTGGTCTCATTAAATGACATTCACTGCTGTGGTTGGGAAAGTATTGCCACAGGGAATTAAATTTGTGATAATTCTTTTTGTCAGTGTAAGCACTTGCAGAGCATCGATTACTTATATTAACTGACAGTAACTTGTCTGAATTCCATAAAGAGAGAGAGATTTGTCAATGTTTTAATGTGAATTTGTGACAAACTGAATGCAGCACTACACATCCCATCAAAAGCTAGAGAAAAAGCATATGATTTTGGAATTGACAGTGGACTTCAAAAACAAGAAAACGTGTCTGACTGTATGTTGAAAACAGATTTAATTGAAACAGTGAAAAGAGTGCAAAGTTACATATTAGCTTTTATAGATTACATTTGTTGGTACAAGAGGGAATTAGATAATTGTCTGTAGTTTTTCCTTTGAGTTTGCTTTTGCAGGTTCCTCTATGCTTTACCTGACTGTCTTGAAATTTATATTTAAAATGAATTAATCACTTCACTTTTTATGCAGTTTGATTTTAGCATCATGCAATATTAAGACATATTAAGATATACACACATCTATGGGATGATCATATACTTGTAGACATAAGACAAGTTCTGAAATTGATGGATCTACTTTTTTATACAGCCGAAGGGCTAAAAATTGTTGAGAGGAACGGACAATAGTGACTAAACAGTAACAGAATCAAACTTCAGACTTCATGAAAATCTACCTCTCACAGCTCCGAAATATTCATATTGTCTGCTACATAATTCAAAACATCAGTGGGTAAATTTGACAAAGACATGGATTCAGGTGTTTGATAATACCCTTGAACACATTGATATGGTGCATACTTCCCTGTGCACATAACCACAGGGCTGTAGGCCAAAACATTGTTGAAGATACTACTGCAATATTATTCCTTGTATGCATTTTGAATGAAGGTATTGGAAATATTGGCACATTTGGAAACCTTGAGAAACCTGAATTTTGTTATGGAATCCTTCACTTTGTTCAGATATGCTATGTTGGGAATTATTTTGAATCAGATTTTGAGTTAAATGCTTCTTCTTCCTTGCAAATTATGATACTGTTTTTCCTGTGATGGAAGGAGGGTTTTTGTAATCAGTCACTGTGCTTGAATGAGCAAACTGTCAGTTTAATAATTAAGTTTAGTCTTTCTCAAGAAGTATCTACTTTATCTGACTGCAGTCATCTACCACTTACTCCCATTGATGGAAAAGAACAAGTAAATGCAGCATCCAGGATTGTTCCATTGTTTCCATGGATTCCTTGTATTTTAATGAACTTTCCTTATAAAAAGTTTAGTTTTGTGGGTTTTTCCCTATTTATCCTTGCAAAGTCCACCTGCGGCACAATGAGAAGATTAAACACTGAAAACAATGCAATGCTTAAATGCTTAAATCTCAGTCAATACATAAAACACTAATTACTGCCATTTCATTATTACACTTTTTTTTTTTTTTTTACAAATGTGTTTACATCATAAACATACTGAACAACAAAAGATTGGTGGATCTGCCAGTACATTATGATTACACTTTTTCCACTGGCATTATCAAGTTGTAGCTTACTCTAAATATGAGCAGCTGAAACTTGGCTGGAACACTGCTGTTATGCCCTTGAGCAAGATACTTAATCTGTAATACTCCAGGAAATGTCTACCTGCATCTTGCATTCATAAGTACAATTTCTGCTATACAGGTCACCCTGGATATGGATAATTCTGCCAGCAAATATATTTATTATTATTAGTAGTAGTAGTAGTAATAGTAGTAGTAGTAGTAGGAGTAGTACTAGTAAGCAGTATTAGTAATTTACGTTCATGTTTCAGTCTTGTTTTGCTTTTGTGTCAGTTTCTTGCCCATTGCTGTCTGCTGCTCTAGCACCTTAAGATTGCTGCTCACTTTTTTGTCGGTTATGAGTCTATGCATGTGTATAATGAAAAAAGAGAAAGCAGCAAAGCTGAGAACTGCATTCCCGACTAAAATATACCCACATCTAATCTCCTGTCATCAGTCAGTCTGTGTGACAGCAAGTAATAGTATGGGGTAAATAACTTTGACCTGTCTGAGAACTTAGAGGTAGACAACTGTGAAGAGGTCAGAGGAGTTTATTACAAACACAAGGTGGTCTTTGGTACAGCACATCAATCCAGACCATTTACTGTATTATACTGGAGAAAACTTTCAATTTGAAGACAAGTGACTGTTGTCAGTTGTGTGTGACATTTTGTAGGTTGCGTTGGATGACCTTTTATGCTATGTCATTCTCTGAGACAATTTTTATGGTTCTCTAGTTTCTGGTGAGACAGAAATATTGGATGTCAAGGAACATTTACAACATTCATTAAAGACTGCTGTTGATACATAATCTATATATGTTGTATCTAATTAGCAAGGAGAAAATGGTTATGCTTCTAGACATAAATGAACATGAACAAACTGTCTTTTAGTGTTTCTCATTTATGCAGATATTTCTGGTGGCACTGCATAGCTTTAAATAAACAAGGCTGTGCAAGTTTAAATATGGAAGGTTTATATAAGGTTAATGATTATGAATGATATGATTGTGATCAGTGGATCAATTATTTCTCATTACCCTTCATTATGCATCATTATGCTACAACAGTATGAAGTCTGCCTGCTTGGGCCGACTGAACCTGTACTGTAGAAGCATAGATCATTTGATAGAGCTCATAATTTTAAAAATTAGCATGTTAAGAATGTTTAATATTTCATTATTTTGGCATGACTGAGACAATTCTTACAGTGTGGTGTATTTTTTAATTACATGCCTCCCTGCTTCAGTCAGGGACAAATAATCTCTGCAAATATATATTCACACCCAGTCTGTTCACCACATGCATCACTGTAAAGTCACTGGATGAAATTCCAGTGACACAGCGTGTGCAGGAGGGAGAGCATCCTATATTTGTGTGTGTGTGTGTGTGTGTGTGTGTGTGTGTGTGAGAGAGAGAGAGAGAGAGAGAGAGAGAGAGAGAGAGAAAGAGCATTTGGTTCTGCGTTTGATTCAGGGGCCACCCACGCATGCACTCTCAATGCGTTGTAGAAGTCCTCTGCCTGAAGAGCTCTACAGTCTCTGTGCTGTAAGGTGGTGAGCCACACGTTAATGTATTACTCTGACATGCAAGTTCACTCTGGGACTGTTCATACTAAGACCAGACAATAGTGTTTTTTTGTACAAAATGGTCACACAAGCAGGAGCTGTAGGAGCAAACTGATCTAATCACAGATACGCTGGGCAGTTTGTTATGTGGGTGCTATGAAATTTAGCTAAGAATGAATTATAAAAATGATATATGATACTGTATATATGATATTAAATTGATGATCTGCATACAGTTGGGCAGGGGCTGATACACAGTTTTGCATCAGAGGATTAGTGCATGAAAAGGCTGAAGACTTGACTAATTTTGTCTGTTAGGATAGGCTGCAAAAAGTAAAAGCTGTTTAAATTTAAGCCCATAAAATAGTATCCTGGACCATCAGAACACTTCCATGATAGTGTTCCATGAAAATAAGGCAGCTAATTAGATTTTGAAAGTGATCCTGCTCTTCGATAATCAAATGTATTTCTACACTGTATTTGCATCCCCATTTAGTCCTTGTTTTATCCATTTTACCCTTTTATGTTTGCCTAGTTTCCTAGTTTTATCCTGTCCTATGTGCTTATAATAAATTCCTCCATTCCTGCATTTCAAATAAGCTTCTTCACAGTGCTACAATAATTATAAAGATAAATAACATAACTAAACTAGATGAGAACATCTGCATCAATACTGTTATTTGCAGAAAAGTGCTACACAAAAACCAATGTACAATTGCTACAATTAGAGTATACCTGACTGGCTGCAGGAACCAGCCTCTCTGGTTTACATTTACATTTATTTATTCATTTGGCAGACACTTTTATCCAAAGCGACTTACATAGATTACCATTCCTTACAATATTATCCATTTATACAGCTGGATATTTATAGGTTTTTCACCTATAATACAGTTTTGTATGAAACACAACTTCAGAACTAATGAAATTCATACATTCATACAGACTGAAATTTCAGGAAGATAAATTAATTGTGTGCTTGAAAGGTATTTTATTTTTAATGCAAACACTTTGATCAGTGTTACATTTTACATCAAATTAGTGAGTGCAGCTAAGTCAGCTAGCTAGCTTTGATTGGGTAGCTAGAATGGCCACACTGGTCTCATTTAAGTCTCCTTTTCATGCAAGATGATGCAAGCTGTCTTAAATGGAACAACAGTTACTCTGGAAGACCTGACAATTAGAGTATACAATTGCTACAACAATGTACAATGTACAATTGCTACACTAAACGTTAGCAGTGACCAGAAGTGGCACAACTTGTTTATTTTTATCTGTGGACAGAACAAATGAGCCAGAAAATATCACTGGAAGAACAGGGTTTTTCTTTGAGGTACAATTTGCCTTCCTTTCTTATTACCGCATGTTTGCAACCATATATCACTTCATTATAAATTCTAATCAGTTTTGCTTAATATGCGTGGTTCTGTAGATGGAACTGAAGGGTTTAATTGCATTGTTACCATTGTCATTTTTTGAATTGCTTTTGAATTGCAAACACATTTTTTCACCCCAAAGCAAGTGTTTCCTTCTGGGATCAGCTAAAGCAGTGTCGCAGGGATGCAGGCTGGGAGCAGAAAGGCTGCTGCCCTTCAAAGCGGTCCCACATGTGCTCCATTTGCTTTCTCTCCAGATTCTCAACTGTCACATCACTCTGTCAATTAAACAGTCATTTGCATTGCTAAAGGTCACTCTCAGATGTCTGAGAGACACAGAGAAGGAGAGAGTGAGTTCAAACCTGAAAAAAAGTGTGACAAACAACAAGAACGATTTTTTTTTAGGGAAAATGAGATTACAACAACAACAACAACTTTTATTGCATGGTGCATTTCATAACCCAGGTTGTCAGAAAGCACTGATATTTCAGGGGGAAAAAAAAAATAAAGCCAATCTGGGAAAAAAACTGAAATCATTCCCTCACTGCTAACAAAGAAGCAAGCAAGTAAAGCCCCTATAAGATATTTCAATACAAAAATGAATATAACACACATACACGGTGAGATTTTGGTAAGTAATCAGAAATGAATTAGCAGCCTACTGGGCAGCAAGATACAGGGGAATCTCCCGGTCATTGGTGGGGTGGTTTTAAGGATTGCCCCATGGCTTGTGGACAAAGCGAAGAAATATTTCAAAGACTTTTTTCAAACAAATTTGGTCACTGTCACAATGAGAGATGTTGTACATCTCATCCTAAATATTTGTTTTCAATCACAGTCATTTTGCTCCAATACAGCAAACAGAAGGGTATGTTTCCCAAGCAATTTTTCTGTAGTTTTCTCAATTCTTTCGCTGGATACAGGCAACGATGTGCCTATCAGCAAAGGTCTGTTACCTATAAAAAATACATAAATTTAACAATTCACAAACTGAACCATTACAAATAAAACTGGCACACAATACAATGATGTGGAGAGATATTATACCATGTCCCTTTATTGGATGCCCATGGGGCAACTAAAACTATACATATTTTTACAGATCAAGAATCCAATGCACTTCAGGCAACCACAGATTGTTTAGCAAAATATGCAATTCAAAACACTAGGACAAGGAGTTTTAGTTTTGTGTATCCCATCTCTATGGGGCTGCTGCAATCAGGACAAACAATCTGTTCTTGTAAAGCACTGTAACTAATGCACTTCACTTTTTTAATGTCTCCAAATGGAAAGCAACTGATGCCTATGCCTCTAAAATATAAACTATTGTAAAAATTAAAACTGTAATTCACGAGATTGTGCGGTTGTATTAATGCCTCCTGTTTCTACTGAAATTCCTGTGTCCTTGCAGTATTGAGCTTTTCACAACTAAAGAGATGAAAAGAACACAAATATGCAAGGAACAAAGCAGATGTGTCATGCAGTGCAATCTGGGTAGAAATTCATTGGATTTGTGCTCTTGCAAAATAAACAAGTCCTGGGCTATTGCTAGGTTTGGATTCATCCCCGACTGAATTAAACCCACTGAGCTGGATCTTGACCATCCCAGAACTCAGCTTTTGCAGTTTGTACAAACTATTCATGCATCTTTTTATGAAAGGTGATGTTCTGAAAATTGATTTTTGCAGAATCACACCAAGCCTACTGGACATAGCCAAATTTCATTCATACAAAAGTGAACCCTTGTTGTGGCGTCCTAAAAAATCAATTTTAAAAGCCGTTTGAAACAGGGAAAAAGTCACTGCAATCACTCTGAAGGTCTTAATTTGGAAATAAATGAATAATATATTAAAACAACATTCAACATTACTTTTGTCATTGGCACTACTCATGCATGCTTATGCATAAAGTAAAAAAATATATAATAATAATCTTCAATGGATATTATGTCTTGTCCATCTAATTTTCACAAATTTCTTGAAGAAATAAAAAAGACATGTTTCTGCAATTTATATTCCAGGCCCTGAAATGAAAAAAGTTCAGCTGCAAATTGAAAAGGGCTGAATTTCCACTCATGTGTTTCATTAATTATGTTTTTATTCTGTTTCTGGCATTTTCCTTATCTTCACATTTTCATTCCATATTTTTATTCATTTGGAGATTATCATTTCCACCCCTGTGCATGTGAGTATTGTCTATCCTTCCTGGTGATGCTGGCTCTATCTGTCCTGTTATTTTTTACTTGCTTTGTACAATTGAATTCCGTTATGCCTGTGAAATTAATCTGCTTGCTTTTCATCTCCTTGGCAAGATAATTTGGCTGCCTTACAAATTGTGTTTAGAGACTTAACAAGCCAACAACAAGCTTAACAAACCTACATTTGTCTTTTAGCTTGGGCTGGTTATATTTTAGACACAGATATGAATTTCTCCACCTGAATCATCAGCTTCAAATAAAGCATAGCGTGGTGTTTCTTAGGATTTGAATGCCGTTTCCAAAATAATTATTCTAACCTGGCAAGAACTGTTTCCTTCATTTAGGCAACATGTAATTGCATCCCACTGGTTAACTGACCTCTTATTTTAACCACTGTACACATGGAAATCATCTCACTTTCTCACTCCAACAGTTGAGCTAAGTGGTCTGAGACCACAAGTTATATTTTGGGTGTCCTGTCTTTTAGCTAGAGATAAATTTAGTTCTGAAGTTGTATTAACAAGTCCACTGCCAATAATGTATCAGTAATTTGTTATTATGTCACATGAAACCAATACATGCAGCAATATAATTCTTTCACCCTTTTACTCAGTTTGTCTTGCATATCTCCTGTAAAATCACCTCTTGGAAACCAGGAACCTTTTTATCTTTTTTTGAAAGACCAGTTTTTCTTGGTCGCAGCATTCCACATTGTTAGCCATGAGGTTTAGTCATACCCCTTTTTGCTATTTTGTCCTGACAGGATGCTGTTGAACATTTGAAAATCTGCTTCCACCCAAAAACCACAACCATCAAAGTGCAGTTGTGGAAATAATGAAATGGACAGAAATGGAATTAATTCTTGAATAAAAAGTGTATCAGTCTGTGAAATATGTAATGAACTGTATGACATGTAGATCCACAGAGGAAACATCAGAGGAACACACAGTATTTATTTGATTGATGATATGACAGCATAAAAGTAGTGTGCCATTAACCTCTGATTGGTATTGCATTTTTACAAATGCTAAACGTATGCTAAGATTGGAAGGTTCAAATGAAATAACCTTTTATTACAGGCACAGAAAGCAATAAACTGTCAAGACTTGCTATGTGGTACTTGCAGCATTAAAATCAAATGGTTGAAGGGCCTTTGGGAAAGAATGGAATGACCTTTACTTTTCATTCACTCATTTTGAGAGGAGGTTAAGCTTTTTTTAGATAACTCTTTCAAACATGTCAGTGAATAGCATCTGCGCATACTGTATCTTAGTTATAATTTTGGAACCAGGAACAAAACAGCTGTTGTTTTTTTTGCACTTATTTGTGTGGTTAAACTTGCCATGCTTCAACAAATGTTTTTTTACACACAGAATATCAATTCAGTTTTTGGCTAATGGGTGGACATGGGCATTAATACAACATACAATTATACAACATGCTAACAATTCAGTCCATCTTCTTTCATCCCAGGAAGCCAATACATGGACTGGATTACACATGTGTGTATTGCAGGAGGTCTTGTCATCAGAACTGGGAAAGAGATTCTTTCAAGTCAGACCACCTATATGCTATCTTTGTTGTCCTTATACCAGTTTAGGGAATGTTGTATTCCTGTATTAATAATGAATGTATATATTGCATTTGTGAATTTATTGTACCATGTATACATTTATTGTACAAGTTCAGTATTCCACTGTTTCTGCAACTTTATTTGATGCTCTTTGCATTCTAGCCTTGTAAGTCACTCTGGAAAAGGGCATGTGCTATATGACTAAATGTAAATGTAATTCCCTTGATTTGGTCAGGAACTTGAGGTAAACTTATATACCATGAAGCAAAATGACTCATCCTGAACATCCTGATACAAATTATGTTTGACCAAGATCTGAGTGGTGGAAAATAACCAGAAGATGTATACTTATCCCGCACAAAGACTGTAATTCAGGACTTCTATTGTTAAATATGCATCTGAAACATAAAAGCAAGTTTGGATTAGGCATTTGTTGTTTAAAATGGAATGTACAAGAAATAAAACACACTGTAGGAAGATGATTTGGATGCCAGTGCTTGTACTTTTCCTGATATAGCAACAAAATAGAATTTCTGAAAAGAATGGATTGAGAATACACAGACTGACAGATTAGTATCTGAAATCGAATCTTCCTCAATTTATGTGTGTATCCAAGCAACACAGTGGCTTTATGCAAACACACAACTCTATTACATGGCTTTACAAATAAAAAAAATGCAAATCCCTGTTGAAAATATTTAATAGTGTTTTCCTTTTCTGCATAATCCCACACAATTTCCATGGGATTTGGATCAACATAAAAAACACGTCTTTTATTTTGTTCTTGTAATTGTGAAATTCTCTGATGGTGCAAGAAGGTGCCAAGAGCAAGTCTGAACAAGGTGGTTGAGGGCAGTGTGTTAGCCTCACAAATCAATAGTTGTTGCAGTCTTACTGTGTGAGAGAAAAAAAGAATAAAATTAATCAATTACTAAATGTCAGTAGAGTATATCATGTAAAATGTTAAGAGCATTCTACTCTCACACTTTCCTCAAGAGAAAATTGTATATGTGATGTCTTGCTATAAATAATGGTTACAACCTCCATTAAGACATCTCTCTGTTCACACACAAGCAAAGCTGGAAGTCATAGCATGATTTTTGATGTTGTCACTGTAGGCTAGTTCTGCTGTTAACCATCATTGCTCTTCCGTTCATGCTCATCCATTCATGCCATTGTTTCTTTATGGTGTTTTTGTTTTAATACCAATTATTAATGGTAGTGAAAATGCTATTTAGTTGGCTTCTGATATTTGTTTTAGTTCAGTTGATGAATAGATATCACGTGAAACTGGTGAAGATGATACCACCTGCAGTGTACTGCCAAAATCACTTTTACCATTCCTTTTCTCCCTCCAGTGTCTTTCTTCTCATTTATCTCTGTCGTCTGTTTTGTCTTTTTCCATGTTTACAGGTTCTTCTTCCTGTGATGTTTTTAAGTCTCCATTCACGTTCTACAGGTAAAAACCAGCTTCTAAACATGCTTGGTTCAAATTAAAGACCCCGATGCTAGCCTACTGGGCAGTCACGGTAGGGCTACTTCCTCCAATCTATCCTCAGGCTTTACAAGCTTGCACAAACTCCCTGCTCAGGAACCTCCATTCATCTGACGATCCCTACCCTTCGTGTTCATATTTCGTCTTCATTTGTCCATGAGTAGAGGAAAGAGCAACTGCATGCTTCAGAACAGCAGAATCACTCACCATCTTCCAATACCAAATAAAACCCCACCTGTTCAGACTGGGCCATCTTCATTTAACATGGATATGTTCTATGCCTTGCGCTTCCCATGTGATCACTCCAACCTCCAAATGCGATCTGATATAGTGTAACAAGGCTCTTCCATTCCATTTCATATGATCCCTACTTTATCAGGAAATGTTGCTCTTATTGATCATTGATATACATTATGTACACTGTAATATGATGCAAAGAAATTGTTTTTTACTTTATTAATTTAAGACAAATGGTGAGCAGACACTGATATTTGAAAGAGTGCTTGACTGCTGAAGCATGGGGCACATAAC
Source organism: Megalops atlanticus (assembly GCA_019176425.1). Classification (NCBI taxonomy): domain Eukaryota; kingdom Metazoa; phylum Chordata; class Actinopteri; order Elopiformes; family Megalopidae; genus Megalops; species Megalops atlanticus. Next base: position 18,013,657 of record CM032891.1, on the reverse strand, counting down.
AAGAAGCTGTGAGTACAAGACTAATTCACAACCATCACAAGGACATCAGGGACAAAATCTATGCATCAGAAGCATGATGAATCGAAGCAGGAAAGCAACCAAAACTCCTGGAGGGAGCCTGAATTATTAAACACACCAAATAGGAGTACATAAAGATAATCACACAAGATGCATTTTCATAATCATTTTTAAATGTAAAACCCTGCATGTAAATCATGTCCTAGAGGCAGTATTTACTGAATTTCACTGCAGTATGTACATGTCAAACTTCAATGACAGGGATTTGGTAAAGAATTGTGTCATGTTGAAGGGGTAGTTTCAAAAAGGAACATGGTCCTACCATAAGCATGAGAACAATACAGCATTATAGGCTGTGGCTTTTTTGACTGCAACTGAATATATGCTTCAGTCATTTTATTTTCTTGCTACACAAAAAAGGATCTGCGATTTTTGATTCCCAAACAATCTAAACATATTCTGTTGCCTGCCAAAGGAATCACTGGGGATCTAATGCTGCAGGCATTGTGAGCTATCTCTTGTCATCCAACAATATTGGTTGACAAGTTGGAAGGTGTGCAAAACTTGAGGACAAAAATAGCTCTATGACCCCTGTGATTCGACAGAAACCTGAACAAGCTTTCCTTTAATGGCATCTTCTATTAATTTCATAACCACTGTCTCCTCATAGGATTTGGGAGGGCAAGAGACTTTGAAACAACATATCTGCCTTTTGGTTATGCTCTTTGCTCATTTTGGGTAATGGAGTGGTACAATATTGAGTGTGCATTACTGAATACTTTGAAAATTCCAATCAAGACTTTGACAGTCCCCATGATTTCTAATTGTCTTTTTAAAGTACATCTTAGTACATGCCAGATATCTTCCTCCTGCAGCAAATGAGTAAACTGACTTACAGCTCTTCTTTAGTGCTAATAGTCAAAACTCAGGCCTTTGCATATTCTGTCTTTTTCTCAAGGGACCTTCTGAAACTGCTGTCAGTGAGCAGTGAAAAAATGACCCTTGTGTGCTGAAGTCAATAAATAAACAATTTCACCTCCCAGCTTCAATTCTTTAATTTAATCCCTGCATGTTTTCTGAGGCTCTGTAGGAACATGGGTAGAGGTATGACTCAAAAGTAACTTGATAAAAAAGGCAAACCAATAAAAGAGTATATTCAAGACCAGCGTAGAGCTTTTTTGAGGGCTAAAAATATACAGATTTTGCATGATATGATCATGGATAGAATCCAGCAAACATTTGAGAGTTTACATACAGATGACCTAGAGATTTGATTTTCCAAAAGAAAAGCTTATCAAAAAAAGAGGTTATTATTTTAAGGTTCAGATGATCTGCAAGAAGGTGAAATAAACTTCTTTCATGCATCTTATCAAAGCGTGCCAAAAGACTGAATTAATTGTCACAGGCTCGTCAGACATTGCTTCCTAATTTAGCGGCACAGTGAACTGAAGCTTGCAGCTAACCCAACAATGGGAATGTCTAAACACTACAGGAATCAAAGTGCTGGACCAGCCTGGAGGTCACCTGACCGGAATCCAATTAAACGTTTATGGGAAGATCAGAGGGGAGCCAGGTTCTGATACTACAGAAGTGCAGGGTTTATACTCTTACTGGGGCAGTGCAAGTCTGGAATAAAGTTGGAAATATATACAGTACTATTCATCTTCTGCATCGGGAAATATACATGAATGTGCAAATCAGTAGTTTGAACAAGAAATTATGGTCAGGAATGACCATCACATGTAGAAACTACAAGCACAAAATATATACATGGCAATACATGCCATTTGGACATTTCCATGTTCAATTGTATATTTATGAAAAATGTATAATAATTAGAAACATTACTTTGATAGACTGAACGAGATATGTGTGTATGCTATATGTACTTACTCAAGAAAGCACCATAAACCCTATGCTCTTATGAACAGCAGTGGTAAAGTGGAGTACTGTCATTGCTGTGTCGTTACATGCTTGATATTTACCACAGTTTGATTTTTTCACTTTATGAGATACACAGAACAAGGGCTGACTTCAAGGCGTCTGTGTTAAGGGTGTCAATGAAACGGAGAGCTGACAAACTCGAAATCGAGATTGATGACATCACAGTTTCCGAGGCTCCGACATCCCGGGTAGGAACAGTGTTGCTGTTGTACTCAAGAGTTGGCGAGGCACACAGCAAGCAAGCGGATTCAAATGTATCCAGCTGGTGATATTAAATGTGTTATTCGTGGATTTCGAAGGCGCAAGAAAATGTGACTAATGTGGAATTCCCGGACCCGGGTCTCTTTATAGTTTTGAATTCATTTCTACACGATATCGCTATACACAGAATTTGACAACATTCAATGGGATATTCATCCGAATTGCTGTAACTTCTGAACAGCAACGTACACAGCTGCTGTGGTAAGTATGAGGTGAAATGCATTGCGTCAAATATAGTTATACTTGCAAGGGCTGTCATATGACGACACTAAGAACTACCAGTTTAATAATAATAATAATAATAATAATAATAATAATAATTTAATAATAATACTGGATAACACTGTGGTATCATAACATTATTAACGGTTTTTTATGCAATGACCTGAGTTGACTGCTGTGACCACACACGCGCGTATGTGTATGCATTCGCGCACGTCAGTGAGTGTTTTTAACTAAATACAAGTTAGCGGGCAATGTCTAAATTAACAGCATAGTTCTGGAATGAAGGATCACATTGAAATTCTAGTGAGAGAGCGCCATCTGTGCTCCCATGAATTACAAGGTGTAATGTGATTGTGATACCTGTTTACATTTGAATTGTTCCGTAGAAGTTATCTGGGGTATTAGCAAGGATTTCGTTTAACAAGGGAAACGAATCTCGCCATTTATGCGAATCAATTTACTGTTTGAGGAAAGAAATCTACTCTTGTAATCCTGCAATGTCTGAAGATCAGATTAAGTTATTGTTAATAAAGACGTAAATCACTTACGGAGCACTAGAAAAATCATCAAAAAATCAAAGTTCTCCATACGCTATACCTTTGACAGACGGCCTCCGTTGTCTAACTGAACATCCTTTACGATATGAAAAGTTTTATTCCTTCCTCAAAGCTGTTTCGAATTTATATTGAAAAGAAAAAATGCAGTATTCTAAATATAAGTGCCCAGACACGTTATGTCATTAACATTACACCAACGCATAAACATTCAAACAGCGTGCTTCCACAATGACACAAGGATACCCTGTATAAGATTTCTTACCACTTACCATAATTTCCAACTGCTCCATAATAGCGTTAACAATAATTGAACAAATCAAACAAACAACTATGTGTGTTTGTGGACCAGAGCAAGGATAAGACATATGATCATAGCAATCATGGCACCAGTAAGTAGATCCGGGCGATCACAACGCGGAAAGATACGAGGCAAATTTAATGAATGCAGACGGTAGAAGAAAAGATAGAACACGGAGCTATGAAGGCAATGAACGTGGTAACCATGGGGTCCTGTGAACGGCGTGAAAAACCAACAAATCAAGGACATTGACGTAAAAGGTGTGTCGTTGTTCTTTTTATCTGCTAATAATTTTCTCACTACCATTGGAATTTGGCAGTCCGTGAAAAGTTGTCTTGACTTGAGCGAGTCACTGAGATCACACTGTTGAAGTAGTGTTTTGTGCTCTTTATGTAAAATGCAGTTGCGCAGCTGAAAGTTTTGGAAGCGCTCGCGTGTGGTGTTGACAAAATCTCAGTCGTTCTGAATTACATCAAATGTGCTTTTCTGCAGTATTGCCGAAGCATTGTTGATGCGCTGAACAATGTATATTTGCATCTGGCTTACTCATGACAGTATTGTTTAACTGAATTGAATAGAAGTGATGGGGGAGGGGGTTAAAACTACACAAAACGCACCAGATTGCATCAAAATATGCGTTTCGTTCGTTTCAGAAATATTTGCAAAACAAACATACGTATGAGACTTTAAATCCATGTTAACAGTTTAAGTTCCGCGCTGATCTCCTTTATCTATATGATCTTTTCGCTGTTCGTTTCCCTAATAACCTTGAATTTTCGCATTTTATCTCCGAATCTAAAATCCTGACGAGTTCACGGCAGAGACTGATAGCGGACATATGTTATTCCATACCGTTCTTTTTGCGGTATCATAGAATGATACAACTGTTCTAAATCTGAAAGGTGAGATGTTTATAGTTTCCTGCCTGAAGGCGTAAATGCAGCAACAGTAATTCACAGTGAAGTATAGTAATTGAAATAGCAGACCGGAGTTAACTTTATTGAACAAATAATCAAGTAGTCAGTGCTGCGTATACATCCCGCATAAGTGGAAGACGTAAGCTTTTTTTCTGGCTTATTGGGTAGGTAACGTAGAATGTGTTCATGCTGTATTGACACTGTGTTGTCTGTATGTAATTTTATATTTCGCTAAGTGGACACGTATGAAATAAGCCCAGTGCCCCGTAGTTGGATACATGCAAGAGCCGCGTATAGTTTGTTCGTAGCGAAAGATTGTTCGATACGTACAAGTGTTCGCTACTGTGATTACCTGCAGCAAAATCTGTTCTGTTTTTTGAAACGATACGTGCTATGTCCCGTATACTGTCAAAGGGCAGGTGTTACGATTCAGTGTTAATTGCCATGGAAGTTATTCCATTGCCAGCATTTCGTTCGAGATATATCGAGATATATCTGGTATAGTGAAAGTAATAAATTATCTTTTTGACGCATCGATTTTTGAAATCTTGTCAAGTTAGTCCAATGCAGCTTTTAAAGATACAAATATAATAATTGAAAATAAGTGAAACATTAGATGAATGGTCTGTATTATGTTATAAATACATGTCAAGATGATTTCTTATTGCCTTTAAATCATGTCGACAAACAGGCTGCATCAGTACCTGTCATGTACAAAACACGCGTCATAGAAGTTTTATTATTGTCGTTGTTATTTCACTGTCATTCTGGGTTGTTTAAGTGGCCCACCTTCACCAAGTGGCTCATTTTTTTTCCACCTTTCCACTTTGGAACCTAATGAGTTTTTAAATGTCATTTTTACCATCTGCGTGTGCAATCACTGCCTATTTTTAATGAAGAAGCTGTTGAAATTGGCAGTCTAAATTATGCTATGTCATAAAACTCTTGCCTTTCAGAATGCCAAGGATTAACATTTTCTTTTTTCTTCCTCCAGGTTTGGTGAGGAGTATATTGTGCCATCATGGAGAGATGCCTGATAATGCTTCTTTTCATTCTTCAGCAACTCCACAGCAGCTGTGCGGGGAGCACAAAGGAGGAGCAGACATTACAGTTTACACATTTAGTTTATAACACCACTATACATGAGAACTCCGCAGCAAAAACCTATTTAGAAAGCAAGGTTAAAATGGGTATATATATCACAGACCCGGCCTTAGAAATACGGTACAAAATAGTGTCTGGAGATCCTGAGAACTTATTCAAAGCAGATGAGTATGTTTTGGGAGATTTCTGCTTCTTGCGAATAAGGACCAAAGGAGGGAGTGCCGCTGTTCTCAACAGGGAAGTGCAAGATCACTATTTACTGACAGTAAAAGCACTTGAAAAAAACACAGGTGCTGAAGCCCGTGCAGCAATTAAAGTGCACATTCTTGATACAAATGATCTAAGACCTCTCTTCTCGCCAACCTCTTATAGTGTTTCTCTGCCTGAAAACACAGCCATAAGAACCAGCATCACCAGAGTCACTGCTACAGATGCTGACATTGGCACAAACGGAGAGTACTATTACAGCTTCCGAGACTGGACTGACATGTTTGCCATTCATCCCACAAGTGGCATAATAACTCTTGCGGGTAAACTGGATTACTCTGAGAACAGGCTCTATGAGATGGAGATCCTGGCAGTGGACCGTGGCATGAAACTCTATGGGAGCAGTGGCATTAGCAGCATGGCCAAGCTGACGGTCAGAGTGGAGCAGGCTAATGAACACGCACCTGTCATCACAGCTGTCACTTTAGCTCCATCTGAGACTGACAGGGATCCCACTTATGCCATTGTGATGGTGGAAGACAGCGACCAAGGGCTAAATGGTGAAATAGCATCGTTAAGCATTGTAGCAGGGGACCCACTGCAGCAGTTTAAGGCTGTGAGAACCAGTCCTGGAAGCAAAGAATACAAAATAAAAGCAGTTAATGGAGTGGACTGGGACAGTCAGCCCTTCGGGTACAATCTCTCTTTGCAGGCCAAGGATAAAGGGAATCCACCCCAGTTTTCATCAGTGAAGGTGGTTCATGTGATCTCCCCACAGTTTAAAATAGGACCTCCTAAATTTGAAAAGAGCATCTACCGGGCCAACCTTAGTGAATTTGCTCCTCTTCATACACCTGTTGTAATGGTAACAGCTCTACCAAAGTATCCTCAGATAGAGTACATTTTAAAACACAAGACTGACAAAAGCCCATTCACTATTAATCCAGATACGGGGTTAATTACAACAACTGGACCGATCAGAGCAGAGGAAGCTTCCAGACTTGAGTTGGAAGTTGTTACCAGTGACAGAAATGCGGCAACAAAAGTTGTCATTGATGTTATTGACATGAATAACAATGCTCCGGAGTTTCTCCAGGCATCTTACAAAGTCAGTGTTGATGAGCATGTGCCAGTAGGGACTGCAGTATTGACAATTAGTGCTCGTGATTTGGATGACGGCGAGAATGGTTTTGTTACCTACAGCATTGCCAGTGGGAATCAGCCACAGCCATTTATCATTGACTCTTTCACTGGTGTTATTAGCACCAGCAAAGATTTGGATTATGAGCTCATGCCAAGGATTTACAATCTAAGAATCCGAGCTTCAGACTGGGGTTCTCCATTCCGACGGGAAGCGGAGACTTCAGTTACAGTCACGCTGAATAACTTGAATGACAACAAGCCATTGTTTGAAAACATAGACTGTGATGTGACTATACCAAGGGACTTTAGAGTTGGTGAGCAGATAACTACCGTGTCTGCAATTGATGCTGATGAGTTACAGCTGGTACGGTATGAAATAAAGTCTGGTAACGATCATGACCTCTTTGATTTGAACCCAAATTCAGGTGTGCTGTCAGTCAAGGGATCACTAAGTGATGGTGAGGGGGCACAAGAGTATTTGCATTCCTTACAAATCACTGCCAGTGATGGAGAAAACAGATCTCCACCAATGATGATGAACATCACTGTCAGTGCTGCTCAGACAACAGTCCAATTGAAATGCGTTGAAACGGGTGTGGCCACAATGCTGGCAAAAAAGCTGCTTCAGGCCTCTGGTACCCATAGCCACGTGGAACTTGAAGATAACTTTATAGACAGTCATTCGATTAACCGGCATGCACCACAGTTTACAGACCCTTTTCTCAGTGTAATCAATGTTAAAGAAGACCTTCCTGTCGGCGCCAGGATTGTTCTCATTGGTGCCATCGATCCTGATAGTGGCTTTAATGGAAAATTGGTTTTTGTGATTTCTGGAGGAGATACTGAGAGTCGATTTGTCATTGAAATGGACAATGGTTGGCTAAAGGTGTATGCTCCATTTGACAGAGAAACAACCAGTCATTATACTCTGAACATCACAGTGTATGATCTGGGAATACCTCAGAGGTCTGCGTCACGTATCCTAGATGTTAATATTCTGGACGTGAATGATAACAGCCCAGAGTTTCTGCAGGACAGTTACTCTGTGGTAGTTAGTGAAGACACAGACGTGGGCACTGACATCATTCAGGTCGAAGCTACAGATAAAGATTCGGGTGTCAATGGGATGATCCGATACTCACTTGTGGCTGACACAGATCCATTTGAAATCAATGAGGAGACGGGTGTTGTGAAGGTGAAAGCCCCACTGGATCGCGAGGTCCACCCCATTTTTGTTGTGAAGATTGCAGTACATGACCAGGCCACTGATGAGCCTCCACTTATATCAACTTTGTCACTTAAAGTGATACTGGAGGATGTCAATGACAACGCCCCTAGATTTGTTCCTCCAAACTACCACGTGAAAGTGCGGGAAGACCTCCCTGTCGGCACAGTGGTAGTGTGGTTGGAGGCCCACGATCCCGATGTTGGTCACTCCGGTCATGTGCGTTACAGCCTGGTAGACAACAGAGATGGAAACTTTGACGTGGACAAGCTAAGCGGGGCTGTACGGATTACTCGGAGTCTGGATTATGAGAAGAAACAGGTGTACAATTTGACAGCAAGGGCCAAGGACAAAGGAAAGCCGGTCTCTTTGTCCTCAACCTGTTATATTGAGCTAGAGATTGTGGATGTGAATGAGAATTTGTATCGGCCGCGGTTCCACTCTTTTGCGGAGAAAGGGTCTGTGAAAGAGGATGCCCTTATTGGTACTTCAGTTATGAAAGTGATCGCACAAGATGAAGACAAAGGCAGGGATGGGGAAATAAGGTACTCCATACGGGATGGCTCAGGCCTTGGAATATTCACCATTGGTGAAGAAAGTGGTAAGTGGTCTGTTCATAAAAGTGTAGAAATAGTTTTTTTTTTTGTTTTTTTTTTTAAATAAATCTTTCGGAAATAATTATAATTCAAATAATCTTTTGGAATAATGGTGAAATGGTCATTTTGACCTTCATGAATAATTCAAGGGAAACTGTATAAGCTTATATAATATTGCAGAGATTAAACTTTTTGTTTTCCCACCACACTTATAAACATTCTTTCTGTGGTCAGCCTGCTGTACATACATAAAAGACATAAGATTTGTTTGTTGCACCAGGAAATGAGGGTGTGTGAGTCTGATTTGTGTTTTTGGAACACATTATGTTTTTTCCCCATAGTAAGGCGTGCAAAACACTCAACTCTGAGATTTGCTTGTGTGATATGCAACCATCAAAATGTGTTTACAAGCTGCAGCTGTGCAGATCTTGTGCATAATTCACTTCAAGGCAAAGTAATTTATTCTTTAGTGTCTGCTGAAAGTGTATTTGGGGAAATTGATTCAGTAAAGTCCTTACAGTAGGATGGGAATGCTTGTAACTTTATTGATATACCATGAACCGCCTGTGGATTCTCTTTTCTTTGATAATCTGTGGTGGACTGATATGGAAGAAACTGATATGGAGTGTTTCGATTCTGACAGAAAGGAAGTTGGAAGAGTAAGGATCCTGCTTTAATTGTATGGGGCAGCATATTTTGAAACAAGCAATTAGATCTATCATCAAGGGGCTTTACTCTCCCTTTTCAGGTCAGGTCATTGAGTGATTTATGTTCAGTGAAGCATGTTCTGAGGCTTTATTTCTGCGGTTGCTTTGATGTTAGAATTGACAACAGTAGTCTCTCACATTTTTGTCTGTAAGGAACTTTGGGAAATTGGAATGTTCCCCCCTTGTAAAATTTTTTCACTTGTGTCTCTGTCTAATCACATGTTGACCTATCTAAAACAAATTTAGCATGAAATATGCTGATCAACAATGCAATGTTTTTAACCATCAGTGTAAAGAATATCACAGTTGAAATGATACAGTTTGGAACGATAGGCCACCCTCAAATGTGTGAGTAATTCTACCCATATGCTCACACAGTTGAGGGTGGCCTATTGATACAGTTTGGAACGATAGGCCACCCTCAATTGTGTGAGTAATTCTACCCATATGCTCAATGAATTATGTATATATGTTGCTATATATATACTTGTAGATTTACATATGTTAACCCTTCATTTCAGCTTCCCTGTACTGCACAATGTCTGTGGAAAGGAAATTGAATTCCACCAGCATGTACCCCTGTGCAAATTCTTCTGACTTCATACTACCCTTCCTGTTCTGAGTGAGAGCAAGGCAGTTACTTGAAGTGTATTCACACATGCACCTTGAGTGTGACTCTAATTACAGTTACCCTTGTACATTTAATGCTGTGGCATATGTGACCATAAATTTGCAATTTGCAGCAAAGGGATCTGGCTCATGGCAAACATTTTGGGATCTGGAGTTAGTTCTACTGAACCTTAACTGTCTAATTCATGTGTGTGAAAATCTGAATTCATGAGAGGATGAGCATATTACAGTGTGTATAGGGAAGAAAAAATATGTCTGTAAAAAAGAGATGCAGAAGGAAGCTAAGCTTGAGAGCAAAGCACACCGTGAAAACAGAGACAGAGAAAACACTTCTATGGTGTGGGAGACAGCCATTTATTTCTTTATTTAGAGCTCCCCCACTCTTTCGGGGGATCAGAATAGTATAAAGGGAAGCACATTGACAATTTAAAATAACATGTGACATAGACATAAATGGAAGTAATAATAAAAGGTCCATCTACTTTCTTCCTTAAAAAAGGCAGGACCCTCTATGTTGACATTGAGCACAAAGCAAAAACACATCACATCTAGCACAGGTCCACAAAAAGGCTTCACAAATAATAAAGCAAAAATTAGTACTAATGATAGATGCTATTAATATTGGCTATGCCCTAATTATGTGTTGTGATTCATCCCAAAGATATAATGTCAGGTTGAGGTCAGGAGTCTGTGCTGACCACTGCAGTTTTCTGTTGTAATTCACTTCAAACCATGTGTAGTCACATCCATAGTAAAACCCACTTTCCAGCAATCAGGGTATCCTGTAACTTTTGTTAAGACAGTATATGATGGTGTCTACACAAAGCAAAAAACAAAAAAATCCAGATTCAAGTGATATTGATTGTGTTAAGCTATCAGCCTCTCATATCCCCTTTTACGTTAAGCCCTCAGACCAGAAGTGTGACTCCTTCAAAGAACAACACAACTCCAAATGGCCTCTGCTCGAGAAGTGTTGTCAGGGCAACCACAAAAAGAATGTAGAGTGAGTTGAAGTTCATTGCAGGATCCTAAATTAAAAGCACAGTCTCAATCAATGTCTGGTGTTTTCTCATCCAAATAAGTCATTCTAAAACTTGTAAAGTCATCTATTGAGTCATGAATACCATGAATGCATCAGTACATTGTGTCATGAATTGTAACTGCAAGTTAGCTTTACTCGTGATTTTCCAAAATTGGCATGTGGAAGCCATACGCATGTTAATTGAGCATTCAGAAGCTTTTCTGTGATAACTACAAAATGAGCAAACTGGGACAGATTCGCATTAGACATATGAAAGTAATGAATTCATCTCTTATCAGAGGCCCAAGAAGCTTTTTTTTATCATGCTTGAATAGTTAATTTTGTGTGTTGCAGAGGACAAATTAAATAAATTATATTCTGTTCGATACATTAAATCAAATCAGCTGTATGTAATGCAGTACAGCAGTCATATAAAACTGGCATCAAGTTAACATGTCATAAAAGTTTATCACATCTGTTATACAGAAATATTAAACTCATTTTGATACCAAAATTATTGTCATGTGGCCGTCAAGCATGGGCTATATACAAATGTTGTTTTTTTTAAGTTCAACAAATTATTTCATTTATTTTCAATAAATGATTCAGTGTGCCCTCCCACTTGCTCATATATTTCACCTGTGGAGTGTCACACATTACAGGTAACATGGACCCACAGCCAGCAGGGGAAGTGGATGGATGAGTGAATGGCTTTGGAGAGGCAAAGGGATAATGATGTGGCTTGCTAAACCTGAGCTCTTCATGTCAGTCAGCAGACTTTTTGTGTATGAGAACTCTTGTCATGAGAATGCAGTATATCAGTGCCAAAATGGCTTGTACTGTAGGTCTCAATAATAGCAGAAAACAGCCTTCTTTATTATCAAAATGCCAGGAAAAGCCCCCGGGGGCAGGGGATAAATGCCCTTTAATAATAGCATGTAATTAAAAAGGAGGCAGTGACATGCACAGCGGTCTGGCTGAGAGACATGTACTAGAGCTTTTGGAATAACATCCAGTGAGATGACAACGGAAGCTGTACGGACCTGTCCCAAAAGATTTTCTAGACTGGAATTAATGGGCTAAATTCAGCAAAACTTCTGTCAGGCATACACTAATTACATCCTCACTTCATTCGTTGATGACTTTTCTTGTTGCATTAAGTCATTTCTTTCTATGACAGTGTATTTGTTTGGTTTTTTTGTGTGTGTGTTTTTGTCTTGTATGCCCGTTTGGAGCATCTGTTCACAATAACGTGAATAGCTAAAGCTTTGAGTTTAGTGATGTGAGTCTTCTCGAAAGAAAATATCTTTGTGTAAGAAGGACGGAGGCATATAGCTCAGCATTGTTCTGTAGATGAGTATGCTTTAGTAAACTCCTCTTCTGTAACAGCTGTCATTGTGCTGGCTTTGTAAACCCAAACTATTGAAAACAATTAAAAAAGAAAGTACAATGGAGCATGCAGTGAAAATGTTTGTGGGTAGAAGACTGAAGTCATTGACTGAAGTCAAGTTGTAACTGTAAGTCTGGGATTCTTGCTAGATAACAAGGTAGGTTTTCAAAATTTGATTTAAGTATATGTATTTAGTTAAAAATCAGAACACCAGTGAACTTTAAGTCATTGTTTTTAAGATTTGTTTTTTTTGTTTGTTTTTCATACTGAGCTCTGTGAAGCTACATTGCTCACATACAGTACACAAGGGACTAGTTTATTACTAACAGCTCTATTGTAGTGGTTGAAGTGACAGCGCATTGCACTTGATCAAGTGTGGGGGCAATTATTAGGGCCCTTGACACACTGTGAAGACTGACTCTCGAAATCTTTTTATCTAACTCTGGTGATTGTCAAAGTTTCCAGGCTCATTAAAACATGAGCCCCAAATATTGAGTACATGGCTACAAGTTATTATTGCCTTCCATCATTCTTATAACGCATCTGTGCCTCTGGGGAACATAACTGTTGAAGGAAAGGCACTTTGACCAAATTATCTCACCTAATTTATTGCTGAAAATAAGACAAGTTGTTAACAATTTTTAAGATGAGTCAAATTTAATTCATGCTGCATTTGCAACAGCACCTACTTAAGGGCTCCCAAGTAACTCATTGGTCAGGGTATTCACTTTGAATGCACGCTCAATCTGTATTTGATCATGGCTGTGTCATTAGCTGATGATGACTATAAGCCAACAGTAGGGGAACAAAATGGCTTCATTCCACCAGAGGCTGGTGGTGGGTAGGTTTGGCAGCGGTTTGTCAATTTCATTGAGCACCAGCGACCCTCACCAGTCAATCGGGTGTCCTCAAGTCTGCCTGTGTAAAGCTGCACATGAAGTGTCTTCCTCCTCCTCATGTCTGTGCAGGCTTGGCATGGGGTCTGTGGTGAGAAAAGAAGCACCGCTTGGCATTACGTGTTTTTTTTATGGATGTACTTCGCCTTAGGTCTTTTATGTATGTATCGTCACACTTACACATTTGAGTTTCTTTAATATTTTAGGATTGAAGTACAGGAACTTCTTGTGAAACTTATGGAAGATAAAATTTGGTGAGCTATAGAGATTAGTCCTCATTTTTTGTTTCTTCTGGCTTTCTTTTGTAGTGGAATTTGAAGTACCGGAAAAGTTGATGAGAATTTTATACAAACTTCAGACCTGAAAAGACTGAAAAATGTTGAGGCAGTTGAAAGCAGTTCAGAGCAAAGTCTGACTCCTAAGTGTAATGCTAGGGAGTGTGTATAAATTATAAGCTGACAGTACAGGAGGTCAGTAAAGGTTATATTAATTTGTATGGTGTAATCAGAGCTGAAATGTAGTATTGTTCTTTCTTTTGGAAAAAACATCTTTTGTCAATTTTACAAGATGTATTATCATTGCTGTTTGAATCTTTTTTTTTTTCTTCCAGAAAAAAAAAAACAGTATTGCCTCACTTGAAAAATACCTCCTGCCATATGAAATGTGCGCAGAGGACACTGTGGATTTAACAAATTATAATCCTCTTTAGACAACAAGAAATCCATCAGGCTTTTTAGTTTGTTTTATTATTAATTGCATACACTTTAAAGTTGACAATGTCTGAACATGAAGCACTGCCATTATGGTTTAAGTTTGGGAACACTTTCCAAACTCACAGCTTAAGCCTACTGATTTCTTGGAATTTAATACATTTGCACTCTTCTCCCTACTTAGCGTCTTCTTGAAATTAGTTCAGTAAGCGGCTGTTGAAAATCGTATTTGTTGGTGGAAGATTCACACTATCAAGAAACATTTGAAATGAATGTATAAGATTTATTACAATAAAATGAGCACAGTGACCTAGAGTTTTAAGTAGAGGTCTTACAGTTTGTTCTAAGTCTGAATATCTTGACTGTGTTCTTCACCCATAGCACAGTCATGCACAGAAGAACTAAGAAAAAAATTGCACCCTGTCATGGTGAGGTTATAAGCTGGGCACTGCCCTATGTAGAACAGCATTTTCATAATATCATCTTCCCTGTGATTTGAAACACTAAAAGCACTAAATAGAGGGGAAGCTCTGCTCTGGAGAAATGGGCTTTGACCTGGCAGACACCAGCTTTCCAGCTGGATGTTTTATGTCAGATTTGCACTTACATGTTTTATTTATGCACTACATTCCCAATTCCCAATTCAGCTGTTACAGAGTGGGTTTTAATTTTAAAGCCATAGCTACTGTGAGCTGTTTTTCATTGTTTTCAATCTACATGTACTCAAGACATGTCTGCTTCTTTGTGGTTGTATTTAGGTATAAGATCATTGAAAGATAACTTAAGGGAATGCAAATAGCATTATTTTCTTCAGTGCACGTTTGAGGGCAAAGAGGTAGAAGTCTTACAGGTTCATCATGGTGAAAGTGTTAGTCTTGTAGTTCAGCGGTGCATGACAATTTTATTATCTGTGCCTATAGCAAATGTCATTTAATTACTTTGTTTTCATTTCCATGAAAGGTTATTTTTAGGTTCTTCTTGTCTAACATCAGTGAGTGTAGCCGAGATGTAATTCTGACAAGAAGGCTCATCACCAGAAGGGAAAAAGGAGAATACTTGGAGTCTCATGGTGCAGTAATCAGTAATATGATGGTAGCACCTCCAGGCTAGGGTGCAAGAGTTGTAATAGCTTGAGAAAATAGTGTATTAACATTGTAAACTGTGTAGCGCTAATCAGCTTTGACTGTATTTGCGTTGGTGGAAATAAAATGACTTTGATCAGCACATTGCATGTTAATATATAATTCAGACTTACTCAGTTTATATTATGTTGAGATTTTGAATGTCAAGACCCTTGAGTATGTTAACTTTTTAAATCCTTAAAATCCTGAAATTGTAAAGGTGAATATTAAGAGATTAGTCCAGAAAGAGCTAAAGGAAAAAGGTGGTTTTACAGTGCATTTCCATCTGATTTATTTTTCGTGTAACGATTGAGACAATGTGTGACACAGCCCAATATAATGTATTACATGCTGAAATGTATTTACATGGTTTATTGCTCTCAATGATGGAAAGAAATCAAGTAAAATGGAACTGGTGTAACATAATTATACAACACAAACACATACCTCACATTCTGTTCCAATAAGAGCCAGTGTAACAATACTAGCTAATGTCAAGTGCATTTCTAGCTGTCTAACTAGCTTGCTATATTATGTTGTGAATGATTTTTAATTTATTCACTTCTATATAACATATAAAATGGTAGGCAGAAAACTATTGAAGTAACAGAATTGTATTATAACACTAGCTATGTGGACAACTAGCTAATGAGCCAGCTTGGGTATGTACAATAGAAATCTAGCTACATTAGTTCCACAAATCTGATCATTTTTAATGGTCAATATTTACGTAATCTGTGAATAAATATAGGTTGACAAATAGATTTTTGATTTCATTTTATCTGTCTGTTAATTTATAATGAGTAAAGCTACAGCTGATGTGTATGGACAGTATGAGGCAAATCATTTGTATTTATACAATTTTCCACGTATATTATTCATCAGTATGTTTGATATTACCATTTTCCATGCATATAGAACTGAATAAATTCTAAAATACAAAAATAAATTTGCCATTTTTGCTGTTGTTTTCTGACAAGCATCTTTTTTTTACCTCTTGATCTTTCAATGACTAGCAAGTCAATAGAGTGCAAGCAAACACAGCAGTGCAGCAGAGGACAGAGAGAAGCAGCCATATCTCTCATATATCTCACAGTATGCAAATGTGTATTTGCTTTAACTTTGCGGAAGCATTCTTTGACCTCAGGCTGCTCCTTTTCTATTAGTCACACCTCTTTGTTTCATTAGCTTTTACTTAGTGGGCTGAATCATGCACGTGGCAGAATTGCTTTCCATTGATGGCAGTATGACCACTGCTGTTTCCATTTGAATATGTCTTCCAATCAGCCTGTTTTAAATAACCACACTTATGCCTGGACTCATTTTTACATAGCTGACTGTCGACGGTGGTGTCGTTATCATTCCCTGTTCAGTGCTCATTTGCCTGAACTCGGCTGTTACAGTAAGCGGGGTAAAATATGTTCTTGTTTCTTTTTGTCATAGGAGTCATAAGAACAGAGGAGCTCTTGGACCATGAGACCACTCCTCACTACTGGCTGACTGTTTATGCCACTGATCGAGGCATAGTACCTCTCTCGTCCTCCATTGAAGTTTTCATAGAGGTGCAGGATGTCAACGACAATGCCCCGCAGACCTCGGAGCCAGTGTACTATCCTTCGGTCATGGAGAATTCCCCAAAGGATGTTTCTGTCATCCAGATTGAGGCATTGGACCCGGACACCAGATCCAATGACAATTTATCCTACAAGATAACCAGTGGGAATCCCCAGGGGTTTTTTGCCATCAACTCCAAGACGGGTAAGTAAAGTTTTGTTTGTATTGCTTCTGCTGTGCATTAGGGAAGTGCTGGGCATTTATTGAGGATCTCAAGGGGTAGATTTGGAGTTGTCTTTTCCTCCCATAATGCTTCACTGGCAAAGTATGATTTTTTTTGTTGCGATTTTACCTCATCATACAACTTCCAGACCATTCTTCTGAAAGCTACATATCACATGTTAGGATCTGGATGTCTTTGGTTAGGAAGGTGAATTTCTTAAATGCAGCAGAATGAAGTGTTTACAGAAGGTGGAAATCAGCAGATTCCTGGGGTAATCCTTGTTCACAAAAATGCTCTTTTATTGCCCATATGGAGAGCTCGCACCAAGGTAGAGCACATATAACACAGACTGGAGTGAGGGGGCACAAATATTCACCTTTTGCATTGTTTCATTTGTAGAGTTACACCCTTTGATCACTAGGATTTGAATGAATTTGAATGTTAATATTGCCTTATAGTTATCATTAATCAGATTGTGAGTAGGCCTTAAAGTATAATTCAGTGGAAATTTCTTTAAAATATGTGATGTTTCTCATCTTCAGTATTGTAGGAATCCACCAAAGTCTTCATTATTTTAATAGGCTGTAAAACAAGCTAGTGTGAAATTATTCATAACCAAATTATGACCATCTATTGTAATTGAACACATTTGCATTTGATTTGCTTGCTGTGGACTGGAAGGGAGAAAGTAGGAAATTTGAAGAGATCGCTCTCCATTTTAACTGAAGTTCTAAGAAACAGTAATTTCCCTGTGAATCATGAAAGTGATTAATTAGTTCAAGATAACCAACTAAACATGCTGAAGGCTCATATTGAGATTGTAAAAGTACTGACATTTTGCAAGGGGTCAGAACCTGGGTTTCCTCTTACTTATAACTTCCAGGAGATGAGGGAATGCTGTGTTCTTTAGAAAGAGCGTGTAGAAACTAAGAAACCAGTGGGAGACTTCTCCGCTCCAGAGGCATAACATAAGACAGCATAAGGTGAGGACATGAGGTTCTTTTGAAGTTTAATGCCCTTTTAAAGTTAATTCAGGAAAATTCTAGTAGATGAGTTTTTTAAAGCTGGCTGAAGAAAAAGTAATTTAAGTCACAATGAGACTGCACACAATTGTATGATGAAAGGAGCTACAGAAAATAAATTTACACCTTTAATTCATGCAAAACATATATTTACATCTCTCTACAATCATACTAAAAATAGTGCTTGGAAATGCTGACAGATTTACTTGCTAGTTATACATGGTAAACTAAATTATTGCAGAACCATTCAGGTTTTATTGATTTAAATATTGAAAAGGATCAGGTAACATGGGCTACATACTGACTGCTTTTGGTGCTGCACAAACTGGCCACTTTAGTACGTTCCTGTGTAGTGAGTTGGCTTGCTTTCCATAGATAATTGTTGATAAATGCTGATTCTGTACTGTGTCAAATTATACATGTAAAACACTGACAGATGGCCACTTTGTATTGAAGAGAAGCCTCTCTTTAACTGAAGTGGAGGGAATGCATTTATTTTCCATTTATACTTCACAAACCCTCAGTTTGATTGATAATGACTTGTGTGGTTGATATTTCAAACTAGTTGTATCAGTGAGCATGGTTATATGTTCTTTCAACTGAAGAAAGAACAAAAACACTTAATCATAATGTAGACTGCTCTCAAGACTACTTGCCAGTGTCCTGGTTGATCAATTTATTTTATTAATTTATCAATAAATATGTTATTATTTATAATGAGGACTGACTCTTAACTTAGAGTTTATGAATAAAGTAAATTATGTGTAAATGAAATTAATATCAGGCACTGTGAATGGCATTGAGATTTATGATGCCGGACTTGATGACATCCATTGAGAGATATTTGGGATTCACAAGCCTCTTGACTGGCTCAGTCAGCAAGGCACTTGTCTGGAGCGCCAGGTGAATCCTATGGCCTGGGTTTGACCCTAGCCTCTGACAATGCCTAGGGGCCCATAGCAGTGGAACAAACTGACTTTGATCTTCCTAGGTGTAGGAAGGTCAGCCAGGGTTTCCTGGTAGTTCTGCTTACAGGCATCTCTGACTTGTTGACTATGAGCTGCACAAATGATGTCAACGAAGCTGCAGCTATCCTCCAACCACCACTTACACATTCCTAGTGCACATTCGAATAACCCTTACAGATTGTACTAGCTGACAAAACAGATGGGAGTATGGGACCTGATTAACTAACACAAAAAAGTTGAACATGGATAACCTCAGGGTGATATAATAAATTGTATTGTTGTTCCCAAACCAAAACATTAAACAATGTATTATTCTCTGTTGAAGTTTTTTAATTTTATTATTATTTTTTTACAAACCAAATGTTGCTTTTTTGTTTTGTAGGCTTTTAAAAACATTTTAGCTAAAATGGACACCAATGAGCCAACAGTGATGTTATGTCTATGTCTATCAGTAATAAGCAATGATACGATAGAGTGGGTATAACATCACATTGGTGGTGATAAAATATGGTTTGAGTTGATGCATTGCAGGTCATAAAATATATATATCCATAAATGCTTAATATTTTTTAACAAATATTCAATCATGTGAATGTTAACTGAGAAAATACAGTAATTACCAAGAATTGGTACCCAATTAAATATTACTATTGAAGTATCTAATTAATTTCTACAAAACATGACATTAGATCAAATGACAAATAATGGTAACATTTTTACTCTAACATTTCCATTTTTATATTGCTTGTAATCTCTGTTGGTCTTCTATATTACTTCTTCAATTTAAGGAACTGGAGAAGAACTTTGCTGTTCAAGAAATCTAATGAGCTATTCCATATTAAGAGTTGGGTGTGAAAAGCTCCTGCACTCCTGCAACAATCCTCCTCTCCTACTCTGGGGGGTAATTTTCTTCTCAATGCAAGCCTGTCTGTCTGTGGATTTGTGGTGCAACGAATGTTATGTACCCTTCAGCTGAACAAGCAGTCCAGCCGTTTGTTGTAATCACATCTCTCTGCTATCACTGATTGCTTTTCTTGCCTCCGCATGTAATTTGAGGATGTATTGTGCACTGAAGTGCCTTATACTGGGTAAGATTGTATGTCAGATCTGCCATTTATATCAGTTCTCAAAAGCAATTGTTTTCTACTTACCTGGAAGGCATAAAGTCTTTGAAAATCACTATGGCAATCACTCCATCAATCATTCAGACAAATTCTGACATCCCTCGTAAAGAGAATAATTATTGCCTTTAAACAACAGCCTTTAATACAATTTGAAGACTTCTAAATGGATAAATATGTTTTGAATAAACATATTTCATTATTTAATATTTGAATTGTATCACATTTAAAACCATTGCAGCTGAACAGATAAGCATTCCTTTCCAATTCAATTATTAGTTTTCTGTTGACACAAACAATTTTTTAGAGATAAAGATTTACTTGTGAATGTACCAGCATCCTTGAATTGAACCAACTGAGCATGAAGGTGACACAATGATCACATTTCTCACTGTATCACCAGTTTACTGGGTGCTTTCTGGCAGGTGCAATAGATTCCATCAATTGTACACATTGTGTATCTGGGAGGATGAACGTGTTCCTCTTTATCACGTATGACTAACCTGTTTATCTGCTGTCAACAAACAGGCTTCAACTAAGGATGAGTAAATGAGCTAACATCATTTCTGTGCATGGCATGTGGATGTGTAGTTTTGAGACAACTCACCTATTGAAAATCAACTAACTTTCCTTTCTGTCAGTTAAAAAACTAGACTGAACACCCAAAATAAAAAAGCTGTAACTAAAAAAATGCTCCAACAGAATTAATGTTGGAGTTACAGTTAGATCCAAGGATTGATTTTTTTATGTGGGACTGTGAGATACATATGATACATATACATTAATTCATCCCCATATATAGGACTGCAGTAGGATGACAAAATCCTACACACATTCATGCTGCAGACTATATTTTTTCCAATCATGATAACCCTTGGTGTTAAACACAAAGATGTGTGTGGGTAGTTTCTGTTGTTTTGCATGAAAAAATAAAAGCATCACTAGTGGGAAAGAAGAAAAGCCCCCTGAGAATGAACAAGCGATTCCTTCTCTCAGAAAAATCTGCCCGACAGTGAGTCAGTGCCAATGGCTGTGGGCTGCACTGCTGCTCAAACAAATAACAGCAAGGAGGGTGAAAAAACGCCAGCGCCAGTCAAAATGATTGATGGTATATATCCATATCTAGTGTGATATGGATGTGACAATGCTGAAATCAGTTGCTCAATCTGCCATCTCTGTGCAGCTGTGATGTTTATAGTTCAGTTAATGCTGTAACACCTCTTAATTAGATGCTCTCAAGCAAGAACCAGAAGATGTATCAAATCCCAAATGATTCTGAGGGACAGTTAGTTGAAAATTTCCCAATTTTTTGTTGTGACACTTGGTCTAGATCCCAACAAACAGGTGATGTAAGGTAAGGTGATGTTACAAGACAATGTAATAATTTGATATTTATTATGATTCATTTCCACAAATTAGGATTAGTAGCATTGACAAGGCATTAACTAATCTCTGTATAGCAGAATTACCACATAATTTAAACATTTTAGCTGTCACATGGATGGTGCATAGACATGGAAACGGGAGAGGAAGTGAAACCCTGTGGTGTATTTTGATTTGAATCCGTTCCTGTAGTTGTGCATTTAAACACATTTTAGCTTAATATTTAAGGCGACTTTTAATGTAATAGTCCTAATTAAGCTGTCAGTCAATTGTCTACTTGTGGGAATATCGAGTTTTGGTTACTTTCTGTTGATGTTTGGAATTCAGCAGACCTTCTGTTAAACATGTTGAACAATAAAAGCACACAAGGCTTTATGAATATTTACTCAACTTGTTCTGATGGCTCATTGCTATTCTGTCCACATCACAGAGAGACACAGACAGAAGGAAGATGTATTGTAGATGAGAGTGGGTGCACAAGAGTAGAACTGAGAAATCTTCGCGCATGTCGGAATGATGCCTGCATTTTGACTGACAGCAGGGCTTGCAGATAATGCTCATATTAATTTATTTCATGTCATTAACTGCTTTATGCTGAATAGTACAAATGTGCTACTGTTCCTCTGTAATTCAGCAACAAATATGTATATACATCTCCATGATTATGTCTTTGCTGGAGAGAAGTGGAAACTTTGGAAACTGCTTGGGAGGGAGGTTCTTACTGAAGGCAGTGGCTGCATCTGTAGATGAATTGCATAGATTTCAAAAACTGAATTCTCTGCCATTCACACGAGATTCCATTTTGTCATGACCGACAAGCTAGAGAACTGAGATGTGCTCTGAGTAAATGCGAGCTAAGTGGTTGTGTAAAGGCTGTTTTAAAAATTGCCTTGAAAAACAATTGATTGTGCCATTTGTAACGCTTACATAATGTTTTATCAGGTGTTCCAATTCCTTAGATAGCTATGATAGCATGTTCCTGGTTGCGTTGTCCTTTGGTAACACAGTTTCATTTAGTCAGTTGGCAGATGCTCTCATCCAGTGTGACTTAAAGAGGTGCATTTGATAATGTTAGGCCATGAACTGCACAAGCACTGAGACATTAGTGCCATCCTTGAAATGTAGTGCCATAGTGGAAAACATTGCTGCAGTGGCGTACGTGGTGATATACGGCATTGCCTTAAACTTTTGCCACCAATTTTCAGTAACTCTGTTTGTGTCACCTCAAGTCTGTATTGCCACTACACATTTACCCCCAAGCTGCTGCAGTAGCTTCCAAAGTATCTTCTGTGCTTAAATGTAATCCATTATGTATCGAACAGCTATTATTACAGTGTTAGGAGGGGAGGGGTCAGAGTTCAGAGAGCATAGATCTAGTCTTAATTGGTGGATTTTGAGCCTGCACTAAAGAAATGGACAATGATCCTGCTGTTATGACAGTTTTGGGGAGCTCATTGCACCACTTGGGGGCAAGGGTAGAGGAGGAACGTGAATGAAATGAATGAGACTTTCACAAAGGAACTGCTAGGCCACCAGAGGTTGAGGAGCAAAGTGGTCTGGCAGGAATGTTGGGTGTGATGATATAGATTGTAGGTTCTTAGGGGCAGTTTTTGGTAATGCATATGTGCAAGAAGAAACACTTTGAATAATTACAGTTGACAAACAGTTGCCCAGTTGCCTGTTCTGTGTTACTGTGTTCCTAAAATAACTCTGTTTTAGTTGCAAATGCTTTTCCTGACGGTTCCTCTTTGATTTTGGTCTCCCTGTTCAAAGATAGCTTGCAAAATCACAGCACTTTGTGGTTGCTGTATAATAGAGGTGACTTTTTTCAAACTGAGCACAAGATTATAAGGATTGCTACATTCAGGTGATTTAGATGAAATGAAGTCAGACCTGCCATGTTGCCTGGAGAAGAGAAATAGTCTTTGCTGTAAATTGAAAGAGCTGTCTGGGTGATTGTTTAGAGTGTGGATACTTCTGTCAAGTTTATATGCATTGCTAATCCCATGAGTTGCATGAAAAGCCATGTAGCACTCATAGCCGGTGGGCTTAGCAGCAAATCATCCACTTTCATAGACTCATATCAGTTTCCAACAACACTAGCTCTCTTCATAACAGTGTTAGCCCGTTTTTTTCAAAGGCCCCATGGAGAGTAGGGCAAGCCAAATAGGAAATGGATACTACTTCAAACAACTTCCTGGCATTTCCTGCATTTCCACTGAACCAACAACAGCACACAAAAAAGATTATTTACAAAAAAAAACCTTCAGCACAGCTGTTTCTTTGTGTGTGTGTTTGGGTTAATGCTTTTGGAATGATTTTATTGTGTTCAGGATAAAATAAACCTGATCAAAGCACACCTGTCTGGTTGTTATCCTAATATAAAAGCTTAGCAGTGCTTGACATTGTCAATTTGACCATACACGGACCCCAACATTTTTAACGATGATTGCAAATACAAGTTTCCTTGAATAAGCACTAATGATTTTCGAATTCTAAAATATAGCAAAGCATTGTTGCAGGTGAGTTTTTGTTCTCAAGATCAAATTATGTTGTTTTTTTATATTAATATTTTGACATAAGTATTTTGCTAAGAGTTTTTACTTCATCAATTTCTTCATTCATATGGAGAGTTTGTTTCTAGTTTTTAGTAATCATTTGTTTTCTTAATATGATTTTCATTTGTTTTGCTTAGTTAAACATCCAGTAGGGAATTAATACTTTTTCAGTAATGACATAATGGTCTCACCATTTTATTTCTCATGGAAGTTTAGGGTTGCACAGGGCAGGCAGAGCCACAAAACATTTTCACATATACTGCAGTTTGTGCCTTGGAAGTTGTGGGGTGACATACTTATATTGGCATGTATGTGTTACATATGATTCTGAAAAATTTAGAATTCAGTGCTGAAGAATTCTGTGGAGGAATGAAAGTAAAATGAAATGCTTACATAAATTGCATTATGTATGTAGGTTTATTTTCTGAACACAGTAAAGAACTGTATAACTTAGATGGAATGTAAGTCTAAATGTGCCAGTGGACTCCCCATAGTTTCAGTTGTCTCAGTAGCGTGCTGGAATTGAAGAGTATGCAGATAGAACCTGGTCTGCTGAAGACATAAGAGTAATCTAATGAGGTGGGTACAGAAAAGACTACAGGTTTGTGGCTGTTTTAAACGTGCAGCAGAATTTGTTGACGCAAAAAATGGGGAAAAACCTGGAAAAGCAAGCAGCTGAGCAAAATGCAGCCCAAAGTGCCCTCAGCTATTTGAAGACATGAAAGTGCAATAGGGTGATTGGCAGGTACGCACAGAAATGGCTGAATTCTGGCGTGGTTTGGTTTTTCACTCTGAAAGCAAGCTACCCATTTGTCACTTCTGTAGGCCATGAAGGGTAGAGTACCAGGAAACCGCCTGTAATGTGAAAGCAGCTAGCTTTGATTTGGACTCTCAGGTGAATTTCAGTATTTTGACTTTGTGTTTTATTCTGATGTCAGAAGTGTTCAAGCCAACATAAAGGCGTTACTCCAGGGAGCTTGTTTTAAGATTGCTTAAAAAATCAACCTTTAAAATATATTATTAGCTTTAAATCTTCAAATATGCAAGAGAACAGACTAGTCATGCAAAGTTGTGTGGATGCCACATTGTAACACATCAATGACATAATAAATGTGCTTTTACATTCACATGGTCTCTACCTCAAAGCAAATTGTTGTTATTTAGTATTACTTGTAATGTATTGACACTGTTATTGTGTCATGTTTTGCCTTTTTTGTGATGACAAAGTTTTATAAATGTATTAAGTCTACATGTAAAGAAACAGCTCAGAATCTGTATTTATCTAAATTATGTGCCTTTCAATCTACTACTATCCACTGAACATTCCGAAGTTCTAGATTCAAAATATTGACTGCTCCAGTATAGTAATAGATACCATGTCTTTTACTGGGCATGTCTCCATTGTAAAGGATGCTCAATCCTTAAGGGATATGTAAGGCCTTTATTTGATGGAGAAGTTAAGAGTGCGATTTTTAAGAAATTATGGCTTGCTACTTTTGCACTGGTTTGTGTACCATCAGCAGTCTGAGCTTGTAGGAACCCTTTTTCATGCCAGTTAGTAGCATTGTGGTTGTAAACCTCTTTCATGTGGTTTTAAATTGGCACACTCACCCTGCGTTCAAGGCTATGGTACAATTGAATGGGGAGTAAAAAATAGTACATGCTTTACTTGAAAGTGAAAGCAGTTGTAGTGGAAATGTTTTTTTTCATCTTATGAAATTGGAACTTTTCATTCATGTTTTTTCTCATGTGAGACTGGTGCACAGAACTGAACTGTGGATGCCAAGATCCTTATTGTAGGTTATGAATAATTGCAAAGTAACATACCGTAATTGAACTGTTATGCATTGAGGCCTGAATACAGAGAAGAGACTCTAAGCACTGTTTTTTGGGGGAGTAATGTTCTGCCTGAGGTAACAGAGAGGTTAGACTGTGTTTGTCCACTGTCTATCCCTGCATTTCACAGGTTGTACTGGTATTTGGCATATAATTATGAGGGTTGTTTCAATCCATTAAAATGTGTGGATCCAATGAGGGCAGGATTCCATTTGTTGATCTCTCTCATATGAAGCACAGAATGGTACAATTAATGCACGTATATCAAGAGACATCATACTTACGTATATACTGAAAATGGCTTAGTTGGTGACTTTTGGTTAGTTCTCTGTGTCTTGACTATGATGTATATTTACATTGGATTCCTACAGCTGGACATATTCAGAAAAATGTAACTGTATGTACTGTAACTGGAATTACCCAGAAAATGTTTTGCCTAATGGATCCAGAAAATGGCTTGCATATTCAAATGGAGTTAAAGGATGATTATATTAATTTCTCCAATTTGTAAAATTATGTTTTGATCTTACTTTTATTGACAGGTTTGGTCACAACTACCTCAAGAAAGTTGGACCGTGAACAGCAAGAGGAGCACATTCTTGAGGTAAATATTTTGTGTGTATGTGTGTGTGGCAGTAAGTGCGACAAAAATGAACATATGTAAAAAAAAAAAAAAATTTTTTTAAATCTAGCAATATCCTGCTTTTATATGTATTGTTAGCGAAACCAATTAACATTTTTGTTTGGGTTTTTATGTGTGAGTCCAGAAACACTCTTTATTGTTTTGGAAAAATGTTCTGCCTCCATGTAAAATATTCATACTTTGCTTCCTGTTTATTCTTACTGTATAAGAAGAGATAATGGGATTGCATTGAACATGGCCAACCTTATGATGGATTGCACATCCTTCCATTGTGTCTGAAAGGTAGTGCATCAGGTGTGAGGGTTAAAATATAGCCATGCAGTAGGACAGCTAGTGCCATAGAAAATTACAGCGGTAATACCAGACAGAGAAATAATAATATATAGTCCCAGAGAAATAATCCAAGCAACAGATTTTAAAACATGCAAGGAGGCTTTGATTTGTCCTCTTCAGGCTTTTTGTGAAGGGAACTTCTGGTCCATGGCTTCCCATCTGGGTATGTGAGAATGGAACTCTTTTCCTTGTTATTACTGAGTGGTATCCATAGAGACTGTACAATTCTTAGGGGTGGGCATCTTTAGCAGAAGTCCAGGAGGAAGCGCTTTTTTGACCCAGGGCTTTTGGGGAACAGAATAACAAACCTCACCTGGTTCATCTTGTAACCACACTGGACCCCCAGCTGGTGCTGTGCCAGTGCTGACTAAACTCTGTAGGGAGTTAACATTCAGCAGTGACCGGCAGTTGTTTACCACGTGTCTGTTTCCACTGTGGAATGAGACCAGAGTCTGGCTCTGTGCCTGGTTGTGCCTTGCACCAAGTAAGGCATCAGACAGTGCTGTTATCTGTTATTAGTACAGGGTATTTTCTCCCTTATTATCACTGTGTACAGATTTTACAGATTTTTACAGAAAATGAGTATGTGGTTGCATTCTATGTTTTTGAAAAGAGACAAGAGAATCATGATTTTTATTTGGAAAACCTACCACTTGAAAAAAAATGTTATCCAGAGGTTACCTTAACACAGTTTTCTGCATTACACAGAAAGATTGAACCAAATACAGAAAAATAAACTAGTTGCTTTTAAAAACATCAGAAATGAAACTCATGAAAATTCAAGTTTATTGCTTTCATCTGCTTTCATAGATTACAGACTCCATTTATATTAGCAAGTTCTGCAACAACCAGCAGTAGTAGCACCTGTTGAGACCTCATTTCTGTGTATCTTGGCCAATAAATTAAGGCTTCTGCAATTTTAAATAACTGTAATAGGCAGGGTGTGGGCAACGGGATAAAAAATTGCTATAAGCACACTCATTTAATGCTACAGTATAGATCATGGAAATATATTCATTTAGTACAATTCTTTTGACATGAACACTGGCTTTTAAATTCCATGTAATCCTTATAATTAAAGTTCTACTACCACAATTTGGTTGGCTGTTCATTACAGTATGGAATGTGTTAACTTAAGTGTAAGCCTTCTCCTGTTTTAAAATACTTTGTTAAGAGTTCAGTATAATCCAACAGCCTGACAATAACAAGCCTGTGACAAAAAGTCCAAAAATGTTTCATTTCAAACCCTTTTCAGGGATGCTAAACAATAGCGGATATGTCCAGATTCTGTTCCAATGTAGAAATAGTTTGAAACAGGTGATACATGTCAAGATGTTTAGTCTGGTCTTGTCATGTGTAGTGCTCACATAGTTTTCAGTTTTGCATATTGACTAACTGCAAAGTGATACATGGGCATTCATATTAAGCAGTTGCATCCTGAAATACGTTAGGGAAGTATGCCTTTTGTACAATTTCTCATTTCTGAGGGACATGGAAATTACCAGGAGGTGCATTTTACCTAATTTGTGAACTGATCAAGATAGAGAAGAGACAAAAACCTCATTTGAATAAGTGGAAAGGTTAACGTTTGCACATGCCTAAGGTTCTTTGGTGCTGAACTGACTGAGACAAATGCAGCAAGTGGATATATCTGAAAACATATGAAACTAAGTTTTTAATAGAAAGAGTTAAGATCTCACAGTGGGCCATGCATACATCTGTAGCTACTCTTAATGCAAGTCCTTAGCCACATTGATGCAGTTCTTACTATCCATGTGCAGCGACCAGACAGTCTGAAGTATGCAAATAGGCTTTTAAGTGAAAGTAGGTGAGATGCAACACTTCATGCCAATTAGGGGTGGGTTGTGCACCATCTCAGATGCATGGCTGTAACCAGATGTATGAAAGGCTAGCTGAAGAAAGGCAATATTACTCACTACCTCTGTTTATGGGAGTAATTCACTCTAATATTAATAAAATATTGTGAGCTAGTACTTTGCTAGTCATACTCAGTGTATTGAACGTCTGAAAATAAATGAACTTGTGAATTGTAATTTTGGTGTAATTGTAGGTAAAGGAGGTGTGCACACTGTAGGATTGTTTCAGGTGGTTTTGTTTTGCATCATGAATTAATCAATGCATTCATGAATTCATGAATAATGAAATAACCATGATGCATTGATGGTGTGAAAATGACCCAAGTCCCTGCCCTGATTACATAGGCAACTTTATTATTTTCATGGGATCTGTGGCCTCTTTGAAAAAAAAAAAACAAAAAACATAACATTAGGAGGCACCACCATTTCCACTTGATATTTTTCACCATCTCATCTCATATTTTTACCCA
The DNA here is from genome assembly GCA_019176425.1 of Megalops atlanticus. Classification (NCBI taxonomy): domain Eukaryota; kingdom Metazoa; phylum Chordata; class Actinopteri; order Elopiformes; family Megalopidae; genus Megalops; species Megalops atlanticus. Next base: position 17,984,699 of record CM032891.1, on the reverse strand, counting down.
TCCTGATTTTTGCAGAGCTTTTAAGTACGTATTTGTATGGGTACAGATAATAAGAATTTTCATCTTTGAAATCATAACAGGAGATGTTTGCACTTGAGGTGTGGCGCATCCTCCAAGCCCCAAGCAGGGGCTTAGATGTGAAAGCTTGTTTGAGTTGCTTATCTGTTCCACTCTGCTTTCAAGCCTGCCTCTGTGTGTTCGTCCCCGCAGATCACAGTCACCGATCACGGCGTTCCTGCAAAGTCCACGGTGGTGAGAGTCATTGTAAAGGTGCAGGATGAGAATGACAACAAGCCCCAGTTCCTGGAGAAAATCTATAAAATCAAGCTCCCAGAGCGAGGGAGAGCGGAGCGGGAGAGGTCTGTCAATCGGGAGCCTATTTATAGAGTCATAGCCACGGATAAAGATGAGGGCGTCAATGCTGAAATATCATACAGCATTGAAGAGGGGGACGAACATGGCAAGTTCTTCATCGAGCCAAAAACTGGGATGGTGTCCTCCAAAAAGATTTCCTCCGCTGGAGAGTATGACATTCTTACGGTAGGTTTGTTTAATTATTAAAACAAGATGTGCGCCGCACGCTCCTAAAGCCAAACTCTTTGTCATGCTGACTTATGTCCAAATATCTGTGAAAGTGCTAAATTAGATATGCAGACGGTGGTGGCATGTGCTTGTGTGCATTGTACGACGACGCCGGTAACCCTGCTTGTGTCATTGCAGATTAAAGCTGTCGACAATGGCCGGCCTCAGAAGTTCTCCTCCTGTCGGCTGCATATAGAGTGGATCCCGAAGCCGAAACCTTCCACCAAGCCTCTGAGATTCGATGAGCCGCCCTTTGCCTTCGCCGTCATGGAGAGCGACCCTGTGTCTCACATGGTCGGGGTCATCGCCACAGAGCCCAATGACGCGTCGGTCTGGTTTGACATCACAGGTGCGTCAGGCTGGTGTTTATCAGCTCTGAGAGGGAACTGCTTGAGCTGACAAAGAAGATTTGTTTTTATACCAGGCAACATTCTCATACAGTATCACTGAACTCAGTGCCTTTGCTGATGCATGTCAGTTTGTAAATTACTTGGCTAGGTGTTATGTTTGGTTCCAAAGGAAAGCGTTGAACCTCTTGAACCTCTGACAGGGACTTTCTTTGCATGGTGTGAAAGACAATTTTATGATTATGAATCATCCTCTGACTTTCTTTTCTCTGTCCTAATCCACTCCCTTCCTAACCAGTCCCTAACTGACAGCTCTCTTTTCTCTGTTTTTTCTGCTTATCCACTTCCTTTTCCTTTTGAATATTCTCTGTTGGATTTGCTAGGAGACATACAGGCTAAAGACGTGTTTTACATCGTTCAGATGGCTTGTGACCTGAACTGTACAGCAGAAGGTATCTGCTGAGATCTCATTAATTTACTTCCTTGTATATTAAGAGATCTGTGTCGGTGTTGGTGTCACTGTGTTGTGTGTTTGTCAGAATTTTGTTGTGTAATGTTTATTGTGTATTGGTATAAAAGTTTGTTGGATTTGTCAGGGAAAACATGAGTTGTAACTTCAGAGAAACAGAGTCGCATGTGCAGAGAGTAATATGCTGATGTTCATTAACCTGTCCGGTGCCAAATGAAGGTTATTCATATAAACTACTGTCAATTTTCATTAAAAACAAACAGGTGGAAATTACGACAGCCGCTTTGATGTAGGGAAGGGCAGCGGAACCATCATCCTGGCCAGACCCCTCGATGCAGAACAGAAATCAAATTACAGCTTGACAGTGGAAGCAACAGATGGAACCAAGTCCATCAGCACCCAGGTAATTGAATTGCTAATGAAATGTTTACAGAAAGTAGAATGTATTACAGTACTTTCGCCACGTATGCCTTGTCATAAGGAAGCCTCATTATGGCAATCTACAGCAAGATTGGCAGGAGAAGAATTATTTGAAACAAACCAAAAAAGTAACAACAGGTATGAACAGGCTATAAAATCAGTCACAGGTAAACATCATAAGTATCATCAGATTAATAAGAAGTCTCATCAGTAGTCTCTGTCATGTACCAGCCGGACGGCAGTGTAGCATAGTGGTTAAGGAGCAGGACTCGTAACCGAAAGGTTACCGGTTCGATGGGGACACTGCTCTTTCTCAAACTCTTACCGTGGGGCATAATTATTTGCTGAAAAGAGTGAGAACATTGCAATCATAATTAGAGGTCAGATTAAAGGGGTACAACTGTATACCCTGGCTATTACCTAAGAACAATTACTGATTGTAACATGTCTCAAATAGCTTTTATTTTGACCATGGTTTTCTCTCTAAAAAGCTTATTTAAAGCAGATTGGCAGCAGTGGCTGAACCTTACTATTACTAATGAACATTTTAAACTGATGTAACAGTGTTTTACATGAATAATGATGATGAATCTAGGCACTAAATGGAAATGACTTAACACAAATTAAGTGTAACTGACATTTTCTTCTGAGAGGAACAATGTACAAAGATGCAATGTAATTCAATGAGCCAGGGTGGCATACAGTTCAATGATAATATGTATTTTAAGTCAGTGCAAATTAAATTGATGGCTTTTGTGAGACCTTGTTTCCATTAGACTAGAGCAGACGCTGGTGTGAGACACAGAATTTCCATTTAGATTTTAGTTCTAGTATTGTCTCTCACATTTTCAAATATAGGAATATGTTAATAATAATATGTTTGTAGAGCCCTTTTTGCAGACTGTTGAACAAATGGGATGGTATGCCAGACAGTAGATATTGTAGTAGTTCAAATGGAAGGATCCGAAGGCATGTATTACCTAATTCAGCCAAAAGGGAAAAGAATCATCAGTTGTCACCAGTTTTAAAGTTAAAAAATCATCAGATTTGTTCAAAAGGGACCCAGTTTAAAGAGTCTCATAGTTAGGCACAAGAAAGCTCCTTTGTGTCCACGTGTTAATGTCCTGCGCATAAGCTTATTCACCTCTCTTCCCTTGTGGCTTTGCAATGCAAACCCAACCCAATGTATCTCCCTCAAGGTGGCCAGAGTTGCCAAGTCACCAGGCATATGATCAGCAGACAGTGGCATAGGCCAAAGAGAGCCACCAGACAACACATCCAGTTATGAGAATCCCTCTTTTCACAGCAAGGCTCATTGGTTTCAGATGAAAGAGTGTAGCAGTATTAACTCTGTGAAATGTGTAAGTGGAGGTGTCGCTTAGATATCCCATCAATTTTAAAGGATAATCCACTTCACATGGGATGAGAGAAATGAAGCTTTCTTTCTTCTATGTAAGAGACACTTCAGGGGAAATATAAGACTGAAATGGACTGTCAGAAGAGGTACCATTTCCTGGAGAGGCCAACTTTTAACCTGTGTACCTTCCACTGTCTTTCAGTCTTCATTACAGTTAGCAGTGGAAATTCATTCTCTTTTCATCACCATTATTTCAAAATCTGCTTTTGGGAAACCAGCCCTTCATCCTTTATTCAATACCGTGCTTTGAGGATTTCTGGCACCCACTGAATTTTTATATAAATTATACTGGCCTAGTCAGCATTTTAAACCAGTATGTAAATAATGCATTTTCTTTCGGCTATGCTTAATGTATCTTCTTAAAGATGCATGCATAAGACATGGTATTTAGTTTTAATGCCATAGCATTACAGCATTTGTTGCGTAGGCATTAGCATGCCAATCTATGTAGGTTTTATGTTTCAGCCTATTTCAGAGGCATTTTACTGTATTATTACTGTTTATTGAAAATGTCCTCAATTCTGAAGTAATCTTCTGTGCTAGCCCCTAGCTGACTGCTGATTCTAAGGTTTTATATGGTTTGTTGACATCATAGTTAGAAAGCTTTTTAGAATACTGAGAATGTAAATTACACCATACACATGTGCATTAAAAAGCTGAGACTGACAATTATTTACACACACACACACACACACACACACACACACACAAAACTCTGCCTAGGGTCTGTGTCACATATCCATATCATTTATTACTTTAATACAACAGCACAGCTTGACACAGGTCATACCTTTCCTGCTGTGTAAATGCAGAGTATTTGTTTGTAGGAGTATAATTATGGGGGTTAATGTACATTCTGCAAACTTGTAAATTAAGCACGTTTCAGTTTTTAAGCAAAAATGTGTAACCCCTGAAATGTATAAAGAAAAGCTATTGTCGAAATGTCTCATAAACCCAGAAGACTAAAGTTTGCATAAAAAAACATCTTTAATACCACAGAGCTTTTCTACATCAGGATGGTCAGTCAAAAGCAGGGACATGCATGTAATGTTTGATCTGTCCTTTTCAGCTAAAATCTTGCTAATCCCTTTTCCACATTACACTTATCCCCTTTGAAATAATCCCATATGCAGTCTGCACAAACGTTCATTTTTTTCTGTGTTACACGTCTGAATGTGTTTTGAACTTCCTCTGTCAAAAGTTCTGCTCTTGACATATTCTGAATGGGTATAAATGAACTGCACAGCAGAAAGGGAAACGACACTCTGGAAATCTCCTCATAAAACATTTAAGAGCAATGGAAATATTGGTGGCCAAAACTGCCACCTGGGAAGATGTATACCACCCATTATAGTGAACTGGCAGTGGGTGTTAGTATTACACTCACTTCAAGCTGAATGCTCCACGCTAGTGACATGTGGATCCTTTGTGCTGCCATATGACAATGACATATGCTTCTCCTGGGACTCCAATATCAATGTGCTGGGTCATGTCATTGGGGTTAATACAAATGTGGGTGACTTGTCATTTGAGGAGGACATCAGCAGCAAATTCCAGTGTAGGCAGCCATCCCTCACTGTTGTTATTGGCTGTTCCAGGATCAGTTTGTACAGAGCTGTATTCCTCTATGTGAACAGCCTAACCTGCCTATTACACAGCTCCAGATGCCAGTGGCATTGTTGCAGGCACTAACTGACACTGCATCAGCCTATCATACTCTTACTTTAGACAGTCACCTTTTATTGGCAATATAACCAATGATTTTCTTTGAATTGTGTTGCAAAATATACACTGAACTTGCATTGGCAGGGGCTTCAGATATCTGTCTTTGTTGTTTAGGTGTTCATCCAAGTGATTGATACAAACAATCACAGGCCGCAATTCTCCCAACCCAAGTATGAGATTACCATCCCAGAGGACATAGCGCCTGAGACATTCATCCTACAGATCAGCGCCACTGATGAGGATGAGAAGAACAAGATGACATACACATTGCTGAGCAGCACCGACCCATTCAGTCTTAAGAAGTTTCGTCTGGACCCTGGAACTGGCATGCTCTACACTGCTGACAAACTGGACCATGAGACCATGCACAGACACACTCTCACAGTCATGGTACAGTGATATTTAATTTAGGCATCCCCTCTCTTATCACAGAGAAAATAATATATCATGATGTTGGCTCTAAATGAGAAACCACTAATGAAGCCTCTTTGAAAAAACTTGGTGTTGTGATTGCGCATTCTTTTTCTAACGTTGTGACATTTGACTTTTATTTGACTGGGTGGTTCACATCTGATGTTGCTCCTCCATTTTTGTGTTTCTACTGATTAGTTATTTACTGATCTGCCAAGGGCATATAATTACTGCTGACAGATGAAAAAATGAATCAGGTGTTTGTTTTTTTAAGTATGTGTAATATTTACTGAAAACTGAGTAAGTTTTATAATGATTTTTCAGGTACGTGACCAGGACATACCCATAAAGCGAAATCTGGTAAGAGTGATCATTAATGTGGAGGACGCCAATGACAACGCCCCGTGGTTCATCGGTGCCCCGTATTCCAGCCAGGTGTTTGAGTCTGCCGCAGCGGGCTCGTCCGTAATGCAGATCACTGCTCTGGATAAAGACAAGGGCCGAAATGCAGAGATCCTCTACAGCATAGAGTCAGGTACCGGTCGTGTCATGACATACGAAATGAACCTGTTCGCTCTTGAGAGTTTCGTATTTGTCACCCTTCGTGTCACACAGTGCTGTCCAGTTCTTGACAAGTGCGCATGCTGCAGAAATGTGTGTGAGCCGAAAAGGGCAAATGTCCTCCAAAATCCCCTCTATTTCCAGCCCACCCAATGCAACAACTGCATTGTCGAACATGACGTGTCTGATAAAGACTGTGAAGCCACAAAGTATGAGTCAGAAAAGGCAAAGAAAGTCTGGAGTCCTTCTTCCCCTCTGAGTTCCCTGTAGGAGTTAATTAGAAATGGCCTCATGTTTTCCCACCATTGTTTGGTAAATAGATGTGAGAGCTGGGGGTGGATGCTGTAGATATTTGCCTGTCTGGAATGTGCGTTTCTGAGATGTTTGAAATGTCTGATCTAATTGAAACAGTGTCTTGAGAATGACGGTCTTTAATGTCGAGACTGACAAAACCAGAATACAAAACAGTCAAACAGGCTTAATGTTTATCAGTTACAGCCTTGTTATGGCACGGTAAAATGCCGTAATGATGTTTATTGCTTGAAGGATCTGGAAAATGTGCAGTTCCTTCTGAAAAAGTTAGAATAATGCTACTGGGAGTTCTTTGTGTGGATTTTGCCTTTGATATTGTCTTGGTTTTAATTTAATTAGCAATCATCATGAAATACAAGTTTGTTAATGTAATGGTTTTTTTGGAAATACATATTTATACTAATATGGTAATACATCATTTTCTCTCTGTTGTTTTTACAGGCAATGCTGCCAATTCCTTTGCCATTGATCCGGTCCTGGGCACTATTACCGTTGCAAAAGAACTCGATCGCAACAGTAAGAGCCAATTTGAGCTGGCAGTAAAAGCTTCAGATAAAGGGCTTCCTCCACTGAGTGTGCTGACAACTGTCCACATCACTGTCACCATCTCAGATAATGCCAAGCCCAAGTTCACTAAGAAGGAATTCTCAGCTGAAATCAGTGAGACAGCTCTTGTCGGGAGTTTTGTGAGTGTAATTACTGCCTCCAGTCAGTCCTCCGTCTCCTACCAAATCAAAGAAGGCAACACAAACAATGCTTTTGACATAAACCCGAGCTCGGGTGTCGTTGTCACCCGGAGGACGCTGGACTATGAGGCTTTGCCCTCATACACTTTGACGGTGCAGGGCACCAACATGGCAGGGATGGCAAGCAACACCACGCTTCTGATACTGGTGAAGGATGAGAATGACAACGCTCCAGTTTTCACCCAGCCCGAATTCACAGGGGTGGTCAGTGAGTCGGCCCCCGTGAACAGTGTGGTTTTGACCAAAGACAAAACTCCACTGGTGATCCAGGCAACAGACGCTGACAGAGACTCAAATGCAAGGCTTGTGTACCAAATCGTTGAGCTGTATGCCCATGACTACTTCGCAATAGATTCCAGCACGGGAGCCATCAGGACGATTGCCAGCCTAGATTATGAAGAGAGGAGCAATTTCCAGTTCACTGTCCAAGTCCATGACATGGGAATACCACGCTTATTTGCTGAGACAGCTGCCAACGTAACAATCCAAGTCATAGATGTTAATGATTGCTCCCCACAATTCAGTCTTGACGTGTATCAGGCATCTGTTATAGTGCCGCTGTACAATGGGGTAGAAGTAATTACAGTAAATGCCACAGATGCAGATTCTGGAACAAATACTAAACTGATTTTCTCTATTTCAAATGGCAATATTGGAGATAAATTTCAGATCGATCCAGTTTCTGGTGCCATCTCCATTCTAAATGCCACACAGCTGCGAAGCAGATATGAGCTGACCGTGAGAGTCTCTGATGGGAGGTTTGTCAGCACTGCAACAGTGAATATAAATGTGAGGGAGAATAAGAACAGTTTGAAGTTTACCCAAGAATTATACAGTGCCTCCGTTCCAGAGAACTTGTCTGAGAAGAAAACCCTTGCAATAGTCGCTGTCGTCGGAAGCCGAGTGAACGAGCCTCTGTTTTACACGATTCTGAATCCAGACAGGAGGTTTACAATTGGACGTACCTCTGGGGTACTGTCCACTACTGGAGTACCTTTTGATCGTGAGGAGCAGAACATGTTTGATGTGGTTGTGGAAGTGACAAAGGAACAAAAGTCATCTGGTTTTGCTCATGTCTTAGTAAAAGTGACCGTTGAGGATGTGAATGACAACAAGCCTGTGTTTGTTAACCTGCCTTATTACACATTGATGCGGAGGGACTCTGAGGTGGGTCAGACCATTAGGCAAGTGACTGCAGTGGATAGAGATATTGGCAGAAATGCTGAGATCCACTACTGCTTGAGAGAGCATAATGAGTATTTTCAGATAAGTAATTCAGGTGAAATTTCTCTGAAAAAGCCATTTGAAGAGGATGCTTTTGACAGACAGTTTGCGATCAACGTTGTGGCTGAAGATGGAGGAGAACCAGCGCTTTCAGCAACAGTAGAGGTGCCGATCACTGTTGTGAGTAAGGCCATGCCAGTGTTTGAAAAACCATTTTACAGCATTGAAATTCCAGAGAATGTACAATTACATACTCCAGTAGTGCATGTCCAGGCCAATGGCTCAGAGGGCCCCCGCATAGTTTACTGCATCACTGAGGGAGATCCATTCAGCCAGTTTTCTATTAACTTCAACACAGGCGTTCTCTATGTGATCCAGCCTCTGGATTATGAAGCCCACCCCGCCTATAAGCTGAGTGTGAGAGCAACAGACTCGCTAACCGGTGCCCACTCAGAGGTTTTTGTGGACATAGTTTTGGAGGATGTCAATGATAACTCGCCAATGTTTAATGCAGAAGCATACAGCGTCAGTCTCTCAGAAGCCTCCATAGTTGGCACATCAGTACTGCAAGTCACAGCCACTGATTCTGACTGTGGAAACAACAAAGCACTGTTTTATCAGCTGGTTAATAATGGAGGCAGGAGTTTTGATTACTTCAGCATTGACCGTGACACCGGGGTCATCTCCACGGCTCGCATATTGGACCATGAGGAAATGATGCAGCACAAACTGGTGGTGAGAGCTGTTGATGGAGGTGTCCCTGCCCTGTCTAGCGAAGTCACAGTGCTGATTGACGTGACCGATCTGAACGATAACGCACCGGTCTTCACAGAGCGGGCATACAGCAGTAGCGTCAGCGAGCTCGCCGTCAGTGGGAACTTTGTCACTTTCGTGCAGGCCACAGATGCCGACAGCTCTGACGCCGGCAAGCTGGAGTACACTCTCCTCTCTGGAAACAAAGACCGCAACTTTGCCATTGACAGAAAGAGCGGGCAGATTGTCATTTCAGACCACCGTAAACCGCAAATGGAGCCGTTTTATAGCCTCGGCGTGTCCGTGTCTGATGGAGTCTTTCGGAGCTCGGCCACAGTTAATATCACGGTTGTTGGTGCAAACTTTCACAGCCCCTCTTTCGATCAGATCGATTATGTGGTTGAACTCACAGAGAACTCGCCTGCTGGGACGCTGGTTACAGAAGCCAAAGCTACAGATGAAGATCGTGGTTGGTATGGCCATATCACGTATTACATAGTTAACGACTTTGCAAAGGACAAATTTACAATTAATAAAAAGGGGCAGATTTTCACATTGGAGAGCCTTGATCGTGAGAATCCCATTGATAAATTAATACCCATAAGTCTTATGGCTAAAGATGGCGGAGGACGGGTGGGCTTTTGCACCATCACTGTAATTCTAACTGACATTAATGACAATGCCCCGCAATTCCAGGCAGCTGAATACAGAGTGAATGTTGTGTCAGATGTCCCAAGGGGAACCACAGTAGTCAAAATTGCAGCATCAGATGCAGACGAAGGAACCAATGCTGATATTACCTACACTATTGAGCCAGGTGTTGAAAATCTTGTGGAAAATTTTGAAATAAACCCCCTCAATGGTGTAATCATAACAAAAGAAAGCCTTACTGGGCTTGAAGATGACCTATATTCCTTCTATGTAAGGGCTACGGATGCTGGAAAGCCATCCAAGCAGTCAGTTGTTCCAGTTTCAATTAAAATATTGAGCTCTGAAGTACCTTTGCCAAAGTTTGTAGAACAGCATTACAGGTTTGCAGTTGCTGAAGACCTCCCTCTTGGATCAGAGATCGATGTCATCCAGGCAGAGAGTGAGCAGGCTGTGGTTTATAGCCTTGTCAAAGGCAATACTCCAGAGAGTAACCAAGATGAGGTCTTTGTAATTGACAAGGACACAGGGAGACTAAAACTAGGCAAAAGCCTTGATTATGAAACCACTAAATGGTATCAGCTTATGCTGCTGGCACACAGCAACCACATAGGCAGTGACATTGTGTCTGCTGTAGATATTAATATTCAACTAAGAGACGTCAACGACAACTACCCTGAGTTTGAATCCAACCCTTACAAGGCCTTCATCGCTGAGAATTTGCCTGGGGGAACCTCAGTGATACAAGTGAAGGCCACTGATCTAGATGCTGGGACAAACGGCCAAGTCATGTACAGCCTTGATCAGAGCCAGGAGACTGAGGAGATACTGGAGCTGTTTGCCATCGGCAGCGAAACGGGCTGGATCACCACCTTGAAGGAGCTGGACAGGGAGAAGCAGAGCAGCTACACTGTAGCTGTGGTGGCCTCTGACCGAGGGGAGAAGGTCCAGCTGGTCAGCACCGCAACAGTGCTGGTGACGGTGGCGGACGTGAACGACAGTCCCCCGTTGTTCACGGCTGAGGTGTACAAAGGGACTGTGAGTGAAGATGATCCTGCCCCAGGTGGAATCATTGTCATCCTGAGCACCACAGATGCCGACTCTGAGGATATACACAAAGAAGTCAGATACTACATCACAGGTAAATGCTACTGGGCTGTGCTACAAAAAAAACAGCATAATGAAGAATAGTTGCATGCTTACTAACTATTATATTTATATGGAATGTAATGAAATGAATCCCTTCAATCTGTAAACAGACTTTGAAATGACTAAACTGGAAGCTTACGTCTCATAATTAGGTTGTTGAAGAAAAAAGGGAAAAGTACTGTATAATTATCTCTGTGCTATATTGAATAGGGACACTCAACCTCTGATGCTAATTAACTTTTGCGAATAACTGTGTCAGGCTTAATATCAGGAGATATGCTAAGTTGGTGCTCTCATTTAAGTTGTGATTCATACTGCTTTGAACATGAAACATGGAACAATCTTTTCCATGCAACCAGGGAACAACAAGCAAACAACAAGCAAATAAGTCCTGCTTCTAGGATTTCACTAATAACATGGGTAGACTCTGCATGTCAGATGCATTTAATTGTGAATTGTTGTTTTTCAAAAAATACTGTTACTCTAAATTGACAGCATTAAAGGTAACACACATAATATTATGGTTATAGATATATGAGTACTGCACTTGCGGCTGCCCATTGCAAGTTGTATTATTGCACAATATATTTGGTAGTGTTACACTTGTGCATGCTGGGTCAGTAATAATGTAGAGCAGTGAAAAGTTTAAATAGATAACTTGCTTTTCAGAATACTAGACATGTACCTGGTGAAAATGTAAAGCTGAGAAAAGTTTATAGTGATTTATAGGCTTTTGTATTGGACTTCAGTTTTAGTGTTTGGTGTGCTCTCAGAAGCCACAGTTATACATCACTATAAGCCACCAGACATTTCCTAGACTATTCAATACCACACTGCAATGAGGCTTGTTGTTGTACTGCCAGAATCTCTACTCCACCTCTCCTGCTAAATGCCTGCATTGTTCATTAGTTTGAATGACATCTTCCCATTGACTTTACAGGAGGAGACCCTTTGGGACAGTTTGCCGTTGAGCACATTCAGAACGAGTGGAAGGTGTCTGTCAGGAAGCCCCTGGACCGGGAGGAAAAAGACAATTATCTCCTAAATATCACAGCCACAGACGGGACCTTTGTGACAAAGGCAGTTGTAGAGGTTAAGGTCCTTGACGCAAATGACAACAGCCCCGTTTGTGAGAAGGTACGTCTCCAAATGTCACTACACCTGCGGTGTTCTTCCAGGTAACCTCCTTGAATAAGTCATTCATGTTTAATTGTTAAGGGGGAAAAAACAGCTGAGAAAGGTTGAAAGAGGGAGGTCATTTAAATGCTCTGACGCACTAAGAAATCAGTTATTAGTCAATTGTGTGCAAGTGTTTTATTGGGATACATGTATTATAATTTCTACCACATGTTACATAAGATTATGTGTGATTATATACTGATGTGATCTTATGATTTCCGTAGTCCTTCTATGCTGAAAGTGTACCAGAAGATGCCCCCGCAGGAAAGATGATCTTACAAGTCTCAGCCACAGATGCTGATATCCGTTCCAATGCTGAAATCTCCTACGAGCTCTTTGGACTAGGATCAGACCAATTTAGCATTGACTCAAATACAGGTAAGATTCATTATATTATATGTTTATATGTTTTTTAAAACTTTTTTTTCCCTACTTCCCCTTAATTCATAATACTGTGCACTCATTTAGATTTTTCGCAAGAAAATATCATTGTATATTTGTACAGTATATACATTGTTTCTGTTATTTTATGTTTTGTCCTATTTAATCAGTGGTATGAATAAATATGGTGGACACTGTATGTTGCATTGACCAAGTAATAGCTTTCATACATCTCAATGCTACAGGTAGAGTATGTTGAGGTGCTGTAGAGAGATGCTGATAAAATGTCTCCTTGTTATGAAATGAAATTACAGGATAGTTCATAGTAATTACACCATGTTATGTCACTAGGGAAAATAACAGCATGATATTTGAAGTCTAGTGTAAAGACACAAATATCCACTGAATTATGCATTTAAAAAAGAAAGTAAAAGTTACATTGTAACAAAATTGACTATATGCTAAATTGTTGTAGATTTTCTGTTTTCAATTTGGTTGAATGTACTAAGGTACTTTAGGAAAATGGGCCATAAATGTAGGCTATTTGCCTTTTTAGTGGGCTGCTGGCCCTTTCAGTGATTGGGCACCTTTTAGCATTGGAAAGAAAGATTGTTTTATTTTATCTGAATTGAGTATACAGCCCATATACATCTCTTCTTGGTGGTTTAGTTTTGATAGTAGAATAGTAGTAGAATCTTTATTATGAAAATAGGAACTTCACAGGCATCTGGCTGGAAGGTCAGCCTGGGGTCTAAGCTTGTGCTTCTTTTGAAGGTGAGCTGAGAACACTCCTACCTTTGGACCGGGAGGAGAGGGATGTGTACAACCTGAAGGTGCGAGCGCTGGACAGGGGCGGCCACTACTGTGAAGCTGACGTTCAGATAGCCATAGAGGACGTCAACGATAACGCGCCTCAGTTCATGTCCGACACCTTCCCCATCACCGTATTCGAAAACACAGCGATTGGCACGTTTGTCGCTCGACTACAGGCCACTGACCTTGATTTGGGTAAGGGGAACAATTTTGCCATTTATTGTTGGAGGTCTATAACTTTTTTGCTACAATATGTACAATATGTGGAGCTTCTGACCATGGCAAACAAGTTAAGTCAACATTGTCAAAATAGTAAGAGAGAATAGGACAAAAATGAACTGTGTGTGCACAGCAATTAGAACACATGTAAATCAATCCAAAGATAACATAAGTTTGGGTAGTGCTGTGGCAAACATAGTGAATTTTCTGTGTTCATAGTTCATAGCCTAAAATGAGAAAAATTCTACATGTCTGTATCTGAGATTCACTTCATACGGTGTACTAACACTGCCATCATGTCTTGTAGAATATACTCTTGTAAATAATATGTTTTGTTAATGCTGTAAAACTGGCTGTAAAATTTTGAAGTACAAAAACACAGTATTCCACAATTTTATATGTTCTTGCCCAAAGCGACAAAAAATGGAACAGTTTGTGCAAACCTTTTTCCACCAAATCCTCCTATATGTGGGCTGAGTACAGAATGTGACAAGAATCTGCAAGTGACATGTAATCTTGATGACAATCTGCCTCACAGCATTTGTCTTGAATATCATTTCTTAAAATAGTTCACAATTGTAATCTCTTTTTATTTGAGAAACAGTGCTGATTTAAGACTGTAAAACCCACTTTCACCCCAAATCCAATTAAGTGACAGCAGCAGCTAAAAACAACAGGATGTACAGAAAAACAAAAGGATTGAAATTCATTACACGCTTCAGGATTGTACACAACCGATGAAAAGAATTTCATAGAGCTTCAAACAAGCAGAAAACTTTTCAGGTGTATCCCTCTCCCTCACTCTTACAGGCCTTAAAGCACTGTGAGTCTTCACTTTGGTCTTTTTAGTTTGTGATATAGTTGCAAATATACTGTTTGGAAGTGGTAAGGTGTGAATGTTTTTTAATATTATAAAAACAGGGAGGCCATCTAAGACTGTTCGTATCTGAACTTTCAGACTGTGGTTAACGCATTCAGGTATGGAAGGAATGTGTATTGAAATAGTGTATATTTTCATTTGTCATGTTGAACTTGAGAGGGTTTTGTGATCTTAAAGGGGGGAACAAAATCTTGCTTTAATTTGGTAATGGTCTGTAAATTAATTTTTTTGTATTTTGCATGATCAGTAAGCATACTGCATTAAATGAGGATTACTCCTTTATAGCTGAGTTCATTTTACTTGATTGCATCTAGTACTCAAGTAAAGTGACATTGTGCACTTCACTTGAAATAATTTTACTTATTATAAATGGCATTACACTCTAGTAGCTCAGTGATTAAGACATTCACTTTGAACACAAACTGAGCTCTGTAGCTCGGGTTCAGTCCCAGTCCTGTCATCAGCCGACTTTGACTGGGAGCTGACAGCAGCAGAACAAATTGGCTTCATTCCACTGAAGATAGGGTTGGGTAGATCAGCCAGGGGTTTGTCCATCTTATCGCACACTCCTGCTGGCCAATCAGGCTCCCTCAGTGTGTCTGTATAAAGTTGCCTATACTAAATTTCTTCCTTTGACTCATGTCTGTGCATGCTTAGCATGGAGACTGCGGTTTGACACATATAGTCATATATAGTCATATATAAAGAGAAAGTTGAATTTAATTGCAGGTATGAATTATTCTGCAGCATCCCTTCTTCTGAAATGTCAACATTTATAATGCATTAAAAAGGGGGATAGTTGTACTCTTTATGAGTACGCTAAACTGGATGCTTGCTTGATTGCTTGCCATTACTCTCTTTTGTGCAATATTTTATATTTACTCACACCATTATTGAGTAAGTCATTGCAGGTTGCCTGGGGGTTATCTGTGGACCCTGGTAAGCAAGACATAAAAGACCTCCTGTGAGGTCAAGAGGAAGTTTCACATTCCATTCTCTTTCTTGCCATTATCTGTTAGGTTTGCCATCACTGAGAATATCTTCCTGATCATAAACACCATTGTATGCACTAATCACAGACATCCTACTAATCGAGGCTGAACGGATGTCTAGATAATCGGAGCCAAACACATTCTCCCTGAACATGTACATCAATTAGGGAGCTGCTAAGAATTAAAGTCAACAGGGTTTGTTTATGAATGTTTACTGATGGCAATAAAGATTGCTAAATGATTTGGCTCGCTTCCCATAGCAGTCATTAAGCAATTTCAACAGAGTAATTTGGTCAGATAAAATTGATCTGGACAACAGCGTTGCAATAAAAAATGTTATTCTTTCTGGCTGGGATGATATAATCAGTGCATAGAGGGGAAATTTTACCCTACAAATGTGAATTTAATCACAAATTATGAATCATTTGCCTGTGGAAAACATTAAAATTATTTCAAAGATCTGTCTTTTTCTTTTTTGGATTGCTCTGTGCTGAGCTGGTGAGTAGTGTGCTTGAATTGTGTGGTACCTTTTTCAGGTGAGAACAGCAATATCCTGTATTCGTTTGTGGACTCTGCGGACGGATACTTCTCCATCGACGAGCGGTCAGGGATCGTCAGCTTGGAGAAGACCCTGGACAGGGAGGCGTGGGCTGTGCACACGCTCAGAGCCCGGGCCACGGACCAGGGCGCCCCCAGCAGGCTGTCGTCCGTCTGCTCGGTGGTGGTGTCGGTGCTGGACATCAACGACAACCCCCCGGTGTTCGAGCGCAGGGAGTACGTCGCCACGGTTTCGGAGGATGTGGCTGCGGGGACGCCGATCCTCCGCGTCTTCGCCGCCAGCAAGGACGCCGAGTCCAACGCCGAAATCTCCTACTCCATCCTCAGCGGCAACGAGCGAGGGATGTTCAGCCTCGATTCCCGCACAGGTGAGCTCGTCCATCCGACTGTGACCGCTGAAGCTGTTACTCACAGTACTCGTCATTACATCACATTACTTTACATTACATTATTGGCATTTAGCAGACACTTTTATCCAGAGCAACTTAAATAGGTTACATACAATCTTAACATGCTATGCATGCATATAACTGGATATTTACTGAGGCAATTCTGGGTTAAATACCTTGCCCAAGGGTACAGCAGCAGTGCCACAGTGAGGAATCAAACCAGCAACCTTTCAGTTATAAGCCCTGCCCCTTACCACTATGCTGCACTGCAGCCCTTGGGATGACTGTTTCCAAAAAGTCCATCTTGCAAGGTACTGAGCCGTTTACTGTTTCTCCTGGCCTTTTCTTTTGCTGGCAGGTGACATCTTTGTAATTGAGGGCCTGGATTACGAAACTGCTCAGGAGT
Source organism: Megalops atlanticus (assembly GCA_019176425.1). Taxonomy (NCBI): domain Eukaryota; kingdom Metazoa; phylum Chordata; class Actinopteri; order Elopiformes; family Megalopidae; genus Megalops; species Megalops atlanticus. Next base: position 17,968,118 of record CM032891.1, on the reverse strand, counting down.
ACTACCTGACCGTGGAGGCCACGGACGGAGGCACGCCGTCCCTCAGCGACGTGGCGACCGTCAACATCAACGTCACAGATGTCAACGACAACAGCCCCGTGTTCAGCCAGGACACGTACGCCGCCCTTGTCAGTGAGGACAGCGACCTCGGAAGGACCGTCCTGACTGTGAGAGCTCTGCGCCTCTCTTCAGGACTTCAAGCGCTGTTGCCATAACTGTCAGCTGTATTCCTAGTATCGGAATGTTTTACGATGCATGTTCTACGATGTCAATGAAAACAATCAACGGCCAATCACGGTCGATAAAACTTCACAATTAATGATGATGAGGTGTTGATTTAAATTGATTGTTTCTTGTTGAAGAGCATGTTTCTCCAGGATTAACTAAACGTCAACAATGCACCGCTAATCAAGCTGTGGCATAAATTATGTGTCTGAAAATTAGATTTTAATATCTTTCGCCGTAACAGTTCTGAACCTGCTATGTCCTGATTTCCCCAAGGAGCGCAGAGGCAATATTTATTGGGCCCAGAACATCTGCGTCCACCAATAAGACACAGATGATTAAAACAGGTGTCTGCTATGTGAATCATAAAATGCCCCCTTTCATTTCATAAGGTCATGGCAGAAGATGCAGACGGACCTTCCAACAACCACATCCATTACTCCATCGTCAAGGGAAACCAAGACAGCCCCTTTACCATTGATTCAGTCCAGGGGGAGTTGAAAGTTGCTCGCCAATTAGACAGAGAGAAGGTAAGACTTTTTTAAGGTAATAAATAACCCCTTTTTTTTGGAGTTAGCTTAATTGCATTGCAGATACCAACCCGAGGAACAAGAGGGTGTAAAACTCAAATTGTTTTCACAGTGCTGTGTCTAATTGCTTGTGGAAGTTGATGAGAAGTTTAAAATAGTCCTTCTTTATCCCCTCTCTGTTTGAATTAGGTATCAGGATACACGCTGACTATCTCGGCCTCCGACAATGGAAATCCTCCTAAATCCAGCAGTGCTACAATCAACATTGACGTGTCTGATGTGAACGATAATCCCCCTGTCTTCTCCCAGGCCAACTACACCCTCGTCATCCAGGTAAAATAGCAGCACATGTCTGCCTCAGAGGAGGGAGAAAGTCAGTCCAACACACAATACAACCGTGCAGCTAATGAATTCCTAATAGGGGATTGCTTTCATAACTGCTGAATGGTAAATGAAAGTTGAGCTTGAAAGACTTCATGGACAGTTTTTGCGACTTTGTTCCCTTCTTTCTGTTTTAGGAGAACCGTCCGGCAGGGACGAGTGTGCTCCAGCTCAGTGTGACTGACAGGGACGCCTCCCATAATGGCCCCCCTTTCTCCTTCAGCATCATTGGGGGCAACGAGGACAACGCCTTCCACATAAACCAGCAGGGGACGGTTCTCACAGCGGCGCGGCTAGACCACAAAACAAAGGAGCACTACTTACTGCAAGCTCAGGTGTGAGAAGAAGCTGGCAGAACCTGAGAGAACAATGAGAGAATAATGGTTTAACTTAATGTTTCAGATGTTCACAGTGGTTCCTCTAACATTGTGTGTAATGAAACCGATGATTTGGGTGGGTTATTAGCATGTGGGCTTTCTGTGCTGCAAACATTTTAAAAACGTTTGTACCGTTTAAGCAGATAACCAGTTATTATTGTTGAGGATACTGTTGTATGATCAAAGGTATATAATAATGGTTATACAGTCATATATGTATGTGTATATAAAATACAGATTCATATGTTGTAGGTCATACAGAGTGCGCTGTATTAATGCCTCCCATGCCTAAACAGTGTTTAGAATGTACAAATGTTTACATGAATGCACAACAGTGTAACTACATTTTTTAAAAAAGATCTGGTGAATCAACTAGTAGGATATAGAAAATCTAAATTTGTTCAACATTCGACATTACGCTTCCATCCTCAAATTCTTTGGTGCATGTGAACATTCCATTTGTATCAAACTGTGGTCACCTATGCTTCAGTAGCCATTTATTCTGAGTACATTTCATTCAGTAGTTAGACTTTTCCCCCACAATAGAAACATACCAGTTTTCCACACTATACAGATTACTGTGCTCAAATTAAATATTGATCAGAAGTCAACACTCGGTATTGTTCTGTACACATTTGTTTGCTTCTTCTTTTTCTAGCTGAAGGGGAAAAAGCAGCGTCTGGAGTATTATAGCCTGGTGTGTATTTTTTAACAGAAATCATTACTTGAATTTGTATTCAGCTGGGTGCCATTGCTGTGTTCTCAGGTGGCTGACAATGGGAAACCTCTGCTGCTTTCATCCACATTCATCAGCATCAGAATTATCGAGGAGAGCATTTACCCTCCAGCCGTCCTTCCCCTGGATGTTTTCGTTACCACCCAAGGAGAGGAGTACTCCGGCGGGGTCTTGGGGAAGGTCCACGCCACTGACCAGGACATCTACGATACGCTGTCATACAGCCTGGCGCCGAAGTCGCGCGGCCCCTTCTCCATGATCAGCACAGACGGCAAGCTCGTCGCGCGCAGGGGGCTAGACGTCGGCCACTACCCCCTCAACGTCTCCGTCACCGACGGCCGCTTCACCGCGACGGCCGGAGTCAACGTGCACGTCCGGCAGGTCTCCTGGCGGGTGCTCAACAGCTCCGTCGCCGTGCGCCTCGCGGGCGTCTCCCCCGAGGAGTTCGCCGGGGACCACTGGCGGAATTTCGTGAGGGCGCTGCGCAGCGTCGCGGGCGTCCGGAGGTCCGACATCCAGGTGGTGAGCCTGCAGCCCGCGGACCCGCCCGGCAGCCTGGACGTGCTGCTGGCCCTGGAGAGGCCCGGCGGGCCCTACCAGTCCCGGGAAGGCCTCTTCGGCAAGCTCAACTCCTCCGTGGCTGTCATCGAGGAGATGACCGGGGTGCGCATCGTCAAGGTCATCGACAAGCTGTGCGCTGGCCTGGACTGTCCCCGCAGGTTCTGCGATGAGGTCATCACCCTGGACAAGAGCGCCGTGTCCACTCACAGTGCGGCCAGGCTGAGCTTCGTCACCCCTCGTCACCACAGATCTGCAATCTGTCTCTGCAAAGGTATGCTCGAAGCGGGAGTCGGGAAGCACTCGTGTGACGTGATTTTCGTGTACTTTTATATATTTACCCCTGCATGTGTTTTGTCCCTTTTTCAGTCACGCTATTTAAATGTCCTGTGTGCCCATTTTTGTTTAAGGTGGAAAATGCCCCATGTTGAACACGCTCTGTGAGGGTGACCCTTGCCCTGAGGGCAGTGTGTGTGTGGCTGACCAGAGTGAAGCCAAATACAGCTGTGTGTGCCCTGATGCCAAACTAGGAAAGTGCTCAGGTAACACCTTGTTTCTTCACAAATGGCCTTGCATAGAATGAGAGTTTGTATTACGAATCTAGGGCAGCAGATAAAAGAATGCCTCCACAATGCAGGATTGTTCTGCAATTTGTCAGAAAAGTCAGAAATGATCAAGTGTAAAATCTCAGGCAGCCAAGCTCCTCTGTGTGCGGTAGCTTTCATGTGGGGCGCTGTTTGCCTATTATCTGCAAAGGTTATGCTCTCTCATTCCAGAGACCTTCAGCTAAGCTGTTAGTGGGCAGTGATTTCACATCACTTCGGATTTCTATAGCGGCTGTGCCTGCAGACTAAAGCAGACAGCCCCTGTCTCCTCTCCCCTGCTTAACCTCTTTGACGAATCTGTCATGCGCTTGCTTCAGGGGGGCCTTCACTGACATTCAGTGGGAACGGCTATGTCAAGTACCGGCTGACGGAGAACGAGAACAAAGAGGAGATGAAACTCTCCCTCAAGTTGAGAACATTCTCCAGCCACGCCACCGTAATGTATGCCAAAGGAACAGACTACAGCATTCTCGAGGTTTGTGTCTTGCTGTTTATGCAGCTGATATCGCTGCCATATTTATGAGCACAAAACAGTTCTAGATTACTTTTACAACCTTTTTTTTTTTTTTTTGCTTCATGAGACTCTGTACACAGTCTCTCAGAGCAAGCACAGACTGATGTAATTTTAGACTTGGACAGGGACCAGTAAAGCATTCCTTCTCATAGGGATCCTCTACTATTCAAACATTTATGTGAGCAAAGAAAATGTCTCTGAATGCCTGGCAGCTTCAGAAATGTCTGACTGCATGCCTTTAACACCTCCTACCCCTTAGATCCAGAACGGCAGACTGCAGTACAAGTTCGACTGTGGCAGTGGGCCAGGTATCGTGTCTGTGCACAGCATCCAGTTGAATGACGGAGAGTGGCACACAGTGTCTCTAGAGGTAGAGGGGAACTATGCCAAGCTGGTCCTGGACAAGGACCATACCGCCTCAGGCACCGCTCCCGGTACCCTCCGCACCCTAAATCTGGACAACACCATCTTCTTTGGGGGCCACGTCCGGCCGCACGGCCAAAGGCGCGGTCGGAGCCCCCCCGTCAGCAACGGCTTTCAGGGCTGCCTGGAGGCCATCGTCCTGAACGGGAAGGAGCTGCCCATCAACAGCAAGGGCCACGCCCACGCCATGATGGAGGACATGGTGGACGTCTTCCCTGGCTGCACCATGACCCCGCCACAGGGCTGCTCCAGCAACCCCTGCTCCAATGGAGGGAAATGCTCCTCACTGCCCAATGGAGGTATCATACTCTCCATCCACCTGAGATGCATCCCAAGACACACGTTGTGATTCTGTGCTGCTCCTTTAAAACTATGGGCCTATAAATATTAGCAAACGTGGTTAACTGCATTCTATATTCTTTAGTCTGTTTTTCATGTTTTCTGAGAAATATTCAATGTTTTTTGCAGGTTATTTCTGTAAATGTGGTGCCTTGTTCATGGGAATTCGCTGTGAAATTGGCATTAGCCCCTGTGCCTCCAACCCATGTCTGTATGGAGGAACCTGCATTGCACGCAATGGAGACTTTTACTGCCAGTGCAGAGGACAGTATTCTGGACGGAGGTTTGTAGAGTCTTGGCTGTTATTCTGTTGTACGTTTTAGAGCACCGATGCAAAAATAAGTTGGACAAAATCATAAAATGTGTCTATTGAGCTATAGACAGACTAAGAGGATTTAGATCCATCCGTACAAGATCTTCACTGTGGAGGCCACGGCTGATGATGTCATTTTAGAGCTATATTATTTAGTTAGATGTCGCAACACACTGCAGCGACTTGGAAAGCAGCACAAAAGTTACAGTTGGTAAAACTAGTCTATTCTGTTCGTGTCCAAAATGTTTAATCAATTGCCGGAGAATGAATATTGATTTTACTGAAGGCTCTTGCCTTTAGAAAGTAATAGCTGCAGTGATTACAGTCTTCACATATATATCCATGGTATTTACCTGCAGGTGTCAGCTTGGGCCTTATTGTAAAGACAACCCCTGTAAAAACAGTGGAAAGTGTATCGACAGTCTGGATGGACCTGTCTGTGAGTGTGAGCAAGGGTTCCAAGGTGAAAGGTAGGTGTTAATCCAATGTGCAAGACAATTACAATGGATTGCATTAGTGGGTGGCAGTGTAGCAAAGTGGTAAGGAGAAGGACTCATAACCGAAAGATTGCCGGTTCTGTTCCCACTGGGGCACTGCTGTTGCACCCTTGGACAAGGTAAACCCAGAATTGCTTTAGTAAATATCCAGCTGTATGAATAACATGTAAAAAGTTGTAATCTATGTAAGTCACTCTAGATAAGAGCAACTACTAAATACCTGTAATGTAATGTACTCAGAGTACTAATGTTCTTTTTCTGACTTGCCACTGCCTACCTTGGCTCAGGTGCCTCAGTGACATCGATGAGTGCGTGAAGAACCCCTGTGCCAATGGCGGTCAGTGTGAGAACACGTACGGCTCGTACAGGTGTAACTGTTCCCAGGGTTTCAGCGGGAGGTTCTGCGAGCTGCGGTCAGAGGTCAGGAACAAATTCGTCTCCACCTCCTGGAACATCGGCCTGGAGGAGGTCGTCGGAATAGTGGTGTTCATCATGAGCATCTTCTTCCTGGTCTTGCTCTTCATCTTCGTCCGCAAGAGCTTCTGCAAGCCCGGCAAGTCCAAGCCAGAGGAGGACAAGCACGTGCCCGCCAGCTCGTTCCTGCAGGGCCCGTACTTCGACGCCAGCCTCAGCAAGAACATCTACTCGGACGTCCCGCCCCAGATCCCCGTGAGACCCATCTCCTACACCCCCAGCATCCCCAGCGACTCCCGGAACAACTTGGACCGCAGCTCTTTCGAGGGGTCCGCAATCCCGGAGCACCCGGAGCTCAGCACCTTCAATCCCGACCCGCTGCACAGCCACCGGAAGACGGTGGCGGTGTGCAGCGTGGCTCCTAACCTGCCCCCTCCCCCGCCCTCCAACCCCCCCTCGGACAGCGACTCCATACAGAAGCCCAACTGGGAATACGACTACGACGGTGCGTTCCTCTCTGATGCATTTCATCATGGATTAATGGATTGCGGCAGGCCAGGAAGAAAGTGTTTCCCTTAATTGGGGTTTCCTTATTTGTCCTCATTAGAATCTCTGCAGTGCTAATCTCCCCAAGGTTTACCGTGTGAGTGGTTTTCGCACTCTGAGGCTGAGAAAGCACAGCATGGTTGTCAGCGTCCTTTAAGCAGTTGCTTCACTATGAACAAAAATACCAAAATTATGGATGCAGAACAGTTATAGATTTGAAGGGTTTACCAAGGAAGGTTTCAGGTTTGTTGACCTGTTGATATCACCTTGCTAAAAAATGGGAGAATTGTAATCGTAATGTGAGTATATCTGTATCACTACACTGCTACTCGGCAAAGTTCCTCAGTATGAAATGGAGCATGAAGCAGGTGTGTAGCTTCAGGGCTTGGGAGCTGCTGCTATCTTGTAGTTGCATCAAATGTCCTGTCCTACGTGGTGATACATGAGACACTCGTTTTGAACGGAAGCTTTGTGCATGTGGTTTCTTTTCCAGCTAAAGTTGTGGAATTAGATCCGTGCTTAACAAAGAAGCCCACAGAGGACCACACCTGCCGGAGCATCTCTGAAGTCCATTCACTTGGCTCCTTCCATTCAGAACCTTATGACGATAGTGGTACGTATGCAGGAGCAAGCTGTTTAACACAGATAACGATTATTGCACAGTGCTAGTATTAACAGAGCTGTAAAGTACCTATAAATAAATCCTTTAAAGGGGAAGATGCTGCCAGCCTAAAGACAAAATATGAAGCAAGCTGTATTATTTTGTACCAAGATGTTTCCTCAAATTCTATGTTACATACACAATATTTTTCTCTCCTAATTTTTCTGCTTTAGCTGCCAGAGAACTGTACATGCTAACCTTTTTTCACTGTTTTCCTCTGTTAAACTGTAAATTGTGTTATTGTGTGAAAGGTGGCTGTGGGTCATTTGTTCTCTTTTCCCCTCTGCTGCGATCTCAGCTCCCATATGGATCAAATCTGCCCACAGAACCAGAGCAGGGTTTAACTAGGGCCAGCTTGTAAGTTTGATTTAAATTGGTAAAGAAGGAAGTGGTTTAAAGAGGCTTTGAAATTCTCCAGTTTTTTAAGAAAAGGCTTTTCCACCCTGTGTCTCCCCTCCACACCTCCCAGTGGGCAAATATGAGCTTAACATGCCCCCTGAAGCTCTGTTTTTATGTAGCTGTTAGGTTATGGTAGAAAATCTGAGCAATGTAATGGGAAAATACGAGATTAACCACAAATTATTTTTGTTCCCGTAACCTTGTTCAGAAGGTTAATTCTAAAAACAAAGTTTGTCTTTTTTCTGCGTTACCTTTTTGTAATTAATTCAAGCTACATGCAGATGTTTGAAAAAACCTCATGGGGCATTACAGGGTACAAAGTAGAGATGATGGTCCTCTCCTACATATTTTTTACATTAACTATCCATATAATTTTCAATTAAAGATGAATAATGCTCAAGATTGTGAGATTTTCTTTCTTCTGCTTTCCCTGCCTTTATAAATATGCATCCAACCCCTCTTGCAAATTGCTATGAATTCATGCTGTATTGATTTTCTAAAAATAAGGATCATTTTGGGGAAACATGGGGAAATCATGTAACTCCTCCATGCCCATTTACCACCCCGGGGAAAAAAATCCCGTATCTTATCTGAAAACAAATGTTTGGACAAAATTAAGATGTGAATAATAAAGCAGATCTGCGCTTCAGGGCTGGAAAGGCATTTTTATCCTTGAGAATTTCTCTGCCCCTTCCTTCAGCATCCCATCCATCATCCCAGTGCCTTGTAAGTGTATGCTGTTGTGCACAAGACCAGCCTCCTCCTCTTCAGTTCTGTGTTTGGACCCGTTGTGAAGTCCTTGATCTGTACATGCTGTCCCTTGCTCTCCAGAGTTATTTCCTCCTTTTCTCTCCCAAAAGCATCCACCCATGTAGCAAATACCAAATCACAGGAATGCTGTTAATTTGGCATTTATCCAGCCATCAGTATTTTCAGTTTTTCCTGATGTATTTACCCTTCTTCACTGCTTTTTGCAAGCTTTCATAGTGACTCTTGCACACCTTGTTGACTCTGGTGTTGACTCAGTGGCGAAAGAAGGTGTTCATTGTGCCTAATGTGTAACTATGACCTTCTTTGTGTATTGTTTTCTTTAGTTTTGGGACATAGAATTTTCAAACACAAAAGACATTTACTTATTTGGTTACACAGTTCATATAAAGACTTATCCTGGTTTCATTTGGCTATACTTGTATTAGTTAGTACATTTTACAAAATGTGTGTTCTATATTAGGGATTTTGTTGATGTGGTATGGATTAATACTCTATCTAAAAGAAACTCTGTATCTAAAAGAAAAGGTCAGCCAAAAAGATTCCATATTCCATACTCCTGTTCTGACTGTCAATTAAGTACAGCTAAGTAAATGTGTGACTGTGTCATGGCACTGTTTGTTACTTGCTTAGATAGAGGATTGCCTCTTTTTAATCCTCTCCCAGATTTCATTTTTTTGGTTCTGAACATGAAATGTTTCTTCTTCTCTTCTGTTCTCTGCCATCAAGAGTCCTTTGTGGCTCATGACTTCAAGAATTCAAGAGGTGACTTATGCATGAGATTCTTTTATTGTCCCATGAGTCATGTCATCATGTCCTATGAGCTATATATGGCAAATACAATAACACCTGACACAATCTGAAAATTAAGTGTTTGTAAAAAAAAAAAAAAAATCCCACAGTAACATTCAGATATTGTGTGTATCATAAGGTTTCACACAGGCCCTTGATGTTTAATTGCATTTCACGTGGAGATTCAAATGTATCTTTTCTAAGCAATGCTGAGAAATCACTAATTAGCCATATTCACAGCCAAGTAACCAACTAAAAAACATCTCCTCTTCAAGCAGCACTCTAAAAATCAGTTTGAAATTTTCACCTGCCTCTGCTAATCAGTTTTGTGTGTTTGTGTGTGTGTGTGCTGATTTGCCACTGGGGAGCTTGAATTAATTCAAGTCATTCTGTTGTGATACTGCATGTCATTAATACTGCCAGTAACCTGTAAATATTTGTTTTGAAAATGTGTAACCAGGACCAGATTGTTTTATATTAGCATTTTTTTTAGTGCTGTCATGCACCATAACAAAAAAGGTCATTAACAAGAACAAAATCTAACAGTATTTACTTCTTCAAACAGGTTACCATTGGGACACATCTGATTGGATGCCGAATGTTCATCTTCCTGGAATCCAGGAATTCCCACAGTATGACATTCTGGAGACGCATGCCCCATTGTACAGCGATCCTGATGTCCTGGACACGGACTACTATCCCGGCGGTTTCGACATTGAGAATGACTTCATGCCGCCGCTAGACAATTTCCCAATCCAGGACGATCTCCCCCCACTCCCGGAGCGCAGCGACCGGTACGACACTTTGCGGCCCCCCAGGGATCTGCCCCCACCTGACAGCCCGGGCTCCTCCACACACAGCCAGCAGCATCTGTACAGCCTCCACAAATACCTGCCGCAGCACCAATACCCCACGGACCTCCTGCAGCCGCAAGATACGGCCTTGGGAGCTAGAGGCCACAGCAGGCTACAGTGCTTTCCCACCCATCCCCAGGGCCAGTTGCAAGACGCCGAGGCTCCCAGCGCCGACAGCGTGTCCCTGTCACTGTGCACCTCCACAGCCTCCTGCTCTGATGCATCGGAGGCCGCGGTGAGCGAATATGAGAGTGGGGACAAGGGCCACTTAGCTCGCATCACCGTGCCCGTGCTGGCCTCCTCACAGCACACTGAAGTCTGACACTGTTTCCCAACTTTCAAGTGCCTCCACTGTACCAGCACAAGTTCGTGAGCCTACACATTTGCCACAACAACTTTCACGGAGTAAACGAAGCTGGTCGAGCCTGTTTTATTACCGTGGTGAGATCGCTCGCTTTCAGCAACCACGCGACAGCACTGGATCCTGCAGCCTCTCCTCCTGCTGCACTGTAAACCGACTACAACTGGCTGTGTAACTGGCTTTAGATAACTGCAACCCACAGACCCAGCAGAAACAAGGAAGAGATGTACAGCTAACAAAGAGAGACTGCAGATATGTGTCTGTATAATTATATGTATAGTTCCACCAGTGCACACTAATTTTTGAAGGAAAATCCTGTCATTACATGTAAATGTCATGTACAGTAATGATTTCAAAGTTTGTTTGGTTTTGTAGATATTTTATTTAAATAAAAAGTTAAGTGGTGTGACATTTCAGCCTTTCTGTATTTATATCAGAATCTGAAAACAAGAATTTGTCAAATGCAATATGTATAAGTGCCAGTAACATTTTGCGATTTGGTCTTAAACAAGTGACTGCATATTAATGTATTTTATTTCTGTGCAAATTTCAACTGTAAAACTTTTATTTTTATACTGCAAACATGGGACCTATTATAGTATGACAACATTCATGAACACATGATTTTCCTTGTGTCTGTATGTGTAATGCAGTGGTTTTGCTATGGTTTCTGGTGGATACTGCCATTAGCTCACTCATTCCTACAGACAATAAATTATTCATAAACTTGCTTATTTTCCCCATTTGTCTTTTAAAAAAACAGTAAAGTTAGAAATCCAAATTTAAAATCCAATATTTGGCCTTATATAATCAGTTTTCTGTATATTAATATAGAGCCAATTTGTCAGATTTGGAATTTCAGTGTCAGTCTGAATTTTGGTTAGTGTACGATCAGATGCCACCATTCAGAGCTGCCTCAAAAAGTGTTTTATTTTAGGATTCCTGACATAATATCATCATATTTTCTTGCATTGCTATGTTTGACATTTCTGAGTGACAGTGTGCTAATTTGGAAAAAATGTAAATTATGTGGTAAATTTTTGTAGAGACAGTCACCCCCTAGTCGTTCCATACAAGTTGGTCTGAAGTCTGCAGTTTTTATTCAGCTTTCAGGTATTTATACGGTTATACACCACAGATGTGGATTTGGATTGAAAGAACTGAGGAAGAGTTCAACAAGAAAGAGACAAAGAGCTTGCAGAGCAGGAATATAATATGCACAGTGTTAATGTTTGAATGGAATATTTGTATTGTTACAAAGCCAGCTTTACTTTAAATGTCTCTGTTTTCTAAAGGTGAAAGATGATGAAAGAGATTAAATTCTAGTCAGAAAGTTGATTTGCATGAGAGGTATTACCAACACCCCAACAGAAAAGTAGCTTAATTTTCAATCCTATATTTCAAAGATGAGGAACAGCCGAACACCCCTTACACCATACAATATAAACATAGGGGATATACTATATATATATATATATATATATATATATATATATATATATATATATATATATATATATATATATATATATATATATATATATCCTGTGTATCTGGTCATTGTGAAGGGCACGCTCAGTCTCTCAATAGCAATTCACATACCTCTCAAATGGCTGGCTGAGAGGGGGGAAGGGTGTTTGAAGTGGGTCATTGAATGTGAGTGAAAGCAGAGTGTCTCCAGAGTCCATACACTCTCCCTATCAATGGAGCTGTTCCTACTGCTGTTTACTCTTAAATTTTACTGAATTGAACATTCAGGCAAACAGAAAAAACTCACTTCACTTTACTTTGGCACTTGGTCAAGAATTTTCATTAGTTTCATTTAACCTTTTGAAGATGGACAAAGTTTCGCTTCAAAGTGAGTTGGTCTTTTTAGACCGGATGCTGATGCAGAGGTTCACCATTTTATTCCATAGCACGGGCATATGACAAGTCAATCATATAAACTGTTTTATGCCCCAGCAAAGCTTTGCTTTGTATGAAAATACAAAATTACAAAGATGAGGCACATACACTGAAGCTCATTGCAGATGTTAAGCCGTCTGTTTCAAATCTGCTTATTGTTATTCTTTAACAACCTGAGTATGGATGTTGGGTGAATACTGATTACAGTGAGTTCTTCTCCATTTTTTTAGACATGCCAATGAATGGAAATCATTGTATCTTCCCAGAAGTGAGAATGGTGTGCCAACTTTACTGAGATTTAACATGTTAAGAATATAAGGAATAAAAGAATATAAGGATGAGTGGTAAAATGATACGTGTGGGTTATGTAACAGGTTAAATATGACAGTATCTTTAATGTCAGTCTGTGAAATTTTTATCATTTGTTTTGAATGGGAGGATGGAGAGCTTGCTCTGGGAACCTACAGTAGAGGAGACTGTAGTGTCTGCTTTTTAGAAACTGGCAGCACTAGTAGAGCTCATTTTAAGTGAAAGTTGTAACAAGGCTGGTTGGCTCAACATCAGCATGGCCTCTAGAAGAGGTCCTTAGTAGTTTGATGTATTGATACCAGGTGTTAGGTCTGTAATCTGAGTCAATCTTTGACCTTTGTGAAAACTCCACAGCTCTTTTTGAGAGAGATGGTGGTGGAGACTTCCAAGGAGCCACACCCAGGAGTAAGGAGGAAGCAAGAGAGGTATGCTTAGATTCTGTTGCCCATTTATGGAGATGTTGTACACAGAGAACAGTCTGTACTTAATGCAACTTGTTGAATGAAAATTGTTGTAATCAGTAATACAAATATCAGCACAAAGTGATCATGGTTTTCTGTGTATAATTATCAGTTTCGTGTTTTGTCTCCACTAATATTCCGTGTTTTGTGGAAAGATGAGGATACATTTCAACATAATTTCACACCTTTAGAGAAAGCAAAAACACTTTTATCAAATTGTGGATTAAATGATGATACCTCACACAGTACTTGTAGGCTTACATATGTGTGTACCACATATGAAAGTTCATTCCTCTCAAAGAAAGTAAGTCACAAAAATGTTGAGGGGTCAAACTGCTAAGAAAAAAATTCTGTTTTCTGTCACTTATGTAACAGAAAACAGGCATGATACTTCAGGCGAGACACTTGTTAGAGATACATATTTAAAGGTCAAATGTTCCCGCTAAATGTACTAATTGCTTGTGCCTTTCATCTCATGCTTCATGATTCCAATTAACTTCTGAAATGACATTAGGCTTTTTATAAAGCAAACTAGCTTCAGTCTTCAATAAAAAGTTGCTCATGTAAATTAATGTGTGGCCTTGTATTTGCTCATTATAGTCAGTTCAGATTAAGTTGGTTAATAATGACAAAGGCTCCCTCCTCACCAAGTCTGTGGCAGGACATTTTTGGAGCATTAATCCCATTGCTTTATATGTACAGTCAACACAAGATGGCGCTGTATACCAACATATATGAACCTGTGTCCTACTTCTGAGAGTTCATCGTGTTGAAAGTGGATGGCATGATTGAGTCAGGTTGATGAGTTTAATTTAAAAAAAAATGAATTGAATTGAATTGAAAGAATTGAATTCTTTAAGAACCCTGAATATCCTGTTAAACAGTTAGAGGTAATTTGATCAGTATGTACTTTTGGAATTTAGAGGCATAATTTATCAGAAACAAAGGGAAAGCCAAGTGACACTGAAATAAGTAGTAACCCTAAGATGTTAAAGAAAAATAAACTGGAAAAATGCTTACCCATTCATTTCAGTGGTATTATTAAACCAGTAAAAAAGACATGCGATTGAGCCATACCTTCTGCACAACACAGATTTGTCTGGTTAGGATTAAATGGATTTACCTTGTCCGGGATTTGACAAGTCTTCTTGTCAGGGTTTGACAGTACTTAAACACTTTGACATGTTGTGACAGAAGCTGCGGGGAAGGGAGCAGACTTGTGCTTGTAATGTACTGTGGCAGGGATGTCCTGACAGAGTGGATTATGACACTGCTCTGCAGGATGGAGGGGCACACAGTCTTCCAGTTCATACATTGCAGCTCAAGGCCTTGAGTCCAGCATCAAAGCTTACTGGTGTGTGGAACATGTGTATACGTGTGTGATTTAACATGTTTGCTGGTTTTATCTGGTTCAAATGTACCAACAAATCTACAGAATCTGCAGAAATAATAATTAAAAAAACATGCACTGGAAAAGCTGGTAGATTGTTGTCAGTTCATGGTAACTGTCCTCTTTATGAGATCTGAAGTAGGTCTATTTAGGCAAATGCAAGTATAAGTAATAGAGTGCAAACAAACCAGTGCACACAATTTATGTGACTGACAAAGAGTTTTCTGTCTAGTCCTAATGGGATTCTCCCAAAGATACATGTTCAAATGTGTCTTTATGTAGTGTTACATCAGGCCACAATCACATATGAGTAGCCTATCCCACAGACTACCAGATAAATTCCACAGGAAAAAAAGGTGGATTTTTAGGGTTGCCGATTAACAGGTTGGCTGGAAGGCAGACTCGTCTCATTTCTGCCAGCCTAAATGAGTCATGTGCCTGCATACAGTTTCATTAAACATATTAAGGAGGAGCCCAGGTGGTACTGTCAGTGTTTAGTGCATCTAATTGTGCTTATAGTCTGCTCGCACCTGGCCACATCAGAGCATCTATTCCTCAATTAGCCCAGATGAGGTGCTAAGAGCTGTCGCGGGTCTGTTTCTGTTGTTTGTAAGATTGAATGGCAGTCACTACACAATAGCATGTAGTTTGTATCTGTAAATGATGGACCCTCTCCAAACCCTGAATACCTGTTGTACACTGAATGTGCTGAGGAAGCAACAGTCAGAAAGGACACAATATCCATAATTGATTTTCTGATTTATGACTCAGCAGACATGAATCCATTTTGGCATGGGCCTAAAAAGGAGTCCTTTTGAAAAGGGAATTGAAATGACGATAGTGAAATGTGATGCTGTCAGTAGAGAAAATGTTTTGGTAAATATAACCCTTTGGTCCGCAGACTGGCCAATGTGTTAACTCCTCCATTTAAGCATTCAATTTGCAAAGGTCCAAAGACATAGCTCTGCCTCTTCAATATAGACAAGAGATCACTGTCACTGTTATTATCACTGTCAAAAGGGATTTCCCTGAGCTGTGGACTAAAATATTGACCATAAATTGCCTTTCAAGCGGGGTTATAATGACTCAACATGGCTCATTTCTTGATACATGACTCATCTCTAGTCAGTCCTCAGATGACTTGCCTGGAGGGTCCCGGTTTATATGAAGTAACCCTTATATCTGTCTGAATACTCGGAAATTATAAGTATATATGGAGCCTTTCTCTGCTACTGGCACATTACAGTGTTGTGTTGAAGAAATTACATTATCAGGTTGCAGTGTGTGGAAGGAGGGTGTCAATGTTTAAAAAAAAGTCTCCATTGCATGCAAGTGACTTGATCTCAGCCTTAGTGACCTGATCTCAGCCTTACCGCCACCGTGTCCTCTGCATCAAGCTTTATCGCTGGACTTGGCAAATACCTATCATTCTTCTCCTTCTCCTTAGAGAGTCAACATTGTGTCTGATTTTAATGTTTGTTTCATTCCCTGTTATTTTCATGAATCACCTGCCTTTTCACATTTCCATCTTGTTCCGTAGCTTATGCGGAGCCCCTGCCCCCCTCAATCTGTCCTGCTCAGATGACTCCCTACAGGTCACTGTTTTGTACTCCACTGTCCTGAGTGGCCCTTGTCCCATGACAAAACACCTTTCAAATCATTCTGTCTCGCCCAAGTTCCAGGTCGATTAAGATCTGTTCAGATGGCAATACTGCTGCAACCTTATTCTGTCCAGTGAATAATGGTAACCCTTTGATAGAGAAGTTATGCTCTGTTCGCCCTCCTGCTTCTACGGAACCTTGCATTCTTGTTTTCTCACTTCCTGGTGCTTGTTAGAACACATAAATACAGCACAGAAGATGGCTTCCAGTGCTTACAACTTCCATTTTACCATCCTCAGTTCTCACTTGTTTGAGAGTCTATCATATTAGATCATGGAGTGTGGCTTCCTGTGCTTTTGCAGTTCTGTTTTTATTACCCTCACTTATTTCACTTCATTCTGACTTCTATCCAACAACTTACAAACTTTTGGACAAATTGCCATGAACTTAGCAGCACTGCAGTTAAATAACTGTGTACTCATTCGTGACTCTTCCTGGGAGGGCCATCAGCCCCAGTAGAGCATTGTGGCTACAATCCAATCCAATTTCCACATGAATTAATTAATTCTTCTTCCTTTAAGTTAAAGTGGCCAACACCTGCAGAGTGACACATATGGTAGAGAATTTATTCCCACATACCACAGAGTGCATCATTTTAACCCTGATTGACATTAAGTATGATCTCCTGCAGTTTCAACAGGGATCTCATTTCGAGGGCTTAAATATAGCATTCTTCACGTGTATTTTCTCACACAATGTGTTCATACTGTGGTGTGACAGGAACCACCTATCAGATGTCAAGTCATTTTTAAGATTTTGGTGCATTCAGCTTCATAAGCTGGTCTATTACAGAACCTTGAACGTGTCACAATTCATCACAAACGGATGATTGAGTGTTGTAGTGGAAACTTGTGAATCGCATGTGCTTCATTCTCTGATGATCTCACAAAGGGCAGCATGTATGGCATGTGCAAATCACAGACTTGATTTTTTTTTTGTGAAGTGAAGCTTTTGTACTGTTTGATGAAAATATTCATGAACATTCTTTGCACAAGCTTGACAATATTACTAGTTGTGCCCAAGCTACAGTTTTGTTTGTTTTTTGAGAAGGTATCTTTTTGAACTGTGTGGGTTAGAAATGATATTACACATACAAATTGATCTACTATGCCAAAGGAGTATGACAGCATTATTTGTTATTAAGGGTGTTTAGTCATATTTTTCCTTAATAGTGTAAATAAAAGGTGAACCTTTAATATTTGATTAGGGACACAGTCTGTCTGTTTTATCAAGCAAATTTTCTCATGTTAATTTAAGGCACGTTAATGCTTTTTTTGCATATCATCAGGTTAACTTGGTACAAAGAAAATATACAGATGTATTTATGTTTTGAGATGTCAGTTAACCTAGATTTCTCCTGCTTGCATAACAACAGAATATAATAAGTGAATTGAATACAACTGTTCTAAAATTAATGTCTCATAAATCAGTGCTTTTTTCTCCACTGAAAGAACTGAGTATCCGTGGACAAGGGGAATGTGAACAGATATGTAGTTAAACAAGTACAGTAGCCTACCTGAAGTTTTTTCTTTATGCTGAGTTTTCCTGGTAAGCTATCATTAAATTTGCAGCATTCCCATGCAGGCTTGAAATGCAGTTTCAGCAATGTTTGTGAGACAGAAGCCCTGTGAATGTTGAAACCCTGTGGCATGTATTTCCTAATGCAGCTAATGTTTGAATATTGCGTTGTGTGGACAATTATAATCCATTTTATCCAGCATGATTGTGGATCATAACATGTGGATGTTATGAATGTTATGAACAGCGGCACCCAAACCAAGTAAGGATATCATGTGTATGCACAGCATTTTTAAGCATGCTCGTTCATGCAGCATTACATGAGACTGCGATATTACCAAAGGAACAAGGGACTTCACGAGTATAGAAAGAATGCAGATCAAAAGAGAAGAGTAACTGATAAGTAGAAGTATCGAGTCCATGAGACATTAGCCCTTCTGGCTAGATATGGCAGGTTGAGGCACCTTTTGTGTTCCTGGGGGTGTGTGCTTTATGTGAAAACTGATGCCAAAGCCTTTCAGTCCTGCACACACAGTCATGTTGCTTAAACATGGCATTGGTTGCCTAATCGTTGAGTCTGCATGTGCAAAATGGCAAGCTTACATAATTGAGCAAAGGAACACCTTACTCTGAGATGTCTTTCCCTTGACAATTGCTGAGCATTGCTTTAAACTGTAAAAGCATTATAAAAATGTATGATAAAAGTTAAAGTACAATATGTTCTACAGATTTGTAATATAAATGCTTCTTAGATTGTTATCTTGAATGATGTAATGCTAAATTTAATTAAATGGTTTTCTTTTGCATTAAATTGTGTTCTGGAAGCTTTCCTTCAATGAGTATACAAAGTCCTTTTTTATTCTGTGCAGTGGCATTGAAGCGCACTGCAATCCTTCAGAGACATCTGACTTCAGCCTACAGTTGGAATTAAAGTTTTATCCAAGGCAGCACCAAAACTACACTAGTAAAGTCTGTGAAAAATATCGCAAATTAAAACAAAAATTGACCTTTTTCTTCCCTTATACAGCTTAACTCAAGCATGCCATTGGCTCACATCCAGGATAGAGAAAGAAATAATGGTGTAAATGAAAGACAGGCAAACACAATGACAGAACTGAGGACAAGCACTCTTTTGCTAATTGCTCACTTCAATAGTGTAAACACTGTCCTGAACAAAAATTCTATTGTGTTGTTTAATTGTCTCAGAAACAACAGCCACTACAGCAACTTTAAGAATAAAGGGATCTTTTCATACAAATTTATACTGACTTAATTCAGCTGACTAGGCTTTAATAGATGGTGTGTTTTTATTTTAAAATATTGCAGGGTTTGAACATTCTATGGGTGGCAAAATATATGAAATATGCCTTCACATAACCAAATGCATTCCAGGCTTACATTAGAATGAATTTGTTTGAAATCACTTTATTTTCGAAGCTTCCAAAAAGTCCACTCAGTACTTTGTAAGCCCTGTCCTGACTATATTTAGTAGTCAGTGAGTCACCTTTTGAAAAGATACTAGGACATCTAAATAACTCCTCTAGGCAATTGTTCCTTGTACTTTGGGTGGGATGTCTTGGTAATTGGAAGAATTTCATCATCAGGGATTTAATTCTCTCCTCATTTGCTGTTGATTGTTTCTGCTATTTATTTTGGCTAACAGCACTCAGGACAGCTTTTTCACTCTCATTCCATGAGTAGTATGTTAGTTTCATAGAGAGATTAGCTTATTTTATTTAATTGTTTTTCAGAGCAGTTGTTCTCTGAACCACTAAACCTAATGAAAATTAGATCTTTTGTGCTCTGTGTTAATGGTCCTTTGAGTGTCAATGGCCCAAATCTAAGAAAATGCTGCTCTTCATGGCTTCATTAAATTACTTTCTCCCTGAGATTGATTGCAACGACAATGTGCTGGCTATTCTGCAACAGAAGCAAAAGTATTGCATATTTCAAACAAGTAGAGGAAACGTGAGCAGGACAAAGGATCAATTGAAATGACTCTTTGTTGTCCAACAGGTTCTACAGGAATGTGGGCCAGGTCTTCAGCTGGAACAGTTGCCCCCATTCACCGCATGAGGGAGAAGAAAAGTGATGCAGTGTAAGGGATTCAGTGTCAGGTTGTACTGGAATCAGTACTGAGAGACACTGAAGGAGAGGAGAAATGTATTGGAAGGGAATATAGATTAAGTTGAAACATCACCAGAGAGCTTAGGTGTTTAACTTATCTTGGTTCAACTTGGGTCAGTCCCATTTGTGTTTTCAAAAATATGAAACTATGAAGGAGGTCTTCACCTATCCCCCACAAAACTGTATAATTGTCTCAATGTGTTAATTGTAAAAATGAAAGGTGTAATGTTTATGGGACAACCTCTATTTTTAATGAACTCAATTCTACCAATAGCTGATCTACCTTAATCAAAAGCATTTCAAACAGGTTAACTATTTAATTAATTGTCACTGTCTGCGTTTCAGAGGTAGCATTGGTTAATGAGCCTCATCTATCTAATCAGCAGTTCATTAAATACAGGTGTGTGGGTGGTACACACAGTCTCCCTTTTTGTGAGTACTTTGCTGTGGATGTGTTCTCAAGGCTGGCTCTTCTTTGCTGTTTTAATGGGTAAATTATTAGGTTTTTAAAATTATTTATATACTTCTTTAAAAACGTTACACCGTCAGTGTTTTTTGATAGAAGCATTGGCCAGCTCCCTCACAATAAGGTTCCGAATGTCACAGATCCTTATGACTCCTTATTTATTGCGATATCGTGTAATTTTGTCCTTTAATGAATGGCGTCTCTATTATTACTCTAGACTATTTGGTTTTTCGAATTTTCGTCTTTATTCGTAAAGAGTGTCCAATATTTCGTCCTGCCTTACTTGTTTGCCTGAAAAAAAAATCAAATATCAAAAACTGTTACCCTTGAAGCACTGCATGTTTTCAGTCCCTCGTATCTAAAAATTCACCCCGTTCCATTAATTAAAATGTACATGGTGCATGGTATTTGTTTTCTAAGTGCCCATTACATACGTGACGTTTTGATGTCAACTTTTCAATCAAACAAGGATATGAACGGATTTCTGTTAGAATGTATGAAGCACGAATGGTTAACAAAATAACACAGAATGACAGCATGAATAAATAAACGACCCATCATTTGAGGTTAACGTGAATGAACCGCGCGTCAAACGAGATGGGGTTGTTACCGAATCTCTCTTACCGTTACCTTTCACTAGGGGGCAGCGTTTCTATAATCAGCGACTGATCATGGCACGGTAGGAAGGGCTGAAGCGCGCTGGATGTCACATACCAGCAATGTGATGGGTAGATACAATGCTATAAAAGTGTGGACACGTGCATTTTGGGACGAAAAAAGTTATCAGCCAAGCTGAGGACTACAGCTGGAGAGCAATAAACTCACCGAACATGATGACGACTTTGCATCCAAAATCTAGATCACCCGTGGAGGTCAAACCTGTCATTTATTTTGGCAAATGAGAAGCTAAGGAGGATAAGATAAAATGAAAATAAATGGGAGTCATCTGAACAGTTCTTCGCTGGCTCCGCATGAGTTAACCCTGAGTCGTCCTCCGTGGGTTGCTACAACTTTGGGAAGCTTTCTGATATTTACAATTGTGGTTGACATTTTGGGCAACCTTCTGGTAATTTTCTCCGTTTACAGAAACAAAAAACTGAGGAACGCAGGTAAGTGAGAAACGACGTAACAATTAAGCATGTTGCAGTATTGCACGCTTTCATAGAATAGAAGGGGAAAAATAATCTTTGTTCTCATTGCAATACATAATACAATGTATGGTGATGACTGATATTAAGTACAGATAGCACGCGTTCTCGTGAAAGAACAGACCCGCTGTGCGCGCGCGTAACTCTTCAGCCAAGGCTACAGTGTTGCAATGTGTCGAAGTTACAGTTCATGTTTGTGTTTTATTCCCAATATGCACTGTCATTAAATAACTGTAGTGCGAACTATGTTAACCCTCTGGTAATATTTTATGGTATTTATCGATGCGTATTTTAACAGCAAATGGAGATTAGAATATGTTTAAGACTATATAGCCTTCTTACAACTAAGCATTGCAAACAGCTTTACAACAGATAACTGAATAATTATGTAGACTAGCAATCATACTTTTAAATTCGCCGTTCAATCGAATATTAATGTATATTTTAAATGTCGGAGTGATATCATAGGATTATGGCACATCCATGTGAGAAAGATTTTGCTTAATTAAGATGTTCAAATAGGTTAACCGTTAGAAATGCATACATGTATGAGATCCACTGAAATCTCGCAGTTTACCGTAGATTGAAGTAGATGGAAACAATAAATTCCAAGAGCTACGGACTACTGTCAAGTCTCACCTGTGGTGAGCTTGAATAAGGAGGCAGAAGAGGATCTGCATCATGTAAATTGTTTGGAGAACTGACATCGTTTTAGGTAAATTTGGGATGCATTTAGCGCGCACATTGCTCTGTGGTCAATGGTGGCGTCACAAGCCACTGGGATGTGTTTGTTGTATTTTGACATTTAAGTGAGTTTTATAAATGCATGGTTATCGCTACAGTGTTTATGTGTGAATGTGTGTATTTAGTTTTTCGTGTAATCTACATAACTAGAGTGCATTCTGTCATTTAGTTTCAAGTAAGAATGCGTGAAAGGTGCGCACGGAATGTGGTTGTGGATGCTCTAGATGAGAGATTGAGCCATTCTCGGCTCACTTTGCTCTGAGTCATAGACAGACTATAAGAGACGGTTTATGCTGGAAAAATGTGACTCAATATATCTACCTAGTTACGAAAAAAACAGGTTTTGCAAGTTCGTTTGTTTTAGCCGTATTACTTTCGAATGGCATCACATGTTATGCGTTACATAATGAGTAGCCTATACTACACGACCAAACGAACTTATCTTTCAAATTATCGTTAAACCTTTGTCGAATTTGAACTATTTTTGGAAATTGACATATGATTGTAAAACTCCTTGTTCTCGTTGTGTTTGTTATATAGGAATATTTCTTACATTAATATTACAGCAATAGCGTTGCAACTAATGAGATATAGCCCAGAAAATGCATTTCATTAGACCATATTTTACCCTTTTAGAAGTGTCAAGCGATTGGCTCCCTATCAAATAAAAGTAATCCAGCAAATCACTGTCTTGAATGTGAGCGATGGTGTTTTCATCACCAGTAATACCACTACCCCATATGTCGTTGTCTCCTGCCAATGGGCTGGTAGGCTTCAGTGCATTTATACTGTGCTCTTACTACCTTTGAAAGCTCTTGAAGTAGAGCATCATAAAAGTATTCTTGGACATGAGCAGTTTCACTCAAACATTCAAGTGTGGTGAGAGTGATAACCTTTAAAAACCATGTTATTTCCATGCAATTGTGCCAGTATGTTGGGAGTAATTTGCCCACTCTTACCATTTCACCATTCTAAGTGAAGTTGATCTATTATTAAGCACTGAAAGTAATACCTAATGTAGGCATACACATTTCTTAATGAGTTAAATGAACAATGCCTTATGATAATGGGGTGTAGGAAATGAATCCCAGTAATTGTCAGTGTAATCAATGTTGCTTAAGTAGTCTGAAGTTCTCTTTGTGTTGCATATAGTCCTGTTTTGAGAGATTTCCGGAATAATTTTCATAAATGTTACATACAAAAAAGTGTACTAATGAATTTAACTATGTATATTTATCATAATAACAGGTATCTGCAATCAGCTTGTGTACTAATTGCAGGACAAAGCTGAGCTGCTGGTAAAATGAATGAAAATTTATATTTTATTCACCTGTGCTAGCTAGGTTGAGACCAGCACATGTTTTCTGTCACAGCATCCAACAAATGAGAGAATGAGCAGAGTACTGTACATAGAATTGCCACTATTTATTGCCACTTGTGACACACAGGTGGGGCATCCAGTTTGCTTAGTGTTGTGTGCTAACAGAGGTAGGGATTGTAGAAAGTGTTACACTGTCCACACTCACAAATTTAATGTGAAACAATACACTAGGCAACAACAGACAGGTGTGCATAAGTGTCAACACAAAAGTAATTAGCATGTAGCTTCCAGGACAGCAGGAATAGGTCATCTTACTGCTGTAGCATTTGATTACTTTCTTGTTGAGCAGCAACATTCTCAATAAACTTTCTTCATTCCAAGCATGAAAGTACCAGTGCTGCATGATCTCATAAACCCCCAACTGAGTTCTCCTTTGTTTTTTTGCAAGATATACTCTCTATCTACCAACTTGTCAAAGCAGGAGTACATGAATAAATACAGAAACAATAAAGTATGAGGGCTTTTGTATAGCTTGTTGTATTGACTAATTTTTCTCATTTGATTCAATTTTCAGTTTTTACTCTTCAGACTTCAAGGTTCCTAAAAGCTGGAAGTGAGGGATAGCTAGCAAACAAGGTTTGAAATCCAATGTGCCATCAAACACTGTTGAAATATTTTACTAAAACAAATATGAAATGTTTTTAAAAAATGATATAGAATTTTTCTTATCGCTTAAAAAACACGCTGTGATGTTTGTCAAAACAGTTCTTCTGATGGTTATATATTGTTAACTGTCAGTGTGATATGTGCTAAATCCAGCAATGGAACTCCTGCAGTGCACTGTGGGACTTGTAGTGTCTCAAATAACCTTTTGCTGCAGTGTATCAGAGGATTCATGTAAACGTGTGTCACACTAAAGTGAATTGTCAGTGCCAGCGCTTCCATGTGTCTCTGTATTTTGAGAGTATTTTGTTCACACATTTGAGATTCAGATACAGTTCTAGCAAAGGGTCTGTGCTTTCTGAATCTTTCTGGGGTCAAATCAGTTTGGAATTTGAAGCGTAATTATTATTGTTAAAAAAATGAAAATAAAAAAACAAAGAGGGTTTAGAACTCCAAGTGCAAGAATTACGAACAGAAGAGCCTGTTTACAAATATATTATTATGCAGAATTTCTTACATTTTCTCTCCAGCATGAGCTGGCTTTTGTGGTTGTTTTCTCTTTTTGTCATCACAACCAGTCTGATAATGTTAAAGATATTCTGTTGCACCATGAAAAGGTCACATCTGTTATTTTGCAATAAAAATAAAATATTAAACCAGTTCACCCCAAATCATGCTTAAAATGTGAGGCTTGTTATAAACATAGGGTTCTGAGGGGATTTGGGAGAAAAAGGCTTAGGGGTACACATTAGAAAAGGTGCCAGTGTGAAACAAGGAATGAAAGTTCTCTGTCCATTTACCACTCAGCAATAGATGTCTTCATTTTGCTGGACATGTTCAGGGTTTAGTCTAAAAGGTCATTCTTTTGCAGGAGATTGCACAATGTACTTGGCATTGTTCTTCCACATTTGTTGGTTCTATAAACATGTGTTTTATAAACACATGGACTGGTCTATAAACATGCATATTTAAATATGATGAGAGTGGTCCCTTCCAGGATGAAAATGTTCTCATCCACCAGTCACCAGATCTCAACCCAACTGAACATTTATGGGAAGTTCTAGAGCGGCATCTGAGAGAGCATTTTCCACCTCCATCAACAAAACACCAAATGAGGGAATTTATTATGGAATAATGGTATCGAATCTCTCCTGAAGTGTTCCAGACACTTGCAAAATCCATGCCAAGGCAGTGTTTCCTTTTTTTTGGAAGTTACCTTTGCGTGTCCAAACAAAATTTGCGAATCAGTAAACATTTAGAAATGACAATTAATTAATTAATTAATCGTTTTGTAAATCAATTACAAATCAGCATTTGTTTTTGTTTTTATTGATCTGAATATGAATTGTTTCATTTATATATATTTGTATTTCTCTGTGTCTTATCTTTTGAAAGAATGCAAATAAGGAGTTCCAGGTCAGTGGCAACAGACGACGTCATTTCAGGAGAGCAATGCCCGATTAAGTTGCCTGGCCTGTGGTAAAATTAGCAGCTGGCTTAATTATTTTTGCTAGAATCCCACGTTATGCTCATGAATTATTCATCAGTTATTCATTGTGAACATTTTCTTACATCACCGAGTAGGGCAGTGAACAGTAATGGAAGGGGGGGATGTTTAAAATGTTCACTTTGGGGCACCCTCCTTGCTTTTTACTCAGAAATGACTACCAATGGCATTCCATGACAGAATTTTTTAAAAGAAAAAGAGCTGCACAGATAAGTTTCAGTTCAGTGGCATTCTGTGACATAAAGTTTGGCTGTTGGTCCCTGCAGGCATCAGAGATACAAGTGTCAGTTAAGCAATCAGTGGTGACCAATCATTAGTCTAAACATGAACACCTAGTTAGTGTTTGCAAGTCATATTCTGATCACTGTTATCCACAGGTGTCACCGGCTGATTAGGAAACCATGTAGTTAGGATAGTTCCTAATACTTGGGAGCATTTATTAACACACATTAATACATTTATCTGAAATAAAATTGATCTTAAAACATTAACTGGGAAAAGAAATGAATACTTTTAACAGAAATACAACCATAAACTTAACACATGTTTTGGATGTTTGGTCTTTCATGGGAAAGTCATATATCCTTCCAGTTAATCACAAGTTATTTCCACAATACCCTTTCAAATATCTGAATACTTAAGGGAGAGTAAAATTAACAGTATGCTCTGGGTATTTATCATCATACATATTACACATATGGCTGTTTATTCCCACATTTAAATATAAGTATGCTGGAATGGTTTAACCAAGTCTGTCTTTTTGGGTACTTCCTAATAGCTCAAAATCTGTTGCAACTTCTGCAGTGGTTTCATCCTATAGCCACAGCCTTCTCAGTGGTTCTTGTAAACAACCCTTATGGAGCTTCCGAATGCTCAATTTCCTGGGGCAAAGTGGCGGGTGTGTCCAAATGTTTTTTGCTTCAAACTTGTCTGACACTTTTACCTCACACATTCAATATGGACTCAGTGACATCAGTAAAATGGCATACCAAGTACATATTCAAATCAAGGGTGCAGTGAAGTTAGGCAACACAACTTTCTGAAGACTGGGGTCAAGCCTTGGAACTCAGTCTTGAGTACACACAGATTGATGGGGTGAGAGGGCAAGGGAGCGAGGTGGGAATTCAGCCATATTACCACATAGACATATCCTCTACTCTGTGGTTGCATAACATATGTGGGTGTTTTCTGTTTGGATGCTCTAAAGTACCTTGTTTCTGCAATTGTAGTTCTGACCCGCAGAGCGAATATCAGATATAAATATATTTTAACTGGTACTAAGATTTCAATGCTAAACAACTGAGGATTTTGAAAGTTTGTTCTGACATGACTTTGTTGTGGCCCTCCTGCTGTTTTGGCAGTCAGACAGTTCAAATAGTGAAGTTCTAGCATGATTTTTTTTTCTTTCAAGATTCCAATAGCAATCCTAATTTTGACCGTGTGTCAATGCCATTTATTGATTTAAATATCTAGGTACTGAATAATAGGGCTAAGATTCCTGAAAAATCATTTTGGAGGGACCTTGGTACATTGTCATATTACGACCTGTACTTGAGATTTTTTTATCAGTTGTTACAGCACTGTGTCATGCAAGGTGAGCATTCCTGAATGCTCCTGTGTTCTTCAAATTGCTTTCATTCTGTGTGCACTTTCTGTCAGCAGCTTTTAAAAAGTGCCGAGCTTTAAACATCCAGAAGTTTATCTGCTTTTAAAATGTATTTACTTATTTCGTTTCTTTTTTGTCTTGAAGGAAGTAAATACCCTTAGAACAGCAGTGATGTTTCTTTCAGTCATGATAGTTACGTTATTGTTGCGGTTTTAAATGAACATTTTTCTACACCATAATAATTAGACATGATATTGGTGAGATCCTCAAAAAATTAATAGGGTACATATGTTATGTACACACTGCACCACCTCCTCCCAAGGATGTTCAGTGGGTGATGTAGTGTGCCTCACTCACTGTGAATTGTGCACCATGTGCTCAGATTAGTAGGTCATGTTCACCCTGCGATTGTTCCATTAGCCTCCTGCTATGTGTGCTTCATTACGCTTTTCTAGAATGTGTAGACATCCCATGGCCCATTGAGGAGTTTGATGACCCAGAGGGAATATTTAATGTGTATTACAATTAATCATGGCACACACAAAAAGCCTCATATCATGTATGCACATACAAATAATGCAAAATGCATTGTTCCTCAGTGGCATGCCACAGTTGCTTTCTTCTCTCCTTCCGTCTTTCTATTTTATTAAATAAATTCCACGTCTTAGAATTCATACACTGTGACACCACTGTCAGTTCAGATCACTCAAGCTAAGCAATCCTACTGTGAGGAAATAATACTTTCAATGGAGTCCGTGTACTTTCATGGAGTCTGCCAATAACGTTTCACCTCAGACCACAATTGTACTCCAACACGCAGCAAAAACATTAATACAGCTAATGGTGTAAAAAAAATACAGTAATACAGGCCAGAAATAAAGAAATAAATTAACAATTTGTCATAACAGGACACCTCTTATGAAAACATGCTTTTGAATTTCAATTAATTTTGTATAATTTACTGTCATACAGAGAACAGACTCATTCTACTTGATGTGAGCAGGGGTGGCATACAAGGAAAGCGTCAGGCACTCAGCCGGAGTAAAATGGGTGTTTACTCAAGGAGAAAAGTTCTCAACACATTATGCACACTGTATAGCCCTGTGGTAAAGAGGAGCCAGTTTCACTGAACTGCAGTTGGGTTTTATTATAGAGGAAGAGTCTACTATTAAACACCCTTTGCATATTATATATTTGGTCATTTAGGTGTGTGTAAATTGTGAACATTGAAAAATGCTTGATGCAAATAAGAGATGGTAAATGAATAAACAGAAAGACAGGTTTTCATCAGTAGGCAAGAGTGACTTTTGGATTAAGATGTTTAGCATATCTTAGCCTTCATGCACCCAGGATTTTGGTGTCATGTCTTTAAACATGTTTTCTCTCACTCTCTCTCTCTCTCTCTCTCACACACACACACACACACACACACACACACACACACACACACACACACACACACACACACACACACACACACACACACTCTTGTTCAAATGTATATGCACATCAGAAGTAGTTCAAGTTAAATGACATATGGAATGCTATATTTGCAATGACATGAAATGCAGACAGAAGTTAACTTTCTGAGTGTTTCATCACAGTACAAAACAAAATAGCCCATCCACAACATTCCACTTGAGCAGCATGTGCTTTTTTTTTTTTTTTGGCAAAATTCATGTACAAATTGGCACGCCCCCTTTCATGGAGCATTTTGTGAAAATAGATTTTGAAACTTTTTTTTTTTCATTCAAGCAACACAGAACTATCATTCCATTCAGTGGAAAAATGAAATGAAAAATGTATCAAGATTCATGACAAAATAATCTTACAACATTTGTAAGAACTGACAAAGTTAAAGTGGTAGGTAAATTCAGAAACACCATGGCATCTTTAATTGACTTATGCCTTGATGATCTCAAAACACATTGTTTTTCCAAGTAGTCCAGTACTGTACTGTGGCTTCATATCAGACAAAATGTACTTACCACTTCACCTGGGAGGTCATTAGGATGAGATTCAAATATTCTCTCAATCTAAAATGTTATCTCGTAAGATTAATAATTATTCTTCAGTAAGAAACAAATATGCACAGGCCGTGTACATCTACACACTCAAGCAAACACAGATCATTAACCCTCCCCATAGATGCTATTTCAACAGAACCATAATAAATCTACCAGCTAGACAAATTTAGGTCACCCATATAGAGCACCCATAAAATCTCAGACATAAGAAGTTAAATTTTGTTCAGTTGAGAGTGAAAAATTATCAGTATCAGCAGTAGATATAGCTAGCTACAGTAGTTTACTCTTGAAAATGTTGGTTGCTCCTTTCTGATGCAAAAGATTTTAGCCAAAATGCTGTCAAGCTTGTAATGTTCAAAGATGGTTTTAAAGGCAGATAAATAAGAAAAATTCGGAAAATTAGTTTGGTCTGAGTCTCACCTATAACCAGGCAGTAGCAGCTATTTGTCATTAGAAGTTAATTGTTTTGACATTATAATCTCACTGTTACCATAAAAAATAAAAAGTGGATCTCTACACTGAGAACCCATAAAGCCTGAGTAACAAAGGTAGTTAACAATAAAAAAAATCAACACAAGATTAACTGAGCCAACTAGCCTAAAATTTTGTCACATTATATGTAGCATGTCTGTAATAAACTGTAGGCTTATATTGCATTGCATGCAGAACCATATCTTAGAAAATTTTGCTTTAGGTATGTGTCCAGCTGCAATGATAAATGAATGACCTTTTACTAGTGGTAAACATCCTAATCAAGCCTTCTCTTTTTCACTGTGCCCTCCACCGCACTGACTGATCAAGACATAACTTATGCTCTAGCATCAGCTTGTCAGTGTCTAAATACAAGCAGAGGCTTCATGCATAAATGAACTTGAATCACATTTTAGAAGTATATACACACTAATCTTTAAACTACATCATCTGATGAAGTTTCTTCTTGAAGTTGCATTTGAAGTAATGAATATCTGAATAAATATTTTGATATTTATGAGCTGAGGTATTCTCCAAATTCCCAACTGATCTTAGATTTTCTGTTTTTTGAATCCCTTGGGAAAACATAGTATGCTACAAATTCAGAGCATTTTAACAATTTTGATTGTAAAAATGTTCTAGAACAAATGAATTTTGAATTGTCAGTAAAGTTCTACATTGTTGATAGTAAGAATAACATAAAGGAAGGTGAGAAATCCTCATGTTCATGCCTTATACTTTCAATGTGGTAAATTCTGTATCTTTTGGGATGAAGCAAACATCAGTGTGAATTTATATACTTTTCTTAATATTATTAATTTCTATTAAACATGTATATCATATGACAATAAATAGGAAATGTGATCAGCATCAAAATTATTTTTCAATTATATTATGTAGCATGCACTCTTGAAAATGTTATTAGATAGAAACATGGTGTGGAAAAGTACAGTCCTATCCACTGGAACAATAGTATGACTATAGTCTATATTGCAGCCCAGCTTCTACCACAAACTGCCCATTTAGTAACAAATGTTTTGTCATTTACCAATACTGTGAACTGCAAATTATTTCCTAACAAGTTTTCTATTGTTTTTTATGGCTCATTTTAAAGCTATAATCAACACATTGCACTGTGCTTTGCAAGGCTGAAGTACAATGTCATTCTGTATTTATGGAGTGCGGTTTAAGTAGCAAATCTTTGTTCAGTGTATTATATGCGCTGGTTCACTGTTCTAAAAGATTCGCTCAATTGATTCACTAGTCTGGCAAACCCCAAATGCTTTGAGCCTATACAACACCAGCCTATAGAATACTACAGAACCAAAAATGACAGTGAGTGTAGGAACAAGTTACTTTGGGGCAAGCTACTATCCAGGGCCAGAGCATTAGAGCTGCTGAATGTAAACGCCTGCAAGCACTGAATGAATCAGTGTACAGTACAATACAGCATTCAGTTTGTTCACTCATCCATATCTTTCAGTTCATGACTATGTGGGTCTGATTGAGTTCACAGACTCACCAATGATTTGTTCAGTTCTTCCGCTTTGTTTAGTCAACTCAGTTCTTTAAATACACAGAGATGTGAATCTCGTTCAGTTTAAGTGTTGCCCCTCTCCTACAACAGGGTGACTCTGTCCCCAGTGATACTGTTTTCACACCTAGAAATGTGGGGTATCATGTTAAAATGCAATACTTCAATGGCATGGAAAACTCAGATCCCATTTAATAACAAGCTAATCCTATATTTTAGCTAAATGACAGACTGGAGGAACTGAATGAATCAGTGAGTCAGTAAAAACTAGATCTTTGTTCTAAACTGAACTATATGATTGTGTTCGGTAAAAAAGTTGAAATGCCATCACTAATCTGTATGCTTTACAGTAACATTGGAAAATGGTCCAATAGGAGCAAATACACATAAATGGTGTGTTTTCCAATATTTACAAAGATATACTTTAATTATCAATGTGTTCAACTGCCAAACACATACATATAAACAGTATTTCAATAAAACAAATTATGGAGTATATTTTAGATAATTTGACTTTGTAAGTAAGATCATATTTGGAGCATAGAGCACATTCATACATATCCTGGTGTGACCAGATATTCAGCTCCTGTGTTCTTCCCCTGCTTTTTCTAATTGGTTTCAGTTGACAAATGGTGTTTGCATTCCTGTGGAATAGATATTCTGATTTGGATGCACATCTCTTCATGAAGGGTCATACCAAACCAGAAAATCTTAACATTAGTATGGTAGCTTCAACAATTGCAGTGGCAACTGTAAAGCAAACTCAAGTCCAACTTGCAGGGCCATAGTTCTCCAATTGATGTTGATACTGCACACAATTTCTCTTAGGTGAGACACCACCCCCAAACGATTTTCCTTATTTCCTGGTGACAAGGTCATTATGGGGTGCGGCAATGTCTTTCAGGGCCTTCATTAGAGCAAATTAGAGAGTGACAAGCCCCCTGTAATGTAAGGTTTCTTATTGATTACATTTTCTACAATGAGAAATCCCCAGAGACCACATGGACAATGGTTTGGTCTCACCAATATCTCATCTAATTGGGTCACATCACAATTGCATTGAATGATAATGTCAAAGATGTACATTTACATTATTAGAAAATACTATTATAGTTCAAAATAACAGTTCAAACAGCAGTCCTGAGGCACACAGATAATATATATTTTTCCTTTGTATATTTATGGAGTGGAGTTGAGAGAGTTCTTGACATTACAGATTAAACATTATTTGGTATCTGGGACAAGAACAGATGTTTTAAATCTTCTCATGTCATGCACCATGTTTTTGGATTGTCTTCATAAGAAGTGTTGAGTAGGAGGACATGTTTGTGGGGAGTTGGATGATAAATTCAGTGGAAGGATGCACAACAAAAGAAGAGGAACATGTACTTTTTTCAGTGGAAAGAAGCAGTTGCTATTTGTTATGTCAACATGTTTTTCTGACAGTCTGAAACTTCTCAAATATGTTGCCAATGTCTGAAATATAGCACTATAGAGATCTAATTCCACTTGACATGATGTTATAAAAGTGGATTTGACTGCCAGGAATTAAAGGACACTGAGGGGAAAAAGAAAGACCTTAGTTTGGCACTGAGTACTGTGCATACACCTGCCCCCTCAATCCTCCCCAGAGTGGATCAAACCATTTTTATGAGAGGACATCTTCGTGAACTTCCTTTCTTCACATTAATAGTCCTGTGAGAATATTAACTGCATCAGTACCAAAAACTCCTGAAGTTTATTACCTTTGCTGATTCTCCAGTTTAGATCCTTGTCAGTTCACAGTCATAATTATTGGTTATTGTATTTGTACTTGATATCATATATGCACACATTGCAAATCAAAGCACTTGTGACTGGGTCTTGATTTTCAATTCTGGGTAGGACCCAGCTGTCATGCTTTTTGCTGCTGAACAAATCCACCCACATGGGTTAAAAATAGAAAGCTTGGAGTAAGGATGTGTGCAAAGCAGTGCACACATCTTTTTTGCAGGCCCCCACAAACCTGTTCAAAGTAAATACAGGATGCTCCAATAAACTAGTGCACTGATCTGAGCAGAGGGGATTGAATCTTCTAGTGATGAATATGCATTTTTGAATCTCTTTTATTAGTTGTTTCTTTCCAGAATTAACTTTTAGCCGACATTAACCAAGGGAAATGGGAAAGTAATCAGATGTAAGCCTAATCATTCTAGCATGAAGAAATTATATTTGATGTGTTTTATGATTTCATGACAGCAGAGTTAAACATTCATTGCAGAACCCACAGGGGTGGAAATGTTCTTGCTGTGATCATGAAAAATATTATCAAATTTTTTCACAAGTTAGATTTGGAGGTTTTCAGTCATATGTGTTCCTGTGTAGTCAGTCAAACAATAAAGATTTGACTCAACACTTGTGTAAGGGAGGTGTCACCCGTTTTAAACAATATCACCATAATTCCAGTCTGTTAAATTGATTTGTCAGTGTGTGAAGTGTGTGCTTGAGAGGCCATTCATTGGTTAATGTTAATGTGTTGGTTTTTAAAATGAATTTATTTGGTTTATTTTGTACAACTCCTTCTGGTATTTTTATGTGTGGTGCTTTAGCCAGCACTGTCACAACTTGAATCAGTCTAGGATGTTGCTACAAAAAATGTCCATTTTGTATTCCTACATATGTTTCATTTCAATAATGATGCCCGTCCTGTGTCACAATTTATAAAATTGCTAGATGTTGTATTTATGTATTTGTTTGATTACATACACACAGTATATCAAAAGAGAAAGTGCAGTGTTTTCATGGCTAATAGGATCATCTTGAATTGGCCACTTAGTGGAGAATGCATGATGAGGCATTATGTGCTTTATTTTATTCCATCAAATAAGCAGGAAGAATCAATAACAGTTGCAAATTAGGGAAACAGCATGGTTAGAAGAAATTTTCTTGTGATTGGCTGCACACACACACACACACACACACACACACACACACACACACATATACATCATAAAGACGTGAATGTGATCTGCAATATAGTATTTACAGGGAAGTGAAAAAATTAATAAAACAAATTCTCTGTTTTGGAGCCATTTCAGTAACGTGTCTCACCCAGTGCACCCTCAGCAGTGGATAATTATTTTGATATATTTTTGGTATACAGTATTGTGGTCTATTTATTTTTGTTTTAATTTAATGCTGTAATATGCATATGAGAAACCCTAGAGAGAACCAAAGACATAATTCTAGTCATCAAGTACTGTATACCCATAGCAAGCATAACAGCTAACATCATGTTCAACAAGTTTACGTATTTCATACTCATAGAATTTTCTGTGCTTACATTAATATTGATGTTTAAAAAGTACTCTCACCCTCTGACAATCAAATTTAATCTGTTTCTTGGTGTAAAGCACCCATCTAGTATTCTGATGTGGCTACAGGGAAACATTTCTGCAGTAGGAGAAATGTTTTTGGCTTCCATTCATTCACTTTGAGCCTGACGTTGTTGGCATGGCATTGGTATCAGTGTTAGATAATATGTTGATTATTTCCTTTACATATTCAATTGCATTGGATTTATTATCGTGACCAGTTTAAGTCCTGACACCTGGGTTTCCCTTTTGTTGAAGGATACATCAGGGATATTTTTTTATAAATCACAGAGAGCAGATAATTAATTGCTTAGATGTTAGATCATGTTTATTTGTCTTTATCTCTAAATTTCAGGAGAGGTCTGGATCCATATATACCTGAGTATATTGTATCACTTTAATTTGACATTCTTAATCTATGCAAGCCAAGATGGATGTGGTTAGGTGGAGGCATGTGCGTTCATGGCTTAGTAACTCGGGAAGTCACTGCATGCCATACATGCACATAAATATACACCTAAAGGTGGCATTTGGTTATTTGAAAAAGTTTTTCTAGTTTTGACTACTGAATAAATCTTTTGGGTTACAA
This sequence comes from Megalops atlanticus, assembly GCA_019176425.1. Lineage (NCBI taxonomy): Eukaryota > Metazoa > Chordata > Actinopteri > Elopiformes > Megalopidae > Megalops > Megalops atlanticus. The sequence continues at coordinate 17,933,025 of CM032891.1, read as the reverse complement.
CAACATTCAGTCTGTGTTCTGTAAATTGCCCTGCGAAATGAATCCAGCTGCTATGATGTCAGCTGGTGGGACCCTTGTAGTGATATCTACCGCCTTGGGTGAGCTCCTACTCAGAATTTCTCCTGCCAGTTCCTGGAAGTGTGGAGGACAGATATTTTGGTACCATTTTGCAGACAAGACACAGTTTGGCCTGGGAATATTTGATCCTCATATAGTACATTGGGTCTAGTCAGCAAGGCTACTGAACTTTTTAGAATGAAAAATATACAATTTGGTTAAATATGCAGTATCTGCAGGCAAAGAAAATAGCCATCAATGTTGATTTATACAAAATGAAATATGTTGTATAATACTGAGAAATATGTTGTTCAGCCCAAAAATATGTTGCAAATATAGGTAATATATTCATGCAAAGCAAAAAATATTAAAATGATACCAAGATTCCAATGATATGCATATTTTCTACATATTTATTGATCTAAAAATGTATTCTCTAAAATATACTCTCAATATATTATGTTTTGTGTGGGTCAAGATTGTAGAAACTAAGAAATGTAAGTAAATAAATGTAATATTACATAATTATTCCCTATTTTCTGACATGTTATGTTTGTATGTTTAACATTGATAAATATTCTTTTCTTAACACAAACTGTTTTATAACTAGTGACTTTCCATCAGTATTTATCCCTGCACAAGACAGCAGTAGACCTCAGAGCAGGGCTTTTCATAAATGGTTTCATAAACATATAATGTATTTTCCTTGTGTACTCTTAATTTGAATTGAAAGCTGATTACAGTTCTGAGAAGCAAATTCTCCAATGCATCGAACTGTATGAACTGCCCTGTCAGTTTTGTAATGCCTTTCTGGGCTTGTCCATTTCTTAGCTGTCAGAGTTCTCACTTCTCAGAATTGTGTAGGCAGTACATCTGTCTTGTGTCTTGCCTATTCAGGTGTGATTCCTTTTCAACACAGACGGAAATAAGAAGTACACCTTTACAAGCTGGCTGCCATTACATTATACTTTGAGAAATTATATTGTTTCTTACTTGCTGTCTTTGGCTGTAAGGTTATGGTTACTGTTGTGCACTGTTACATCATGCTGCATCTTACAGGCTGGGGTAGGAGTGTCTTGACAATACAGTATTGGTGAGTTACACTTACATTGTATGCTGTATAATACTCTAAACGGTATAATTATACTGTATAATCTTCAGTAGTCCATAGTTCATGTATAAGATTTTGTCTCAGGTGGATAGAGAAGTATACTGATGATGTGTGGAAGACACTTAGGTGCTTGACTGACCATAGTATGCACTTAACCATTGCAATTTTGCAATGGGCACAATGTGCATTTTTGTGCTTGTATTCAGTACACTTCTGAGGTGCTGCAAACTTTTGGCTTTTGAATTTAAAGTACACCTAATACTTTTCAGGAAAACCTGCACAGTTGGTAAATTGTAGAGGTGAAAAAAACACAAGTGATAAGACATTCAATAATGATCCCAGAGGCAATTAAATTGTCTCAGAGAAAAACAATGAGTCCATTATCCACTAAATCTACCAAGGAAACTTCAAATGAAGTAAGCCTCATTAAGATGATGATGTCTAAACACAACTTTTTAGACTCTGTCGGGTGTTTTCTCATTTTATTTTCAGCATCGTTGTGGCTGTCAGCTTGCTCGCTACTGCTTGGCGAGGGACCAGCTGACATCAAGTGTGACACCACTGGTGTTTTGTCAACTCGGTTTCTCCCAGGGAGAAGCAGAATATGTTGGACAGGTATTTTCACAGTGCATGATCTTCAAAACAAAAAAATAAAAAAATAAATAGCCTGACAAACTGAAAATGAGAGGGGACAGAATTCAAACAGGCATTTTCTCTACATGTAAGGTTAAGACGCATGATGCTTAATTACAGCTGACAGACACTTGAACCTGTGCACACTGAAAATGTAGCATAGGAGCATTATTTTATGGGAAATACATATTGAGGTTCATTAAATTAGTAATTTCCTTGAATTTAAAGAAAATTATTAGAAGAGGCCTTCATAACACTACAAAATACTGATCTTAATGCTTCTTGCATTGTTTAAGAGATACCAAACATTGCCCCTAGAGAAATTAAATTAAGCTTTAAAGCATGTCATAGTGTTTTTCTGTTGGATGTGTCTGATGCAATATCTAGGAACATTGCAGCAAGAGCCAAAGTAGCTGCAGATTCTGTCCATTCTCACAGAACATGTACATTAAATTTACATTTATTCATTTGGCAGACACTCTTATCGTGAGCTACTTACAAAAAGTATCTTCAGTAGGGTTAGGCATGTAGCCTTATAGATACTGAATCATTAAAGCCATACTCATAATACAGCAGCAACATATAGACCAACAAAAAAAAGATTCAGACAAAAAGATCTAAATCAACTTGGTATATGTGAAAAAGGATTTGCTTAATCTAAAATAAGATATACTTTGTAGATGGGATACTTTGTCAAGGTATTTCTTGAGTACATTGTGTTGCAGACTGAAGCTGGCAGAGCATGTGACAGGAAAAACATCAGCTTAAATAACATAAATTAGAAAAGATGAGCATTTCTGGCATGATGATTTCCATCAGCAAGAGTTCTCTTGGAGTTGGAGCATAGAGGAACTGTATCACGTGTAAAACATTTTTACAGGCTGTACTTTCCTCCACAAGTGGCCCAACGTTGCAGACTATAGTCACAGAGGCTGTCATCATCTGAGCTGAGTCATAATGAGAAAAAGTTATGCTGTAATGTATGTACAGACAGTACCTGAGTTACACTGGGGTTACGTAACTCGTGCTAATCTTAAACTAGACAGTCTAGAAAAGTAAGGGAAGTCAAGTACATACACTGCCGTATATCTCACTGTCACAAGATTACAATGTCCATAATACGCCACAATACTACAAGTAAATAAGCAGCAAATAATACAATTAATACAAGTAGCAAGTGATAGGGGGTGGGGATTGAAGTGGAACAGAGATGCAGTCCATGGAGGTGAGTCCTCAGTCTGTTTGGGAAGATGGCCAGTGATTCCTCTGTCCTGACCCCAGCGCAAAATTCATTGCACAACTGGGGGACCAGTACAGATAGGCATCGTGTGACAGGCATAGATAGACAACTTTCAGTTGATGTGGGTGTACCACTAATTTTATTTGGCTTGGAGACTGATGAAGGGATTGTACCTGCCAATGGGCTGAGGTTTTTGACCCCCTTCCCCCATCTGGACATCATAAACAGGGAAAAGGAACAGGGGAGGGGGTAGAGTGGAGGAGGGATGTCATGAACAGCTGATTCAGAGAATAAGTGGTAAATTGGATTTTTAGACTTGTGGATGGGACCAGAATGCATAGGTTTGGTTTATTGCTTAGGGATTGTTTGAAAATTCTCCTCCCAAATCTGTGTTGAATGGTATGTAACCTGGAATCTGCCAGTGTGTTGTATATAAACAATGAAAAGCAATATTTTTTAAAATAGTGAGGCTATGGCAGCCTTGCTGGTCCTGTCACCATCTAGTGGTAAAACAAAGTAATATTGCAACTTTTGTCACTGCTTTCAACTTCTGTGTGAAATACTTGAAAGCATTACATTAAACCCTGTCAAAATAGTGTTATTTTTCCATCAGTGGTTACCCTGGAGCTCTGTGCAGAACTCTGAGAGGCTGGTTTTGTTCCTGTGAAGAGGGGGAAAAACAGCACTTAAGGAGCAAGGTGGTACTATAAAGAAGTAACAGAAGAATAGCCTTGCTGGGTCATCTGCCTATACCACACTTTAAAGTATCGAGTATGATCAGAGTTAACTATGTACCAGCAATATGGTGTCCATTTAAGGGCAGATATCGCCTGAAAATTCCCTACGCTTAAATGAAAAGGCATCGTTGACTGTGCCATCATCCAGTTTGGCTTCATCTCTTATCTTTATTCTTAGCCTCCATACCTCTGTGAAAACTGTATTGTTTCATGCATTGTCTCATAATTGTGGTTCATTATTGTACCTCTGCAGAAAAGGGGTTTCATGTAGTGCCATTTAATTCAGCCATATAAATTCCATTTAAATCTCCATCACAGCTTTGTTACCACTGCACCAGAGGTCAGATTTTATAGCTAGCTAGATTAACGTGATTAATAATCTGGTCATTTTGAAATGTCATTTATTACACTTTGATGGTCATTTTTAGCTAGTATTAATGATAGCTTCAATGCCAGCTGAAAATAAATTGCTGCCAACTTGCTACACAAGTTTGCTAGGTAGCTTTCTTCCATACAAGACGAGTCATATCTGGGAGATGGTGCCTGAATGAATGCTTCACAGACTAAGGTATGAGGATGTTCATGGTGAAGAAGCTTCAGACAAGGCCTGATTGAATGGCAGGCACAAGATGATGTCTTTTTTTTTGCTGGGGTTTCAGGACTGATGCCTGTTTCCAGAGGATGTCCTAGAAAGGGTCTGCCATGTCATTCCTATTATTATGAAACTTTATTTAACTGTCTGCTGTACTTTGTTAGCATACTATTACTAGGTATTACCTGCTGGCCTTCATACTTTAAGTGCTTGACAGCATTTAATTAATATATGTGTGAAGACCCATGTGACCAAATGTATTAATGATTTATAATATTCTTAGCTCGAAAGTACCCTAGTTACACGCCATACGCATAAATGAATGTACATACATGTGTGAAAAAGATCACTTCAGCTATTTATTGTTTAAATATTTTCTGTGTCCATTGTTTTCACATTGTCTATATTAATACGTACCAGTAGTTTTCTGGCCTTTTTTACACATGTCGTCTCCTCTTTATACAAATCACAATAAATATGATAACATCTCTGATTTTGAATGAATGGCTGGCCATGGAACTTGGAGAGGAGGGACAGACAGATGGGGAACAAAATAGAAGCAGAGAAGGTCAGCAGGGGCTAAGAGTTTAAAAAGTTTCTATAGGTGTATTGGACTGGTGTGTTGAGTATTCAGTGCACTGATATCACAGAAGCAGGCTTCATCTGAGAGAAAGCCAAGGGAAGGCAGCAGGGGAGTTGGAGGTGTTTGAAAAGACTAATCAGGAAGAATATTTAGTCAAGGTCAAGATCCTGAAGGGTAATGTGACTGAAAATTTAAAATGTAATATTTCCTCTTGCCCTGCAGTTTAGGAGGTAAGCATATTGAAAATCTACCAAAGTCACAGTGGATAAATCTCTTTTCTACATTTTTTCTTGCTCTGACACTAGTACATACCATGCCACCTCTCTAATGTATAAATGGTGAATGGGAACTTAATGCCCTTCAACAAGTCTTTTTTTCCCCCAAATATCAGTATAAAAAATGAGGGTTTTATTGTTGGATTAAGTATGTCTTGTGGTTATCTCTGGATGATTTCTTTGTGTGATTACACTGGTGTCATAATAAAAACATCATGTTCTGTTCTGTTTCCAAAGAGTACAAGCTGAAGAAGGTACTGTTGCCAAAACATGTCCTTAGGTGTTTGACCACTGTCACTAAAATCTGAATTAAAACCTCATCGGGCATCAATTTTAGTGTGCAAGCGATTCTTTTTTTTTTCCTCAGAACATCTCAATATTAGCCTTGAGACCAGGCACAGGTCACTGTCATGAAATCTGTAATGAAGATCTCTGACCAAAATATGTGATGTGCAGGTTGATGTCATACATTAAGTGCATAGGGGAAATGAGCACTGAAGAACCAATAGCATAGTGATTTGTGTTTGTTCGTGACTCCATATAACAGTGCAAATATGTTTTTTGTTGAGGGCACAGTTTCTCATCTTGTGGTCATTTTGGCACATTTCACTCCTCATTTGTTGTATTCCCAATTTTCATATTGTCTCCTTGGTGCTGGAAAATGTTATGTGATTCTGCCGTTTCTGTGTGTACCCATAGGTTTGGACCATTGTCACATTTCTTAACCTAATGCTGTGTAGCTGACAAGCTCTTGTGCTATGGACTCTGTGTAAGCACTGCTAGATTTGAAAGAAGATGGTTTATCATGTTTTTTTTTCAAGACACAGATATATTGTAAAAACATCCACATTGCTGAAGATGAACTACATTCAGTGACGATCATGCTAGTAGCATTCTTCACACTACAATGTCACACTGTGAACCACAGTGAAGCGGGTGCTCATCGGAGAATTGTTGCCACTCCATTGACATCTGACCAATTTGCAATTGTCTGATGAATAGAAGGGTGCCTGAATGCAGTGAGACAAGGAAACCCTAGCCTACCTTCCCATCCCTATTTCAAAGACATTTTGTTCTTGCACCGTGGTTGCACAGATGACACAGCTAATTCCTGGTCCATAGGATTCAGCCTGCATTCAAGACCAGCACACTGTAGACTGGATACATCCATGCATGTCTAAATGGACACAAAAACATAGTTAATATATTTTATCTGATTATAGTGAAATGTTTCATATAAAATTGTATGTCATTATATGGTTTCTTGAGTTGTGTTTGCTAGCCAGAGATTGAATGTAATATATGTAACAGTATTGGTGAACAATGTTTTAATTCCATTATTAATGATCCTGAGATTGGAACTGATTTCAACAGAATACATTTATAGTGCATTTAATGGGGCTAGGTTGATAACATCACAGGTAAAATCATGGTGGGAAGTCATGAATGTAGATCATTTGGAATGAATGAAAACACACATAATTATAGTATTCATCACGATATGGTAGTTATTGCGGGACATTATGAATATTCACTGAATATATTATATACTTCACCATCAAACAGATGTATGTTTTTGACACACACTGTCCTGATCCAAATTTCTGAAATATTATATTTACTACATGAACTACATTTACTTTACAGTCTATTCTGTTGGTGTAAGGTCCACTGTTGGCAAGTGATTGTGGTTTTCCATTTGAAACATGTCGTATTCAGGCACCTGAAAAAGATTGCAAAAAAGGTGTCTGTCAAGAGTCAGGGAAGCCTTTTGATGCAACAGTGCTGTGCCTGCTTGACTCTGTTGGAAGGACTGGCATACTGTTTGAATAGAATGCGTGGGAGTCGCTCAGGATATGAAATAATGGAGGAGCTGGCACAGGCCCTCCTAGGTGGAAAAAGTATTGAATATAGTTATATCAAACCAAACTCAATTTACCTGTGTAATACAAAAGTTGGCTCAGTTAACAGGAGGAAAAAGTGTATTTACATGTTGTATTTTTGGTCTTTGCTACGTTTAGGTTATTAACTCAATACATTTTTCAATTTCATTTATGCTTATGTGATAATATTATTATGGGTATTTCTTGCAAGCTAGCTAATTTCTGCAGTGAGCAAGTCAGTTTTAATGTTTTGTTTTTGTCCGTGCGAAACTACTTATGTGGTGAGTCAAGAGTGGTTATGTAATAATGACAATAAGATTTTTATGACAACTTTTTACAAGTGCATTATTTTTGTGAGTATTACAATTTGAACCAATCCCATTCTGATTGATGAATGAAGCAAAAAGAATCCTCTTAAAACAGAAGCAGTTACTAGACCTCAAATCAAAGTACTGCTCCTAACGATTCTGTACCTTCACCATTGTGACTTGAACAAAAGGATAACATTGAATTCTGTCCTAAAATGTTTTATATGGTGTGTCTGTGTGTTTGTGTCTGCACGTTTCAGAGGTGATGTATACATGCATTGTAAGTACAGTAAATGTGAGTATTTGTTTAGTAATGCAACATATGTTCATCTTATTTCTCTCTGCTTTAATTAATATGAAGGAATTGGTCTTTTAGGTGTTCTGCATTATATGAAGGTATGGGTTCCTTTTAGATGTGAGTATGTTGAGACACATCAGTTATGTCTTAGAGCAAAGCTATTTGCTTTTTTGTTCATATTGAAACCTTTTTTGAATTTCTTACAACTGAATGTTAGAATGATATATTCCTGATTCCATAGTAATACTTTTTTTGTTTTTCCTTTGCAGGGAACATATTTGTTGTGAGCCTTGCAGTGGCAGATCTAGTGGTGGCGATTTATCCCTATCCGCTGGTTCTTACATCAATCTTTCACAATGGATGGAACCTGGGATACGTTCACTGCCAGATCAGTGGATTTGTCACGGGACTCAGCGTCATTGGGTCTATATTCAACATCACCGGCATCGCTATCAACCGCTACTGTTACATTTGCCACAGTCTGAAATATGACAAGCTATACAGCGACAAGAACTCTCTCTGCTACGTCCTTCTGATCTGGGCCCTAACTGTTATCGCCATTGTGCCAAACTTGTTTGTGGGGTCGCTGCAGTACGACCCCAGGGTCTACTCCTGCACGTTTGTGCAGTCCGCCAGCTCGGCTTACACTATCGCTGTGGTGTTTTTCCACTTCATCCTGCCTATCATGATTGTCACCTACTGCTATCTGAGAATCTGGATTTTGGTAATCCAAGTCAGAAGACGAGTCAAACCTGATATCCGGCCAAAGCTCACGCCACATGACGTGAGGAATTTTGTCACCATGTTTGTCGTGTTCGTCCTCTTCGCCGTGTGTTGGGCACCGCTGAATTTCATTGGCCTTGCAGTGGCTGTCAATCCAGGTATGGTCATGCCCCTCATTCCGGAGTGGCTTTTTGTATCCAGCTACTTCATGGCGTATTTCAACAGCTGCCTTAATGCCATCGTCTATGGACTTCTGAACCAGAACTTCAGAAGAGAATATAAAAGAATAATTGTTTCCATTTGTACTGCAAAGATCTTCTTCCCTGAGAGTTCCAATGATGCTGTTGAAAGAATTAAGAGCAAGCCATCCCCATTAATGACAAATAACAACCAAGTCAAAGTGGATTCTGTGTGAATGGTCATATTAAAGCTAACACTGTGAAAAATATACCAAAAATAATTCTAAATGGCTTCTGGTTTCTGAATCATCTGTGAACTCGAACTGAATGCTTATACAGAATCCAACAGGGTTTATGTATTTTCTTACAAATGACTTTAATTTTAAAGATGCATTGCAGTGACATTAGCCTTTTGTCTCAGTGTGTACAGTACAGTGTCAGTACATTTATGTAAAATGTGTATTTTCTATGAACAAATTTAGGGTTATTTTCACCCACAAACAATGAGCAAAAGTCAGAAGGTTTAGAGGTATCATGTCATAACATCAAGCAACCTTCTGTCCTGAAATGACATTTATAACATTTATTACATTGTTTTAAAGTTATTACATATCTAAATGCTATTGTTTATTTTGTAATTTCCATTACTCTCAGAGAAGCAATATTTTAAGTTACCTCAGTTTTATTTTTCTCTGAAATTGTTGTTCCAGTTTTTATCATTTAATTAATAACTCAGATTTGTGCTACTGTGTGTATGACGTAAATAAATTGTTACGCTGCAACATAATTCATGCTAGCAGATATACATCCATAAATTTGCATGGCCCTGACTTTGATCACCACAAATACACCTTTATTATGTAAAAAAACAAGCTGTCATTTCAATACTCCCAATAACATGAAGATTTGGCTTACAATATTCAGTCTGACATGTTACAAAAAATGGAATGGTTTGTTTATTGAGCTGTGAAATATAAAGAAACAATAATGAAATAAATGCAGATGAAAAGAATACCCTTTGCAGGCCCTGTGATCCATGTCTGGGTGGAAAATGCCATGTTTCACCTCATCAAGCTGGTGCCATCTTTGAACTTCCTCTGAGCAATATCACCCTGGTAGGAAAGTTTATCTGAAATGGAAAAGGTCACTGTTTCATGAACACATATGGTCATTATAAACATTTAGGTATTTAAAGGTAGTTTGGATTATTATGTGCTTTTATTTGTTGGTGTGAATATGCATTCAGTTTGCAGAGAATGAAGACAAATTCTTTATTGTCCAGATCTGTTACCTAGTTTTATACTTTAAATGTTTAATGCCTACATACTCCAAAATGATATTCCATACATTCCAATAGAACCAAACACCTCCTCCTGACCGTTTGACTACAGAGAACATAACCAACAGTCAAAGAATAGAATAGAATTTAAAAATGTAAACAAACCAGAACATTCTTTCTTTGTTGGCAATCTTGCATCTACTCTAAAGCCGCATTTATGACCCTTGTTTAAGGAAATGTGTCTCGGGCTTTTCTCATTTTTTCATGACAGCAGTGATTCAGTGATTTTCATAGCATGAGCTGGGGAACAATAGCTGCATTGAAGATTTTTTGGTATGCAACCCTTGGAACAGAGATTCCAAAGCCAGTACCCTGAAAACTGAGCACAGAAGAGTCGGCAACAACCACCCATCTAATTGCCTTGAATAATTAATATTTATAAAAACATCTTCAGCATCCATATTCATGCTGCATTAAATTTACCAGTTACTCCTCGTCACTGTCTGAATTGGCCATGAGAAAACAGCATAATTACTGCTGTCTTCACTGACCAAATGAAATTAATTAGTGCAGCCATCTTTCTCCTTTCAACATTTCTTATCAAGTGATGGTTATGCTCCTTGTTTATGCAAGTCCTATACAATGTTCTACAAACGGACAAATAAAAAAAGGAACAAACTGAACTGGAAGACAGACTGACAGAATGCAAATTAACAACATGGGAATAAAGTCATTTTTTGGTAAACATTTTCTTGTTGTCACATTACATATTAGGGGCAATTTAACAGATTGCATTCACGTCAAACTTGAGTCTGTGAAATACTGCATGATGGGTCATGTATCCAGAGGTTGTTTGACATCCACTGTGGTTGAATTTGGAGTAACAACATAACTGGATTCTGTGAATGACCATTGTTTATTCACAGCGGATGTCCCTTGCCATGACCTTTTGTAATTCATCCCTCTGTCTCTTAAACTATTGAGAATCCTAATATTAATAGATGCCCGGCCGATTGTCTCACATTTTTGTCATCAAAAGACCAAAAATAATGACAATAAAAAGTATACATAATACTTAAATTGTTCACGAAGGTGTACCACACTACCATACCATAACATTTGTTTTGCATGAATTCATTTTTTTCAGCAAAGTTGGTATTTTACTTGTACTATACTTCTGAATTACTTTCACTTCTGCATTACTTTTATTATACAAGACTAATTATATTTGAATGTATACTGTTAAATTGTGACAAATAAAAGAAAAAAAATGATGCAAGTTGAAGCACAAACCAAATCTACCACAAAGTTATTGGATTGTTGTGGGCCAAATAAACTATCTCTGGTGAAGAAAATAAATAGAAAAATATTACCTTTTAATGTGGTTTTGACTTATGGCAAGTTTAGTTGACTTTTTTCTTTCTTTTTCAATTGTGTGTAATAATGATGTGCAGAGTGTTGTTGAAAAAGACCCTGAATGTGGATCGTCGTTATGGAGTGTGTGAAATACCCTGCACCTCTAACTTCACAGATAATTGGGTTGAGGTAAGGCTTGCGGTGTTGACTTTATTTTAACACAGGCCATACCAAACTGGAAGGGACAGACTCTTAATGGAGTTTTGTTACACATGCAGCCACTGCAGTTCTTTATTTAACTGAATAAAGCTCAGGAATGCTGACTGAATGTTAAAAGCAAAGGATTCATTTATTTTCAGATATGCCATGTAATAATTGGTTTCATGGTGTGATTTCTATTTACAATGCAAGTGTTTACTTTTATGGGGTACTCATTATGTATAATTTCTCACAAGAGGCCTTGTAATATGATGAAATTGTATAGTATTATAGTACCTTGAATTTATTCTCAAAAGTAGTGATGTACCATAACTACCTGAAAGAAAACTCATACAAATATATGCATATCATAGTGTTCAGAAGTTTTATTCTGTTCGATGTGTATATCCCAGCTTTTATGAATGAAAGAGTGCTTTCCTTTTTTCATAACTGCCTACCATCTATAGTTTGAATGAGATAAACAAAGCAATATGTATTTTAGACTGTATTTAATTCAGACCTGAATTATGCTGCCATGCATGGAGTAGATGATAATTACTTTTATCCTATCAAACACAATTATTCACTAACCAGGGTTTCTTTTGGGTTTTATATTACTTGCTTACAAGGTTCACAACCAATTATACAGGAAGAAGGGCTAAAAAGATTCTTTTTTCAACCTGAGCTGTTTGATATAATAAGGAGATCAATGGATAACCCGAATGAGCTTGATATGCATGCGTACTTCAAAGGGCTCTGCGTTTGTGCCCTGGGATTTTCTACCTCTCCTCTAATATGGTAATGACTGGTATGGCATTTCTCTGGCTCGAATGGCTGAAGTGCTGGCCATCCTTGCGTGTCTGTGGACAATGTGGCTTTGTCATCCCTCCAGGCCCAAAGAGGGAAACTCACGAGAGGTGATTCACCACACTGACTCCGATGTGAACTCGGCCGATTCCTCCGCTCAGCAGATTGGCAACGTCCACTATTTATGTTCATTTAAGTGAGAAAAGCAGTGCACTGTGTGCAGACCAGATTCTTCCATCAGCAATTTTCATTCCACCCTAATGCAACAGCACACCATATAGGGCAATGTCTGGTGGACCTGAGAAACATTATTATAACTTAATAGAATTACAGAAATGTACACTTTATTGTTTTTCATCTAAGGTTGTGCTTTCTTTGGCACACAGCTTGTGAGGGTACTGTCTGTACTTTGTCATTTTGAGATTATTGTATCATGAATATGCAGTAAATGTGGTGCAATACTTTTTTGTTAGTTGACATTTTAATCTGAATTAATTTTGGAAAAATCATGGATCGTGCAGCATGTATTGTGGTACAGCACAGAGACAACTGCATTAGGTCATGAACCATGAATATAGGTATGTGACCATGATGTCAAAGTAGTAACATTTGACATCTGTGAAAAATTGTGGTCCAAAAATGTTCAGCATACGTGCAAATAAATGTAAATGATTCCAATTGTCTTTTTTATAGTATACAGTTTATTTGTCATTTGCCTCCCCACCCAAAGAAGAGCATATTCTATAATAATGAATGGGATTTGAGCCTCTCAGAGGGATGAGACAGATGTCACTGTTAAACATGTCACTGTGGATGGACATCAATGGAGAGGTGTTGAGGCTGTGAACCTATCGGCATGCCCAAAGGAACACTGTCCTGAAAAACACTGTAATTTGGAATCATGCACAACACTGTCAAATGACAAACAAAGAAAAAAAAAACAAGCAAACAAATCTGGGTTTTTAATACAACTTACATACCATCTATATGATTCAATGAACCTCGTCATTAGGCAAAAAAATATAATATATTGCATATTATTAACAGTGGGGTTCCATTGAGCAGTTCCATTGTCAGCTCCAGTTCCATTGAGCAGTTCCACAAGGAGATGTAACTTGTGTAGGAGTTAACTGTGGGAGGCTTCTTCATTAAAACTAAACACATCCGATGGGGAAATCTACTATTTCATGTTTATATTTCAGATGCAAGATGAGTAAATCTCATGATAAGGTCCCATGCTGACTGAAACTACTCCCCACAGGCAGGTTTTTCAAATCCTGTCCTCTTTAAACTATAAAATTTACATGTGAGTTTCAATACTTTTTTCAAATGTCCTGCTTTTAAGTCACTATATTTATGCCTCTATAAATATTCAAGAACATTTCCTCAGAAGGTGAGAATGCACCCTGCTTTCTTCCCAGTATTATAGGTTGAAATGTAGTCATCCAGTATTTGCATATTTATAAATCTATCAATTATTACCAAGAACACAATGTTTCATATAAAAGATATGTAATGCTGAAAGTATCCATGGAAAATGATATGCAAATAGGCATGCTATGCAAACTTTCCATTCATAGCCATTTAACATCTAGTATACCAAAATGATTCAACGTTAGCCTACGCTCCTGCCAATAAGCATCAAGACATTTACGTCTGGCAGCAGGTATACCACCACATTAAAAACGCTTTCATCCTACCTCCTCTATCTGAGCGGTCATTGCCCTATCAGTCATTCACACCTGTGTGCTCTTGGCAGGCAATACACAAAATGGAATAGTGGACCTTTTCCATACTGGCACTCACACTGAACTGAAAATGGAGCTGTAAGAGCATCAACAGAGGTAGTGGCCATTGAATTTAGCCACAGGGAAATCCATTCAGATGGTAGGTAGAGCTAACATTACAGCTGAGAGCACAGCTTGCTGCTATGCTAGCGAGGTTGCTGTTTTCAATCATGACTCATTTTGAAAGCACAAATGCCTTGCCCATAGGTTAACATTAGAAAACTGCAAGCTTGTGTGATATTGTTCTATGCAGCCTGTCAAAGATTATGACATAGATAAAGAGAATAATATTCATGTTTGTTATAGCCTGAAATGGCTTCTTAAATTGTAAACAAAATTGCTGTCATTTTTGTAGCTAGCTCATACTTGAGATAGCTAGCTAGCTAGCTAGCTGGTAAGCCATATCTGGCTGGCCTCTAAGTGACTGTGTGAGTGAGCGATATCTAATTGAGTGCTTTGCTTGTCATCTAGCTACCTACCTGGCCTTCTAGCTTGCTGTTTAGCTAATTATGTCATGCATTTCAGCTGCATATCCACATTGTATGTTTGCCTAAGTCAGAAACCAGTGTGTGACTCTTTTGAATCTAACATTAAATGGAGGAAGGGAGGGGAAGTGTACTGGGTTCTGTCATGCAGGATATAGTGACAAGCTAGGCTTGGATTGTTTAATAAGTTGGGAGACGGGGACACACTGAAGTAATACTAATGCTAGATGCTAAATATGTGTGATGTAATGACATTCACTCTTAACTGTAAAGGCTGGCAGGGATCCAGGGGGAGTAGGAAAGCCAAGGGGGACAGAAGTCAACAGCAGTATCATTTTGTATCATTTTGTGAACTGACAGTAAAGTTTGTTACATTATCAGAACTATTTACCTTGTCTATAATTGTGCTGTGAGTTAGGGTAGGTTGTCATGTGACAGCAGAGAGGTGGTCATGAGGTGACCCACAGCTTGTGAAAAAGTTAGATGAATGCATGATGGACTGGCAGAGATACCAGTTGATGCCAGGAGCACTGAGGTGAAAAAAATAAAACACTGATTCTCAATCCAGCTCCTGGGGGCCCACTGCTCTACATGTTTTCCATCTTTCCCTGCTCTACCTACCTGACTGAACTCATCAGTGGCACTTTTGGTTAGCTCAGCACACCTGATTTAATCAAGAGCATGTTACTCACACTAATCAGGTGTGTTTGGAGCAATGATAGATAGAAGATATGGAGGACAGTGGGCCTCCAGGAGTAGGATTGAGAAACACTGTTCTAAAGGGTTGTATCATTGAAACATGTCAGGTTCAACCATTTCATTTTACGACCAAAGCAAAAGCAGGAATGATGTCTCCATGGTGACTATTGCATGCATGGGAGACAATGCAGATAATGTAATTTACTGATCTCCTTGAACCAGTTTAGCTTAATGTGAAGCCCTTTACATTGTCCTCTTACTCTTTTGTTGTGTTATGCACTAGAGCATTCAGAACAAGTTAATCCCCTTTTAGAAGGGAATTACCCTCATCCTTGTCACCTAGACCTCATAAAACTCTATCATCTGTTACACTATGGCTGGCCTTAATTACCAGTCCTTGGTTTCTAAAATTCACAAATATTGTAATAAGGCATATTCAAGGACACTACATCCCATCTCTTATTATTCTCCAGATAGGTTAAGTTATTCAGGCCTACCCCTCTGTTACCCACACTGACAAAGCACTTTAATTGTCTTTACTACAAGGGTATGTGCAACTCTGCAAGGTTAATCAGGCACTGTGACCCTTTCCACATGTGATTAACATTAAAATATTATCAGGAAAAAATTTTCTCTCCCCCACCTGGCTCCTCTGTTAGCTCCCTCTTCTTCTTCCTCACTGGGTACCCTTTGCAGTCTGTATCCATCACAAACCTCTATACATTAACACCATGGTATGTGCCTCCACACCCCCTATTTTGGACTGTCCTCATAGACCAGTGTTTCTCAACCCTGCTCCTTGCGGCACCCTGTCCTGCATAGCTTCTATCTATCCTTGCTGCTTGATTAAATCAGGTGTGCTCAGCTAATAAAATGTGCCACTGGTGAGTTCAGTCAGGCAGGTGGAGCAAGGATAGATAGAAGATATGCAGGACAGGGTGCCATTAGGAGCAGGGTTGAGAAACACTGTCATAGACAGCAAAAGGCAAAACCCCCACTTTTCCCGTAATTCAATTTTAAAATATCACATGTGATTGGGATTAGGGTTGTCATTCCCATTTTCTACATTGACTTTGTCAAACAAACAATAGACTTTGGATAGTTTGTAATGCAAAAGAAAATAATAGTCCTTTATAAAACAAAAAAAGCTGTGTCTTTCATGGAGCCCCTTCTTCCCAGACATTTTTCTGACAAGCACTGAGTTGGGAAAGGGAGAAGAGAAAGGGGAAGGAAAACATCAGTCACCACAAACGTTTTAAAATAATAAAATATTAAATTTAGATATCAATAACTTGCAATTGTAGGTTTTGCTAGATAGTATATAGCTGTCTAGCCATCTTTCCCATTTAGCAAGACAATTATTAGTAGCCACACTATTATACTTGCTATAACTTGCTAGTTAGATATAGCTATTAGCTACTAGCTATCTAGTTATCTAGTATCTAAATAAACAGCTGTCTGGCTTACATGATACAATAATTACAATGACTGTGGCTCCAATATAAAACTGAAAAATCACTGGTATACATTTACATTTTCTTTTATTTATATTGTATTCATGTGCTTTTGAATGTGTGCTGTTGCGTATGATTAAATCTTTATGGTCCAGATCATTTATTGTATAATAAACCATGGTAGTTCTATTGGATGAATGTATCTGTGAAATAATGTTGTTAACAATAAGTCACAGACAATTACAAACCACATAAATGAATGCATCCTTAATGTTAAAAGTTCAGGATTCACTGTGGATTATCTCTTGTGCTCCATTTGAGAAGAACAAAGGAGTCTATTTTCACATTTTCTAGGTACACCTGTTATCAACCACTGTCACTGTAATGTAGGCGTCAAACAATAAATGTTTCACATGACATAATACATCCTTATTTTTCCAAGCCCTTTTCTTATATTGTATATTATATTATTTTCCATTTCTATATTTTATTGAAAAAAAAAAATGAAAATAGGAAAACCACTTAATCCTAAATAACAAAAATCTAACAAGGCATTTTTCTTGTTTCCTATTAACGATTCTGAAAAAGAAGCAACAGACAGATGGAAAGTGCACAAATCCATCACCATCTGAAAACATAAATTTCACTCCCAGCTTGGATATGTCATATGTCATGTTTGTCACTATTGTCTCATTTTAGACTTTACTTCTTCTAATAATCGGCAGCACAGTTGGAGAATGGCTGGCTTCCACTGAAACTATGTAGATGAATAAGTGCTTTTCTGAAAATTGATCAGAAACAGACTGTTCTTAATATGTGTATATTCTGTGGCTCTATAAGATGCCCAGGATAATAGCATCTTCCAAAAAATCTGATGATGATGATGATTGCTGGTGTTGTTAAAGTCAATCTTGAATTAGCTACATTTTAGCACACTGTTTTGCTAGCTAAAACTACCACACTGGTGAAAATTCTGGTCAAAATCTATTTGAATCCATGGTTGAATAAATTAGCATACAAATGCAGCACAGTATACTTAGACTGATCTTCAGAATAACCATCAGAACCATGAATGCAGTAAGAACAGATTATAGAAAAAACAAGCTTTAACATACTTTTTCCAAACTATATTGGTCATTTTTTCCAGTACAACTGATATTTACTTGTATTTTCTTTATTTGTGGGGCAGTTAGTCTTTACTGTGGTCTCTAAAACTGATATTTGGAAAGCGTGCTTTGTGTATTCTGGAAGTCCTTCCTGTTAACCAGCCATTGCATTATTTAGAATGACCAACAGTCATATTTCATTTAGCAGTTGCAAATATTTTTAGCTTCTGTAAAGATCTTGCGTGAAAGGCTAATTAGGTCATGTTCAATGGAATGTGGCCCCACCTCTGATCGGGACTTTACCAATATGTATAAATTCTTGACTTTAACTAGAAGAGTATTCACTTATATTCTTTATTAGCATGACCACAAGGTTATTGTTCCTAAGATGGCTTCCAGTATATGGTACATCTTCATTAAAAATGTAATCATGTTTCTGTTTTGCAAGTTACTAGAAACATGTGAAAGAAAAAAAAAAATTCATGGACCTAGCCATCTAGTCTCTAGTGCTGAGCTCATTTCTGCAGTGTGTGGGTGATGTCTGAAACAGGGTCATTACACACACTCACAGTTAAGCCATGCGTA